>CM029123.1:14505118-15705118 GCA_016859345.1 Istiophorus platypterus | reverse complement strand
AATAACTATATCTGGAGCTTTTAACCACATCCTACAGTATCAATCAGCAGGTGGAGAAAGCACAGTTGTCATCACTAGATCTTGTCTAAGTAAGAAAGTTTAGTATGGGGGTTTAATTTTGAGAAATACGGTGTTCATGGTCTAATTCTTTTTTCAGGTCCTTTTCCACTCCGCCTCATTTTAAATATTAACATAAAATATTTTTTATCATGAACTTCAATTTAAACAAGTCTGCGAAAACTAATATCTGTCAAGCCTTAATTGATACGTTTGAATCAAACCTGAAGCAGTGATAGAAATCACTTTGGGGGGAAATGCCAGACTGTATTACAACACATTAATTTTTTGGTGCTGGGTTAAATTTTTCATCCATGGGCTATAGCCTCAGCATGGCTCCATGGTTTCACTGATGAACAGTGGAGCAAACTGTCATCTCCATTTGGCATCTCCTCACAAGCTACACCCAGCTGCATCCTACGGCATGGGGTATGGGGGGGAAGGGGTGCTGCTAACAACACAGGGCTTTATTACCTGGGAAATTAATGATCTGAGAGACTAAAATGTAATGGCTGAACCATCTGCGAGAAATCATCCTAGAAAGGACCCATCCCGTTTCCTATCTGTATCTGTCTATTCAGAGCCATAATGCTCCAGGAGCATAAATCAGTGAGCTAATTCATAGTGGTAAGGTGAAGACACCGCAGTTAGCAAACACAACCTTATGATTGATTACCTGCAATTATAGGTAAGTAGGAGTTATGTTTTGAGATATTTGTTTTGTTTTGTTATGACACTGTTGATGGTTTCCCTTGTAATATATGACTGTGATTACTGACTGAATTTAGAAACATGTGTCCCATGAACATACAGATGTTTCTTGATTTTCTTTTTCCCTCTTTCCGTCATTAAACTTTCTGACCTTTGTGAATATGCAGCACGGTGTAGTGACGGTTGTGGGGAGGAGACTGGGGCACAATGAAGTTGTAGTCGATGTCATTACTGGTGCAGGCCTGGTTTCTATGGAATGGTAGAGCTGGGCCATAGACAATTGGCTGACGGAGCATTGAAAGGAGCCAATAGAATCGCTAGTTTTTATGTGTGTAATGTACCATCACCAATAGCGAGGAGGCACCCCCTGTTGCATGGCTGTAGAATTTGCTCTCCTGGTTCCATTTTCAGCCCTGCTGGGTCTTGCCAGTCCACAGTTTTTAGAGATTATGACCTACAGTAACGGACCACAATACCATGGGGCCTCAACAGTATTCTACTTTAACGGCAGATTTACTCCATAAACCCAGAGGATCTTGTTGCTGGATTTGGGTGCGCTGCTACTGTATGTTCATGGTCTGTTGTGTTAAGAAGGCATTGTGAGCTCAGAGCCGAGAGAAAGGACTTGATGAAAATCAAACATTTTTACTATGGCTTGGGGGAAAAAAAAAGCTTTGGCATTTCACAGTGAAATTTGTTCGGATTATGCAGATGATCACACTATGGAAATGAAGCCTTACACCAAACTTTCTTCCACTCTCTTAATTGCCACAAAGCCCATTCTGTAATCGCAGAATCTGAAACCTAATTTAGTCTTTTGAAAGCCATTTTTCCGTAAATGAAATAATGTGTTTTTATTTTGATAGATTCCATTATTGTTTAGTAACTATTCAAACATGGTGATAGAGCATTTGCTAACCTGCGAGGAGAGGAAATGGTTTGGCTGGATCTGAACAAAAACTGCTTTAGTAAGTAAGTAAGTAGGTTCTTATCCAGTCTCACCATCAGTATTTTGATTCACAATAAAAAATACCCCCTGGAGATTTGGCAAAATCACTTCCACAGCTCACCTGTTTCTCCCCAGCTGCTAATCATGTTTAATAGTGAGACCGTGTTGTACCTGCTGTTTGTGACGTCTTGTGAACGCATCTACACTTAGACATCCTTTTCCTTTTAATAGAGCTGTTAGCCAGACTGCCATTCAGCCTTATACACTGTACACATCCCCTCAGCTGGCAGGGTGCAGAACCAGGACGTTCCTCGTATGAAAAGCTCTGACCTTTCTTTTGTGGTGCAATCAAATGGGGCTGCCTTGGTCTTTGGCTCTGAATAATTAATTCCTCCCCTCAGTAGGAGTGTTTGCTAAACAGTGGGGTCCTCGGCAGTTCACTTTTTCTGCACCACTGCCACCGCACCCTAGGGGAGAGACGAGTGTATGCTTTAGTCAGACTTAAGATGTGCCTTTCAGAGAAGAGAGAGATAGTCAGGAGATATTGGAAAGCCTGTGTTTTCTCTTTTTTTTTCTCCACAGAGAAAAGGCAACTGTATACAAAGGAAGGTTGTGGGTAAACTTTGCATAAATCTTTGCTCCTTTTTTTTGCTGCTATTTACACCAATGAGACTATTTGTCATCAGAATTAGTTCAAAACGGGCCAAATTAATCTTGTTTTTGTTTTTTTTACAGAGAATAAACTCCTTATCACAGAAGGGTGTATGTGGTGATACAGTAAATTTCTGTGTATGCCACCAACGCATGCATGACAAAAGGTTAATTCTAGTTTAGAGTCCTAATGCCATGGTCAGCCCTGGAGTGGATTGGTTTGTAGGACAGCCCTAACTTAAACCATTTGTTACTCTTGCTATCCTGCAAACCAATCCCCTGTGAGGTGGGCCTAATGTAACGCCCCCTACTGCATTTGCCTCGTAACAGCGTCATCTCCACCCCCAGTATACACTCTTTCATCATCCATAGAGGAATAATATATTGTAGGAAGATGCTTCTGAACCATCCTCCATTGGCAGTGTGTGTGTGACAGTCACTTTGATCTCGCTGTGAGAGGCTCATGCTCCAGGAGAAATTATCAATGAGATGAGGAAAGAGAGAGAGACAGGAAAAAAGGAGGGAGTGCTGCATGGTTGTGGTGGTGGTGTCGGCGTGTGTGTGTGTGTGTGTGTGTGTGTGTGTGTGTGTGAGTGTGTGTTGGAGCTTGAGTTGGAGTTGAAGTGTTAAAAATGGTCCTTCAAATCAGAAAGTGATATTTATTATTTAGTGCCCACAGCTTATGAATCTGGGTAAAAAAAAAAAAAAAGGGTCACAACATTTATGGAAAGTTATAATTTTCCATTGTAGTTCTCAATAGAAGTTTCTTTCATGGCAAGTTATATCAAAAATGTCATGTTCATTGCACCCTGCAAACCTTGAGCTCAGTGTATGCAAGGGGGCAGTACAGGACTTCATTAGAGGAGACAAAAACCTCCAACTGCTCAACTTCTGTGAAAGCTTCATTTACGCTAAACCCTGTGATGAAGCAGTATTTAAGGATTCTGTCACAGAGTTAATAATGAGCTAACCTACTTAGCAGTGGCAAATATTACGTGATCACAAGTGTTTCTACTGAACAACAGTATGTTTGTGGAGTATTTGTTATCAAAGTATGCTAAGATGATGATGCATTCTCATTTATTTATTTATTCATAAAACCAAAACATTTTTGTATTTTAAAATATATTTTTGACAATGAATTTTCAAGCATACTGCTGTTTCTTTTATGAATCATATATATATATATATATATATATATATATATATATATATATGAGAGAGAGAATTTAGATCAAACATACAAAGCACAAATACAAAATTAAAGGGAAAAAAAATATCTTAGGTGTTGGGGCACCAGGAGCCTCCAGGAAAACCTACAGTGCTATATGACATTATACAAGTCTCTGGAGCAATACTGGAGGGATGAACACAAACCTCTCAAAAGATATTCCCTCATTTGATGCTTTGATGATGAACATGTTGGCCCAAAATCTCACATAGGTGTTCAGAGGGTTGAGATCTGGTGACTATCTGGGCCACATAACATTATTTTCTTACTTATCAAACCATTCAGTGACTCCTTGTGCAGCATGCACGGGGGTTGTGTTGCCATCCTGTTACTCCACTCATTTTTCAGGGTTTTCCTTAAATTTTGCACCCATCTGTTTATTTATATAGCTGGGTGAAAGTTCACTCTGGACCTAGGAAATAGTTTAAAAAAGCAACTTTGAGAAAATGTTTGTTAGGACTATTTTGTTAAAATCTGCACTGGTTCTAAAACTAAATGGGATGCATTCAATATATATTAAAATTAAGACATCAAGCTAGGCTGAAGCAGGTTCTGCTGCAATGTTGAATTACTTGAAATGGATTTCGACTGACCTACTTATAGCCTTGAAAACCCTAGAGCTATATGTGCATTTCACAGCAAAAGACAGATGAAACAATAAAAATACTTTTAAAAGTACCCTCTAAGAAATCTGGAGAACATGCTAATATACCGCCTTTTGTAAAACAAGGAGAGAAACTCTACATGGCACAACTGCATATGAAAAATTGTGGTGTAATGAAGATGTATTAACCCATAGAAATGTTATTACAGGTATAGGGAGGGGATTGTTTTTTCTTAGAGAGATCAGAGATGGTTCCGTCCTCCGAGTTGCTTTTAGTCCTGATCTCATCTGTTTGGCATGAAGGGGGAGCTGTGGCTCCTCCTGGCTGACCAAGGTTACAGCTCTATGCTGCACTGTGTGCCTTGTGCATTTTCTCACACTTTTCTGGCTGCGCTGTGCCACATTGATTTAAATGTATCTGTTGAGGGGAAAATAATCAATGCAAATTCCCTGGCAGTGCAGCCAACAAATAAGACATGTCTGATTCATCAAGCGGACATTGCTATAAAGACCACTCTTTCTCCTTTGTCCCATTTCTCCCTCTCTCTTTCTCTTGCTCTCTCTCTTCTCTCTCACCTCTGGGCCACTTCAGCCTTTTTTACTCCGTTCACCTTTCTCTGTCTAAAAACTCTTAGCCTGAATTAGTGGAAGGAGCTTTCAGTCCATATGTGTACCTGTGGATTGCAGCATAGCCATTTATTTAAGGTAGGTGCAAATATAATTATTAGACATATAAAGTGGATTTTTTTTCTCCTATTTGTTATTACTTAAGTGCTGTTTTTGCACATTACATTATTAGGTGTTTGAACTTTCTATCTGTTGAGGGGAAAATAGTTATCAATATAAACAGGTTCTCAATGCACAAAATTGATAATGTTGTTATCATATAAAACATTTTTTTTTTTTATTTCATTGTTTATCGGAGAAAGTTAATTTGAAACATATCCATAGTTTTTGACCACAATACAAAGAAAGTAAGTCAACATGTTGAGCAGGAAGGAAGTCTCAACTGACACCTAACCTTAACATTTTGTTTTGCTCCAGCTTGAACTTGGTCAAACGGTCTGGCTCCTAACAAGGGCAGAGTGTAGCCCATGTATGTAAATTCACTACATGTGTGAGAGAAATAAAGGCAGGGGTTATTTGGAAATTCCTGTGTGATGAAAGGGAAAGAATATCCCCCAAAAAATGATTAATGTGGTGTTCAGGTACACAGAAGATTGAGTGATCCTGTCATCACACCATATGGTACCAATTTATTCCGCCAAGCATAAGGCAAACGCAGTGGACGAGCTCTCACGCCTGTGCCTCCAACACGCTCCAAAAAGAAGAGGAGAAAAAAACCAAAAAAAAACCCCAAAATATATGTTATAGCAAAAGCGGATACTCATAAAATTTCAAATTTTTTTCAGTTAAGTGCTGATGGTTATCTGGGCAGTGTTATTTTTAATTTTAAAGTCACTTATTGTGGAGGTCCAGGCTTAGAGAAAGGCCATAAGTAATTACGCTGGACATACTGTTAAAAACCCCTCCCATTATTATCATTATTATTGTTGGCATGCTATAACATTCCATTCCTTTTTTTTAATGCATAGAAGAATGACACTAATTACTGTGATGCAGATTAGCACCGCACATGAAGGGTGTGTAGGACTTAAAATACCACACTTGCAAGTGCTGTGAGCATCAGCTTGTGTTTCCCTGCTCCTTGTCCTCATCAAATCTCAAGCCAGTAGTTTAGAGGAAGAAATCCGTTTTTAAATTGAATAAGTAAATGAATTCCTTAATTATATAATATATTCCTTAAATATGATCCATCGAACATTTTCTGATGTCATTTTCAAGAATATAGCTTATTGTTTTGACAGCAAATCGAGAGGCTTCATTCACGATATACAGTCCCTTTTTTAAAAAATAAATAAAAATATAGGCAGGTAGGAGCCAGGAATGTAATCTGGAGCTGACAAGCCTGTAGTATCAGACTGAGGGCTGTAATTTGACATGGTTTGTTCATCCTCTAGCACTTAAACTGGGTCTTTTTTCAGACATTCTGTAATACTGAAGACTTGCTTACCTAAAATAAACTGCAGTTGAAAAAATTTAGGTACAGTAATTCTAATGCAGTAGGAGCATTGTCAACATTGTCACTTCAGTATTGAATATTTTTGTTTTTTCTTAAAAATGATTAGAAGGATCCAATAATGGTGTGTTTTTAGTTGTTGTATCCAAACGTAGATTAAAACAAATATATATCCTGTGAGATGCGACCACTGTAGGGTGATGTAGACTTTCACAAAGCATCCTATGCAGTGCTTGACATTTTGTGACGTTTCTGAGATGCACCAAGTGCAGCGTCCAGTTATCCCGTGACTTCGATATCACTTTCTAACGCTGCTGAAACATGACTTTCAGCTCTCTAATCTACTATCTGGAGTCACAGGCGGAAATGAGTGTTTTTTGAAAATGCAGATGGCCATTGGCAGAGGGGAAACAGGTTAGGGAGGTGGACTCCTACCACTTTTCTTTTTCACTACCTTGTTATTTGTCGCCTCACCCCTGCAGGGCATGCTGACAGGAACTGATAAACCTCTTTATGGCCTGAACTGAATTGGCTCCTATTATCCAAGGTGTGGAGCTGCTCAATGGTGGAAATAAAAGACTTTATCCACTGCCCATCTGCCCACCAGTCACTCTCTGCCCAGTTTTTGGGATTCCACGAAGCTGTGCCCCATTTGTGCTTGTAATAGCTGTATATAGCTAGGTCTGAAAAAAAACATTTACGCCTTTTGAGAGAAATACATTTTTGCCAAACGACTCATTTGAATACTGGCCTAATAGCCACAGCTTTTGCAATGAAAAAAATTATTACAGTCATAAAATATTTTAATATATGGTTGTAGCTGCAGTTTTATTTATGGGTGTATATTTGGGTGTAACTATTGCACTGAAAGGAGAAAATGGATTTGCTTATAAAGGAACTGAGCCAGATTTCTAATGTTTGACTTGTAATCAAGGAAGTAAACCTCCAGAAATCACTGAAAAGTCACTCTCCTGGACTTTGGCTCTCTAAGAAGTCTGTCTGCAATTCCACTGGCGTCATGTCATTGTAACAGTGTTTTCTTGAAGGATAATGCGAGTGCAGTGCTGTTTTTTTGGCCCAGAAATAAGGATTAAATAACATGTACCCCCAAAATTTTCGAATAGTTGTACACATTACTTTTGACTTTGTTCTGCTATTTTACTGTCTCTATGGAACATGTGAATGTACCCATAAATCTTTGAGAAAAAAAATTGTATAAACTAATCACCACCTGCCCTTATTTCTCTAGCCAAAGAAATAATGAATTGTTATTTTTTCAGGTGTAAAGCTGACATGTGATATAATCTATTTATCAGCATGGACTGGGACTCTTGATCTTGGATATTTTTTGGTATATCAGTGCAATCTTTTTTGACAACCCACACTACTTTTTAATATGTACGGTGTGACAGTTAAATAATCTCAGACAATAGTAAAAACAATACCTAGTAGATGAGCATGTTATATATAAAACTATCTGCTGTGAGTTAACGATGCATTAACTGTATTTGACTTACAATTAGGTGAATATAGGTAAGCCCGTAAGTATTTGGTAAGTGACACAATTTTGTAATCTCTCTACACCACCACAATGGATTTGAAACGAATCCTTCAAGATGTCACTGTAGACTATCAGCTTTAATTTAAGGGTTTATAAGACATAACATTATCCATTTGGGGATTACAGCCATATTTATACATAGTCCCTCATTTTCAGAGGCTCAAAAGTAATTGGACAATTCACTGGCAATCAGTTTCAAGGCCTATTCCATCATTATTTCATGACAAATTAAGCAGATAAAAGGTTTGGACTGAATAATAAGTGTTGAATTTGCATTTGGTAGCTTTTAATAGGAACAATATACGTTCCAAAAAGTTGTCAATGCAAAACGACGGAGACCATCTTTAGGCTGAAAAAAAACAAAACAAACCTGTCAGACAAGTAGCAGAATCTTTAGGAGAGGCCAAATCAACATTTTGGTACATTCTTAAAAAGAAGGAATGAGCTGGTGAGCTTAGAAACAGCAAAAGGCCAGGAAAACCACAGAAGACAACTAAAGTGGATGATCACAGAAGTCTTTTCTTGGCGAAGACAAACCTTTCAAAACAGCGGGACAGGTCAAGAACAGTCTGGAGGAGGTATCATGTATTATTGTAAACGTCGATAATCAAGAGACGCCTTCATGAATGTAAATACAGATGGTTTACCACAAGGTTCAAACCACTGGTAACACTTGAGAAGAGAAGGGCCAGATTAGACTTTGCCAGAAAACATCTAAATAAGCCTGCACAGTTCTGGAACAAGATTCTTTCAACAGACGAAACCACAATTAACTTATACCAGAATGAAGAAGAGAAGAGTATGGAGAAGGAAAGGAACGGCTCATGATCCAAAGCCACCACATCATCTGTCAAACATGGTGGATGCAATGTTATGGCCTGGACATGTACGGCTGCCAATGAAACTGGGTCATTTGTGTTTATTGATGATGAGACTGCTGATAGAAGCAGCAGGATGAACTCTGAGGTATATGGAGCTTTAGTACGTGATTCAGCCAAATGCTGCAAAACTGTCAGGACGCTGCTTCGCAGTACAGATGGATAATGACCAAAAACATACTGCAGAAGCAACACAAGGCAAAGAAAAGAATATTCTTCAATGGCCAAGTCCATCGCCTGACCTCAACCCTACTTTTCACTTCACTGACAAAACTGAAGGCGGAAAGACCCACAAACAAGCTGCACCTGGAGGTGGTTGCAGTAAAGGCCTGGCAAAGCATCTCAAGGGAGGAAACTCAGCATTAGGTTATGTCCATGGATTCCAGACTTCAGTCGTTGCTGCTAGGGATTTTCATCCAAGTATTAAAAATAATCCATATATTTATAATTATTTTGGTTTGTCCAGTTCATTTTGAGCCTCTGAAATTGAAGGACTAAGTATAAAAATAGATGCAATTCCTATTGAAACTGCAACAGAAACTGCCTTAATTTAAGCTCTACTGAACCTGAATGCCGGTGCTCAGTGTCAGTAATAAAGTATTGACTTTCTGCAATCTTTTAATTTCAACATCACTCCCTTCTCATAGGATTTTTTGGCAGCATTTAATCACACCATATCCTAAATCTTTTCAGAGTATTCCTGGGTCAACTCAAGTTCAGCCAGATTTATTTATAGTGTGTATTTTTTGGCAAACAGGTTTGGTGCAGAGTGCATACAGGGAGCAAAGGATAAAAAACAAGATATAACAAAAGTAGGAATCAAAAGAAGAGCTCAAATAAATAAATTCCATACTCAATGTTGCACGTTAGCATTTAATTTGGCCTCTTCATGTGTTTTACATGCTTAAAATTAGATATGGTTGCACCTGGATGACAGCGAGTCTTTTAATAATCAGACATTGAAAATGAATGTAGGAGAAAGTAGTGACTGGTAAGGAATGGTAGATATATAGCTGGATCTTGACTCTGACTCCGATTACCACTGTGGGTAGTGCTAAGTATTGACCCACATCTAATACCGATATACACCATCCTGCACTGACTGGAGCTTGGTTCCAGAACGCTGAATCCCTGCCCACATTTCCAATATGTAAAAAAAGCAGTTCATATGGAAGCCTTTAGGCTGACACATGTCTAGGCAGTGTAAAATCTGCTAAGTGCAGGAGAGTCACTGTTAAAGTGATTGGTATCTTAAAACTTGTTAATTCTGTGGCATTGAGCTACCTTGTGATCCCTAATGTTTATTGTTAGGGTTGACCAGTTCATCAGCTCCGTATCACACCAGAAGATACAGCTCTGTGCTCAATGAAATGCAAAGAGATTCTAACTTTGATTACAGAGCCACCTGAAAATAAGATATACTTCATGGTGACTAAGGGTTGCACAGTTAGAGTCACCGCATAAATTTTGGTGATTTGGAAGTGTCATTTGGGAAGCTATATTAAATACTTATCAAATACTTGAGTCACCTTGAAATGATACAGGTATCTATCAAAAGTGCTGTAGATGTGTAATTGTTCTTCTGAAAAGGATGAACATTGCATTAAATTAAAGCTGTCTGTCTTTACTCTAAGTCATCATTTGAGATCCAAAGAAATCAGAGTATACACTCAAAAAGTCGCTTTCTAAATGAAGTTAGAGCTCAACGTAAGTCCCGCTTTAAATTGTTAGAAAATGATTTTACCACACATATCAAAAAACATTTAACAATAAAACTGGGGGTGATTTGAAAAAAAAAAAAAATTATTTTGTGCAATGCAGTGTCAGCATTTCATCCTCCATAGCTTATCTTCAGCCAACTAGTGTTTAAAGGAGCTACAGTCTTCTGTATTTTACTATGAAATAATCGTGCTTGTTTGTATGGTTATCCAAATACCATGAGTATACAGATGCATTGCTGCTTACCCTTTTCAAGGATCACATTATAGTAATTTTCAAAAAGGTAACTGGGTCTATAACTTCTCCAAAGAGAAGGAGGGGTGCCTTATTTAATACCTTCTTTTTGTAAAATGGCACAGTGTCAGAGTTCAAGCCTGACACACAAGGCCTCCATGTAAAAAAAAGTTTACTCATTAAATGTCACTTTGAACAAATGAGAAAAAAAAAGGAAATGTCTGGTGAAATGTCAGATTGTTCAAGGTGGCTGGAACCAGTTACGCTCACTTAATATTCGTGTCAATTGACTGGTTTAAGAAATACAGATGACACCAATCCAAATCCTCGAGAGGAGAGGTTTAGGCTGTGTGACGGGGAATCTTTCCCCCAAGCCAAGTGTATAATGACTGTGTTTGCATGAGGAATGGAACAAATAGAGCCAAAGATGGATGTCTAGTTTACTGTAGCGCTATCTGTGGAGTTTTGGACTGCTTTAAGCAAGTTATCGGAGCCATCTGTTTGGGCCTCCGGGCAGAGGCTGATTAATATAGCCATGGAATGAGAATGTCACAAAGGAACTAAAGTCACAGTACCGACTACAATATTTCTTAAGTTAGTTGAAGGATTTAAAGCCTCAACCCAACCATTCTGTTGATCCTTCACCAATGTAGCATCAAAAATGTACAATAAAGGCATGACTTCATGCCTTTCTTGCCATACTGTCATCTTTCATTACAGAATGAGAAAAAAAACATTTTGAAGAAAAACCTGCTTTGGGGGTTTTCATAATCATGTTTTATGAGAATCCCCTGGCCTCATTTGGATGGTATTTTAAAGATGTACACCCTGGCAGGAGAAATGTGAGTAGATCTATAAAGAGGCAAATTGCAAAATTTTAGTCTGATTGAATCGGTATGCTGGAAACAAGAGGGAAAAGGGCTCATGGCTAAAAAAGCAGAAGTGATTATTGATATTTTTTGGAGCAGTAAGTACCTCAGTGCTAACAAAGTGCTTTAGTGACAATTTGAGGTGTCACGTCAAATGTAAGTCGCCACAAAGTTACAGTTAGTTAGCAATTGGTGAATTACTGCATCACTTATACTGAGCAATTTTAAAACAGCTGTCATCTTATTAGCATTTAGATGGGAATGCTAAATGGGATATTGCACAGGACACAATATAAAAGCAACACCTCAATTCGGTGAGTCTGTGATAACCACTCACAAATACATCAATAAAAACAATCACAAATAGTCCTACACTGCCCATCCTTGCCATTTGAATTATTTCAATTCAATTTAACTGCAGTGTCCCACCCTTTCAAACACCACAACAACATTCAAAATGCTCAGTGACTTTCTATTTTGGACTAATAATCCAGAAAAAAAGATTTCCCTTTCAGACCAGTAAGCTAAGCGTCATTGATAGTTAAAGGAAGACATTAGCATGAGTCGGTGGTTAATGACATTGTTTAATGGTGTGTTCACTTTGTTAATATGGCTGACAACACAGACACATTATGCTCGCAACTTTGAGTTTTTCTGAGTTCAATATGAAGAGTCACTTTCAAGGATAAGTTCACAAATTTTCAAATCATCTTTCAAATGGCTTCTTGCCTTGAGGCTAGTCAACAGGGCAGGTGAATGTGGAGTTGTGAGTAGTTTATAAGTCCTAAAAACGTACAGGGCAAATTGTGAAGGAGCAATATGAAAAATAAAAAAAAAAAAATAAATGAAAAAAAAAAAAATATAATGTCCACCAAGTAATAATTGAATTACAAAGCTGTAAATGGATGTTTTGACCAAGGGCTGAAATGAGACCTTGCTATTAAAGCTTTAGATATATTGAATAATGACCTTTCCCCATAAATTTGAACGTTTTACTAATTATGCTATTGTTAAAGGCTGGCAGGTTCCTCCCCGAGTATTCAGTTTAATGCAAAACAAACAAGGATGTATGTTTCTGGCTGGAAAACTACAGTGGGGCCAGCCATATAAAAGTGAACGTGCGTCACTGACTGACTGAGTGACCAAGTGATGAAGTTTCACCATTGGTTGGTTGGCCGAGTGTTGCAGTTTCCCCAGTGTTTGTTGTTCTTTCAGAATGAATTGACATGAACAGTTTCCATTACATTATCAGAGGTGCGATTACAGAGAGCTTTGCAAACTTAGTGCCTTTGTTGTTAGATTTATTGACTGTGAGTGTGAGGCCGGGCTTTCCCTCCGCAGGTACGCCTCTCTGTGTGTCTCATTCAGTTTAACTTACAGCAGCCGAAATAGACGTGAATGAGCTTTTAGCTTTCTCTTTAGTGATCATTTTACAAGTAAATATAGCGGAAATCGCAGCACCTCCCTTGTCTTTGACTTCTGTGTATGGTGACTTTGTGGAAATAAAATCGGGATTTCAGCAGTGCGGAGCAGCAGCTTGGAATTGGCTCCGAAGTGACTGCTGGTAAACATGTGGTCTTAATAGGCCACATTTCAGTCACTGTTTCATAGTTGTTTCATTGTCTGACAACAGAAACATAAAAACATGTAAATGAGAACAGCTTTATTAGGAATTCAGCCGAATTATATAACTGTATATGTGAGCACAGACAGTAGGAGAGAAGCAAACAGATGAAGGGAAGAATGCAAATATGACGCAATAACATCGTGAATACGCTAATTAACGTCTTTTTCAATATTTAGCCATTTTGAGCACGCTTTAACTACTTTCAATTGAAAGTAGTTGTTTATAGTGGTTCCACAACAGTTTTCAACTACATGCTCAATTATGCATATTTTCTATACACGGGCCAGCGAAAATACTAGGTTTTGATCTAGTTTCGTTGTTTCTTCAAGAGAGCCATATGACACAGAAAAACACTCTGAGGGCTCTGATCCTATAGTGATTCTCCAAGATATCTCAAGTAATTAGTGCATTCTCTGTAGGATGCATTCACTTCTTGTAGTTAATTATAACAAATTCCTTTTCTATGATCTACAGTGCTGATGGATTAAATGTTCCAACTGCAATGGGAAGACAGAAGTATCAGTCTCAAGTCTCTGGCTTCAAAAACCATAAACCCTGTGTGGTCATTCAAAGTTGTATCTCTTAGTCTTCCTGTGCTCAGACGGCGTTATCATTTTGTAGCCCTACTTTACTTATATGTCTCTAATTATGGGATTTCAGACTTGAATGCTTTCCTTTTCTTTAAAAAAAAAAACCTTTTCATAGCATTCAGCCCCCCCTTAAAAAGCATGATGCACTCAACCTTGAGAATGTATCAATAATTCAAACACATCATCCTCTCATGATGTAGCCGTCTGAAATTGGGGAGACTCTGTCTGAGGGATAATATTGCACTCTGTCACATCTGACTAGCTGTCACCTGCTAGAGCGAGGCTACGCCCAGCTAATAAATGACGGGTCAAAGTATGCATATTTTCATGATTTGCAATACAGTAACTGCTGCCCTTAGAAGGAAGTGTGACTCTCAGTTTCTGCAATATTCAGATAGTAATTGGTGGAGTCCACATTCAATGCTGGACTGGTTTTGAGCATAAAATTGATTCTAGGTGTGTCCATATTCCTTTTGTTGGCCCCAATCCCAATCCAATCCTTCCTTATGGAGTATCTGCCAATACCAAGGCCAATCCAACACTAATATATTTTTACTTTTTACTACATAAAGCAGTGCATAAATAGCATAAAGCTGGCCAATATTAAAAGAGGTAAAGCAATTTAATTATGTCTTGGGAGAATTAGCGTGGCTGTGTTGTCACAAGACATTTGGAGAGGATTTTGATAACCTGTCATCAAACCAGCTTGAACAAAATACTGAAGTTCGAAGGTGAAAAGTGATGCTGAACTTTTTTAAAGCTCAATGTGGATCTGTTCGTAGGGTTTGATTCATGCTGTCATATCATTAAAAGAAACTGCTGGCTGCTGTTTATTTGTTTTTGTGTGCTCTGCAGCTCACTACCTCAAAGCACTGTTTGGTTCCAGTGTTTTAAGGGTGTGCAACAGTATGTTTTCGACAGCTGGCATACCTGGAGCAAGCAAACAAAGAATCTGGTTGTGGCTTGGACTGATACTATTGATATAAAAAAATAAGAAAAAAGAAAAAAAACCTTGTTCAACCCATAACCTGATCTTGCAGGTTGGCTCAGGGTCTTTCAAATTTTTTTGTCCTTGGATATCTGGAAATTTCTGAACTTTCTTTAATTAAATTGAGTCAGTATTTTTGCTTCCATGGCACATTGTTGATTGTGTGTCATTTTCTGTCCCTTTTTCTACCACTGTTCTCAGACTTGCACCTCAAATGGTTTGAAACTCTAAATTGTCCATAGGTGTGAATGTACTGTAAATGTTTTTGTCTGTCTATATATTTTCCAAAGTTTAGAGAGGGTGACATTCTACTCCCATCCACTGCGTATTGGGAAGAGAATGCAAGACTAACATGTAAATGAATAAGTGGATGTATTTTTCTATTGATCCTGATGATGGCATCATATAATACTTTATTTTTGCAGCATTCACAGCAATGACTCAAAAAAATTTGTGAAATGAGTGCAAAATTAAAAAAAAAAAAAAAAAAAAGACTTGCTGTGGGCCCTACTCAAATTACAATGAAGTTCATCTCACTCCAGCACAAAATGATTTGTAAAAAAAAAATAATAATAATAATATTAACACTGATTAAGAACTAGCACATTTAAATAAAAAACAAGTAAATAAGAAGGGTTGGGTCCGGTAGATGGAACTTTGGTTGAAGTGAGGTTTGGTGATGGTTAAATAAGACAGATTTTAACAGAAAAACTCCACCTCATTCCTCCCACACATTGACAGTTTAACTGAGAGTTAAAGGAAAGGTATCTAGCCACCATCTTGACCTTCATACTCTTACATTTTTCCTGTGCTATTCATTGTCAAACCACTGCCTGCTTCTGTAGCTAAACCTCCTTCACATAATCCTTTCAATGGCAAATATATCTGTGTCTCCTTTTGCACATGAAGCACGCTAGCTGCATTTTAAGACACTTTGCTGATTCCACACACTTCCTGAGACTGGTCTGTTGCAAAATTTTGCAGATTTTTGCCTTTTGCTAAATTCACGTCATTAGGCCCATTCTGTGAAATGTATTTCATATTGCATTACATTAGAGCCTTGGGAGTAAAGTCGGGTGCCGTTCTGTATCTGCAAAAGGCTATGGATGAAATTCATTATCCTGTATATCCGATATACTAAATGATTCACCAGCTGAATGGTAAGGTCTGAAATTCTGTTATATCTCATCATTTTCACTGATGAGATAGCAATGGATTTGACTTGACTCTTCACATTAGATTCATTCATCATTATGGTTGAAATGAAGACAAATTTTCGTGATCAGTTTGGCTCCCTCCCAGTAACTTCTGGTACAAGATAACCAAACATGGATAATTAGTAGATATGAGAAATCATTACCCACTGTTAATCATGGTGGAAGTTTGTCTTTTTCATTGTCATTCCAGTATCAGCACACTTGTGAGACAAGAATATTTCGCTGATGTAATGTAATCAGAGATATCTACCTCTGAGAAGTTCTGGCTCAATTAGTCCTCCTGAACACTCAAGGCTGAGTGCTGCTAATTTTGCCCTCTTCATAGCACCTGCAGTGCAGTCTATGTGCTCTCTGACAATCTTTATAATAAGAAAATATTTATGAGGCATATCCTGGCAAAGCTTTTTCACAAGAGATACAATTTTGAGGAATGAGCACTGTTATCATATAATTTAGGGAAATTCATGAAAAAGTGGAATGTCAGCAGGACAATAAACACATTAAGCAGATTACATCTAACATAAACAATCAATGTGGACTGATTTAGAGATCAGAGCAATACTCATCTTTGTCTATTTGATAATCTTGTTTAGTCTCCTTGCAACAAACAGTCCTGAAAATGAACAGTCACGGAGAGATAATATGGTTTAGTTTCAGTGGGAACGTGCTCTGCCTCCCTTGGGCTGGAAGATATTTGGATGGTCGAGTGAAAAATTGCCCTGAATTCTGACCAATGAATCGTTTTACACATGCTTTAATGCATTTCATAAATAATCTGCCTGAGAAGGTAATTAGTGCAGGTGTTTACACATATTTCTGCCATCAGGGTGCACAGTAGGATCACAGTTGGCTGAGTGAGTTTTAGGTTATTAAATTAGGCCCAAGGTAACAGGAAGAAGGATGAGCTACAGTTCGGCAGGTATGAGCAACAACATGTTTTCCTATTTATCATCTAAAAAAAAAAAAAAAAAGAAATCAAACCACACTCAGGAAATTATGCAGGTTCAAGTTATCGCCCGTTTGAAGAACAGATTCAGTGTTTGCATAATCAGGGCTGTGTGCAGAAAGATTTTTCATATTCAAGAGAGGTCAGTAGTAAAGAGACATCTCCCTGCCCAGGGGGCTTTTCCAAAGACTAAAGAGGGGTTGGACCTAAAAGTATAAAAATTAAGCTGCTTAACTTTACAGGGCCAAATATGAAAGTGAATCATTTCATCATCTTCCTAGCAATAGCGCAATAAACAATGTAGTGCTGAACGCATAAGAAAATGGGGAACCTGATTATATCATATGTCACTGTTTTATGAATTTTTTCTTTTGTATCTCCTATGCCTTTTAAAAGATCTTTCCCAATATGAGGGATGGCTCTTGTTTTGGAGAAATACTTCCCTTTAACACCACAGAAACCTGTCTGACCCACTACAATTACTGTTAAAAACATCAGTGTCTCTAAGTGCTGCATAAATTCCACAGGTAATGACAGGGGTTTCCCTGACGTTTACCTAGTTGTTCCATTGCTCTCGCCTCTTTAGCGCAGACACAGAGCAGAAGTTGCATCATTGGTTTTTACTAGCACCTTACAGCGCACGGATACCGCTTTTGACAATAAATATGTATGGGTGTTGCTTCTTTTGAATGTGGCACTTGCTATTAAGATGGAAATGTCACATTCATTATAGGCTTCACTACTAGATGTATGTCATACCCTGTTTGGCGCTCACCGTGGCTGTGGCTCAGCAACGGAGTTGGTGGTTCAGTCCCAGGCTCCTTCTCATGGACATGTGATCAGTTCTTGAAGTGTCCTTGAGCCATACACCAAACCTATATGTATATGTATTAATACACGGCATTCACCGTATACTAAAAAAGCTGTTGGACATTGAAGGAAGACAATGCTGCTGTGTTAGCGTGAAAATTATCGATGCTTATCCATGCATAATCATCAATATATCCCATGTTTAGAATTAAAAATCTTTGATGCTATACTGGTCAAAAAGTTGTGTCGTTTCACAAATTGCAATTAACCGATTTCAGGGTGCATAGAGCTCCTGAGTTTCATTTGAGCTCTGGTTTCCTTCCGTATTGAAAAGGATCAGGCAAAGTAGAGACTGTAAATTGCAAATGAGTCTGTGTCTATTAATCTCTATGTGCTGGAAAACCATCCAGTGTGTGATAAAGGGAAGTAGGCTGAATAATAATATGCCTGAATTAGGGAAAGCAGAAAACATTATGGTCTTTAGTTCGAGGACAGTAGTGTTAAATTGCAGCACAAAAGGTTGGTTTGCAAGTTGAACACACACAGTCGGTACAGCTGACGCTAATGGACTAAAAAGATGGGGGTAACTGAAAATAATTAAGTGTGTAAATAACCTTTCCAGTTACATTACACATGACATTATTTCAGATCAATCGCGCAGTGATGTTATAGTACTTTGGAGTCCAGTAACAGGCAGTAACAGGAGATTTCATTAGCACCTGAGAAAAAACTACACTGAATAGTTATTGGCCAAACTAGGGTCCAGTGAGTGGATTCCCTTGTGAAGCCGGCGTCCTTAATTAGTTTTATTAATTATATATTTCCATCTGTATGGTATGTTTCCTATGATTGGACTGGCTGCCCGTACGCCGCCATACAAAAAAACTACTTCGGCTCGTCAGGCGTCCCTGGTTGACAGTACCAATAAAGTCTTTTCAAAGCAGAAGCAGAGTGTACTGGAAGTGATGTGTTTCACACCATGGATCTATTTTCATAAATCAAAATTAATAACAACCCGGCAGCGATGGTTTTCACACTTTACTTGCTGACACATCTTAAAAGTTTTGCTTTGACTGATTGAAATGCTTCTAAGAGGCAGGCTTTGATATAACCTGCCACAAGAAGGACAAGTGCCGTCTTTGATGTAATGTAAATATCCTTCAGTTGCCGTCATAGGATTTTACCTTTGAAGTAAATTGCAGCCATGATTGTTCATATATAGGTTTTTGAAAGTGATACAAAAGGGTGCAAGTTGATTTAATAAATTCAGTAAATTCCTGGGATGTAGTAGGCGATTACATGGTAAGAAATGGCGGCTGGTAATGATATTAGTCAGTTTGATGTATAATCTACGTATCATTTGGACACCTACAAGTAATTGTGTGGTATGTATTTTTAATACTGATTATTAATGTTGTTCACCATGTGCAAATTTTGGTAAGTGGTTGGTTGGCTGGTCAATTTAATGACATCATGTCCATATCTGTTTAAATTCCAACCACGTCCCCTGGAAAACACATTTATTCACAACTAGTTTGCAACAGGAAATGCGGCTGGAACGAAACACAACAACAGAAATATCTACTCAAAGCTTTTTTTGGCATTTTTGTGTTTTTATGCTTGATTTTAGGCAGCACTGCACTGTGTTAGGAAAGGTTCATGGTTTTGCATGAATACATAGAAAGTCTGCAGTGACTTGAAGCATGAGACATGGCCTGTTTATTCACATTTAACCAGAACGGAAGAGAAATGAGGAGAAAGAGCTTACAGTCAGTAAGTGATTTTTCAGTCACTTAAACAAGACATCCTTCCAGTGGTAGACTCAAAGTCGATAGGCAGCCCTCAAGCAATGATACTTGTAAGTTCAGCATCACCATATCAGTGACGCAGTGGTTATTAAGTAATACAGGGAGAATACAACATTTAAAATAAATTGATGACACTTACATTTTAGTTTGCTACTAACTAGACAATAATTAGAGGTATCAATAATGTTAGGAGATAAGTCGTCAGTATCATCATCTTAATGTTTTTTACAATTTTACACAACTCAAAGCCCAAAATATATCATGTTAACTTTTTCAATATTTAACCTTCCCCAGTGTGTTTTGGTAGCCTTAACCTTACGTGCCGTGTCTAATACCTTGTATGTCCAATTTCCACCCCTGCCACTTCAACACAATTTCTGTGTGGTACAAGAATGTAAACATCTTGGCCTGAAAATAAAGTTCTCAGTTAACAGAAATTACATTAACTTTCAAAATGTATTTGACAAATGTATTTACTGTTATTTAATATAATCTACAGGAGACAAGTTTGCAGAACCAAGTTCCACAATAGGTATGTGAACATTGAAATATAGTTGATATATAGGAGATGTCATAAATGTGTGCCAACTGTGTGCTTTGGCCAGTTTTCATTTTTCTGTCCACCATGTGTAATTACTAAGGTGAGTTATAAACTTTGATGTATGGGCTAATCACAGTACTTTGAAGCATTACCCACCTTGTAACAGTGGAGTCTGGGAGAGTTTGCCACTAAGGCACAGCTGGTTGATTGATTGAAAATCAACGAATCATATTTAAGCAGTGAGGTTATTTTTTTCATATTTTGGCAAATCAAAATCCTCTCAAACTCCCAAAAGAAAAAAAACAGTTCACCATATTTCCAGACACCTATAATTTCTTTATATGATTTAGTAAATTGTATGTTGTTCAGTGTTTTTTTTTTCTTTCAGTGAGCTGAACAGAGGATCACAGTGTTTTGTGTGTGTGTGTGTGTGTGTGTGTGTGTGTGTGTGTGTGTGTGTGTGTGTGTGTGTGTGTGTTTGTGTATGTAAATGCAGATGGAATAACTGAAGCTACAGTTTTATGTGCTGGTCAAAGTAATTCTGGCATCACTTTCGGTTGATAGTGGCTCAAAGAAGCTTGTTTTTTTTGGGGGGGGGCTTCAATAATTTCTTTCAACTGGATTGCATACACTCTGATTAGGGGACAGGCCATTAAAATTATATTTTTTTTCTATACTTTTATTATAAAATCACCATTATATGTAATGATGTTGCAGACATCTTAACATGTGCTGTAATCCTGTTCAGAACCATAAATGCTGATTTGGGAAGCAGTTTTCAGAGCCCTGCCATGACGAGGTAATGAGCGTTAAGCAGCACTGCCTTGTTTATACTAAAGCTCCAGGTTTATGTTTGAAGCATGGCACGAGTCTAAGAACTAGAAAACACTCAGAAAGTGCGCACCTCTTCCAAGGCTTCACAACTGTCAATATACGTCCTCTTATTACATGTTTTGAGTTTAAAATGCATCTAGATCCAGATCAGTATATATATAAAAAAGTGAATAAACATTAGGTTCAGTAAAATTTGGTCATTTTATTCTCTATGCTTTAATGTCTTCTATGTTGAAGCTCAACAAAATCTCAATGGGGCATGCTCCTACCTACCTAGCACTAGGTGAACTTCCATCTTTTGTTTGTCTGGCCCTCTATCTCAACTCATTGTAAATAAGTTTGCAAGACTACATAATCCTTATTAATAAAAAATGCAGTAAAACACATACATATTTTTTCAAACCACACTGTTTCCAAGCTATCCCATGCATGTAAGAAAACATGTTCTAATAAATATTTCATTTGACCTTTCCCCTTGGTGAAGCCCAATTATTCATGGCATTTTTGTCATTTTCCAAAAGACATACATTAACATTCAACTCTACTAAACTCATATTATCTACAAAAAAATTCTGTTTCTGATTTAGTACCATACTGAATGCTGGTAATGGATTTCACAAAACATTAGAAATATCAAATATCAAATGTGCACAAAATCAAAACCAGGTATGCCGAATGATTGACACCTGATGATTACCTCAGGAATCAAAGTCTGCTGAAATGCTGAATGTTTCATGTGAATCTGTGAATCCGTGGACTCCATCAGATTGCTGCCTGTGGAATGTAGTTTCGCCTTGGACCAAGATTTTAATTAGAATTGACTGTTTTGAAGTTGAACTGGTCATTATCTGGCAAACAGAATGATGACATTCTCCAGACTGCAGAGGGAATATAGACTTTTTTCAAAGCCAGAGCAGATATGTATCAAATAATCATGCAGATTGATAAATGCGATACCACGTCTCGCTTGACATTGTTGCTAAGCTTGTCTTCAACTTCTCGCGCTACACGATTTACTGCTGCTTCAGGCAGAGGCTCATGTGTGCAACACAATTAAGCAGTCACGATACATGCATTCAAATCTTTCATATGACTGAACAGTGCCTTTACTGTAATAAATGTGGTTCTCAATTTAATAGAAAATTATCACTTAATGCAGCATAAATTTGTAGACTGTGTATGATGCTCATTGTCCATCTTTGTGAAAGCTAGGCATGCCTTTAAACTTGAAAGAGGTGTCATTTATGTATGTGAGATGAGTGGCTTAAATGTGTTTTTATGTTTGGTAATTTTAAAACTAAAAAAGCAAAGAAGAGAACATAATTTGAAGTGCTTGTAATGTGTATATTGCAGGATTTTCAGTAGCCACATTACACAGGATGCTATGTGATGTGTTGAAACACTGTTATAACAACAAAGAACAAATGCAATTTTTTTTCTGTCTCATGGATTAAACATAAAATAAAAAAACAGTGAACAAAACATAATCAAATAAATACATAGATGGGCATGTACAGTATGGAATGGAGGCTTTAATTCTAAGAAAGTATTGGGAAATTTGGATAGTACCATCACAGGCTTTTGCCAGTGACACTTAATAGCTTTACACAGGATAGTGTACTGAAAAAAGTGAGGAAAGCTCCTGTTGGCCATGGGGCTTGAAGCCTTCAGCTGTGGTTTCTTTAATTACACCAGGAACAATGGGTCAGTTGTCTCAATACAGCTATGAGAATAACATCTTTACAACACAGAGAAGCATGGAGAAAGCAACTGTCAGCGAGGATTTCTCTCTGTCTCACTTTTTTCTCCCGCTTTCCCTTTTGATCTGCTCAGCTTCGATGTCACTAAGCACCGGAGCAGGCAACCATATTTGAGAATATATTTGAGTGAGGAAAGCCATCCGGATATTTATTCCATTCCTCACTGCTGGATGAAACCACTTAGCATTTAGAATATAGGATGAGTTTCATCTGTGCAGGTATGCAACAGTGGGCAATCATCAAACCCCTTGATGTTTCTGTGGATAGGTAGACATGTCCAACCACATTGTTGTCATAGGATTGTATTTACCAGAGACATTAATATTTATAATAAACAAAGAGAGATCTCTTGCATAAAGTCTCATCTGGTATTCAATGTAAGCATAAGAGGATAGAAAAAGGCTGGAAAAAGATATTTCTTTCTGTTTGCTGTGCTAATGCCGACCTTGATGAAGCTGTGGTTTAATTGAGATTTGGTGGATTAAAGTGTTGCATGGTATTAGACAGTGAGATATTGCTCAGACACCTGGGTTATATATATATATAGATATATATATATATCTATATATATATCTATATATATATGTATATATCTATATATATCTTGTTTTTTTGTCAAAATATGATAATAATTTTGTTTCATATTTTTATTTGTTTTACTATTTTATTCTAATGCTGCATTCACTCCACATAGCAATCATAAGACAAGGAAAATTAAAAGCAAATTCATTCTTAATTCTGCTAAATCCTAAAGAAAGAAATACTTACTTTTCTTTTATAGAATGTGACCTTGCACACTTTAAACCACAGAGTTATTTCTAAGGTTGTAATGTAGACGATGGTGTCATGGTCGGTGTGAAAAGCATTTTTTCTTGAATGTTGGCCACTGTGACTGTATATTAACAGCAGCAGGATACCAAGATTTGCAGCAAATACACAAGTCCATAGGTAGTTAAACAGTCGTACCTATGCATAAAATAGCTTGACATAAGGTATACGCTTGTTTACACTTGGGTGGTTGAATGTTATGTTGCACAGAGTCAAATTTAACTGAACAAAGTAGTGTTTAACTGTCTCCCCTGTAGTGCTTTGTGTTCATTGTGATCTCTCTCCCTTCCTCTCAATTTTTTTTCCATCTTCCCTCCCGCTTTCATTCGCTGTCCACCTTTTTTTTTTTTTTTTTTACTTTTTTAACCAATTGATATATGAAGCTCTGCAGGAGGAAAAAAAAGGCCATAAATAATTAAAAACAGTCTTATTAATGAACTCCGAGACGTTATTTTAATGAATGATTTCAGGTCTAATTTGTCAGCTTTTGTTGTCAATTCACTCTTGAATGCACATTAAGGGCCTGTCTTAATAACTTCAGTAATGACAGCGGTACTTGTTGTGAGAAAGGTGGGATATTCTGATACCACAGAATGTTTGAACTGGCATGAAACTATTAATGTGTGAAAATCACTCATGCTATTACTCTATAATGCAGAAGTGGTCCAGATTTTTTTATTTGGAGTTAAATGTTGGGAATTTGTAGTTTAGATGGTGGTGATCTTAACACCAGGCTGGGTCAACTTCAAAGTCTGTCACATACTTTAACCCCATCTCCCGTGTATATTGTCTTCTACACACAAGCTGATCTTTGGAAACGGTTCTAGAAGCCGTAGTTCTTGAAATCATGGAAGGACTTTTTTAACATCCTCGCTCATGGACGACTATGTACTAAAATATTTTACAATATGTGTAAATAAATTTCACTGAAATATCAAAGAATCCACAGATTTGGTAATAATAAAATAATAATAATTAATCTGATAAACAACTAATGGTGATTCCACCAGGGTAGTTAAATATATAATCACTATATACAATGCTAGATAGAAACACCAAGGCAATATCCATTCACAGCGACTCTGAATACCACTTGTGTCTTATCAGCATGACAACATGGTGCTACTGAGACTGAAGATCCCAAAGAGCCATTAGTGTCCTCTTTTTCATTTTGACACTGACTTCTGGATATCTTCCATCACTTAATATTATATTACAGATTCAACAACCCCCCGTTTATCTTTATTACTGGCCCTAATCTCTTGTGACAGTTAATCATGTTACAATTTCTTTGGGTCATTTCAGGCCTTTACAGCTTTCAAAATTGTCTTTGTTTGTGTTATGCCATAACATTTATAACTTCTGATCACTGAACGGTCCATTATACAATGTATCCCCCATCACAACTTGTGTCTTAATAAGAGAAGTCACCCGTTCCCCCTCAGTGCTGGTTAGCTGTGCTGTGATTAATGTCTTCATGGCCTGGTCAAAGTGTCGATATCTTCAACAGCTGGGCCCATCTGTCATCTTTTTCCTGTGACACCCCTGAACGTAACTCAGGTCCTATCAGAGAAGCCATCCATCAAAGTGGTAAACAGAGACGTCTCACATTAGCAGCTCTGAACACTTCTCATCATATACTATAACAGACAAGCAATCATCTGGCATTATGTAGCGCCACAGGCTAATGTGAAATATTAAGGGAAATATACAGCACACCAGCTGCCTATTGGATGGGGCATCTGTGCTTAGTGTAATGGGTGGGTAACAATTTAATACTGTGGTGACAAGAGATTGTAGATTTGCTTCCAAAGCTGTAACACTGCATCCGGGATGTCAATACAGAACAAATGATTTTTGAGGACTCTCTCTCTCTCTCTTTACCCTTTTTTTCTTAACCATTATTTGTGTGTGTAAATCAAAGGCACAGATTCCATTTACTCTGAATAGCTTACGCCTGCATATTGATTTGTGTTGTTTACTCTGTGTTGTAAAGACTGCAAAGAAAAGTAGAGGAGAGCATTCCACTTGTAGTTAAACTAGATCTGCTTTGTAAGAGACTCATAAAAATGAGTGATACCTACAACCACCTTGGAATATAGAATCGAACGATGCATTCAGATGCATTTATTGCCAGCCATGTTGTTTCCTCTAGGGGGCAGAAGAATCAGGGACAGCTGGGGTCTCTTCATTTAAGTGGTCGGTGACGGTTTAGTGCCATTACTGCTCAGATAAATGTTAGAGGAGGGTTGAGGCCATGGGTCAGCTTACTAGGGATCAACCTCATCGTTCTCTCCAGCAGCCCCCTCGCCTACCCAGCCCTCTATGCCTCTCTTGCAGTCCTATGCAGCACTTACTCCCAGCAGGGATTATGCTGACGCTGTAGTAGGAAGAACGCATGCATGTTGGAAATCAAGATACGGAGCTTTTGTCCGTGCTGTTGTCAAGCAATGGACATAAATGTGGGTAAAATATGTGTCTTCAATGTTTATTTTGGAAACTTCGCCAAACACTAAGCTGTTTTTAAAACCAAGGGCAGCATTTCTATCCCTGTATTTTTTCCATCTGCTTTCAGTGGGGGTAATATTTTCATATTGACAGCTGAAACATAGATAATAGTCTTAGCAGCAGTGGGGATTGTTCGGGATAAAGCTGTTAAAATAAGAGATACAAAATATGGCGATATCGCAGATAAAACATCAGTACCTTGGCCCTTGTGGCTGATCAATGTGGTCCATTATTTGGATTCAACCAACAGCGAACCACATGGTGTTAGAAAAAGAGGAACTTTATTAGATAAAGGAGGCCAAATTAAGCACAGGTTCCCTGAAATTGAAGAAAGATAGTGTTTCTTTGACTCTTTGAAACCCAAGCATGATCTGGCACACATTTAGGAGGAGAAAGGCTAATTGCATCAGCACCTCTGCATAAAAACTCAGTCAGTTATAGAGACATAATGGGAAACAGGATTCCTCCTCAATGCTTAATGTAATTCACAACTTTTGTATTTCCTCACTCGGAGGATTTTTCTCCCATCTGCTGTGGTCAAAGCAGAGATACCCATTGTTACAGTAGGAAACATATCACATGTATTGCGGAATGAAGCAAGGGAGGCCAATAATCAGGGCAGTTAAATGGAAATAGTTTCATTTCCTTTGGTGTAAACAAATACCCCATGAAGTCCCTGGACCAGAGCTGAGGGTAATCGGCTGCTATAACTCAACTGAACACTTTGCCCTTAGCTAAACATAATACTTCCTGCACTTAACTAAATCCATTTTTCAACCCTCAAAAGAGTTATGACACACCAGGACGTGATTGCACAAATGTCTGACAACATTTAACCTGTACAAAACATGTAAGACAGCGATGCTTATTTAAAGGGCTGCAAAAATTCAAGGGGTTTCATAGCAAGGCAACGATCTGGTAAATTGGTTTTGAACTGAATAAGAGATACCCCTTAAATATATTTTTCTTCAGTTGTCTAAATATAATTATATTACATTTTTTAAATGACTATTGTGAACTCATCTTCCATTTCAGTTTGATTCTCCTCATTTTCAATTATCCTTTTGATTTATACCAATCAGGAGGTTAGTCAATAGGCCACTGGTCTGTCATTTCCTATCAGTATGGATTTTTCTGTTAGTGCTTGGGCTTTGCTTTTCATACACTGTGTAGCCCAGATGCTGCTTGCAGCAAACTCAGATAATTAATCACTGCTTGCAGCTACACATCCAAACATAATTGTATAGATTTACAGAAACAGTATTCAAAATGGTGCCTGAGACCTTTGGCTCGCATGACATTGTTTTATTTATTTATTTATTGTGTGGGTGTGTGTGTGTGTGTCCACGTTCAAGGTGCAAATTAAAAAACGTGAACTTATGTAATTAGCACCTTGTGTCTCTGAGATGGGTTGTAATTGATTGTTAATAAGAGGATGAGGCCTGCACCATTGTAACAGCATTAATGCTTCTCTCCATCCCATCACAGGAAGAAGTCGGAGGTCTTTCCGCCCTTCCGCAGGTGGTGTGAACGCTATTGCCACACCTGTTGGAACTGCATGCTTGTCTCTAAAGCCGGGACACTTCTGTGATACCTCGTACCAGTGATTCTGTTTCTACAACCTAACAGAAATAAACTTTTTTCCATCTGATTCACTCAACTTGTAGCTGTGCTCAACTAGCTCCTAGTGCCTGCATGTTTCACTCCATATCTCAGTAGGAAAGCAGAAGACAGGTCAGTCTAAGGTCCTGCTGCGAGGTAGATAAAGCACACTCCAGGTAAAAACATGTATGGCTCACCATTAGATCACTCCCCATGCTGCCCCTGCGATGGCGCTCTTAATTAGAAAAACTTTGAATCTTGCTGTCTAGACACAGATTTAAACTTCCTGCATTACCACTTTATATAATACAGTTCCTTGCATGTTACAATAAAACATTGTAGGGGTGTACAGTATATAATGAATATATGCTGTAATTGACACTCTTGGAGTTGCTCTATGGCTTCATGTTGAACTCCTGCTTTCTCCAAACCACTGTCTGCGTCGCCTTGGGTGATTAGCTTGTTATTCACCTGTACCTCCTCCCAAGACAATGGCCTATTCTGCTCATGCAGATGATGGGGTGCAGTATGAAAGCCAAAAGACATGGCTGCCAATTAGGGAGGGCTTCCAGGTGTATTTCAGTGCAAACTTGCACCAGTAACTGCACCCTGTGGTGTCTCCATTCAAAGACACTTTATAAGAGAGACTTCACAAAAACTTATGAAAGTATTTCAGTTACAGTTAAATGACAGGGCTCTTTTCAATACTTAGCACAGAGGGGGTACGACTTTGTAATGATGTCTTAGTAAATGTTCCTAAGCAGGAAGTTAAATTGACTTACTTGGTACCATTTGTGCAATCTTTTTTTTTTTTTTTTTTTACCTTTAACGCTGAAAGTTAACTGGAAAAAAAAAAATCAAATAATCCATTTGCCTGTGTTCTGGATGGACTGCAGTACAAATGCTTTGAAACAGTGTGAGACCACACAGTTATTTAGACAGCCCCCACATTCCCTGGGGGATGCAACAGACTTTTACATAATCTCTACATGTGCTGTAGCACAAAAGCCTCAGAGATGTACAGGTCACTTATTGGTTTCATTAACTATAGACTTGATTTGAGATATACCAGGTTGTATAACTTGTTATTGACAAGTGTAAGCTTCCTTTTCACTGTCGTATGTAAATTAATTTGAATTATTATTAATTTTTCTTAAAAATGAGGAGAAAAACCAATAAACCAAAAAAAAAAAAAAAAAAAATACTTGCCACATACAGATGCAATGCATTACCATTTTACGTATTAGTAATGCGCCAGGAGCTTCCTCTTTTAAGCAAGTTTTACTCATAACAGGTTAGGTCATGACAGAAATAAGGCTCGTGAGTGTTTTTCCTGAATCTGCAAGTGCACAGTACCGTACCAGAGTGGCCTTTGAATCAAAATTTTTAGTCATTATTCAAATCAAATCAAGTCAGGGCGAAGGGGAGGAGCAGTGAGAAGAAACTCGATGCTGTAAATCTTCAAGCTCTACCTCTGTGATTGCTCAGGCCACCGTGGAATAAAGATTAGAAGAAAATCACTAATCACAGCGGATGTCATTAGCATATTACCAATAACGGGATGCGAAAGGAAAAAGAGGAATTGCCTTATAATGCTGGTTAAAGTATGAATCAATGCCATGTATGGATGCACACAGCTGCTTGACAAACAGATATATTCACTTCCAAACATGGGTAAAGGAAGTGCCTAATAATGATGTTTTTTTCAATGTTTTTGTCTGAGTCACTCACTGAGGCACTTGATGCTAATATCACATTCCCCCTCTCTCTTTTGATCAGCTTTTGCAGCTGGGCTGCCCTGCCTCACTTGGATGCATCAACAAAGCTTGAAGTGGCCACTCTAATCTGGTTAAGTATTGCCTGGTTGGGGAGAAATTAGACGAATTCTTTTAACTTTTCAAACAAACATAATACAGTCAAACTTGCTGGATGAGAATCAATTACATGAACTGAAAATAGGTTCGGGGAGGATATCATTTCATTTCTGGAAATCATCTAATACAGCTATTCAATGACATATGTCTGTAGTATCACATAGAGGCTATAAAACAGTCCAGTGAAATAAATGACGCAGAGGAGTATCTGTGGAAACACTGATGGAATACGTTTCATATATCATAAATAACTTTTTCAAGCGATGACATTGCCATTATCAGTATTACTTTAGATCCATTATCCATTAGATATTGTGAGGGATAATGGGATAAATTCAGCATAATCGCATAGTTTCTCAGTAAGATCTGTTGGAATGGTAAAAGCAAAGTAGTGTCCCTCTCGTTTTTGTTTATCAAATAAAATAACACCATCTAAGTGTAATAATAATTTGTAAATATTTGTAAAAAATCACCTTATACAATATATATTTTTGTGAGGGTTAGGAAATGTTTTTGCTAAAATCCAAATTGCTTTGAGGCCCCTGTATAAACATCAAAATCCATGTCTGTTTGGTTTAGTAATCCAGAGTGATGTATATTTTACAGTATACTCTACCATGTTAAACATTTGATAGCCGTGCCATCCATGTAGCAACTGCCATTAGAGTTATAATTTTAAAAGAATCATTTTTTACTGAAAAGTCATGTGTTATTATGTATTTTAAGCTACAAATGTCCATCTAAGTAGCTGTCAAAACATACTGTGTGTAGATTAATTATCACAGAGAAAGCAAGAGAAACCTCTAGCTCTATACGATTTCACAATCGACCTCTTTTCAAGAGATAAGATTATGAAAGAAACAGACTTCTTTTATTATTGACTTGGCTAACAGATGGTTTCTAGAGAAAAAAAGAGTATGATCACAATACAAACATTTTTTTGTATTGAACATTTTCTCTCTTTGAATTTTTGGGCAGATTGTCTTCATTTTTCAATGTGTCTAAGCCCTTTGTTTGAGAGAGATCTGTTAAATCTGTCTTGCTGCTAATAAACTGCCATTATTCCCTCCAACAAGGCTGCACTCATTAATAATGCTTCTGTCAGATGCTCATTCTCTTCTTTGAAAATAGAAAATATCATTAATTACAGTTTCTGTCACTCTCTGACAGCTCAAGCAATTGTTCCAGTCGCTGAGCTCTGTTTCATTGTGTCCATACCTACTGACCACCTATTCTTTACTGTCTCAATGGGGATGTCCAGCATGTGAGAGCCACAAAGACCCTGGGAGATCTCACTACACATTGCAAAGCCTCTGTCTCAGCAACACATAAGTCATCCAGGGAGCAATTGAGCTTGGTGGCAAACTCGAAATGTAGATCTATCTCACTCTTTCAAGCAGAGATTAGGGAGAATATCAGTCAGAACTGAGCCGGTTTACTTTTCATTGTGGATTTGTTGCATTTTTGCTACTCAGAGAAATCTCCTCCTTAGAGAAAAACAGAGGGGTTTTCTTATTCCATTTAGCAACATGGGAAAAGAAAGAAAAAGCCTAGAATTATGATTCCAGTTGCTGAGTGAAGAGGAGGACATTCTGGTATGAATACACAGGGATCTTATTGCATGTGGAATGCTCACAACTGAAAAATGGCCAATTTGAATAAAAGGAAACAGTTGCAGGACAAGAGCCTAACTCTCCCAACATACCCAAGCTGTATTTTAACCGAGGGAGTTTCTTGGATTGTTTATTTTCACATTATGTAATCTACAGAGAAATCCACAATCACACAAACTGTTCCCCAAAGTGTTGCCATGTCACAAAACTATGTGGCTTACTCTGGTGAGTTGCTACTATTTGTGTTTTTATAATGTGCAGCAGAAACCTTAAAAATTTGGATGGAATTTATTTTCACTCAAACACCCCGATGGTACCATTTTTGTTGCTTAGATTATTGTTACCCACTACAAAGGTCACATTCGTAGCTAGACTTTATCATTGGATCATTGGATGATACAGTCTTAGATAAATTACATTGTTAATGATGCTGTTATAAAAAATAAAAAAAAAAAATAAATATTTAAAAAAAAACTTTTTGGAAGAGAAATGGAAATAAGATGGACATTCCTCCCAGAGGAACATTATTTGGGGTTAGATGGCATGTTTATGTAAATACGCTTATCTAATGTGTATCAATAAACAGAAGGTCTTTTCAGAGCAGATACCTAATTAAAATATGCAGATACACATAACACTTAGTGAGGCAATGATAAGATAATGGTGCAATACATATTGATTTATTTAATTTAATATTCTGTTTTCAGCCAAATGGCCATGAATATTATTGACACAAGTGAAGGTTAAATTTTCCTGGAAGTGATTTTATAATGCCAGTGTGAAAAAATTAAATGACTTGATAAATAAAAAACACTGGGCTGAAATCAAAATCAGTCACTCAAAGAGGCAAAAAAAGCTACTCTTCAAAGGCTTTTCCAGGGAAAGAACTAAATATGGTGTTCATTATTCATTTGCAGTCCAGGAAAAGGCCAGAAAATTCATTTTATATTCTGCGGCTGTGATAAACCGTATTAATGGATAAGCTGTCGAGATACCACACTGTTTCTTAAATTATTGCTGAAATATTCCTTCACATGATCTGTCAAACACAGGATTATATGACACAATAATGCAGACTTTGGTTAAAGTTTCCCTTGACGGGTAAGCTTTGAAGGATATGACTCCAGACCCCATACATGGATGTAATTAAACAAAGGCAAGTGATAGCAATAATGTATCATCCACTAGAGCTGAGGTCCTGGCTTCCTACAAACCAAAGAGACAAATGACTTGCAGCAGTCGCCAGCATCGCTTTTAACTTTGCATGGTGCAGACACGGAGAGGGAGTATCCCCCTAACAGTGGTGGCCCAGCCAAGACAAATGGACAGTCATAATCCCCCCACTGGTGGAGAATGTGGTTTATTAGAATACCATACAGTGGATGTGAAATATTTTTCTTGCAGCGCGATTCAGTTTCCAACTCGTTCCTCACCACACACAAGTCATACTTGACAGTTTTCACTTTTTTTGGAGCAGCTTAGTCATCTTGGAGCTACTGCCTTCAAAGTTAGATAAGTTGTCTGTCAAGGAGGCAAGGCTGAAACGTATTATTACTGCCTGTTCGGTCCCATACTGGAGAAACTCAAGCTTGAAGATATAAGTAGGGCACAAAATTCTGTGTAATTAAGTTGGACAAAATGTACAGTGCGTTTAAGTAGTTTAAGTAAAGCGTCCTATATTTAGAGACTAATTCTGGTATCTATCAGCAAACGCTGTATATCTGTTCAGTTACAGGTTGCTGTGTTTTGGCCATGCACACAGGAAGTGCTGACACAGAAAGATTAAGCTATTATTGCATATCATTACATGAATAAAATATATCTATGATTACATGCAAAAGCTTGTTTTGGGTTAGAGAATGGGTGACAGACGGGGGAAGGTTTTGTCAATGCCTTGAGAAATAATAGGACTGTGACGTGTTAGTGATGATCGGAGAAATTACAAAAAGTAGTTTTGTAAGTTTTTCAATAGAGATAGGTTTGGCATGGACCAAAACATTTCTTCAAGTAGACTTCTAATCTAGCCTTGAGTACATTTTTATAAACTGCAGTCTAAGAAATATCAAAGACAATATAATTCATACCTGATACATCGATACATGAAAAACACAATGATTTCCATTGACCTCCTCAGTGTTTTTCCCTCCTCTGCTCCCTCAGCCCTCAACCTCTACATTGTCATTCACGATTACCCGACTCTTGGGGCTCTAAAACACGTTTGCTTTTATCTCAGGCACTATGGTTATTTCCTTGAACACAGTAAAGACCTGCGGTGCTAAGAAAATCATTTATGGCTTCTTATGTCCAGTCCAGTCCTCCAGGTGTCCTGCACAGTGTCAGGAGAATGTAGATGAGCCCACCTCTGCAGAACTCTTTACCATTTTTTGATAGACCTGCAGATGGTTTCCTGCACAGTGAGCCTACTGCTGGGACCGTTTATCCTTGTTCTAAAAATGACCATCTGAGCTCCTGATCATAGGTATTTCAGGAGAAAGTGAACTCTCACTTCAACCTATCATTTTTTATTGACTCCTGTTGCTTGGGAGCAATATTTCACATCAAAATTCATTCGTTAAATTAGAAGACATCATTCATCTGCTTTTTAATGTGTCATCTTTGTCACTGAATCTCTATTCAGATTAAAGTTTTATGCCAGGAATTCACACAAAAAAGATTTATGTTGCAATTACTGGAGCATAATTACCAGGGAAACAGTTAATCAGCATAAATTAACAAACTAAATAGTTTAAAAAACGTATTTGAAGAATAAACATACTATCAATTATGATGAAAAAATAAAGAAATCAGGGCACTGAAAAATTCCTTTAAAAACCTTTATTCCACATTATTCTTGAGAGTGTAAAGTTTGAAATTTATTAGAAGGCCATTTGGTTTTAACTCTTTGTGATTAGTCAAACCAAGAAAAATCCTAACCATAGTTTTCTTTTTGGTATTGTTTGCCCTGTTAGGATTGCTGTTACTAAGCCACTGTGTCCTACAAACACATTTTTAGTGTTAATAGCTATGCGGCACCCCCACATGAATTTTTATGAAGACCCTGTTTTAAAGCTTCTAAAATGGTCTCATGGAAAGCTTGCTGACACTAACATTTTGTTACCAGTTTCTTCATGTTTTGATCAAATTTTGTTTCAGTTTTGAGCTGTATTCTTATCAGATTCGACACGAATTACACCATCAAACTCTGTATTAAAGTTCAAGCATACATTCCCTTCTTATTCCGATTTTTGGGTCATACGAGGCTGAAGCCTTTCCCAACCCTGCACTGGGTGAAAGGCACATGAAACACCTGCCAGTCTATCACAGGGCTAACGCACAGGCAGACAGATTCCCATTCGCACCTACAGGCAATTTAGAGTCTCCAGTCAACTTCAGGTGCATGTCTTTGGACTGTGGGAGGAAAGTGAATCACTCAGAGGAAATACACTAAAACACAGGGAGAAACGCGTGATCCCTCTTGCTGTAAAGTGATGGTGCCACTGAGCCACCATGCCTCCCCCACTGAAATCCAGACTAATGCAGTTCTTTTACAACAGCAGCTCCATGAGGCATAGTGACGTTTCACTCCTGTCCAGTCATTTTGTATCAACAGTTAGGTTTAGATGAGACATAAAATGTCTTGTGTGATGAAATAAACTCAAAGGCACCCTTACTAGCTTTTTTTTTCTAACTTGAACTCAGTGTCTCAATCAGTGAATGGAGCTGGCTTGGGTGTCAATGTCTTGTTAGCATTGTAAAAATTCTCTGAGGAAGCTTAGATGGGAAAAAAAGACATTATCATCTTAATTTAGCTTTTTCCAATATGCATATGCAACTGCTAAAACAAGTGATTATCTGACAGCTAAAAAAAATGTACCAGTGTACTACAAGAAATATTTTGAATAGATTCTCTGTTTTACTAAATGTCTTGTGCTATAATCCAATACATCACAATATGGTAGGATTACCACTGAATTTAACCTAAAGTAGGTCTTTGCCAATTTCCTTTTCAGATTGCAGAATGATCTTATGAAGGGGATTTAGGATAATAATTGTAGTTTAGGATTAAATGCTAAATTGTAGATACAAAGGAAAGAGTTTAGGCAGAAAGATGCTTTTTTTTGAGTCAGTTACAACTTCATTGTTTATGGATAAAGAACTTAAGGGGCAATTTATTGTAAAACCAACCAACCAACATACTACAATCAGCCTTTTTTCTCCTTCAGAAAGTGAGAACCGAGTCTTCAAAACAGTATAGTATACATGTCACAATTCCCCCAAAATATGTTATCAAATATTAGTTTACTGAAACATTTCAAAATTCTCATAGTGGATTTTACACCTCCCTTCTTGTGGTAAAAGAGTTCAAATTTAGTAAATGTTGATCACACATGACAGCCATGCACAGGATATCAATTTTAATCTCTGTGCCTACTCAGTAATTCACTGTTTTCGAGCGTTAAAGGTGTAAAAGTGTTTACTCCTGAAATCGCGGTAAAGCACGAAATTGTGGCCAGGCATGAGATTAAATTTCATTCAGCATAGATTTCCTTGTTGAATCAGGTACTACAGAATCAATCAGCGATCTTAAAAAGTACATATAACAAGCTTTGTGTGTGGCTGGGGCTGGTGCTTATGTGCTCAGACAAGGTACCGTTTGTAGTGCCTCCCGGAGGAGGCCGAGCACTGTGGATTACAAGCCCATACAAGATGATTCATAAGCTCTAAAGAGCTGCCATGTATGTCTGCATCGTAAGTCCATTTGTGATATGACAAGATGACCTTTAGATTCAGACCCATCTGTTCTGCTTCAAATGTTTGCATTATAACAAAAAAAGTGCTTTGTGTTTGTTCTAAAAGACCTGCTCCATCTCACCTTCAGTGATGGAAAGTTGTGCTGTCCTCTTTCTCCATATGACACTGTTACATCATAACATATCATAATGTTCTGGCCTCTTGGCACCATTTAATACTGGATCACCTTCAATGTGTTTGTGTCTCAGAATATTACTGAAATGGAAAGTATGGACCTGTAAGAAAACCAATCTTATACAAATTACTGTATATTTGGTCATATCAATGAATAGCATTGTTGGAATTTTCTCTTAAACCACTATTGACAGTTTGTTTGGTTTTTTTTTTGTTTTTTTGGGGGAATGAGGGGGAATTGCAAAAAGCTGTAAAAAACAACCCTATATCTCCCTAAGGAATATCTCTGACTCTGCTAAATGCTGTACTAAATTCACCAGTATTCCGTGCCAAGCAGATAGCATACAGTGGATTAATGAAAGTGTTTCTGCTTAAAACAGTTGTTTACTTTGACTGGAAATGGGGCTGACGAGAAGGCTTGACAGTGAACCAGAAGAGTAAAATTGCCAACTCTAAAACATGAAGTGAAAGCTCTAAAACTGCGAATATAGAGTTAAGAGGAACAGCTGAGCTGTGTGATGATTCTCTGTGGGTTCGTCACTACAAGCGACACGTTTCACATTACACGTAGAAATCTGACCCACTTTTCATATGAAAACATAGTGAAGCTCTAAGGAGAAACAAAAAAATAGCAAACATCTACATCAGATGTTACAAATTGATGGCACCTCACAGGGTTTTGACAATTGTTATCTTTTAACTGATATGAATTTGGAACCAAACTCCCACATCACATAGATGCTCCAGCAAACTGAAATCTGCAAAAACAGGTGTGTATCTTAACTATGCTTTTAAATACATGTGTATTTTCAATGCATGCTTTGTCAAATTAAAAATACATTTTCAAGTTCTAAACCAGTATCATTGTCTTAATTGTTCACTTAACTCTTAGTTTCTGTCAAATGTAAGTTTAAAAAAGAAAACAATTTTATAATATTTGAGGATTTAGTGTATATGTTAAAATCCCTCTCTGTTCCTTTCCCTGCAAAAAAATAACATATTTTTTCTGACTCACCATGAACTCAGGGGTTTTTAAATGAATTTATCCAATCAGATATGATCTGGAGTGACCAGTTAACCCTACTCATCACATAAAACCGTTCTTGGCTGCTGGTTGGTTGATCTATAAGCCAGCAGAGCAATAACATTGGGCAGAGGTGTGTAGTCAGCCTTGGTCAGTAAACACATCTCCAGAAAAAAAGGCGGTCGCTCATATCTCCCTTGTCGTTCACCTCATGATTCAGCGACATAGCTGAGGTAGATGTGAGTGGAGGCCAATGGTCCTGTGTGACTCCTTTCGAACTTTATTCACTAAGACACGCCCTCTTTTGTGCCGTCCAATCAAATACGAGCAATCTCATTTAAATCCCTCACGTAGTCTTACCTCAGCAACAAAATACTAAAGTTAAAGAAGCTCTATCCACTGTTTCGCTGGGATGATAGAGTTTGTTTTGGAACAGTACTTGACATATCAGCGTTTCAGTTGTGCGGGCTAATATGCGAATGATTTAGTAATACTTCAGCATTGATCCTGAAAAATCTTCAAATAATCTCAATTCATTTACCCTTCTTCAGGACTCCTTTTTCACGAGTAAGTCCAACAAATGAAAGGATAATTTTTTAAATTAAGAATCAATAACTTAATAAGAGGCACACTTATCGCAATTTTCTCTTCTCCCTGCTAAGACATCCACCAAGCCCCTACGTGCTCTTTGAAATAAATGGCACAAACAATGAAAACAAGTGACACAGGGCTATTCAAATTAGAATCATGGTCTCTGTGGGCCAAGAGTAAAATTGCTTTTTTACCTCCTCCGTGTTGACCAGCAGGCCAGGTCATTAATGTAATTCCACTGTGGAAGTATTTTGCTGCAAATCAGTTCATAAACTGCGGAAATTAACAAATGAGTTTAGAATGTTTGAAATTGCATTATGAGTACAAAGACCGTCTAAAACAAATGTGAATTAGAAAAATGGTAATCCGTATAAAAATACTTAATTCATACCACATATAACTGCCATCGCTATATATTCCCAAAATAAAGGATATACATTTGATATATGATAGCAAATAACAACAGAATATATTACAATATTTAACTGCAGTTGGTCTACTCGTCCACGTGTGTAATTATCTCACTACCTTCACTGTTTTGACATTTGGAATTAAGCCTACACAACTTAAATCCTAGCATATCACTCATTGGCAACATCAATCAAAAGTCTAAAAAGGTTAAAATAAACAACACTGCTGACATGTGAAATGAGCTGTTGACATAGCTCAGATACATCAGGCCCCTAAACAAACCATTCCTTGGGAAATCATCTGTTAACATCATGCTTTAGGCCAAAAGGTGTTTGCATTTTTAGTGTCAGACTGTGCTTTGCTGTTAAATCAGTTGGTGACCATCATTATTCTTAACTATGCTGTGAGGGAAAACTATTTCTGTTCTTGCCGAATATATATATATATATATATATTGTTCATAAACCACTGCATATTTTCAAACCTAATTTTCCATGGCAAGTAGAATTATGTAGGAGATGATCTTTCAGTTACCTCCTCATTTTCTGATTTGTTATGATCCAGTTGAGCTTGATATTGCCATAAAACCTTAAAACGGTTGTTACCTTTGTCATTCATTTATAGAGACTCTTTGAATTTATTCACCAAAATGCACACACACACACACACACACACACACGTGAGACAGTGACAGTTAATCAGCCGGCAGTGACTGACTTCCTCTGAAAACCATCTCAACAACAGGTAGCTAAGCAAACAAATCTGCCAGGAGTCCATCCTGCTACACCACTTGCTTGTCAGTTGCAGCCATCACAGTTTATGTGTAACGTTTATCTTACTGAGGAAGCTGATAAGTAAATAAGTCTCAGGGGAAATAGTCCTGAGTCCTGATATTGTAAAGGAGTTGTACTGGTTTTCATTCCTCTTTGGATAGTTTGTTTTTGGCCAGGAAGTAGCCCCCGTCTGTGAGAAATTTGACCTGGGTACGGGGGTCAGCAGCTTGTCACAGTTATCCTCGTGGTCCTTCCACGTCCACATTAGGAGAAAAACAAAAAAGGTTTCTCCCAGGGTTCTGACTCTGCTTTTGGTCAATCAGGGGTGTCACAGGAAAGGAGGAATCCATTTGGCAAAACTTTTATCAGCCCATCAGCACCACTGCATGACATGGGAGGACAGCCAGACATTCTTCTCACAGAAGATCGGTTTCTTGGCTTTGGCTGTGTTTAAGTGGGTTCTCTGCCACTTCACCGTTACTGATAGTAACCCATTTGGCAGCCAGGCAAGATTGGGCTGCTGGAGGTGGAGGCAATACGCAAATCCAGTTATTGTAAACCTCTCTGCAGTAATTCGAAGAATGTCTAAGAGCACTTCATTCACCCAATAGTTTCTCTCTTTGCATCGGTGACCTAGAGCTGTGCATTTCAACAGAGGACTCATTAGTCATGGTCGCAAGGAAACCTGCACACCTCTAGTATGCAGTACTTCGGTGTGTTACCTGAAGGACACTGTGACAAGCACAATGTCAGTAAAAACCCCAGGTTTTCACCTTATATATGCCCAGTATATTTGATGCAATATAGGACCTACATTTCTAAAGATTTCATTAAGTCAATCCACTACTTTTAAAGTATAGTAGATTCATAATGAAGTTAACTCTTAGATGCTTCATTTTTAGTACCTTTAGGGAAAGAAAAACAGGTTGGCTTCTCTCGTGAAGGTTTTGCCTGTGCTGTCATATTTATGTCTGTAGTCACTTCTAAGTTCTTCTCGTTAGCATAGCCAATGGGCCATATTAATTATTTTTGTCAATCTCTTTCATCTATTGAAGTACAGATATTGCATAGACATCTAGTCAAACATAGTATATAATAGCATTACTAAAATGATTGCTGATTGAAAACTGATTTTGATATACTGATTTTAATTATTCTACCAGTTATTTTCTATATCAATCAATTATTTGTTTGGTATATAAAATATAAGATGAAAAAAGGCTATCACAGTTTCCTAAACCCCAGAGTGATGTTTTGAGATTGCTTGTTTTGTACAACCAACAGTCCAGAACCCAAAGATGCTCATTTATCTTTCATGTAAAACAAGGAGAAACAGCAAATCCTCGCATTGGAAAAGGTTGAACCTGGCACTGTTTGGCATTCATGTTTGATAAAGGATTTAAATTATTAGTCCGTTTTGAAAATAATATATTTCTGCTGATTATTCATTAAATCATTTCAGATGAAATATCAAGGCATAATCTTAATACAGTGAAGAATAGTTGCCAGAGCTATGGAGAAGTTTTGGAGAAGCGTCCGTTGGGTTGGAGACTTTTCAATCACATAGCTCTTTGCTGAAATAAGTAGATGAGTGGGATCACCTCTAATAGCATACTGGTATTTTCCTACTGAGATATTTGTTACTTCATAGCAAATAAGCCAAAAGCAGATCAATAGCCATTCACTAAAAGTATGCCTGAAAGCTTGCTGTCAGATGAAGTTTGTCACACATAAAGCCTATCGTTGACTCATTGGTGAGGCCATGAGTATGCATTGCACATCACTCAATCATTGTTAATCAATTTAAATTTCTTGACTATCCAGATTACAGAAGTGAACCAGAAAATAATGGATTCATCAGAGATAATACATATGATGTGATATCTATTTATCCAATGGAATATTTGTGATCATCTGAATTATCTATGTACCCTAGTCATGCCAGATTACACTGTGCAAAAGCTCGGCCAGCTATCACTGTGGAAACAATTCAGATAATGACTCGTGTTTTTTTTTTTAGCTTAATTTGAATTAGAGTGTGTGTGCATGAGAGAGAGAGAGAGAGCTTACATACTGTACATGAGGATGGGGCCTAGTGTCACATCTATTAAGCGTTTAAGTCTGTGCTTGATTTTTTTCACGGTGGGCTTAACCAGGATGTATCATGGATGCAGTTTAAAGGCAGTATTGTACAGACCCTATCTGCTGGTTCAGAGCCTTGAACCAGGAAAGCACATTTTAATTTCTACTTAAAATGAACTATTGACCGCTAATCAATAGACTTTGCCATTGTTCATGGGCGTGGCAGCAGTTTCCTTTGAGGATGCATTTTAGGCATTCAGAAAATCAGAAAATCTGTTTAACATTTTGTGGGCAGCCTCTGTTTACATGCACTCATGTGAGTGAGGCAGCTTTTTTTCTACTGTGATTGGTCTGGACCAGTTTAGGTTGCAGTTTGGATCATTACTGGTCCAGACAATAATTCATTTTAGAGAGTCCTCTAAAACACAAATGTACCAGTCCAGTGAATCACAGCATATAAAGACTCTACGGCAATTAGAGGAGGAAAAATTAAAAATAGTGGATTCAGGAGACTTGGATTCAAGCTGCCTCTCCCACCTTTATCTACATCAGCGTCTCTCCTGGCTCAATTTAGCCACCCTCCTGTTGTTCCAATGCAACTGTGCAGCAGTGCCATCCTGTATCCTTCCTCTTTCCACTTCTCTGTCAGCAAGTTAATTATAACCAGAGTAGTGGAAAAGAGTCAGAGCTGGAGGGTAAGCCTCGGACCTGCCCTCTGAATTGTGAACACCATCTCCTCCGTGCCTGTCTTCTTGGTCAGCTAGAAGGGTTTTTATCAATAACCATCCCTTTGTCATTCAGAAAGAACAGTTCTAAGTTTAAGTTCACATCTGTTACAGCACTTGAATGAATATTTTTTCTGAGCATTAAGTCTAAATGTTGTAATCGGTTCAAGGAGAAAGTAATCTGCGAGATACTTTTTCAGCAACCACTATGCAGTCATTGCTGAGGTGCTTTTTGTACTGTATTTAGCATATGTTATTAAATCAGATATTTTCCCTTGGACATTCTGTTGATGATTATAATAAACAAACAGCTGTTGCACCAGTGGTAAACAAAATTGAATTATTATGCAGTTTTAATACCGTGCAGTTTTAGTAGCTCAAACTCTGTCCTGAAAATTATTAACACGTCCCTCGAAACTGGAGTTTAGCCCAAAGCCCTCAAAACTGTTGATGTGAAACCTCTATTGGAAAAGCTTAATCTAAAATGCGGAATTCTATAGGCCCATATCAGATCACCCTATTCCTAAGCAAGTTACTTGAAAAATTTGTTTAGAATTGTGAACAACTTCCTGTATGAAAATAATATTCCAGAGAGATTTCAATCTGGTTTCAGAGCTAATCAAAGCACAGTTATTACACAAAGATTGCTCTCACAGAAATAGTGAGAATCAGTGCTGATGCCAGAAAGGTTTCAGTTCTGGTTCTTCAAGGTTTAAGTGCAGCATTTGGTGTGGTGGACCTTGAACTGCGTTGGTCTCTCCAAATGTCTTCTAAACTGAACATGCATTATGTTTCTTGTGGGGACCTTGTGTCAAAGAAACAATACATAACCTCTGGTGTTGCATGGATGATATCTATTATTTATTTTCTTTTGTCCATCAGCATTTTTGTGAGCAGATATTGTTTTGGGTAGTACTGCGAGTACAGACAACCTCTGAGAGTGGCTGTATTTTTACATTTAGTTATTTTTGCCATAATATATTATTTTAAGACATTACACTTAGGATATAGCATTTTTTTTTTCTGAATCATGGTAAGGATTCAAAAATATTAATGACATAATAACCTCCCCAGGCCATGCCAATTATTTGCCTACATTCCCTTATTAGGCAATCATGGGATTTAGTTACATATTAAGCTGGACAACACCAAGATATTCATTTCAAAGGTAAAATAATACTAGAGAAAGAATCAGTTTTCTTTTCATAATTAAGATAACAGTAAGGAGGGGAGTGTTTACCTATTTCATATTTACTTTGGGACAATATCCATTCAGTCTTGTCCCCACAGAACCAAAGGTGCTATAATGTTGTGCTATTCTCATGACAAGTTTAGATCTCTAGTGTCTCTAGATCTTAAACCAATATATGGCTTATCAGTAGAATTTATGTTCAATATAACATCTTCCCTGGGATGGCCTGCCTAATTATCCCACAAGCTGAATGATATTGGTGTGATTTATTAATGTTCCCCAGTATTGCCAGGGACAACCAATAAATCTGGCACTGGGGCTTCAACCAAATGAAATGGGAATATTTCATTCTTTTAATGAAGCACTGTCAATGCACAACACATGTACCCTTATGTAAATATGCACATGTTCCTTCAAAGACATATTATGCAGAGGATGGGTAAGTGATGGTAGTTAACTTGTCTTTTACAACCGAAGAGCTGCTTTGAGCCACCGTGGGTCCCTCCTCATAAGAAAAACAACAGCATTGCCCACAGATAAGATTCACCGCACTGTTTTTATCACAATTATATTGTTCACTAGGTGGATTTAATGAGCACCTCGGGGCACTGGCATGACTTAACTATATTTTTCAGGGTGTCTAAACCTGTTGGAATTAATGGGAAAAGTTTACATTACAGGCAAGGGTATTTACAGCAATGGGTCAGGACATCAGAGTAGCAGCCTTGGTTTTTCTCACCTTTCATTGCAACATAATGAAAAATCAAACATCATTATCGGTACATTGAGCCATCAAAGACAAATGTGTGCGTTACTGCTCACACTCTGTTTTCTCCAGTGTTTTATGTGCTCCCTTAAGCCTGTTGCAGATTGGCCATAAATCCCAAACTTAGTCTGTTAACTCACAAAGGGGAGGTTGCTTTCTTGCTGAAGATTGACCGTTGCTTAGGGCTGGTTAGAGACCTATATGACAGGCCCCACTGAGGACTGAATGGACAGCAGTATCTGCTGAATGGCCACGGTCCTTCTTAATCACAAAGCACTCACACCACGTGAGATGGTAACAAAGACAAGTGTAGTAGTGCAAGGCAAGTCCTAGGCTCTCAATATACCTCTGATGACACAATTACTTTTTGTGGTATATCAACATTGCGCCTGTTTCACAATTTGTCCTACTTGGTCACTTCCAAATCTGCCAAAGTTGCTATACGTGTATGTTCAATTGTGTACCGACAGTAGCAAGAAAAAGGAGGTGAACCCCTTGGAATGACCTAGTTTTCTTCATTAACTGGTAATAATATGCGATCTGATCTTCCCAACGTCACATGTAAAGACAAACACAATGTGCATAAGCTAAAAACACGCAAACCATTGTAGTCTTTCATGTGTTTAGTATACACACCCATTAAACATTCACAGTGCTGATGGAAAGAGTAGGTGGATTTAATAACTCCTTGAACCACCATTGGCAGCCATAACAAGAACTTTCTGTTGCTGCAGATCAGAGGGTTTGCATTCAAGAGGAATTTTGGAGAATTCTTTCTACAGAACTACTTCAGCTCAGCAATATTCTTTGGATGTCTGCTGTGAACAGTTGAAAGTCTGGGCTCTGACTGGGCCACTCCAAATTTTCTTCGTTTAAAGTCATGCTTCAGTAGGTTTTCTTTACTAGATGTACTTTGATGTTTAGGGTCATTGTCCTGAAACCTGTACTACAGTGCAAGTTCAACATACCCAGGATATCTTTTCATCGTCTGGCTTCACTAAGCCTAACAACTGCAATCACACCAAGCGGTCCCATGACGGTTGTTATCAACTTGGTTAGTCAACCCAGGTTTCCACAATGGTGTTCACATAAAAGGGCGATGTTTGCAGCATATGACCAATTTCAAACTTGGTCAAACATACTGGCAGCAGATTGGCATTTTTTACAAACAAGGAGCAAACTACAATATTAGACCAATACAAATAAATTATATGCATAATCCAGGCTAAGATCAACAGCTGCAGTGTAGGAAGGACAGCTTTCAAAAAACTGCAGACTATGTGAATGTATTAATAAGCTTATAATATCACGGTCCATCATTAGGGCACATCATTAGGGACCTGACTATGATTACATTTGAGTATTTCATTAAATTAATGTGTTGCTTTGGTATATTCAGCTGCAACTCTGGCATTGTCAAACTTGGGACCAAAATATGAAAGAATAAAAACACAATTTTAACCAGTAAGTAGGCTTACATTCATATCTTCTAGGCAGGAGTCAAAGTAGGCTGGTACAGTGCCTGCCAAAATCCACATTCAAAATCAGTCACGGTTGAACTTTAAGCAAGAAATCACATCCGCTAATATTGTGTCATCTTAAACAACACTTTGTCCCCTTATTAATTGCCTCTAAGTTGCTCCAAATTGCTTATGAACCATCCCTGCTGTGTTTTGATCCTTGCCGGACAGTACAACATGAAAAAGTGCTTCAGTCAGTCTCTCTTGTAGGATGATGTTGGTATACAAAAGCACATGAAATGGCTTTGGCCCCGCTTGCTGCCAAGAGGAAAGTTGTACACTCCTGCTGAGGAGATGGCCCTCTGCAATAATGAGGGTCGCTCAAATAAGATATCCTCAGGCAGAGTCAAAGGGTTTTAGGTCTCTGATAGTTCTTGCCCTGCTAAGAGACCGTCTAATGATCCGCACACTGAGCCCAACAGAATCTTCTACCAACAGTGATGCCATTTTCCAAGAGAATTGATTGGTCAACAGGTGATGCTTTTATATGCATTGATCTTTTATGTCCTCCTGAGCAGGTTATGTGTGTAGTTACCATGGCGATGTACCCTTGGCAGAAGTGAACCACTGTTGTAAACCTATTAACCCTTTTAAAGTTACGTTGTTAACCCCAAGTCATGCTTCATAGTACAGGCCTCTGCTGCCTCACCCAACTTCTACTGATTTTCAGCGGGCAGAAAGCCAGCCTGACATTTTCCCATGAGACACATGATAAACCCTAAAACCCCTTAAAGCTGGCAAGGCTAACCACTAATAGGCTGCATGTTCTTCCCAAACAAATCTTTCATTACTCCACAAAACAATTCCCTGTGGGAGTGTCAAGATGATCTTTGGCAAAGTTTGGGTGCAAAGTGAGTTTTTTGTTGTTTTTTTTTTTTTTCTTTTGAAGCAGGTTCTCCTGTGGTCTCCTCCTACAGGCACTGTGCTCCATGCAACCATGCACCAGGATTTTTGTAGAGTAGACTCATGAACAGATGTCAGCAAGCTCCAGTGATTCCTGTAGGCTTTTAGTGGCTAATCTGGGGCAGTGTTGATTTTGCCGCTGAATCGGTTTCGTCATAGTTGTCCTCAACAACAATTTTTCACTGATGAAAATGAGACAACTACATGAGAATTAATTCATAGTATGATGACAAAAAAAATGATGAAATCTATTGACACTTTTGTCGGCAAATAAAGCGGAGACAAAATTGTTAGGGACCAACAACCTGGGAAGAGATCCAGTCACATCTACTCTAATCTAAATTTCACATTTGATGTCAAGAAAAACAAGACTCTTATTAAACCACGTGCAGGAACAATAACTGATAAAAAACACAATGACCTTGAAGCAATATGTACAGACAAGTCATCACAAAATTCTCGCAAATGTAAATGTATATGTGTATTTTTTAAATTTTTTTTCTAGCTAACATTTTTTTATCAGCTCACCCGAGCTGGTCTGTTTCCGCTTAACTTGAAATATGATGCTGAGAAGGAGCAGAGATGTAGAATAAAGAAGCTTGGAGCTGTGTATAGGTTTTTATGAGTGAGAGGGAGAAAAATCTGAACTTGATATATTTTTTCCCCCTTATTCAACCCTTATTCAGAGTTACAGAGGACCTCCAATCACAAGGATGGGCCACTGAGTGCAAATAAAGCTAGTGCAACAGAATGTTTCAGCAGCTCTCTCTAAGTGCTTCAAAGTTAATAAAAAAAAAAAAAGAAGGGACTCTAAAAAACAACACACCAAGGAGGAGGCCATGGCAAAATGGATTGGGTGCACAGGATTACAAGTGATAACTCCCGTGGATGAGTACTTTGTTGTAATGATGGACACAGTAGATAGGAGGCTGAATGTTCTAAGGAAAACTAACTTAAGCAATCTTATTGACAAACAGTACGAAGATGTTAGACAAAAAAAATCAAAAAGGAACTGGCTGCTTCCCGGGGGTATCTACCGGCATTGACTTGTAGACCAAAAAAGGACTTCATTCCTGCAGAAATAATTAACAGGGAACAATGAATTATTGATAGTTCGTAGAATTAATCACAAGCCACAAGCATTTTTTTTGTATGCCGTTTCACTTCTTACTTGTGTTATAAATAACATAATGTACGCTCTACAGTCATTTTTCTTGATCCATGTTTCTACGTGCCAATGGCATCACAGCCTCTACAATATTGCATTTCATCAGTCTGAGAAGAAAACTGTTAAATTCAATCTGCACCCAATCCAAATCTATACCACCTGTCTTAAGCCACCTGATTCTTGTTTTAACTATTATCAGCAGACTGTTAAATTTTCTGTATTCAGGTACAATGTGCAATGGCATTACAGCCAGTACGGTTTTTCCTTTTAATATTTTAGAGTTTCTCTTCTGCTTTAAAGAAAGAAGAATGTCATATTTGAGTCTTTATAAACAATGCATATCAAATTATCAGGCTTTTGGTCTTTTGTGTAGGAGCAAGGCCATATTCCTGTTTCTCTATGAGAATAAGTTTTATACGTATGTAATTTGAAGATAAATAAACAGACATTTCATATCACAACAGCTAAATCTGTACCTGTATTGCATGTTCAAACCATAATAAACTTCCTCAATACCATGTTGATAGATGTTTCTTCCAGGAGTAGATGACAAGTTTGGAAATTTTAGAGAAAGTGTAATGGATTAGAGTAATGCATTACACTTTAACTAAACTGAATCTACTGTAGATTTAGTTGACTTAACTCTGCCCTGGGATTCTTTTTTCTTTCTCTCTTTCTTTATTTATTTTTAGCTAATTGAACCTTCTGTGCTGTGCCTTTGGAGGCATTTTAGTTGGGCGCCCATTTCCAGGGAGAGCAGCCACAAAACAAAATTGTTTCCATATATAGGCAGTTTGTCTAACTGTGAACTGATGAATATCTAAACTCCTTGAGATTACTTTTTAACTTCTTCCAGCTTCTTGCAAATCAGCAATTCTTGACGGCAAGTCGCCTGAGAGCTCCTTTTTGTGTAATAATACAATGGTTTGTGTGTTATTATTTAAAATAGATTAATTTTACATAAATGCAGGTAATTCCAAAGTTGTCGCATACTTTCCACTGTATATAGCAACCAAATTTACAGGATAAACCTGGTGATATTCAATTTTTTTCTTATTGTCATTAAAAAAAAAATGGAAGACTGAAGCCAACAATGAACTGATCCTACTCACTGTGCTTGCAGCCAAACCCTGATATAACTTATTCATCTGTGCTATAGATTTCTGCTCAACAAAACAGGGGGGAAAAATGTATGTTTCACTGAGTAACATTTACATTTACATTTAGTTACAGTGACCAGCTGTTTTAGGAAATTACTTTGCAATTAAAAAAACTGTATTTGTTTACATCTTCAACTGTAAGGAATGATCTCCTGACTGGGTAATTAAAGGACATTTCTAGTTTTTATCTTCCATGGGATCAGTTGACATTAAGAAAAATATGGAATAGCTGCAGTCTTACTCCTTAAAATCCTGATATTTGGAACACGCTTTCACAATAATAATATTTCCCCGAGGTTGCAATGTGTTTTCAAAAAAAGCTTTTTTTTGATGTCTGGTATGAAAATTCTCTGCTATTCTGAGTCCCATTTAGGACTGAATGGCAAATGTGGTCCTAATAGTAAGAAAAAAGGCTTGTGTCAGTAGAAAAACGTGACCCTAAATACATCCTTCAGTGGCTACACACCGATGAGCAGAAGGAAACAAAATTGTCCTTCAACAGGCGTTATTATTCAAGCAAGCTATTGCAATGCACGGTGGACAGTGAGCTGGGAGCATGGGTTGCATTTGCTGTACACTCCTCTGCAAAATGAGACTAGTCAAGCCCTAATGTAACCAGCAAAAGCTGGATAAAAATCTTTACAAACTCAATTATGAATCAATTTGAGTTTGTGTCAGACAGTCTGGTGCCAACAGAGTGGATTTTTTATTAACTTATGGTCTGGGAAGAATGAAACACTTTTCATTTGTGTACTTCAGTATGTTGCTTCATGATTCAGAGGAAGGGTGTTGACACTTTGTCTTGGAGGGACTTATCTCTTTCGTGTTGCACAGGTTGAGAGGAACCACATTTTTTGCCCTGATTGTGAAATCAAAATGTTTTTTTTTTTCAGTTTGCGACTTCACTGCTCAAGATTTTCAAATTGTCAAGATGTGGGGAGAAAGCAGTTGCAAATCAGAAGGTAGTAGCTCAACAGTCCATTGAGTAATTAAAATGAAATCCCTCCCACATTGACTCATATTACCATGTTGCTGTAGTACATTTCAGTTCAGATGGATTTTTATTTTTTTTTACCCCGCACCCCACTGTCCTGGTCTAACTTATCAAACTAGGTCATAGGCTTGAATATTCATGATCCTCTATGACAACTCCCCGCTATTCCATGTCAAGACCTATGTTAATTCTGAGATTTGCACATTTGAGCCTACTTGAAACTCTTTAACTTCACTACCTCAAATTTTGAGCACTCTGAGAGCCCGAGTCTGACAACTGTGGCTCTGCTGAAAAGAAAAAAAAAAATTCTGCTGCAGAAGACTCATTTAAAACACTGAATATCCAGTGTGTAGCCTAGATTTAGCAACTTATTTCCTCCCTCTACCGGGCATATGGCTGCCATTTTGGAGGGTCACTCAGGCTACAGCTGTGATAGCCAGAGATGTTATTGATTCGAACAAGATAGCCAGGTGGCCAATGGGGTTTCCAGAGGATGCTGTTGTTTTGCACATAGATAGATTGTGCTCCAATTCTCATGTGTCACTGGAGGAATGACAGTCGAGATTTGAATATTCTGAAATGTAATTGTCAGTTAGACCCACAGCTCATCAACATTACAATCCATCTGTCAGTCATTGTCCATCACGCTTCTATCATTAGCCAGTTGCCGCCTCTGTTATATTGTAGTGTGTGCGTGCACACACTGGGACAAAGCATTTGCACATCCACGTAAACACACACGGGTCCCATTGGCTCCATTAAAAGTTGCCCTACGGTAGTTTGTCCTTCTTTTTTTTGCTAACTCATACAGCTACCACTGGCCAAGAATACCTGGTCGGTCCCTTATGGTCAATAAAGCACTAAAGCACTAAAGAATTGCCCTACAGAAATGACAGCATTTTCCCCCAACATTTATACCCAGTGTGTGATGACCTCTCATTAGTAAGAAAGTGGGTCATATAGGATCTAGGAGTTATCAATTCTCAAGTAAGAGACGGAAGCTGTGTATACTTCATCTTGGGAAATAAAACAACCCGCTTGGTAGTCATTTACTACTTTGCTGCCAAGAGCAGCATCATTAATTGGAAATGGTGTGGAATGCTTGGCATGGTCCTTTTCTAACAAGTTGACTGAGAACTGAGGCTTTCACAGCCAAACTGTGGGTGCGTTTAGCACAAAAACAGTAGGGAGGAGAGCAAATGGGACGGGAACGTGCCATGTTAGATTGAAAAAAAAGGAAAGTAGTTAGTGGAACACTAATTCTACATACAATATAGCTAGCTGTCTTGAATTAGACCGTCCTGTTGTTTTTGTTTTTTTTTTTTTCCTTTTCTTTGCCTTTTTTCACTACCTTTGCTGTTTTTGTGCTTCTCTATTTTTTCCAGTTTTTCAGAATTACCACCACCATGTTGATGTATCTTGAAGATGATTATCCACCGAGATTGGGCTTCTGTAGCTGAACAGACTCAGGGGAGCCTCATCACCCCCACTGTAATAGACAAGAACAAAAGGAGTGGGGAGGGAGGGAGAGGAGAGAAGCAAGAATTCCACTGAGCTACAACAAAGAACGCAGTCAAATCCCCACCATCACACAATCTAAGGCAGCCGTTCAACCTGCTTTCTGTGAATACTGAGGCATATTGATCATAGTCTGCTTACAGCTGTCATTAATTCAGACAACTCTGAGCTTAATGAGAAGTTTTAGTTCCTTTGTTACTGAGTTGCATTATATGTGTTCCCCCTACTCCTACTTAGTGTGACATAGATGCTGCCCTTCCCCAACTCCCACTGCCAAATCCAACATTTAAAGATTTATCTCTTAAATGAGAACCTGTGGTAAACAGGCTAATCTGTTTGGCAGCACTCACGGTCATGGCTGAATAAAACATTTGACAACACTAAGCTCCTGAATCTTCCTATCTCTCTCTGGCAAAAGGCCTCTCTCTGCCTCTCTTCAGGGCTCCTTCAATGTTAATCCTACCGATCACATTCTTCTCGCTCTTTGCCGTGCCGCAGGAGTGTGGCCGGACTTTTGTCTCGTCTGACAGAGAGTTCATTATGTGATTGGTGAGGAGCTAATGCAATAATGCTGATCATGTGCCGCGACCACAGCCAAGTCCAGCCCTTCATACAGCACTCTCTTCTTCTTTCTATCCTCTCTAGCCCCTTTTTGTGGCGACAGCCTGCCACCTCTCCTGTGGTGACAGGTTCCCTCTGAGGTATTTAACCACTTGTCTTGCAAAACCTCCTTTTAATTGAAATTACCCATTGGCTGATAAGCTTCTGAAGCCTTATCAGGGAGGCGATATAGGGGTTAGGGTCTTTTATGCTGGAAGGTTTTGCTTGAGCTTGTTCCTCTCACTCTATTTCTAATTGTCTCTCTCTCCCATCAGTTCTCACCTTAGGTCTTTTTTCTCCAAATGGACAGTCTTTTCTTCTTGTTTATTTCTGTCTGGTGCTCACATTGTTTTCGTTCTTTGTGCTTCTCCTCCACTTTTTCCAGGTTTGAAAGTTGTCCAGTCAAGCGACCTGTCATGTTCTCTTTGGTGATACAGGTGCTGTTGTTGTAGCCTCGTAGTGCACAATATGCTACATGATCCAGCAAACACTTTCGGTTTTATTTAACATGCACAGTCTTGTCAACCTCTATGACAATGCACCCCCCCGGTGTGAGCAGTCAGGAGTCAATTGTTAACAAAGCTAACGCTGCCTCAGCCAGTGTCACTCGTCTTGTTTGTTTTCAAATCAAATCGTTTTTCAGTAGCCTCATCAGTCAGCACACAAACTGCTAATTTAGCATTCAGCTGTTTCAGGCACATTACACACTAATGCAGAAGTACCCTAATTAGGTCAGTAACAATCTGTTATTTAAATTCTCTCAAAGTCAAAATGTGACAACCCCACTCTCATGCACATACACACACACTCACACACTCACACATGAGATAACAGAATCAGCAACGGCAGTAGAATTAGTCTTTAAGTGACAGAGAATATGTAGTGATGACATCATTTTTTTCTTAAACAACTCATCCTGTATTTCACATTCAGTTTCTGCCCAGCTCAAGCTGTCTCAGTCAAATTATCTTTTTGGACTGGAAACCCTAGGGCAAGCAGGCTTCTTTTATGTAACACTGAAGGAAAAATGATGTTATCAAGTCAAATACTTTTACAGTGCATTGCTTTGCCAATAGAAATGCACATTAGATTGGTTTAATATCCTCTTTTTTCCAGTTGCAGCACAGCACACTGCACTTTTGAATGGGATCCAACTCGGCAGGCTAAATTCAATAAGAAAATGCAATCAGCATGAAGCAAGGTAAACAACCTCAAATGTATCTTTATTTTTCTAAAGAATACATGAATAGGTACACAGTAGGATTTGCTCATGAGTACACGCGGCTCAAAGATTGCTTATATGTTTGACAAAACAAATTGCAGACCTGGAAAGACATAGTCGGGAATTTTTTTTTTTTGATTCAAATACTTCTCCTGAGAGTCAGTAAATAAACTTCAGCCCTTGTCCTGTTGAATATTATTTGAAGGCTATTCCCTGCCGAATATAATTTGATGAGTGCCTACCATGATGAAACCCACATCACTCTTGAGGCATGACACAAATGAGTAATTCATGGTCATTTATAAGAAAGAGGCTGTTTTTTTATTGCAATTCTTGGTATGAACAAATCAATGTGACACCCATGTTTTATAGGAATTATTCATCAGCGGTTATTAGATCTTTTCATTTATATGTACTAATTGGAACGACTGCTGCACTTGCGCCTTTATGATAATAATTATGCTTAAGCTGTCAAGTGCATATAAGTGAGAACAGATCTCTCATACTGTGTGTTTTATATATATGTGCTTAACTGTTTGATTACTGAAATGATGTGTCAAAGAGGGGGGTGTTTGCATAGCAAGCAGCAAATGGCTAATATGAACCACAAATTAGGGATTTTTTTTCTTTCACATTTTTTCCCAAGATTCATCCAGCATTATATATATAGGTTTATTCAGCTCGTGGTAAATCAGCGTTATGACTGTGTTCACAACTAATCATTTACATGCAGATTAGAATACTGTAAAATTGTGTTAAACCTGACAAGATTAATACGATGCAAAGATTGCACACTGTAAATGCAGAGAAACAACCCCCAGTTTTTCACACAACATAGCACAGCCCACAGCAAATGCATTTGAAAGAAATGTATTGCAGCCAAGATTATGATTAAAATCAAATAAATAATGAAATGATGTAGCAAAATGGGTTTTTTCCCTACAATATTTACTCTTGCAATGCAATACCTAGTAGATGCACCCAAAGCATGTATAATTTTTTTTTATTATTATTTATATTTAGGCACTCAAAAGACTTGGTTAAGTTTAGGGAAAAATTGTGATTTTGCTTAAATATTGAAAATTTCAAAAATGGTGTGTTCACCTTATGTACATTAAACTAAGCCCAAATCTTTTTGTGACCCTCACCAAAGTGCTTTAAGGCTCCTACAGACACTGTCAGAATTTTGTCCCAGGCTATCTTTCACTGCAAGACCAAGCTATGGAGCTATGACCAAACATATTGCCAAGCTCATTTAACAGGGGTTATCTTTCATCTGGAACAGCCCGAAGTTGCACAGTGTATACCTGCCTTAAACATAACCACACGCAAGTCTTGGGATTTGAACCCTGGTCTATGGTGCCAAGGTCCTGCGCTGTGTTCTAATTTAGTGTAGTACATTAACGTAGTTTCCCTCCTTTACCGTTCCAGAGGAAAAAATCCAAGCAGCTATTACATTTCTCCTAAAAATGTAACTGGCAAAACAAATTAGCTGTAGTATACATAAATTAGTATAAAAGTGAACATTTCAGGAGATAGAGTTGGACAGTGATGTGCAACGGGGCCTACAGTATGCACATAACAATATAGCACCAAAAATATACAGTGGTGATAAATACTTGAGTATTTAACTTTTACCTCTTTTTGTTTCCTTCTGCTACATTTTCAGAGTTAAATATTCTACTTTTTACTTCCCTACTTTATTTGATAGCTATCACTACAACTTACTTCACAGTTTAAGATTTTACCTTAAAAATTTTGATGAGCTTGGAAAATTTAAGCTTTTGTAAGCTTATATTGTTAGAGAGGGAACCAGTGGTTCCCAGTCATTTGGACTTATATGTAGTTGGCCCCTTCGTCAAATTTCAGATAAAGAGAACTATTGGACTCAACCACTAAACTGTACAGTGTCGAAGTAGTTAAAACTACTTCAGCCCCACCTTGCTAAGCTACAACAGTACTGACAGTGCTTATACATTGATGCATCAGGAAAAATCTAATAATGTCATATATTATGTAGTAATATAACACTCCTAGGGGCCTAATTTCTTCAGAATGACTACTTTTGCTTTTGAAACTTCAAGTACATTTGCTATTTTATTATAATACAGAGTTTGAATGCAGGACTTTTATTTTTAATGTATTTTTACTTATTATTTTATTACCTATGATCAAGTAAGGGATCTAAATACTTTATCCACCACTGACCACATCACACCACATTTATTAAGCATCTGTATTTTCTACCTGTGTGCATTGTGGCAGACTACCACATATCATAGTTGAACCTGCAGTGGAAGAACTTATCTTTGAGGACAAGAGTTAAATGAAAACCTTGAGCATTCATATTTGAAATTTATAAAGCATGTAGCAAGGTAACTAACAAATTCAGGAGCTTAGGCAGTAAAATGAATAAATTAACAAAGGCTACTAAGCAAAGGGGAAAGGGAAAGAGGAATGGGCTACAGATGGAGGGGAGTGTGGAAAAGTGCCAATGCTCTGGACGGGCGTGACCTGAGAAACACCATGTGGAGGTAGAAGGGCCCGCCGGAGCCACCTGAGCCTTGACTATGTCTGAAACAGGAGTGTTTTGTTGACAAGCCATCACTCAGAGACTCCGACAGGGCATTCAGCACCCCCGCCCCCCTGTCCCTCCGCCCTCCCTGGCCCTTCTCCCCACACCAGCCCCCTGACGCACACACTCGAACCGTACACCACAACGTATGTCAGCACTCTCATTAGGGTAATTGCTAATTACATACACAATTGTCTCAGCCAAGTCTGCCGTACGTGCATCAATCCACAACCTTTCTTACATTTGCGATGATCGGTCTGAATAAAGATTGTTTGAGATGTTGACTTCTTATCTTTTCAACAAACTGTGTCCCTAGGTGATAATAGAGGAATTTTTCTTTTCTTATGGTCAGCATGTATTACTTTCACCACTCTTAGTGTAATATTTACACCCTTCCCTCTCTTACAGACAGAAGACTTATGTGAGATATGACTCGCCAGACATCACAGGCACAAGATGAAAACTCAATGGCAAATACTTTCATTTTGAGGCCTGCTGATGGATAAGTGGACAATGTGTCATGGACAGGTAGCTGTGAAAAATTGCCCTTGTTATGCCTGTAGACAGTCAAGGTATCTGTGTAATTCAAAGAACAGAGAGTCCTTGCAGGCTTTTTTGACAGTCTGTCCTCCTTAGTGGCAGTAACAATAGTATATATTAAATTTGTTTTTTATGTCTGTTATACTAGACAGTTTCTACATTTCAATTTTCAGTGAATAGTTAGCTGTTCAAGCAATTTTTTTTTTGCTTTTATGCCCCTAATATATTATGATCAAATCCCGATTTTCAATAATACCTCAATTTGGCCAACATACATTGGTATTGAATCAATTTTAATAAGTTGAAATCAATCAAACTACACTACTTAAGTCATTTGTCATTGTATTTTAAGTCATCAAATATTTTAGGCTGACAGTTACACAGAGATTAACAGTGAAAAAGCTGTGCCTGGTTAAATAAAATAATTTTGTTTTTTAAATTCAATTATTTCAGTTTTTGGAACTGCATGTGCGACCATTCTGTTAAAAGAGTCTCTTTTACCACATGGCCAACAGGTTTGCCGGTGGAATTAAAGCACCAGCTGTTTACATTTTTTGTCCAAGACATTGGTTTGATCAGCTAATTTTAAGCCTGGTGCCGTCACGCTGATGAATATTTCAATTTGCATTTGGGTACTAAAATCAGCTTTCCTTGTTAAAAATGCATGATTTCATAACAGCTCTATGATATCAATATTAACCCATTCAAACAAAGGCTCACCTTTGCAATTACACCGATCGGGAGCGGTATCAAAGAGAGGGCATGCTGATCTGGCCTTCTGTATTTATTTCCTTATCATGTTGATTTCAGGTGATGACACTGCCTTGAGATGTCTTATTTATGGCTGTTTGTGAACATCACTTGAGCAGAAAATTGCTCCTGCCTCATACCTTTGTGCTCGCCTTTGTGGTGAGGGCAAAATCTGGTGGAAGTGTTAAGGGTAGAGGGATAGAAATAGCGCTAGAGGTGAGCAGTCCTCCATCAGTATCAGGTGATGAGTTTATTCGTCCTCACTCCCCAGAGGCCTTGAGGCCATGACCTCCCATCCATCCCCTTACACCCTCATTCATTTCACTTTCATAAGCAGCAGTAATGACTTTGCTCCAATGAAAGGCAGAGACAGGAGGCTGAAACACTTGTTGGGGAGAAGTGGAATCTTCTTCCTGCAGTGGCAATTGGTTGTGCTTTTAGAAAATGCTGCAAGGGGATATATAGCTATTAAGGAGGTCATGCAGGACAGGAACAACAATCATTTTCACCTTCTATATACACACTGCTTTATGCAACTGGCACTCAAACAGATTGACACATGCCTAAACCTACACATGCATACATATAGACTGAGTGCGTGCATACACACACACACACACGCACACACACAAACACACATGCAGTGGCTGATGGACCGATGGCTCTGTGCATTGTAATATGCTTGGGAGCCTGTACAGGGATTAGCAGCTCATTTCAGTGGCTGCACAGTTGGCCTTCACAGTCTCCCAGAGGAGGGAGACAGCTGTGCGGGGGTGCCGTTTAGAGGGTGGGTTGCAATTTATGTGTGTGTGTGTGTGCGCGTGTGTGTATGTGTGGAGTAGGGGGAGCACGGCGTATGCTTATCTGACACCAAGGGCCAAATTTGAGATGGTCCAATACCAGCTTAACCAATACACACCACTGCACTTAACTGAAACGGTACCAAGCAGCTGACTCCCAGCTCTCAGGAGATGTCTTATCATATTGCTCCTCACTTTAAACAAACTACAAGTTTGTGAGGATTTAGAAAGGCTTCAGCACAGGCATGTGATGAAGCATGAACGCATGTGTTAGAGAGGATTTGCGATGATTAAAAAAAGAAAAAGACCCTCAACTTAATTTTAAAGTAGGTTCCAGCTAATTTGAAAAGATAAACACAAACATTGGTTTCTTTTTTCAACAAAGTACTAAGGGTGCACAAGGCTCAGACTTTGTTGTGATAATTACATGTGAAACCACTATCTTTAATTACATTTTGCCCAGAACAAACCACTCTGGTGACTTCTGGTGATAGGATCCAGGTGGACCTTATTATGAAAAGCGAGAAAGGTCTTGAGTGACAAAAGGTCATGTGAAGATGTTGCAGTGGTGATCTCACACAAACCTCATCTGGAGCCAAACAGGAGGTATCTGCAGACACTTTAAATGCAAATAAATATTTAAGTGGAAGTAAGCTCCTCTGTCATCTAGAGACTAGGTTTCATAAGTCGTGGCCTCTGAAGTGACAAGGTGTGAATTCTTAGATTTGATGACCTCCACTTAAGCCTCTTTGGATCTTCCTACACCCATTTTCTCTATTTGTTTAACCTTTTTGCAGTATTTCTCCAATCCATGTCTCGTTTTTTAAAGCCACGCATTAGAGAAATACTGCTGCATTACATTTGACTGATGAGGACTAGGGACAGGTTTACACTTTAACATGTATTTTAGCACTTATGGCTGAGGTTGTCATTGTTGCTAGTCATATAATCGCTGGATCGTAGCAACTTTGTTGTTACAGCTTAAAGTTTCATGGCTGCTGGTGGGCCGGCTTCCGGAATCCTAAAATGTCAACTGTCAGCTCCAAAGCAAACATCACTGACTCCAGGACAGAAAGGAAAAAGGAAATGGAGTACAAATACAGAGTTCAGCACTCCGAGAAAACCTCTGGCAGGGAAACACTCGACTACGATACTCTATGACTTGAGTCGGGGACTCACTCCTCTGGTTATTTCCGAGGCACCCTGAGAGTTATTCAAAAATGAACAAAAAAGAAAAAGATCCTCACCAATTGATGCCATCGCTTTTAATTTTGCGGACATAAGAACATGTTATTGTGTCGTGTCCATTCTATTAGGTCGTGAACTGTGAACTCTTGTGGCATTTACATGAGAAATGGGACTGCTTGCAAGCCTGGGCTCCATCTCTCAGTTAGCTGTCTCCCTAATCCAATCTATTGCAACGGGGCTGGCAATGCAGTACCAAGGCTGTAGCAGCAGGGGACTGCTTTGTGAGGAGAGGAAGGGTGTTATAATTTTGAAACCCCCCAAACCATTGGGAGGCCACTGGCTCTGCTTTTCTGGCTTCCTCTTACTGTGTCGACATGAGATGCAGCATTGAGTGGGATTGTGAATTCAAAGGCAAGGTTAGCTGTGAGTCACTTGAGATGCATAGATGGGAAATAAAGACTAACAAATAAAAATAAAGCATAGCGAATGTTTTCTCCATTGTTAGTAGTGACATGATAATTTAGAAAGAAAGATATTGTCAGTGAATGCATAATACTGTGTTCATCTAATGGACAAGTGGATGCCTATTCAGATAAGAATTCCCTATCCTCAGAGTTGTTTCTAAAAACAGAACAGGCACCAAAATCCATAAATATTTACTAAGTCCTCAGAGACAAAGTTAAGATACAGTTGCCTTCCGTCAGACTTCCACCCATTGTAATCCTCCCTGCGCTCTAGTGCACATCTTCCACTGAGGTTTCAATGTTTGGGTGCTGGAGAGGTATGAGAAGAGTCCTACCCTCATTGTTCCAAACACAACAGCTGTGACTTAATGAGTCCATTCCAAAGTGCTCACCCTTTGCTCATGTCTGAGCAGCTTCCACTGCTGCCTCCTCATTGACCACATGACCATTGTCGCCAAGGTATTCACTGGGTCTTAATGGTAAGACACAGAAGAATGCAGCGGTGGCTGAGCCCTTGCCACCTCAGAGTGGTGGTGGGAAAGCTTCTGAACTCAATTCCAACAGCTTATGTTTACCATGACAAACCAGTGACCTACGGGTTCACTCTAGTAATTTGGGGAGAACCTCCCACACACACACTCAGACATATTCTTCCATCTCTCTCTCACTCTCTCTCTGCAGCTCCACCCAATCTGCCTCAATGTGTATCTGTCTCTGGACCATAACAAGGAAATTTGTGAAAAAATCTAACACAAAGGCTAGTTTAAAACTATTTTTCTTACCTTCATTTTGAAAACTAATAGTGTCTGAAACGGGAAATTTGTCATCCTCCTTCAACATGGCCAAAATTACAAGGATGAAATTCTTGGCTCTCTTTCTGTCAACACCATAATATCATTACCCAAAAATCGCACTAGCTTCGAAGTGAAACTGGGTCCTCTCTGATTGTTGTGGCTGCAGTTTTTGCAAATCTGAAAAGGAGTGAGAAATGTGATGTAGTGCAAAACTGCAGTCTGGCAAGAGAAGTTAGGATGTTGCCATAGCAATTGAGATGAAACGCACAAGTAGTTGTTTAATTAAATCCAGCCTCTTTTGTAGATTTGACAGTTAGAAGGGTGGTGACAATAGACAGCCATAATATTAAAAGCTCATCATTAAACAGTTCTTGTGGAACCATTCGAGTAAATTCATTTTACTTCCTTGCTGAGAGATTTGACTGGGACTGCTGGTAACATGCTTTTTTTACCCGTGTGTTATTCAAATATATGTGGTGATCTCAGCTCACAACAGGGTTGCAATAAAATGACTTACATGACCATCTTACCGTCTTTTATTTCACATTCTCTTCAGTTGAGTTTTACTTCTGTTACAAGGCTACCCATTTATCCTTGAGGAGGGGAAAAAGCATCTATCCACCCACTGCATATGCATGCAAAGTGGTGTGCTTCTTTATTAGGGACTATACAAACAAGACTGTATTAAGAGCTGGGAGAATAGATGATGCTGAAGAGCCCGGAGTTACACACCCTTAACCCCAGGAATAACACAGCATGGAGCTGTCATTCGAGTCAGGTATCATTATCGCGGCAGGTCTGAGCTCTTAGTGAAGGCTGACAGCTTCATGATTTGTTTTCACTTGAGCTGTGAAGTAATTAAATAGGAGGGTAGGCATTCGAAACTCTCAGATATGTAAAGTAGACACCTGAAATGGTTTTATTCATAATTCTGTACAAGGTATTACTGCATTATTCCCGTCTTCTGAAGTGAGTTTCATATAAATGCATGAAAATTTTTGACTGTAAATCCATATGGTCTGGTAGTGTGTCTAATCATACTGCATATACAGTTAAAATGTCTGTCATGACATTTGAGGGTTCATTAAAATAAGTTACATGAACAGTATGTCTTGAATCAATTCTTGTTGGGTAGGTGTAACAATCATTCATAATTACCTTTTTAAAGACATTTTAATTTTTTCACATTGTGAATTGCAATAGCAGTCGTGTGTCATCCATACATACCCTGAGTTATTAGGGGCAAAAGTCATTGTGTTTGACCCAGGACATGAACCTCAAGGCTTTTTGAAAACCAGATTGGCTGAATTCATGATAACCTTTCCCCCCTGAGGTTTTGTTTGGAAGGCACTTCTCCCCGATTCCTCCACTTGTCTCCTGGACATGTCATGCAAAGTGAATGACATGATATTAAAGAACTTCCTCATCAAGATTGAAAGGTGTACATTCTTTTTTTTTTTGCCTGCAAGCAGTCAATTATTTGACAAGTACACATAATGAACAATGCAAGACTAGTTGGAATTTAATCAAATGGCAGAGACAGGGGCCCAGTGCAGATGGGAAATGATTAACGCAGTTAATCAAACATCCCAGTGTTAGGTTAAACATGGCAAGCCTATCCCATCATCTGAAATATGGATGGGATCCATCGCACATTTCCATTTTTCCATTTCCTTTTGCCTGTGGAACATTTATTGCATTTATTATGATGACCCCTATTTATTCTGCTTCTTTCATAAAGGTATTTAGTTATGTTAGTCCTGACATCTCTGACTAATGTCCTGTCTTTGGATACCCTAATGCAGACAAATTTGAGGTAGCTAACACTGAAGAAACTATCAAATGAAGTCTAATCCAAGTGGTGTATATTTAAAGATTAGTTGGTTTTGCTTCTCGGAGGGTTGCTATTGAGAAAAATTGTGATGAAAAAAAAAAAACAACTCCAACAGAGTTTATAACGCAGGCTCTCCTGAGAAAATCCAATGCATCAGGCAGGTCAAAGTATAATAGGTAAGAGACCGAAGAGACATTGAGACATTTATCTTTGATCCATAGCTTTTCTTTTGCATCAGTTTGACAGACACCCACAGAAAAGGGGTGAACTTTTTCTGATGAACCACAGAGCTATAGTATTTTATCAGTTCACATTGCCAACTTTACTTGACTGTTTTCATGTTTCACACTACTTTTTACATGTACTCCTCTGTAATTCACATACAAACAAAAAGATATGATGACCTTAAAAAATATGGCACACTGTTGGAGATAAAAAAAGTATATAAATAAGTATATATAGTATACAGTCTGTTAAATAGTCCCGTTGGATAAGCAACACCTCAACAAACTATAATAATAAACTAAAAATATGTAGATCGATCAGTATTAACACTTTAATGATATAATGCACAAGTACTATACAGACCTGCATTATTAATACTTTTTGTTAAGTGTATTTTGCCACCTTTACTTGGAATAAAGTGTTTTTATCTTGTTGTATTGCTATTGTATTTAACTGAAGAATGTCAAAACTTCCTCCACCAGCGCATACTGGTATATTTAACCTATTCCAGTTAATAAGTGTCTGTTAAACTACTGATCAGCATACTCTTTAGAATATAAAAAGAAAAAAATTAAAAATCAGTAGAGAATAGTTTTTAGTACAGCATAGCAGACCTCAGGTGCAGTTGTGGAACTTTTGTAAATCTCCAAAATATTTCTTTATTTTAAAAACTGCAGAATTTCTAGAACAGCGGCTATTGTTCCTTTCCCACTTTACCATGCATACAATAATTATCCATGATTACAAAGTATCTCTTGAGAAATTGGGACAGAACAATTTAGTTCATTGTCCTCAGAAATTAGAGTTGCCCTTCCTTTCCTTGTCTTTTTCCCCTATTGGATTTATTTGCTCTTCAGTGTACCAGGAAGAACACACCACTAATCAAGCAAACTATTTGATTGGGTTGGAAAGATTTCTTTCTGACTAATTTGGCCTAATAAACAGTTGTGTTGAATGATGGGGATGGGTGCAAATTCCAGACCTATTAAGGAACATGTATTAAAGAAGGAGCTTTTGTTATTGTAAGTATTTACTTACGACCTTGGACATTTGCACATCACTCGTGCTTCCTGATGTGTGTGGCTGGGAACAAACCTCTAAAAAGTAATCAGCCCTCAAGAACAATTTGTTTAGTCATTTGTGCGAGTTTTGACAAATTGAAAAACCTTCAAAGATTGTTGTTGACTCTGTAATACGTTTAAGCATCTACAGCAATAGCCAGCATAAATTTGACTATTTTTATGCCTTGGTGAGCAGCCTCTGTATTTAGAACAGTAATGTTTTATGGAAATAAGCTATATGTATTTAAAACTTATAATTGTGTTCCTTTATACTGGCACAAAGCAGTTACTTTTAAATTAGTAGAATTAATCGGAATGCAAAATTGAAGGGAGGAATGTCTGTACGCAATGATGAATGCTTAAGTAAGATTTTGCTTCAATTAAAATTTCAGGCAATTATTCTAAAAGATTATTGACCTCTAAAGGGACTGGTGAGGTCACATATTTTCCTCCGTCTTTGCTGTATAGTGTTCATCTTCATTAGAGAGAACAATTGAAGGCGTTTTCTGCTTGTACTAGAGGGTATTAGCACAGACAGATTATCCTCTGCACAGTTCACTAATAAAGTTGATTTCTATTATTGTCTGTCCAGGTAAAGGGAGATTTCAAAGCACCGTCTTCCTCAGCATGACCTACTCCTCCTCTTCATCAGTGCTTTATAGACTTTCTTGTCCTTTCAGCATACATGCAAAGGTCTTTTTTGTTTCAACATGAAGATTGTTGTATAGTTGTATTGTTTTGTTCTGTCAGAAATTCATCTTGACCTGGGTTACAGAGATGGAGCTGTGGATTTGTCCAAACACATTCGAATACTGTCTAGTTTTAATGGAAGTTCATACAGGGCTTGGTTGAAAATATGTGCAAGTAAATCTTGCTATGAAGCCCCCTTGGTGCTTGACTGATGGACCAGACATTTTTTTTTCTTTTAGTACATCTAATCAAAACTTTATTATAAAGTTTTGATTAGTTGCATATATAATTATAAGTTGTATAACATTTGGAGTCCAACAGTTTTCCCAGTGCTGTGAGAATATCTAACTCTAAATCTGTGGAAGAAAACCGAAGAATAACTACCATTAAAAAAAAAAAAAAAAAAAAAAAAAGAGAGCATCTCATTTCTGAGAAAAGAAAATCAGACATTCTCTGTTTCTGAACAACTATGTTTTCAAATTATAATATATCAGCTTGATGAATTATAATTATGATAACTCTGTGCTTGACATAGAACCTTTGGTTTCAAATGTGCTGCAATCATGAATAATGGGATCTTTCATTCAACTCAGTCATTTCAAAGTATATTGAGCATTCATGGGGTTTACGGAGCAAAATGCCAGATCTTTTGTTTGAAAAATATGTCCAGATTTACACAACACAGAGTACAACACAGCAAAGTGAAGCAAATTGGAACTGTTGGCCTCTGCTGAATCATATTACTGGTGACCATATATCATTTTTTTATAGGTCACAAGTGAAGCACATCTGTTTCCACTTGGCTAAGTTTCCATACAAAACATTTGAATAGAGATTCTTCACCTATATCTCTTGCTACCCTGTGCTTGTTTAAACCAACCTGTGTCTCATACATCAAATCTCACATGAGCAAAAGGCTGTTTTATACCAGGAAGTGTATTTTTTCTGAAAGGTTTGATTATAGAACACAATTTGGGCAGTGCTAAGATTCTTTAATGTTTACTTCATGACACAGTTTGCCCAAAATGATTTGTTTATGTCATGTGGTCTTTTAACAGTCAACTTATTTGACAGTTGTGCAAGCCAGAGCCCCATGTGCCCACACTGGACCTTGCTTTTTTCAAATTTGATCTCAAAGCCCCTCATGTGTTTGACTTCTTTTTAATTGCTTCCTGTCTGCTGGGTCAATTATAAGTCCTGGGTTCTGTTGAGGGGGGACTGACACTAGCAGCATTTTTTGAACAGACAGGGTGATTAAATAACTGAAATCTGAGCAGAATCATGAGATCATTTATTGGGACTTGATTTGATGATATTTTACTTGGTGTGCTAGCTCACAGCATACATGTCACATGTTGACTTACATTTAGACACAAGTTAATTTTTTGGGGGGGCTGTCTTTCTTGGGTCTATTTAATGAAAAAGAGGGATAGAAACAAAGAAAACTGCACTGATTTTAAAAGCCTTAAGCGATTCATAGCACGTTATACATTATTGATTTTGGATCGGATGAATGCTGGTGTATATAGCCCATTGCTATTGTATTTAACACTAAATATGAGCCTTAAGAAAAACACTCAGGAGATTAACCAGTAGTCAGCAAGCACATTAAAGAGACATAAAACAGGTTTTCATTAACATATGGTAATCCATTTATTTTTAAATTAACCCCACTGGCAAAGTAAAAGCAAATAATGTCTGTCTCAACCTGCACTCCGTCTAGTTAGGATACTACTGAACATAATAATGATTGATGATAGTACACTATTTCAAAATGTCTGGCAACAGTTTAGATAAGATTTTTAATCATTAAGTATGACTTTAAAGAACATCCTTAATACAACTGCTGACATATTCATGATAAGTTATTGGTAAAAATCTAAACTTGAAAAAAGCCTATGAAAGTTAACACTGTATCCAGCTGTCCTCGCATGACAAAAAACATATTCACAAGTGAGTCTGAGAACCAGATCTCACAAGAAAGCTTTAAATTGGATATTATTTATTACACCACAATTTATTGGAAAGTTAAAGTGAACTTTTTTCTTATAAACCAAAACAAGCCCTGTTGCTTCCTTAAATCAGCTCTGTGCCTAGTTCATCCAGTGGAGAAACAGGGCAGGTCCTCTAAGTGCTGCAGAAGTGAGGTCAAAACTCCAAGCTCCATGGTTACCCATGGCTACATAAATATTAACCAAGTCTCCACTGTGTAGAGAGGCTGTCTTTGATTATCAGTCTGCTCTGAGAGTTTGCTATCCAAGGAGACCACCAAAGCCAGCTTGACAAAATTGATGAGAGAATATGGGGAAAGTTGATGTAGTTGTGATGTGGAGGAGTTGGTTTGGAAGCTGCTGGATTTCATGCAAACGAAGCAGGGGGAGAAGCAACTCTAGCTCACAGCTCACATACTTGAAGCCTCACTTTGAACCTTTGTTGTATAATGGCAGAAAGAGATGTGACAAGAGGAAAAATGGGAAACACAACCCCTTTCAGTGCCCTAAAACCGAGTCTTTCATCTGCACTTTGCACCAAACCATATAGAAAACATACTGTAGGCTTAAACAATGTCTCAGTTAAAGGAGCAGTCAAACAGATTTGATCACAAGTACATGACACAAGCAATTTCTGTTGAGCATGTCTAGGTCAATCCCAGTAAAGTTGAATGAAACTAGAGAACAAAAGGTCAAAAACACTGAAGAAACAAACGATAGAGTGATCGAGGTTAGACTGGGCTTTGTTAATTGTGCTCTGAAGCGTATAACCTGACCAAATCTTTGTCCGCCATCAGCGAGAGGACACTTATTTGTCGGGGGTCGGCAGCAGTCCTGTGACTGGTCATGTGTGCCTGAGATGTCAATCATGGGCAAATATTTTGGGAAGGAACCAATAAGCATTGTTAGGCAAACAATTGAAGGTTAAGAGGCAGGCTCGGAGCCACATGGGAAATGAGGAGACGTTTGCTCTCACCATGAATGACTGAGGTCTGGTTGAAATATCATTTTCAACAGATATGAAGATAGAAAAACACCTCAGTTACATCTCTACTATCCTACAAACATATGCTTACATTTTCAGTTTTCATTTGTTCAGTTATATATATATATATATATATATATATCTATATATAATATATATATATATATATATATATATATATATATATATATATATATATATATATATATATATATATATATATATATATATATATATATATATATATATATATATATATATATATATATATATATATATATATATATATATATATATATATATATATATATATATATATATATATATATATATATATATATATATATATATATATATATATATATATATATATATATATATATATATATATATATATATATATATATATATATATATATATATATATATATATATATATATATATATATATATATATATATATATATATATATATATATATATATATATATATATATATATATATATATATATATATATATATATATATATATATATATATATATATATATATATATATATATATATATATATATATATATATATATATATATATATATATATATATATATATATATATATATATATATATATATATATATATATATATATATATATATATATATATATATATATATATATATATATATATATATATATATATATATATATATATATATATATATATATATATATATATATATATATATATATATATATATATATATATATATATATATATATATATATATATATATATATATATATATATATACTCACAAGTGAGTCTGAGAACCAGATCTCACAAGAAAGCTTTTAAATTGATATTATTTATTACACCACAATTTATTGGAAAGTTAAAGTGAACTTTTTCTTATAAACCAAAACAAGCCCTGTTGCTTCCTTAAATCAGCTCTGTGCCTAGTTCATCCAGTGGAGAAACAGGGCAGGTCCTCTAAGTGCTGCAGAAGTGAGGTCAAAACTCCAAGCTCCATGGTTACCCATGGCTACATAAATATTAACCAAGTCTCCACTGTGTAGAGAGGCTGTCTTTGATTATCAGTCTGCTCTGAGAGTTTGCTATCCAAGGAGACCACCAAAGCCAGCTTGACAAAATTGATGAGAGAATATGGGGAAAGTTGATGTAGTTGTGATGTGGAGGAGTTGGTTTGGAAGCTGCTGGATTTCATGCAAACGAAGCAGGGGGAGAAGCAACTCTAGCTCACAGCTCACATACTTGAAGCCTCACTTTGAACCTTTGTTGTATAATGGCAGAAAGAGATGTGACAAGAGGAAAAATGGGAAACACAACCCCTTTCAGTGCCCTAAAACCGAGTCTTTCATCTGCACTTTGCACCAAACCATATAGAAAACATACTGTAGGCTTAAACAATGTCTCAGTTAAAGGAGCAGTCAAACAGATTTGATCACAAGTACATGACACAAGCAATTTCTGTTGAGCATGTCTAGGTCAATCCCAGTAAAGTTGAATGAAACTAGAGAACAAAAGGTCAAAAACACTGAAGAAACAAACGATAGAGTGATCGAGGTTAGACTGGGCTTTGTTAATTGTGCTCTGAAGCGTATAACCTGACCAAATCTTTGTCCGCCATCAGCGAGAGGACACTTATTTGTCGGGGGTCGGCAGCAGTCCTGTGACTGGTCATGTGTGCCTGAGATGTCAATCATGGGCAAATATTTTGGGAAGGAACCAATAAGCATTGTTAGGCAAACAATTGAAGGTTAAGAGGCAGGCTCGGAGCCACATGGGAAATGAGGAGACGTTTGCTCTCACCATGAATGACTGAGGTCTGGTTGAAATATCATTTTCAACAGATATGAAGATAGAAAAACACCTCAGTTACATCTCTACTATCCTACAAACATATGCTTACATTTTCAGTTTTCATTTGTTCAGTTATATATATATATATATATATATACTCGATATCTTAAAATACAGTGATGATTTCTGTCCTTGTTTTTCACCTTCTGAATGTGTTTGGGGTTAAACAGAAGAGCCAGCATTATCATGCACCATTTGACAAGTGATTATGTGCAACATTGTGCCGCTTTTGCAAGATATGATTATATCGCGGTTCATCATAAAAACTTGCAAATAAAACGATTTATTTGCATCTGCTGTGACTCCTTAAAGAAATGACTGCATGAGCTGGGGTCACAAACTCGAAGTGTTCTATAATTAGCAAAACGAAAAAACAACAACAACAAAAAACTGGAATAACTGTGTGAGTCTAACTGAAATCTCTGTCTGTACCTGGTTGTGAATTTGACAATCCAGGGAATTATGTTCATTCAGAAGAACAACAATACAAGTCTAATGCCCTCTGTTGACTAACTGAGGAAGCAGATTAAAATGAATTCATTCATTTAAACTGTTCACTGCTGAAGCTGCAGAGAAACCACATGTGTTCTTGGTCTCGACTAATAAATAAACATTTCTGCAGATATGGATACCTGCCACTGGGTGACCTATTATTACATCTGTTTTCTCTTTTTTGTCCCTTGGCAAAAAAAAAAAAAAAAAACACGTCTGTATTATTATGTAAAATTATGCTTATGAAAACACAAGTCTGCCCCTCTCCTGCGTTCACCTTCACCTGGCAAGTATGACTCAACATTGCATTTCCCCATGGTGAGCGAAAGACATTTTATATTGAAGCCAGGTGTGTACCCACGTCCTGTCTGATAATGTTTCTGGACAGAATTCCTCAATAATATCATAAGACGCTCCAAGTTTTTAACAAATGCCGAAAGCAACATAAAACAATTGTGACCTAGGAGTATTGTTTGTTTTACGATTTTTTTTTAAATCTAAAGATAAGTAAAATATTTTAAAAAATAGCAGCTGCACTGAACATTTGGTTTTCTCAGATGGCGAAATAAATTTAAGTTCTTATGAGTTTTAAATGAAAATGAAAACCATATATCAGATCGCAGCCTAATTTCAATGGGAGTGTCCCTGAGAAATCCTGTGAAACAATTTACTGCAATCACCTGCATTTTACAGTGAATACAAACTGTGGATCTCTAACAGAGCATGAAGCTCACGGTGCCGAGGTTGGAGGGTCAAAGCTACATCGGTCAGATTTAAAGTCTCGCCCAAGCAACAATGTTGCAACCATGTAAAAGAGGAGCGTTGAGGACAAAAAAAACAAAAAAACACTTACGAATGAGGAGACATTCTTGGTTTAAAAAACTGCTTGGTTTCATAACCAGCAGCATAGCAGTGGCAGCAGCAGTCACTGCTACGGGCCAGGGTGTGTTATCCTGTAAATACTGGGAGCCATGGGGGGGGGGGTGCCTGTACTTCCATGTCCCTTTTGATGCTTGGTAGTATTACAGTAAAATAAGTCCTCTGTCATTGGTTGAATAGGCTGGACTGCCTACTGCGACAGAGAATGGGCCTCTCATGCCCAAAAGGAAGGCCGTGTTGCGTCTCTAAACAGAAAAAGGAGCCAAAATGAGGGGGGATGAATTGATAACCTCCTTCCTTCACAATGAGATGTAGCTGAATGTTCAGTTAGAGTGGAGGAAGGGAGGAGGAGGGGGAGTAGGAGGAGGAGGAGGAGGAGGAGGAGGAGGAGGAGGGGGTAGAGGAAGAAGAAGAAGCTGAGCCGAGTCCTGTCGGGCATGATAATAAGTTGATGCGATCATTCCCTCCGCCACTCCGAGCCGCCGAGGATCCGGGAGTCCATGTCTGGTTTTTGGCGGAGTCCCTCCCCCGCTCGCACGGCTCCCGCGGACGGCAGCCTGCGCTCCGACGCACCGGCGCTGTTTACCTAGAGCCCGCTCCGCGCTGCCTCCGCCGAGCGTCTGCGCACAGTGAGCGAGATGTGGCCTACTCAGGCAACCGCTAAGCTCACCTACCACCACCACCACCACCACCACCACCTCCTCCTCCTCCCCCCCAACACACGGCCGGTCACGGTCTTCACTCCCGGGAGCCGGCGGAGCGAGCGTCGGCGAGCAGCCCCTTTCTCTCCACGTCACCAGACACTGAAAAACGAAAAGCCCCACTCCGTGTCTCCCCCTCTCTCTCTCTCTCCCCCCTTGTCCCTTCCAGTCACTCTTGTCGCCTTCTTCTTCTTCTTCTTCTTCTTCTTCTTCTTCTTTTCTTCTTCTTCTTCTTTTTCGTCCCCTCCCGCTGTTGGTCGCCGTCGCTCCGGGGGGGAACGGGAAGAGCACCCAGGAGAGCCGAGACGGTCGAAACCGCCCGAGCCTTCGTGGTCGTTTTTGATGAGTTGGGACTGAGCGGCGGCGGAGCAACACCTTGCCTCGGCCATGGAAGTGCGCGTCCGGTGCGGGGGGATGTACGGTCCGAGAGAGGGACCCGCCGCCCGATAGCCAGCCTCCGTCCCAGATAAGGGGAGCATGCCTCAGACGTGCAGGCTCACTGACTTCGCTGCAGAGGAATTCCCATCAGACTGACATTTTTATTTTTTTGTTTCCAATTCGCATCTCCTCCACGACGACCACATTTTAGCCCTGTTAGGCTTCGCCGCTTTCCAAGAAAGGTAAGAGTAGTTTTCCCTCTTCTTTTTTCTTCTTCTTCTTCCTCCTCTTCTTCTTCTCTGCACCGCCACTTTATAAATCGGACCTCAAGCGGTATTTTTGATTAGTTGACGTGCAGCGTTGTAACTTTTCCTCCTTTGCCTTTTCACTTTCAGAGCCTTGCATTTGCTCTCGGGACTCATTTAAAATATATATATATATATATATTTATACCAAGATATCACTCAAGTGTTGTAGTATATTTCATTTTTTTTAAAGTCAGAAAGGTCAGATTCCATTGGGAGAAACATAATGTGGTTTGGACAATGAATGAGTCTTTAAAACAGAAAACCTCCTTTGTAGTGATTTAAACAGCTAAGTGGTTAATTGAAAAAAAAAAAATAAAGGTCAATCAAAACATAACCAGATGTGGATCGATGTGTCGAGTTTGGGCTGAATAGAAACTATTAGAAAGATGTTGCGGGAGGGGGTCCGGCGCGTTTAGGTGAACCAGAACGTGTAAAAGCGCCATTTAATTGGAATCCGTGCCTCCAAAGTTGAGGTTGGCAGGTTCGGCGGTGGTTATGGTCGCCGGGGCTTTAAATCCACTGACGGTCTTGTTGGTTTGAATGGGGATTTACGCTGAAGCTGTGACCTGAAAGCCATGTCGCTATAATTCTTGAGCGCATTCACGGACACAATCAGCTATAGTGGGGCCCTGAGCTGTTTTATTCAGAAGAAAAGAAAAGGAAAGGAAAAGAAAAAATCCAGTCAAGCCTCCGCCTAACAAATGTAATAATTAGTTTTGGCCAGAGATAGCCTATGATGCAATGGGCCAGAAGCTAAAATGTCATGGGGGAAATCAATCAAGGGCGAAATTAAAATGGGAACGTCAATGAGGGAAGGAAAAAAAAAAAAAAAAAAAAAAAAAAAAAAAAAAAAATAAAGGTCAATCAAAACATAACCAGATGTGGATCGATGTGTCGAGTTTGGGCTGAATAGAAACTATTTAAAAGAAGTGTTGCGGGAGGGGGGGTCCGGCGCGTTTAGGTGAACCAGAACGTGTAAAGCGCCATTTAATTGGAATCCGTGCCTCCAAAGTTGAGGTTGAGTTCGGCGGTGGTTATGGTCGCCGGGGCTTTTAAATCCACTGACGGTCTTGTTGGTTTGAATGGGGATTTACGCTGGAAGCTGTGACCTGAGAAGCCATGTCGCTGTAATTCTTGAGCGCATTCACGGGCTAATCCATTATAATTGGGGCTAGGCTGTTTGTCCAGAGAAAGAAAAGGAAAGGAAAGAAAAGAAAAATCAGTCAAGCCTCGCCTAACAAATGTAATAATTAGTTTTGGCCAGAGATAGCCTATGATGCAATGGGCCAGAAGCTAAGGAAATGTCATGGAAATCAATCAAAGGGCGAAATTAAAATGGGAACATCCGTAAAGGGAAGGAAAAAAAAAAATAAAGGTCAATCAAAACATAACCAGATGTGGATCGATGTGTCGAGTTTGGGCTGAATAGAAACTATTTAGAAGAAGTGTTGCGGGAGGGGGGTCCGGCGCGTTTAGGTGAACCAGAACGTAGCGCCATTTAATTGGAATCCGTGCCTCCAAAGTTGAGGTTGAGTTCGGCGGTGGTTATGGTCGCCGGGGCTTTTAAATCCACTGACGGTCTTGTTGGTTTGAATGGGGATTTACGCTGGAAGCTGTGACCTGAGAAGCCATGTCGCTGTAATTCTTGAGCGCATTCACGGGCTAATCCATTATAATTGGGGCTAGGCTGTTTGTCCAGAGAAAGAAAAGGAAAGGAAAGAAAAGAAAAATCAGTCAAGCCTCGCCTAACAAATGTAATAATTAGTTTTGGCCAGAGATAGCCTATGATGCAATGGGCCAGAAGCTAAGGAAATGTCATGGAAATCAATCAAAGGGCGAAATTAAAATGGGAACATCCGTAAAGGGAAGGAAAAAAAGGGAGGGGGGTCCCGATTTGGCTGTTTAGACTTAAAACTCAAACGCAGTCGGCGCAGAGTGGCAGTAAAATTAGATCCTCTTACTACACATTTATTATTTAGGCCCAGCGATTCCGAACGCGTCCTGTCAACCATGTGTTAAAGAGCAGGGGAGCAGAGGCGCAACGCGCGGCGTGGCGCGGCGTGGCGCGGTGCGGCGCGGCGCGGTGCGGTGCGGTGCGCCCGGCAGACAGACAGCGGGCAGCCCGCTACGCATGGCAGCCCTGGAGCAGAGCAGCCGTCGTCGGCGATCGATCGGTGCACCGGGGGTAAATTAAGCTCCGGACTCGGCTTTATTGGTTTAGTTTAGTTTAGTTTAGTTTTGTTTCTGGCTGCGCGTCTGATTTTAAAAGAGAGAGTGTGAGTGTGTGTGTGTGAGAGAGAGAGAGAGAAAGCTACGAATTCCTGCCCGGATTAAGGTCCTGAATGTGTCTCATTTCTATGTTTGGTGTCTCATATCTCTGTAGGACACATTCATCATAGCTGTTCCGTAGTGGAATAGAGTTACTGCATTTGTCGAGTTTTTCCTCATATTAAACATGTATTTAAATGCTCTAATGCAACAGTCCTGGTTGAATAGGCATCACTGCACATCTCCCAGGACTATATGATGGAAAACAAAAAAAATAAATAAACCAAGTGTTTGGAAGATGTAGTGGCTTAACACCCTCCCCATTAATGACTAAGGGACATTCAGTTAAATTCCACAGCAACTTAGTCTTAAGTTTTCAGGAATGTATTCGAAATAAGATAATACACACTTTTATCAGGCGTCAGGGGCTATGCTGCTCCTTCAAGCCTCTTCATAGGGGAACTGCATTTTCACAGGTTTCTGCATAAAAAAAAAAAATGAATTAATGAAAGTGCAAATTCCAGCTGTTTGGAAGGAACATATTAGCATATCAAAGTGGTCAGAGCCCTCAGACAATAGAAGGAGTCGTTTTTTTCTTGCCACAGGTTTTGGCTGAGCCTGAGAGAGGTTTTAGCATAAGTGCGTGAGCTGGTAAATCTGAAAGACTTGTCTATCTTTCCCCCCCATTGTTTCAACTAGGTCTGTATTACATTTTGTGTATAGCATAATCTGTATTGAATTTCTCTGTGCGGTGGTGTGGGAGAATATATCAAAGCTTTCACACAACAAAGTAATTGTACAGTGACTCACAAAGAGTGAATGGTATTATGCTGGGAAATAAAAACAAACAAACATTTGTGTCTTAGAAGAAAATCACATGCAATTTTATATTCTTATTTGTGGTTTATTGTTACGATTACTTCTTGAATTCTTTCATCAAAACACCAGCAGAATTTTAGAAACTGTTCCATTTGTCAGCGTCTGATAACCAGATGTATCTACACTCAGTGGAGGTAATACAAACTACTTGTAAATGCGGATTTAAGGAGGAAATTTTCTTCTCCAGCCTCTCGTTGCTCGATGTCTTTGACTCACGTCATTGCGAGCGTTTTACCATTGAGCCCGGCTTGTGTGAGTGTACTTTTTTTTTCAGTCGATAGACTTTTTTTTTTTTTTTTTTGTCAGTGGAAGTGCGTCCGGTTTCAAAAGAACTGCAGCTGCTCCTGATCTGCTAGAGAACCAGATCGCCCTTCTTTCTTGCCTGTGCGTTCATCTCCTCTGGCAGATCGGTACAGCATAGCACACTTCTTTGTGGGTTTGGGGGAGACATAGCGCTCCGTTCTCAACTCTTTATATCACACTCCTGCAGCACACGAGACTCTTAAGCCAGTGAGTGTGAATGAGTGAGTGGGAGTGAACGCATCAAAAATTTGTGACATTACGGACTGTTGCTTCATTTTCTGCTAGGATGTTTTTTTTTTCCCCCCTCCAGAACAGCAGCTGAGGTTTTGTACTATCTACGGATATTTGACTGGTGCATTGCACAGATCATAACGCAGCTTTCACAGCATCTCTCCAGATTTTAAAATTATAACAATAGGCCGGGCTCTTCCACTCTGGCTTTATTAAGGTAATTTGTTATTGATTTAATTCAGTATGAGCTCACACACGCTGACCAGTGGCAACATTTTGCTCACTTTGTTTTTGTCTCACAAGCGCCGTCTCACAGTCTGTTGTCTGCGCGTGAGCAGCGATTGGCGAATCCATATGACTGTTTTAAAGGTTGCATTGAGGCTGAATGGATTGTTCCAGCGTTACACTAAAGGGTTTTCGGGCTTTTATCCACGGTGAAGACCAAATTCAAGCTCTTCTTTTTTTTCCCTCTTCACTAGCATCACAGCCTTTGTTAGCTAACAACGTGTAAGGGACGAGGAACGAATTCAAGTTGCAGCTCTCACAAATGATGTGTTTGCCACTCAGTACCAAAATCAGTCAAACATCGGAGGTTGCGAGTGTGTCAGAGGGTGAGAATGACAGGGAGTCAGAGCATTTAGATTTACATCCCATTGCTTATTTGGCACGTAAATTGTGGGTTTTTGTTTTCAGATGCAATCTTTTCTGTGTCTAAAGCACCTACATGGAGCCATGCTGTGCGGATAACTGCTCGCCATTAAAGGGAATAAACAAGGCTGTAAAAGAAAGCTATGGCAAATTTGATGTAATGCTCAGGCCTTTGGTGGGCCAGAATACCGCCCCTTTCATGACTGATTTTATTTTACGATTGGCAATCAGTAAAACGCTGTGCGCCAGTGTGTTCCCCTCCCTGCCATTTTGTGAAACATTTGTTTCCACTTGCCAAAGGCCTCTGGTGCAGCAGGGGATTCGGTACCCCTGAAATGGCAGGTGAAACTTTCTGCTTGCCTAAATAATTTTCTAGCAGAACGTAACACAGCAAGGACATAGGCGGTGGAGAGCATGCGTCAATTCAAACTCTGGTGACAAGAAACAACATGGATATCAGCCGATGGCGTTCATGTAGCTCTCTGTGCTCTAGTTAAGTGGCAGCCTCCCTGAGCTTATCTGGCTTTTTTCTTTTTTCAACGCTTCACTCACTTTGTGCTTCTCTGTGAGCTATTCAGAGAAAGGAAGAAGTACAAAACTGTTTTATAAAAACTCCTGTTCTCTGGTCATGCGATGACGTCTGTAACATATCACCCTGGTTTCTGATCATTAGTCACGTATTTTATAACATGTTTGAAAGCACTACCTGGTTTTGTGATAAGATATGTGGAACGCCATTAGTAGTGTGTATTTAGGTCACACCCAAGACAAGTAAAGGAAATATCCCTCAGTAAAGTGCTGGGCAAAAAAAAAAAAAAAACTTCAGGAATTTATTTGCATAATGGAATTTAAAATTACACTTTATTATGTCTCGGATAAAAATTACAGCCAGTGTATGTACATTAATTACTTTCTATCATTTGGATAATTTAAGGATAATCAAAAATTGGTTATGAATGAAAAAAAGAGCATAATTGTTTTCATAATTACATTTTATACATGATGATTATTTTACTTTTTCTCATCTCATTTGCGGCATTTATCCTTTTTTTTAATTTAAAGACTAACAGTATAGAAAATGCGCGCACACACACACACACACACACACACACACACACACACACACACACACACACACACACACACACACACACACACACACACACACACACACACGAACTCGGTCTCATTCTTTGTGCTATGTGAACAGGACTTGTCCTTATCTGTGCACAGCTGCAGCACTATTTGGGAAAATATTCAATTTCTGTCTGACAGAGGAGAACCTGGGAGGCAAGGCTCTGAGCAAACAGCAGTTATTGCGGCTCTGCCATAGCAGCCGAGAGCAAGGCCTGGCTGGGCGAGAGGGGGGATCTGCGGACGTCTGCCAGGGGAAGGAGTAATGTCTCGGCTGGATTATAGGAGAGCGAAGCACATCCACGCTTAAAAGCCCCTTTTCCAACAAGACAGGGCTGTTATATAGGAATGGTGTGGGTAAACATGCCAGAGCAATATATCTCTTCCATATAGGCTGCTGTTGTCCTTGACAATTGTGACTCACTGCAAGTGCGAAAAGTCCCCCCCCCCCTTTTTTTTTTTTTCAAAAATAATTTCATGTTGGGGCATGGGCATCTGTTGGAATATTCAGACTGACATTATCCCAGCGAAGTGCAAAACCGGTAAACAGTGTTAAACATTAGAATATCCTTTTAATTTCATTCAAATGGCAATTTAAAAAAAAAAAAAAAAAAGTCATTGATTTTTTTTTTTTTTTTCGGTGCTGGGTACCCGTCAAATGACTCTACTGTGTTGAGTTACATACTATTCAGCAATTAAGTGAATGATTATACCGTCCTAGGATACTGAAAATTCAGTCTGAGACCGCAATAGTTTGAAGTAGCAACAATATAAAATAAACACCAGTTGTACGTCTTCCAATGGGTGAGAGTGAAACTAAGAACAGGTTATGACTCAGTAAAAAAAATGTAGGTCGCTACTTTCCTTTTATGTGTGCAGATTGATGTAGTGAGAGTACTTTGATTTAGAAACTACAGACGCCTCCTAGATTGAAGTTTTTTTGTTGGGATGCAAGCTGTTATTGATTTTTTTTTTTTTAATGATCAAATAGACCAAATGTAATTGAAAAATATGATATATACAATTAAATGCGCTTGCAAAACACTGTGTACTGGCAAATTTGCAGTTAAAATCCAGCCAGGTGCATCTTATATCTACGTTAGGTGTACAGTATGCATCGCACATATTTCATCCTATATGCCTATTTGGTTATCCGGTTTTGGAAGTGAGGCTCTGATAAATGATATTTATTGTGAAGTATTTGGTTGGGGAGTGGGGAGGCTTTGTTCTTGTAATTTAGTTGCCAAGTCAGATGGAGTTGAGCGTCTGGTCTGGGAGTTTCAGAGGAATATCACAGGCATGGTGTTGCTAAAACTAAGCTAATCAACAAAGTAATTGTCTGTTCAATTGCTGGCATGCCAGAGACATCAAACGAGATCGAGGTTGAAAAACAATCAAATTATCTCTAATGATTGCTCATGCTGACAGATGAGAACTTGTGGTTTGGTTCTGTGTGTACGTGACATATGTGTGGAAGAATGAAGTTTGTGGTGGCTTGGATTGTGTTTACATTTTTAGAATCTACATGGACATCCATCATCTTTACCTATATTTATCTTATCATGTGGTTTTGGCATTGAAACAGATGACTGTATTTCATTAATTTTCTGCAGTTAATCATGAAAAAAAAAATGTAGGTCGCTACTTTCCTTTTATGTGTGCAGATTGATGTAGTGAGAGTACTTTGATTTAGAAAACTACAGTAGACGCTCTCCTAGATTGAAGTTTTTTTTGTTGGAATGCAGCAGCAAGCAAGCATTGATTTTTTTTTTTTTTTTTTTTTTTTTTAAATGATCAAATAGACCAAAATGTAATTGAAAAAATATGATATATACAATTAAATGCGCTGCAAAACACTGTGTACTGGCAAATTTGCAGTTAAAATCCAGCCAGGTGCATCTTATATCTAATGTTAGGTGTACAGTATGCATCGGCACATATTTCATCCTATATGCCTATTTGGTTATCCGGTTGCTTTGGAAGTCTGAGGCTCTGATAAATGATATTTTATTGTGAAGTATTTGGTTGGGGAGTGGGGAGGCTTTGTTCTTGTAATTTAGTTGCCAAGTCAGATGGAGTTGAGCGTCTGGTCTGGGAGTTTCAGAGGAATATCACAGGCATGGTAAGTTGCTAAAAACTAAGCTAATCAACAAAGTAATTGTCTGTTCAATTGCTGGCATGCCAGAGACATCAAACGCAGACGAGGTTGAAAAAACAATCAAATTATCTCTTAATGATTGCTCATGCTGACAGATGAGAACTTGTGGTTTGGTTCTGTGTGTACGTGACATATGTGTGGAAGAATGAAGTTTGTGGTGGCTCCCTCATGGATTGTGTTTACATTTTTAGAATCTACATGGACATCCATCATCACCTTTAATAACAACAATTTTATCTTATCATGTGGTTTTTGGCATTGAAACAGAGATGACTGTATTACTCTATTAATTTTCTGCAGTTAATCATGAATCCTGCTGCTTTATCCTCGCTGTACCCTCCATGTGTGGTCCACAAAAAAAAAAATGTTTCTGTTTCCCCTGCAGACTTAAGTTTGGCCCCTATGCCTGCTCTCCTCTCTCTCTCTCTCTCTCTCTCTCTCTCTCTCTCTCTCTCTCTCTCTCTCTCTCTCTCTCTCTCTCTCTCTCTCTCTCTCTACATCGCCTTCTCCCTCCCCCTCTCTCTTTCTCTTTCTTTCTCTCTCTGCATAGATAATGTCTCCGCAAATAATTTAACCGCCCTTGTTGAGGCTCCTTCCAGTAATTGAACAAGCACAGACTGGGTGCTTTACAAGAAAACAATGGTCATATTATCTTAGATCTCCACTGCTATGAGATACAACAACTTACTACCTTGGATTGGGACTTTGCGGACTACTTCGAGGGTCTAAATTGAGGAAAGGAATCAGGTTTGTTTTCTCTTCACAAAAAACAAACAAAAAAAAAAACAGGAAAATGGGTGCCATTAATTTTCTTTGGGCACGATATATTGAAAGTGTCGCATGACTGGAATGCACGTCTTACAAGATCCACCTTGGCTTAAGGTGCAGCCTTGGGTGCTACTTGGTTGACTTAAGAAGCATGTGTGCAACAGAGGCTTGGTAATAATTAATCAGAAATGTGTTTTGACAAACAATGAGAATGCTTGTAATGATTATTAGTGCAAAAGTTTGAGATAATTATATATTATTAAAATTATGATATAATTAAAAATACATATTTACATGTATGCATAATATAGATTGTTATGATTATTGTTATTGTTTTTGTTGTTGGTGGGTTTTTGTTCGTTTGTTGTTGTTTTTGTTGTTATTATTATTATGCTCTAGACAGAAGAATCTCTTGACATGAAAATATGTCTCAAACCTTAATCGCTTCAGGTTGGAATTTGTTTGTTGGTTGTTGTTTTTGGCACGGGGAGCTTTGATTGTGGTGCTGTAGAGTAGAATTGACCTTACATGTCAGAATGAGGATTTTCTACGCCTTGTTTCATTCGGAGCACTCTTAGACTGAAATGGCCTTAGGAGGAGTTGTTCCTGACAGAGATGCATTGTTTCAGGCAGCCAATAAACCACTGCACTGAGTGGCTACATCTGTGAACCTCATCTCGACTACAGTGTGGGGCTAGCAACAATACGGCAACTGTCACAGCTGCACCTGCTGCTGTCTCAGTACAGAGCCTCCCTCTCTGTCGCACATAGAACCGCATCACTCTTCCCTCCATGACAAGCCAGAGGCAATGGTCTCTGCTTTGGGTCAACTACAGAGAAGATACTTGGGAAAACATTTGAAAAAGTGAGGACTAAATGTCAGTACTTAAAAGAGATGATTAAAAAAAAAAAAAATTGTGCCCCGAGGGCCAGGATTACGATCCGCTGGAGTTGGGGAATAAAAAATCCCGTCTGTAAAACAGAGTGGGGTTTAAGAGTGCAGGCTTAGTAAAACCTGACCACCACTTGAGTCCTCATTCCTCAGTGCATTTATCCAGCCACAGAAACAGTGCGGGGTATGATAGGACAGCAAGTTGTCTCTCCAGGATATTGTGAATGATGAATATGGATGAATGGAGCTGACTCTTGTGCACACACACACACACGCACACATACATCACCCCGCTTGTGTATTGAGGCCATTGATGATCTGATCAGCTAAGAGGAGATTCAGGAGCATTAAAGGCTTTTAAATCTCATATGTACCCATATTTAACGTGCTTCTGTTACATGTCACAGAGCTAGGATTTTGTTTTAGAATAACTAAACCTCCATTTTTTCCAGACTTTATTTGGTTCCCTGAATACCTGAAAGAAAAAAAAAATTAAAAACAAGACGCAAGAAATTTATTGTTGCAGAAAATGACTATTGGATCAATTGTACAGCATAACACAGCCATCATGCTGTCTCAGAACAAAAAGATTATTGGAGAGGAACAATGCCGGGAGGATTTTCAGCCAGAAGAAAGTGATGCAACATGTCCACTTTCCTGCCTTCCTGCCAAACTGAATGTAGGAGTGTGAAAAGCAATGCGGGGACATGAGAAGTGGGTCTGCCGTGCATGCAGATAGTGTGGGATTAACACAGGGGAAGATTGAGCGACAGTGGCCGGTGACTTCCCTTTACAGCTTTGCTTGTACAGCTGTGCCAGGCCTGGCATTCACTGCTGCCTGTTGGATCCAGCTCCTCCTCCACTGCCGGGGGGGCTAGGTAATGAACATCTTAAATACTGCAGATAAGCTGAGCTCCTGAATGTGTCTGTGTGTAGATTATTCATGTATTTCTAATGAAAAATTGGAATGCCTAATATCGACACCTCAGCGTGTCTCTGTATGATTCGATCTTTTTCGCAATAGCACAGGAAAAACACGTATACAGGCAGCCCTAATCATTCATCATGCCTCCTTCTAAATGAGGTGTGAGGCGGCTCTGCTGGTGTGAATTCCTCTATAAATCACAAATACCCCGACTGCTTTAACCATTAGACTGACCTGTTCATCTAATTCAGGTATTCTGTCCCTTGAACTGGTTTTAGTTATTAAGACAAGTGTGAGAACTGCAGCTTCTACTTCACAACTGGTTTATAACCACTGTAGGCGAGATGTGGAAAAGCAAGAAGAAATGGAATTAGCAACAATGTGTCAATCAAGTGGAGTGGCATACGTTATAGATTCCCTCAGATCGGAACAGCACATATATGGATTACACTTGCCTCTTTGACGGTGTGACAAAAATATTTGGGTTTAGCCAACATCAAAATGGTTGTTATTTTTGATCACCGCTATTTAACAAAAGCAAAAATCTATAAGATATTCAGTGAAATTACTGATTTGCTGTCCTGTGAAGAACATGTAACTGTAAAAAAATCAACTTTTGTTAAATGTTTTCAGCTTCATGACAAATATTCTCCAGCTAATGGGTTTTAAATGGTTTATTTAGCTTAAGAGTATTTTTCATTTCACAAAGGAACAATTTTTCCTTCAGTTTGTCTGAAAAATTTAAAATCACCCAATTTAGAGAAACATGGTTTTCTTAGGGCTGAAAAAATAGGCATGTTATCTCCTTGCGGTCCATCAAATGATTTAAAAAAAAAATAATTTTAATTGTGCAGTCAGCCCTGTTGCCCTGGTGCCGTGACGCATCATCGCAAAGTAGACAAAATTCCTGGATTTATCCGGAGCGTGGAAAGTCAGGTTCCAGGTTTTTCCGACTGTTTAATGTAGCTGACTGAGACTACATAAAAAAGTCAAAAAGCCTATAATGACCTTTTGAGGATCTCAAAAAGTCATTTGAGATTAATTTTTTCCCTAATTAATGAAATGCTGAAAATCCAACTATGGCAAGCTAATGTAAGATTTTTAATTTTAATTTATAATTTACCGGTGTTCATGCTCACGTAAGAAATGAGATTCAGAGCATTAAAAGAATCGCATGGTTTCGTCCTCCGAATCACCCAGTGATAAAATCAAAACAAGGTTGAATGTTGACCTGACAGAAAGCTCTGAGCAAGCTGCACAAATTCTCGGGGTGCTGAATCTGTCCCAGGCAACACGTTTCATTTTTAGCTTCAGCATCAGCAGCAAAACCAGTGTGATGAGTGCTATTCTGTAGTAGATGATGGAAATGGGGGGAAAAGGCGGTGTAAATAGGACGGTCAAATGCGGGGCAGAAGCGGATGCATTTTCGCCGCTGCAAAAAGTGGAGCCAGTGGCATTTCTGTCATTCATCAGCCTGAGCTGATTACTAGTGAGTCTGGAGTGAGCTGACAGGATGTGGCTCCTGCAGCCATTACCATCAGAAATAGGTCCAGCAGGCCCGGGGGCAGGCAGGGAGCTACAGCTCAAAGAGGCCGAGACCTGCCTGAAGGATGTGCATTGCCCGATAAAATCTCTCTGAGTGTAGTGGTGAGGTAGTATATTTTGTGTAGATACTTAACATGGCTTTTAAGTTTTTGCCCGTGATGAACCCCAGGAACTTTTGCTCTCTAAACGGCAGTACTGAAACATGGCTACTGGACAACGAAGCTGAGAACAGTGAGCGAGACCCGGTGAATGTTGCAGACGCCGCAACTCCTACACAATTTACTGCAAGGGCCCAAAAGGGATCTTTTACTCTCTCACCTGACAGGCTTGTAAGTTCCTGTGTATATTGGAGGCAGTGTAGGAAAGGGAGGGGTGTGCAGACATTACTTCAGGACAGTGCTTAAAATATTCTGAAGTCACCACCACAAAACGCTCTCAGCTCCATACTTGGTATTTAAACTTTAACAGAAGTTAAATATTTTGCGCCACGACAGAGATGTCTAATGAGGCTTTCATAACACGTGTCATACAACTGGAGCATGCAATAATAGCCTCAAACATAAGTGCTAATTGACGCTGTGGATATTTTGGTGTATAAAACATAAAAGGCTGACAGAGATGGAAAATAATTACAGGATAGGGGCTAAATGTTTATTAACTAGTCAAGTATTTCTCCTTTTAAAGTTACAGTGTGTTACTGATTTTAACCTTTAGCTTTGATACACAAGGTTCCCGTTCAGTAAACTTTATGAGATGCAAATCAAAACATCGCTTTTAAAGCTGGTATTTTTTTTTTTTTAACATTTTTAGTTTTATTTTTGTTTGTAAATCATTAAAGTATCAATTTGCATTTCAGAGTATCCTGACACACAGAAGATACTCTCCTTACAAATAAATGTTGAATTCCTGAATTGTTAGGGCACACCTGACCTAGTTAACAATAAACCATAATGTGTTTATGATTAAGCATAAATCTTATTCACACTGACTTTGATAGTGCTTTTCCAAGTTTCCAAGTTTTTTACGATGATAGACTTTCAAGAATTTTCACTGCCGCAGAGGAAAGCAATAACCAAAGGTTACAAATTTCAACTCCTGCTCTATGTGTAAGGAGGAGAAAGTGACTTAGGCACAGGTTTATATTGAAATGAACAGCATATTAATTATATAAAATGCAAAACACTTAGCACATTAGTAAGTGCATCTCATTCTGACTCGTCTCTTTTATGTTGTGGCAAACCAATTATACACAGAGACAGTAATTGTTGATTATGTTTACAGAAATGAGTCAAGCAAAGATAAAACTCATTCTATGATATAATCGACCAGCCATTTTAGTCAAATAAAACATCTTTCATCTGCACGGCTGAGTGCATAATGTTGCCCTGAATGTTGCGTTGCGTAAAGAAACACCTCACAGAGACTCTTGTTATTGTTCAGAGGAAAAATTTCCTCCCCAGCAAGAGTCCTTGTCAAAGTATTACATTCTCTCCCACTGAGGGACTTGGTTATCACACTCACTTCATATTCATAGTGAGTCTTTGTCATTATTTTGTATAACTTAGAGCTGTAGCAATTACACTTCAGTGGATTACCTATGCAGAGATACAGAGATTAAAATCTCTGCTTCATACTACCTCCAGCATGGCAGTTCAAAGGTGTGACCCATACTGCAATCTGCTATCATTTGGCAGAGCACGAAATTGGTCAACCTTTCAGAGTTTGTTTGGGAATTTGAATGCCTTTGGTATTCAAAACAGGAGGGCCTTATGACAGGGAGATAATTTCCTGGTAAATGTTTTATCGCAGTCTGCTTGACAGGCTCCTGTATCTGCCTGCTCACTCTCCTTGTGTCTTTAGACTCCCTGACTTTGGTCCAGTTATTCAGAGGAAAAAAAAAAAAAAAAGAAAAAAAGAAACTACCCCCCTTTTGTTATCACAAGAGAGCAAACACATATTAAACATACACAAGGTGCAGAAGCAGTGATTGCTGTATCTGCTGTCCTACGGTGGGTGGCAGGGGACGATAACATAAGCCACAGATTCATTTACATAATTTTTTTTAATCATGTCAGGCCTGAATCATGGTCAGTTGGAAGCAGGGGAATATTCTTTAAACAGATCATTTTTTTGGCAATATGACATAGTTCTTTTTGACAAAATATGCAGAACATTATATTTTATAATTGTCCCTGTTTTGCCATCTTTTACCAGTGGTATGTGATCTATTGTGTGTAAGCCAAGGGTTTGCTTGATGACATCTCCCATCCGAACTTAAGCTGATATTTAAATATCTACACGCTCACTGTCTCTCTCTCTCACTCTGTCTCAAATTGAGAGGCTGCTCCATTGTACAGTGAGCAGGCAGGAGTGAGATCCTGTGGCACCGTAGTTATTAAGATAGGGGGTTGGAATGAGTCAATCTGTGCTTTTTTGCATCACAATCCCCCCACACAGTGCTGATGTTATGCTAATGAACACTGTGGAGAGGGCTCGGCCCAAAAACTGCCCTCTCTCTATCACGGCTGAGGGTCGGCAGAGGGCAAGGAGTAGTGACCCTGAAACTGCACTAGGAAATCTAATGATGCAGCCTGCACATTTAAAGCAACTTAAATTACTCTTTCTTTGATATGGATGTATATAATTTTGATATTAGATACTTGCTTGTTGTTTTTTTACTCTACCATTTTCGCTTTTTCTTTGAGAATATGTTTCATGTTCATTGTGCAGCTGAGCGTGTAAATCACCGATTTCTGAGCAGCAGCTAACTGCCTTTTTGACACGGTCTTGACATGTTTCTTTGACAAAACAAAACAAAAAAAAAAAAAAACAAAAAACAAAAACAAAACAAAAAATGCCAATATAACTTCATAAGGCTTAACAAGCACCATTACCTGTCAGGGCAGTGCTGAGTGAAGATTTAGGGCTGACAAGTGATTGCAGCCGGGGAAAGACTACACCCACTTCTTTTGTCTGAGCTTCCTGACGAGACACAGTGCTATACCTTGTTTTGGGTTGACATACACCGCTTCCCTTGTCTGACAAAGGCATTCATGCCATCTTTTAGATTGAAAATAGGTACAGCAGCACTTGGAAAGAAACGTGCTCAGGAGATGTAGGCTACAGTAGATCCACTCCACTGCTGAAATCATTTGTGTAGTATTGCCTCTTTTGTAAGGGTTCGGTCCTTGTGCTGTTTTCTTTTAGAGAGGACTGAGATTATGTGTCGTCACTTATTTTGGTTGAGTTTGTCCTTCTTCTGAGCAAAAGAAAGGTTAAAAGTCTCAATTTAGAAACTGAGTCAATGCCAGCCACATTATTCATATGCCTCTCGTGTAAGATAATTAGCACCCTTCAAAAATCAAAATAACAAATCGCTCTAGAAACGCAATCACTCAAATCCAAGTTTGTGCATCTTTAGTGTGCCTTTTTTGAACAGACATGTTCATAGAGAAAAATATATTACAGATGCACAGGTCCAATCGTGAGGTTAATCCAGGTAAAAGCTATTATAAGCCAATGTTAAATATATCAGTCACAAAGGAGGAAATTAGCTCAACAAGAAAAGTAAACAAAGAAGAAAAGGATTTTGAGCTTTTAGACAATTGAGATGTGGATTGTGAAAAATGGGCTGGGACTCAATATCGGGACTGTATATTCAGTGTAAGCTAAGGATTTACTTAAAGACACCTCTTCCGTTCAAGGCAGTGTTAAAAGATATATAATTACTCAGTTTCTCTTTTGTTTCCCTTGATTGCTTTGATGAGAAATGACATGGATAAATGGCTTATTTTCCTGCTCGCGCCCCTTCCATTCTTAAATGTCTCTCATGAGTCATCTTCTCCGTTACCTTCTTCGTGTTTTGCACTGCTGCCCACTACCTTAAAAATTAATCATCCTGTTTAATAACGCCTCACGATCACGTGCATTATTGATGGTGAGGGCCTTAATAGATGGATGGAGCATGGTTTTTAAGCATTCTTTTGCTTGTTTTGAAAGGAAGAGGGAGGAGGGTCACAAAAGCTGCTTACTGGTGCACGTCAGAGTAAATACAGCACATTATTATCATAGAATAAAACCAGGCCCTGTGCATCCAAACAAACATGTTGTTTTAGATGAATGGCAACACAAAAAATAAACAAGTTACGCAGGCTGCTTAACTCAGTAACAGTGTACCAGTGAATATGACCCTGATGAGCAAATCTCTGACCTCCACTGCATATTTATTTGTTCACCATTGCTCATTTTCAAGCAGGCCGACATGAATGACTTAGACAATTTTAACTGACACACTTTAGTTTGTCTATGATTGCAAATGTGCATTTTTTTTTTTAGCATTTTTGTCCCAGCTGCTTTGGTTTGCATAACCACAGCGCATTGTATTTTTTTTTACATGAATGCAACATTGATGTACTTGGGCTGAAATTGAGAAGATGAATATGGGAGAGTGTCTGGGCCAACTGCCGAGCTCAGTTTGTATAATCCTTGATTTGTTTCGACTAATTTAGCCATGGCGAACCGGATCACACAACAAATGTTTCTTTTATGGTGTCCAAATGTGCTCTCTGAATAAAAACCCTGAAAGTATTTATGTGCACATTCTAATTGGACTGGGTGTCTGGACAGGGGCGTATAAACTACATATTACATGCACTCTGTGTATTCCAAGGTGAATCATGCTGTGTCAAGGACTTATCAGACTTGATTGACAGGTACTATCACCATGAGATGCCCATATAATGGCAGGACTCCCATTCCTGACCTTCCTATTTATCTTGCTGTATTAATGTCAGCCTATTAATTCCTAAGCAGAGGAACATTTGGCAAAGACACCGTTTAACGGTGCTGGCTGAATCATTCTTATCTCAACAGACCTGAAAGGAATAGTTTTGTGCTATCAGCAAGTGGAAATGACATTTTGAAATTTCATTCGAGATAATCCACTTCACTTCCCAGTAAAACATCAAAATTACAACAAAAAATTTATGGAATCTGTATTAAAACTTTGTTACCGTGGCAAATTATCTGGCTATAATCCATTTGGTCAGACAGGTGTAGGTATCTGTCAGCGTTAATAGGATTTTTGTTGCAATGCTAAAGTGATTATGAAGCTATGGATTTAATATATATTCAGGCACAGGGTAATGTAGAATTCAGTGCCTAGGGACACAGTTGAAAAATAGCAGAAGACCCATAAAAAAAACCCAAAAAACATGTACATATTGACATTTTTAAATGAAGGAATTCTTACTAATAAACTTGGTTCTCTCTCATGTAAATCTACACACTGAAATAGATTTTTTTTTTCCTATCGCGTGAATCTGTTTCTGACAGTGCCTCCATTTTTGTCTCCATAAATGTATTGATGAGTTTGAGTGTTCCTGGGTTTACTCATGATTGCTTTATTTAGTAGCCATATGTCCTGACCAGTGGGGAGCGGGGTACTCTAATCGATTAATTGAGTGTCTCATAAAAATGATGAATGGTGCAAACACTAAGAGCAATGAGCATGAAAAGCACCATGCTTATGTTACACGCTCTGGCTATGGCATATTGCTGTTTTTTTTCTGTGGAAGTGTGGCTTGCATAAGAGCTAGGTAATGACTCATCTCCTCTAAACATTAATGATCCACAGATTCAAAAACAATTGTTTTTATGTACTATCAGATTATGGAGTGGGCGAGATAATACCTGAAACAATAACTAACTGTTGGACTGCAATACAGTGTAACTACAATGGCTGTGAAAAAAATAGCCATCCTAATCAGGCATTTCTGGTCCTAATAGGGCTGAACCAGCTGAAATGATATTTTATGCAAATGGTTTACTCATAAAATGTTATATAACAGCTAAGCAGAAAAGCCCTCATGTTCACAGAAACTCCCTCATGCTGTGCTTTGTTTCCCCCTTCTCCTTCAACCATCTAGCTCCCCGTCCTCCCTCCCACCCTCCTACATCACTCCACCCACTGCCCCCCGCCCTCAAAAGAAGCCATGCTATCCTGTGTAACAGCGGGTCCAGGTATTTCACTGGCTGAGCTCCTGTCAGGGTCAGGGCCTGCGTTTGGGGCACCGGCAAGGGTCAAAGAATGTTTGGTTGGGTGTCATTCGGGTCCTCTGGCCCTGTGCTGCTCTCAATCATTCCCTCAGCAGTGGGACCAGCATCTGATTCCTCCCTGCCCCGTATCTGACGCAGCGGGTTTCCAGACTTATCCGATCATCAGCCCAATCTCCTCCCCTCTGGTGTCCGAATTTTCTGATTTACGCTTGCAAATTGTACATCAGCAGTGTCAAAGCAGGAACGCAGTCTCTGTTGGGAATGTATCTCCTCCACAGCTGAGGCTGAGTGTTCTTTAACTGAACTGATTTAACTTTTTCTCTCAAAGTGGGCAGGAGCAAGAGATAAGAGTCTTATAGTATGTATGAATTCATGCATGAGGATGCTGTTGGGAACACCCAATAGAAACCAAATGTGCTCCCATTCAACATGTGGTGGTCTGTTGGTTCTGATTTACATTTCAGTGAATCTCCGGCCCCATATTTCCCTTCCTTTGCATCCCTGTGATGTTCCATGACAATTAACATCCCAACTCTTTTTTGGGGTTTGTTGAAAGCTCAGGGGCTAATTCAAGGGTCAAGCAAGACTTGCAAGCTGTCAATCTTTTATTGTAACCCAAGCCCCCCTCCCCCACTCAGGTTCTTTATTCTGGGTCCCCACTCTATTCTCCCAGACCTCGTTTAATAGAATGGCCCGACTCTTCTTCTATTCTCCCGTGGCCCTCTAACAGCTAGAGAGGGACAACCGGGAGCTTTGTGTGGGGAGCCCAGCATTCTTTCACATCTGCCTCTTGTTTTCAGACCCCCGCTGCATTCAAATTTCAAACTGTCCTTTTCAATCGACTCTCGCCCCCTCCCTTCTAATAACCCCCTTCCTCCCAATTGCTAAGCCTTTTATTTTTTTCTTAAGAGGAACAATCAAGCGCCGGTATTTCGCAATTTTGTCACTTGGTTGTCGATTTTAGATTTGTCTGTTGTTTTGCAAATATAACACATACACATATGTTTAAGCCTCTGGGCCTATGCCCCTGTGGCTTCTCCATTTCTCAGAGTACTTAAACATCTGCCTGCAATGACTTCATATTTAGCCAGAACAGTGTAATGCCTGCTGACACCTTGGCAATCTGTGCTTAACAATCACAGAACATTGCCTCGATCATGTGTCTCATGCCTTAGAAGCAGCCATGTTGTTGATGATGATTCTCCTCATCATCTGGCTATCCCCCACGGTATAAACTCCATCCCCCGGCACAACAACATGTGGTTGCAGATGCTAGAACCTGTTCCGAGATCACGCCCAAGTCAAGGGCTATTTAAGCAAGCAGTCGAGGTGTGATCACTGTCGGTTTCTGTTATAAGGTGGAGAGAGAAAAGAGACCCCTAGCTGAGAGGGGAGACCTCAGCACATTTAATGAGAAGAATCGCAGTCAGGCAGTCTCCCTTCAGTCTGCGCCTTTGGTGTCTCAGCATGTTAAACACTCACAGCTGGATACAAAATATATTAAAGTATAGGACTGTTATCATCGATTTACAGAACACCCATCCCCATGTACTAGGGATCAACACTCTGCATTTTTTTCATGGCAGGGGGTCTCAACTGCCTTGGAGGCAAAACTGTTTAAAGACATCTTGTCTTTGTCTTCACATTCTGACACAGGAGAACTGTTATGCTTGTTGCCTCTTATTTTTTAAACTAAGCAATAATGACAGAGAATAATCATACTGATTCAAGAATGTTTCATCAGGCTGAGAATTATAATAGTTTGTTTTACATATGTAAACACAAACAACCCACAGCCACAAAGAGACACAAAAATATACTGAAATGCATGCTTCTGACCTCTTCTTAAAAGAATTCATATAGTGCTCACATACATATTATTCTATCTGCAATATAAGGGATTGAATAACATCTTGAGTCAATAGTTTTTGGGGTTAAGGACGTAATGTGTTTTCAAAGTGTTTTCCAGATAGATTTAAAAAAGTTTTGGGTGCAGCCCTTCATCTTGCAGCATTAATCTCAACCGTGAAAAGGTAAATCAGTGTGTTTACGTGAATACTAATAATTAATTTATCACCAGTGTCATGCAACACAGCCATCGACATTTAAGACCTTAACCAGGTTATCTCACTCACGTTAAGGTCAAAAGCTGAGTAGGCATGTTATCAGTCTTAGAAAATTGCTCTTGGCACGTATATATCCCAAAGCGTTTGTGTTTTGTTTATGTGTGTACCCCATGGAGGTTACGGAGTGAACAAGATGGAAAGTGGGACTATATTTGTTAAGAGTAACAAGGCTAGGGATGGTGCGGTAATAAAACCAATTTCTTTTTGAGTGACAGTAAAAATAATTTAATGCTACAACTAACACCTCAAGTGATAGAGCCTTTGTGAATCTGCCCTGTAAAATTTGATGTTACAAACAATTAACACCGGGAAAAAAAGTCTATTTATTATTCATAATATATTTCTCATTTCTGTTTGAGTATGGGCTGTCACACATCGTTCTTGACATTAGTTTAGCTGTCAAACACCCATGTCATCTTACAATTTATTATCAGGGAATTCTGGTTCCTGTGAACCATGCAAACACTTTAGTCAAACTGTTAATTTAATCTGAGATTTCTTTGTGCAGGACAATATAATGATTGAAAGGGATTATCATCACTCAGATCACACACACATTTACATGTGCTGAGATCTAAGTATTGTCTGTCTAACTAAGTGGACAAAACAGTAAGAGCTAAGGCTGTGCACACGGATGAGGATCCTTAAGCCTAAATGCTCACTGTACAGCTTTATTGTGTAGACAATCTGCTTAAGGCCTCATTATACTGTATGGACCTTGAGTGTAGGCTTATTATACGTCGCCTCTTGCCTGATAAATTTAATTGGTGCATCATGCACCGATCAGGTAAAAAGCAGGGTTAGGGTTTTGTCAGAATCCAGTGTGCACATTATTCCACTGAAACTAAATACACTGAGGGTGCAGTACTCTGCTCCTGTTAACCTCTTTTAAATAGCTCTGAAATTAGTGGTCTCAGGTGGGGCTTAATGTCATACTAGATGAGCCGATTGTGGCTGGATTAATTATAACTTTGTTGGCTAATGTGTGCGCTCCACATGTTTACTCGAAGAAGAATTATTACATTGTCTGAGAACTCAGACGAAACCCATCAAAAACTCCTCAGCCGTAGATGTTCTCCAGCAGACGAGCCAGCCGCAGTCGACTTGTGCCGCTCTGACCGTGCATGCGGACAGAATTCCTCGCTATCTTTTCAGTCGAGCTCTCTTGTTAGCTGCTAGTATTGATAAACATTCATTTCCTTGAATCTTAACAAACAATTGCAGGTGGCAGACACTGAAAAATGGAATGTTGTTTTTGAATCTGCTACATAAGAAAAAAAAAACAGTTTCTAATGGGGTCCTATGTGCCTTGTTGCTGGAGTGATGCCATGTCCCATGGTGAATGTGCTAATGGTTCAATGGGAGTGAAAAGACTGAGCTTAGCCTGGCAGTGTAAACACACAGACAAAAGGGAGCCGTTAGTGGTGTGAAACGCATGCCTGGGTGTGCAGGTAGGCATTAGGTTTCACCCTACACAGCTCCAACACTGTATCTCTGACAGGGAGGAGGCCATTTGCTTTTGTAACGAAAGAGAGCAAAAACAAACATTCAGACAGGCTAGTACTAGAGGGCGTGTGTGTGTGTGTGTGTGTGTGTGTGGGTGTGTGTGTGGGTGGGTGGGTGGGTGGGTGGGTGTGGGTGTAAGGTGGTATGTGGTCAGTCACAACAGAGAAGTGACCATTTGCCGTGTAATGTGTCTTTATCTGTTTGTTTGTTTCCCAAGGAGTTGAAAGAGTCAAAAAATATCAGGCAACTGATATGATGAACTCCTATTTAAGTAGAAGTAAAATGCCAGGAGTAGCATATTCTACTTATATAATATAATTTAAAATGTATTCAAACAATAGTGACTCGGTTGTCTATATCACTACAAATGATTCTGTTCTCACTGATTCTGTTTAATTAGCAATGTAGTTTTTCTAAAAATACCTGAAAATAACAGCACTATTTGTCAAGTCAAAGTGTACGGAATACCTACCTCTCTTATGGAATAGTTTCTCCATTGATTACCCTGACAACAACTAAGCGAATGCAAACGTATATGGTTGTCAGAGGATAGAAAGCTTCTTGGCTAATGTTCGCTAAGCCATTACCATGGATAATTATAGCTTTTACTGTTACTGTCAGGTGATTTCACATTTCCGCGATGTGGTTGTAGAGTTTTGATGCTGTGTCAGTTTACAGTCGGTCAGTCGTCGATGCAACTATTTGGACTGGCGTCAGAGTTGTTACTCAAAATCCGTATTTGAAATTTCAATCGGCGGGGAAAGTTTTTCTAGAGAGAGGATTTTGGAAATGAGACGTCTAAGCGCATGGTGAAGTTAGCGGTGTCAAACGACGACACTTTAAAATGCCTACGGATATGTCACTCGGAGCTGGGGGGGCAATAAAGGGTTATGCAGATGTAAACTACAGATTTAAAAGAAGAAGATGTAAATACATACTTTGCAATAGGTGCAGAAATGTGACACAGCCCTCATAGGGTTAGCATCAAGGGCTACTGGTCAAGAGGAGATGGGGAGGGTGGGCCTCATCTGTTTGATGACAGTCCCTCCCTGTTCCCCTCCCTGCCAGTGAAATGGCCAGCATTCAGCTGCCATTAAGGGATTTCCCCTCTCCGGATTATTGACCTTCTGGGCTTATTTTGGAGGCTTGCGTGGCTATGTAGCATTTCACAGCTTAAGGTTTTTGTCACATTTCTGCAGTGGAATGTATATTCAGCACTGAGTGCCTTGCGATAAAATGTGTGAGAGGGTGAATTCTACCGTGAAATCACACGGGGACAGAGATCACATGTGGAATAAATTTCACCCCTGATCTGAACGTCTCCCTTGGTCTGCTCTACAGGTGGGAAGATCAATGATGAGCTTCTCCGAGACCAGTTGGCTTGGACTTTTTTAATCAGAACCCTCTAGTCACAACACAAACCTGCCACAAACCATCAACACCAGGTGCCATGGCATGCTCCCTGTGGAAACTACACACCTTCTGCTGGTTTCTCATCACGCTAGCCCAAGTGCACTCCACGGAGGGTAAGTACATATGAAATGGTCGGTTGTGTTTTCTATAACACTTTATTCGTTTGTTCTCATGCCAGTATTTGTGTACAATCTTTTGAATGAGTATTGTTACAGGCTTATTTATTATAATTATAATAATGATTATAATTATTGTTATTATTATTATTAATTTTATTTCTTTTTTTTGTTCTCTTAATTGGAATGTAGTATGAGCATTGAATTCGTGCCTTAAACTAGAGCTGCTTGTGTAAATGATGCATCTCTGAGGACAGTGGGCACAGGCGGATGGGGTATATCTTGGGTGGTTTCACTAGTTGATGAATTGGGATTTGTTTGAGATTTTCTGCCTGAAAGTGTCAGTTTTTCCCGGTGGCATCTGAGCTGGATCCATTTGTAAATTCCTCGCTAAAATGTCCTGTCTCATGGCAGGCACAAATAGATTTCACATTTAGAAAAGGATAAAGCTTGAGTGTGTTTTAATCATAGTGTATTTAGCTTTCATTAGATCACTCTCAGCTTTATCGTAATTAAAAGATTTATGCATCCACATTATATCTCACAAACTGTATCCCGTATGCACTAGTGTTTAATCAAAGGAATATAGGTACATTACTTTAGTTGTTTGATGATTGGATTTAGAATAAACCCATTTCGGGGTCTTTTCACTGCAATATACCAGAAGAGACATTACAGATTCTGTTTGCTGTTGCCAGCTGTTGAAGCTCTGGCCAACTGTTCACTTTACCTGCTTTACTTATTTTTTTTTAACTCAATAATGTAGGATTATTGATTACAGTTTTGAAGGTTCCTCAAGATGCTTAATTTACCCTGTAGGAAGTTTCACTTACACAATATATGCCTGCTTCTCATGTATCATCTGGCGTGGATTTAATCTTTCCTATGAGAAGTATGGAATTTGAGTACTGTGTGGTCTCTATGAACCTGGTTGGATTCAGGAAACACACAGAGTCACAGAAATCACTTAAAAGTGGAAATCTATATTCAAATGTGTTGCATATACAGTATGTCGGCACCCTGAGATATCGTCGTAGAAGCCACGTGCAAAGATCATAGTTTACAGTTTTGAGACCTGGATATATCTGACTAAACCTAGTTAGGGGTCAGGAAAGATAGTTTCCACCTCAGGAAGTTTCTGTCCAATATTGTAGTCCATCTGATTTCACCAGGCGCTTCATATAACTCATTTGGCAGTGTATGCAAGGTGGGAAGCCAGTGAGGGATCTTGACCCCCCCCATTTCCCATCTCAGCCACAGAGATCAACCCAGAAACAGTTCATTACAAACAATATCCCCAAGTAAACATGCGTCATTAAACTGCGTCTAACCTTAATATCTTTTTAATGCATTTTTATAATTGAATTAAATGGGTTAGTGGAATGCTGTAAATAGTTGCAAGTTTTTTTTTTTTTCCTCCTGTTTTTTTGTGTTTGAAGGAAAGCTCACACACACAGGGAAGATTGATAATGTAGCTGTGGGGGACCATGTTCCTCTCTGACCTCCCTCTATACCACATGTCTCATCCTACACAGACTTCAGTGGTTTGACTCATCTCCACAACTGTACATGTCCGTGCTCTGTATTTGTTCAGCTGACTTGCTGCCAAGCCTTTCATCTCCTGTTTTCTTCATTTTCTCCACATCTTAACCTTGAAAAATTGCTTCTAAGCATCCACAGCTCCAACATCCAGTCAGTGATGTTAGTTTCTGAAACTGAATTGCCTTATTTTAATGATGCTGTGTATGTATCTGTGTGTGTGTGTGTGTGTGTGTGTGTGTGTGTGTGTGTGTGTGTATATATATATATATATACATATGCACATGGTATAATGTTATTAATATCAAAGGAACCCTGAGGGCTAGAACTTTTCTACCAAATGATATGGAATTAGCCACGTTATACTCTGCTGTGTTTTATTACGGTCAGTAGAAAAGATGAAATTATAATGTAGCACTATGGTGATACATTTGTTTTTCTTCTGCTGTACTTGCCCTTTTAGAATATTGTTATTTAGAGACATGGTACAACTTCTACAACCTAAATACTTATTTTCTTATAATACAGATAGTTTCATACACTGTGATTGTTTGCAGATCTTGGATCATAGATTTACACCAATGCTCAGACTGTTTGTCCATAATCCTGTAAAAGCCCAGGAGGATCTTATCATTGCATAGATGCTGTAATCAATATCAGTATTAATATGGAGATACTGATATGAAGCTAAATGTCTTCTGGGATTTGGTTAAGCATAACATAGAAGTCAAACATTTTCGCAGTCTTAAAGGGTCATTACGTGTAAATTCTACAATTTGGCCTCAGTTTCATTAACCAGCCACTCAAAGAAATTTCCACATCAAATTTAGTTTACTTGTTACAAGAAATACTAGTCTAGTGGGGTGATTTCCAAAGTCTGGAAAAGTAACACTAATGATTTCATCAGGGCTGATTTGGGATTGGGATAGAGACTGCTTGTATTTAAAGGAAAGCCTGCATTACAAACTCAGTGTATGTGAAAGGAAGGTCTTATGAAAGACTTTATTGAGCTGCATTGAGGGAGGGGTAGACTTCAGTGCTTTTGGAGACTGATCCATACCAGTGGATAAAAGTCAGCATATCTCAGACTCTGCTGCTTTGATTTTGATCAATCTTTTAAAAATCTGTCTCTCATAAGTTCACTAAATGTATTGGCTGATGGACTACCTCTTTAGACCTCATTTAATCTAATTTTTAACTACGCATCAAAGAAAAGCACAAAAAGTTATGTATTTTGTTATGTTCAAACTCTTGCCACTGTGTTTGTTTTAATGCTGTCAATCAAAAAGAGTTGCAGTTTATATTCGTTCAGTTTACCAGCGCTGTTAATGGTTCATTGTATTTCAAAGCAATGGGTCAAGATCAATGCTTCAAATATAACATTTATTCACTGAGTCAGTTTTAATTCTGATGGCCATTTTAAAGCAGACAGTAAGTATTCTGACGGTAGGTCTTTAATCAGTGTGCTTTAATTTGACCTGCTTTGATATTGTTTTACATCAACACAAGTTTGCCCCCTGGCATGTGGAGTAATATTTTTCTAATTCCTTTTGTCATGCTGGTATCCTCTGCCGATGTCACCATAGCAACCTAGCAGAAATAAGGTGAATGTGTAATTCTTGAAGAAATTTTTTATTTTATTTTTTTTCCACAAAATGTAAACACAGTGCTGATTTTCTCTTGCGACACATGATTCAGTTGGGTCACATTTCTTCCGAAATAATTTAGTCAAGTCTGGTGGGGCTGAGAGGATTTGTCTGTATCAGTGACAAAATAACAGTTTACACCTAGCTGAGCCCCGCGCTCTCTTCAAAGGCTTTCCAAAGATTGTTAGAATTATGGCAAGGAAGAAATATAGAGCAGAGCAAGGAGTCTCTGTCAAGAGGTGGGCCGGGCGAAGTCTGAGTGCTGAGAATACATCAGAATATATGTTGTTACCTTTCTGTGGTGTTTGTCAGACGTTGGTGCGTCTCCCCTTATTGTGTTCAACTTTGCTGCACTGAAATCAGCTGATAAGTAAAATCCCTCTGTTGAATATACTGAATGCTTTTTAGGAATTGTGACCTTTTTATTCTTATTTATCTTATGGTATTGGTGGTTTGGCAATACAAAAGAGAACCATACTCCTTAAAAGTATATTACAGGTAAAGCACTGTGAAGTAGGTCAAGGTGATTTCATATAAGAATGACTCAACAACAGTTGTTGTTATGTCTATGAGATGAAGGGAGTATAAAGAGTTTGGGATGACATAAAGACTGTGTTTCAGTGGCAGAACTTGTTTGAACAAGCCACAATTTCTGTTCCCTCCATACACCCAGAAACCACACTGTTGTTTCCTCTCAGAGCGTTAAATGTTTGAAGCCCTTGAGATTTCTCAAGGGCATCACAGAAGGGCACCTTTAAAAGTCCTCTTTTTGTATCATGTGAAAGGAAAAAAAGAACAGACTTAAAGCCTTCATCTCAAAGTGAATGGAATGAAATAGACAATCAAGGTGTTCTGAAATGTAATTACTGGAAGTAAAAGCCCAGGGCTTAATGTGAGCCAGAACTTGCAAGAACAGGATCGAGCAACTTGCAGTGCTATGCCACCACCTTTTTGCTCTGGTTAGCTGCCTTGTAACCACAAAAGTATATTTATATAGCGTCATAAAAATGGCCAACAAACAGTTTCTTACACTGTGAGAACCCCTCCCTCTGACTCGACTTCATTCCATACCTAGCTAAATCAGTTCAGGCTGATAGATGTCATGGACAGCAGATTAGTATCTATCAGGTAAATTCAACCAGGTAAAGTATATCCAGATATCATAACCCTGTTCCTGACAGGCAAAGACAATGTGTCTGTGTTTACTGATAATCTGCTTTCAATTTTCTCCATCAGGGGTCTCTCTCTCACTAGCTTCGCTTGTGCATTTTATCTTAAAAAGAAAACTCAAAATACTGCCTGTCAAGTCAGTATTAGTGGAAGAATGGGCAGGAAGGCCCGTTCTTTTGAAGTACTAATTTGTGCCAGAGTTTTGTCCATGAAAAAAGAATAGTACCCCACTGCGTTGCCACACTCCCATTCCCTATCCACTTAATTTGGTATTTAAGGTGCTTAGAAAAGGTTGTCCCATAGCTAATTAGTTTAAAAAGAAAAAAAATATATATTTCTTTGGGAATTGTTTAATGAAATGATTATTTCACTTTTAAGTTTCTCTGCTTCCAATTTACTCCATACTGAAAACAGCACCAAAAATGTTGAGGCTAAAGGGCAGAATTTTACCTTTGTCTCGTGTGTCTTCAGTAAACGGCTTCTGTTGGTTTTGTCTTTCCATCTCCTGCTTGATGTCATCGTGGTTGTTTGCAGCAGACTGCGGAATCTGGCTTCCCGTGGAGCCAGGCAGGCGTGGGGCCTGTGTACCAAGGCCCACCATGCTGTCATGTCTCTTTCATCGCCAGCCAGGCTTGGCCAATAAGGAGATAAGGAGACAATGACTGGGAGAGCAAGCAGTGGCAAGGTGTAACCACAGCCCCTGGGTCTCCTCCCTGCTGAGCACTTCAAATCCTCATTAGGATTTTCAGCAAAGGAAGGAGGGATTTTCTGGATTAGGGCTTTGTCACAGCTGGCTCCAGGTTGGTATTTGTCATGCAAGAACATGGTGGAGCGTTGACATCTTGTCACCCTTCTCCCTCCCACCCAAACATAGACCCTCCCTTCACCTGGCTACTGAGGCAGTTAAAAGATGTTCCACTAACCCCAAAATGCATGAAACGCATAATTATTAACTCACTGCCCTTGCCAGAGGTTTGTAATGCCATTCCAGTGGACTATGTATGTGTCTGTCAGTTTGGGCTGCTGCATCAGCATTCTTCTTAATGGTTATTTATGCCGAGATAACCTTGGGAAGCATCTTTAGTTTTTTGTTTGCTGTCGCTTTCCATAACTCATGCTGAGATCTCAGCCGTGACACAGATGTGGCAGTTCAGACAGAAGACACAATGCCTTGTTTCAATTCAACTTGCTCTCCTCCATGTGTCAGCTATGGCAGGGACACTGTAAATGGTATTTTATGCTATTTTTTATGCTATTTATCCCCTCACATCTTAGTTATTTCAAGGTTCTCTACCAGTATGTTTTTTCCTGTATAAACGCAAGCAAAGAGTTTTTCATTAGCAAAGATGTGGCTGTTTGACTATGTCAGTCATGAGTCTTGTTAACTTCTTGCACAAAATATCAGCACTGTGTTTCTCAACATGCAGCCTAATCTCTAACATGGCCCTTAATTGGGTTACAGACTTGTCTAGGAGAGTGGTTCAGTGTGACAGAGCCTCAGACTTGGTGTGAAACCTATGTTCTCCCATCATTCTCGGTTCTGATCTTTGTAGATAATGGGCATTCACATGGGTCCCACAAGGCTCTTGCTGGGTGGGACTCAGGCACCATAGATTAGTCATCTACCCACATGTCCCTATCTGCCCTATATTTTACCGTCATGCTTTGTCTCACTTTGTTCTTGCCCAGGTAGAAACATGTGGGTCTCTAACAAGTATATCCCAGGCAATCTACAAAACATGGTCTGATAACCCATAGAGTCTCCTCTCTGAATCCCAAATACGGGTAAACAAATATGACTTATCAATCTCCAGTGCAGTGGTCTATAACCAAAGACCTATTATTCATGGAGCATTTATTGTTTTGTGCTTTTGTTTGTTGTCTCTGCTCTGGCCGTGGCAGATGGGACTAGCAGTATGTGGGCACCTTTGTATAAGCAGGCTTCAATTTGTCAGAGATATGCCTCCACTTTAAGAGTTGTGCTTTTGTTTTTTCTTTGTTTTATATTTGTTAGTTGTGGTGGTAGAATGACAAAGTAGGTTTACCTCAGGTTTTCTTACCTTCAGGTTTTGATTTAAAGGTTCGGGTTTAAATGTAGCAAAAAAGGACATATGTTTTCAGAAAATACGTAAAGCTACCCGTAATATAACAGATATACCACAGGCTCTTTAGTTCCTAAATATTTCATTATATTTGCTAGAGCCTGTGTGGTGGACATCAAGGACTGCAGAAAGAGACCTCACGCAAGGACTGCTGATGAAGTGCTGTCGGGAGGGGGCGGATGAGGAGAATGCTTTTGATTATCCAGTGTAGATGGTATTTCAAACAGGAACCAGCATGTACACCTTGGACCAGACAAATGAACCAGCTCAGCTGGTCAAAGGGCAAATGTAGCTTGCCTTCCTCTTTGCTACTGGAATACTGTGGAATTTTGAGGTCATTAGATTGCAGCGTTCGGGTCACATGGAGTGCAGCATTGCAATATTTACTTGCTATCGATATAGACCCGAGCTTTCTCTGTGAATAAGACTGATGTCGACTGTTATGAATGATCTGTTACTGTGCATGCTGTGCAGTTTTGCTTCATACACTGAATCACATGTATTTATCAATATGAGCAATTTGGTGCCTCTGCACCTCCTGATTTGAGCAGCGAGAGCAACTTAGGAATGAATGCATTGAAATGGTCTTATGAGAACTGCCGTTTATGAAACCATCGACTCATGCCTTTGAGTTTTCCATTACATATCAGCTGAAATACCAAATGTAAACAACAACAATCTGCAGGTGTTCAAGGCATATGTAATCACATTTTCATTGTGAGGACGATGTTGAAAGGCATGTTCATTGAAGCACAGGAAAGTGCGGTTATGGTTGGATGCCATGCAATGAAAACTGATTGCAGAACATGTAATGACAGTTTTTGTTAAGAGAACATAATATATCCTAAGGCTTATGATTTCAAACACTTTTCAGCTCACGCTCAAGAGTCAGATGCAAGATATTTCTGCTTGCCCTTAGTGGAATCCTCTTTGTCCTCTTGCTTTCAGTCCTGATTTAGAGCAGCTATAAATCCTGAAGAGGCTCCTGTAAATGAGGGGCGGTGAAACTACGCCCATAAATATAAAGGATTTAAAACCAGGGCCTTTTGAAGGAAGTCTGAGTGCCTATTTATAAAGCTCATTAACTTAAAGAATTTCAGTGGTACATTCAGTATTTTCCCCTTTTGTTTAAAGTTCTTATAGCCCTTTCTTTATAGTGAAGCTGGTCTAAAGCTGTCAGTTGTAATAATGTTGTTTTAGCCCGTTGCCCCATTTTTGTAGCTCATCATTTAGAGTGAAGAGAAGTTTACATGTTGTCAGCCTAAGCCATTTGTGCACTGGTAGATCACTATAACCTGACCCCATGTGACTCAGCTTTTGACCTTGTGAGCCATAATGACTCCTGGGTGCGTCTGTATGTCAAGGGCTTGTGCCTCTGCTCTCAAGCAAACGATGGGCCGAGGAATGGTCATCAAACACGGATTTCCCCTGTGGAAATGTTACAAATCAATATCAACTGAAATAAGTCATTTTGAATTAACCCCTCTTAGTATAAGTGTGTGTCTTTTATAATACTGACTCAGCTCAGCTGGACCGTTGCCACTTGCTTAATAGTTGCTCTTGTACCCTAATTTCCATCACACACATTAAATAGTCAACAAGCAATAATTAAGGCAGATAAGCATGAGAGACATCTGATAAATCCTTAAATGAGAACTTCAAAGTGCCCCTGCTGTGACAGTGTGAGGGCTGGAAACAGATGGAGGAGTGAGAATGTTAGAAAGCAGGCTTTGTCTGTGGACTTGATTCAAATGAGGTTAATCCAAATCTGAAAGTTTCTAATAAAAAATGTTATGGGGGAGGGTGGAGAGGGGGCTCCTTTGAATGTTATAACAATCAATTCACTGGAGGGAAAAAATACATATGAAATGGAAGGTTCATCAAGATAATATTCTGCCTCTGGATTATAATGAATAGCAGCTAATAAATCCTTGATAAATTGAAACAAGAGTAAAATTCAATTTTAGCTTGGCCAGCTTTCTCTTCAAGTACTGTGAGATGGAATCGTTGAACCACAGGAAATCTAAAGATAACAGTTTCCTTGATTTTAAAAAACGAATTCCTTCATCAAAATAAATACATTAATACTGTTGTTTTCCTTGTGTTTCATTTGTCAGATAAGTACTCTGTGGGTGTGCAGAGTCAGTGCATAACCTTGAGTGAATCTAGACAGGAGAGACAAAAGCCTAGGAGGCCAGTGTATCAGAATCAAATAGCATCGTGTCACATAACAACCTGCCTAACCTAGAAGGCGACAAGTCTGTGGCCTAGTCTGAATAAGAGCTGCATAAAGAATCAGTTGTAGCAGCAGTCGTGACATCAATGCATGACTACCCGGTTCGTCTGGGAGTTTAAATGCCAGGTGAGGGTCAGTTGAAGCACTTGCTGAATAATGTGGCACAAATGCATGCACATGAGAGCAGAGTCTCGGGAAAAGGAACCACTTCCTTGGTCTGCATGAGGAAGTGCACTTTGGGAATGCGAACCACGCGGATGGACCCTTCTCATTTGTGTGTACTGCCACTGGTGACCCATTGGGAAATGCTTCCTTATTGAATCGAGGAGCATCAAACGCTTCATTGGAGCAGAGAAAGAAGTCCGGGCTACCCAATGTATCTGAGTCCATTTTTTTCATCATTTGTAATGGAAGCTGTTGAAATGATACAGAGCAGAGGAAGAAGTGAACAAATCCAGTCCGAAAATCTTTGCCCAATAACATGACTCACTTCCTTTTTTTTATCATTTAAACATCTGAGATATCATCTGAAATATTGTCACTGATGAGGCTGAGTTATGAGGTCCAGAGAGCTTGCTCTCTCTAAAATGCACCATGACTCTTAGCAGGGACTGCCTTATGTCAATTCTCCTCTGGAGTGACTCATCAGATCAATCTGCTACTTATCAAGCAAACTATGTTTCAAGTGCGGTCGGCTCAATTTGCACAATTAAAAATGTAAGGTAAAATAGTCCACACAATAGAACGAAGAAATCGTTCATATCTGGATTTAGTGTAGGTTTGGATGTTTACTTCCTGAATTTTCTAAAATAACACTGAATTTACCTCAGCAGTAAGATGGACAGAAAGCCTTGATCTATCTTTGAACTTCTCAAATTGTATTATAATTTAAGGGTCACATCACCCAACTCCCATTTGTAAGGACCATGAGACAGAAATTTACGTTTTGATGGTCACTGCAGCCATTTCCTTACCAGAAGATGTCCTTGCTTTTTTTATGTGACCTAAAAAGCACTCCCCCCTTCTCTCTCTCTCACACACCCACAAAAATACACAGACACAAACATACACACCCACACCAACACACACACACACACACACACACATCGCCTGGCCCCAGGGCTATCCGATATTAGACAGTGAGATGACATTGTGTGCTTGTGCGAGTGCAGTCAGCCGACATGTGCAGATGATGTGAAGTCAATAATGCATTATGAAAAAAGGGGATTTATGACCTTGATGAGCCCCATAGAGCTTAATTAGGCCTAAAGGTTGATTTACATACAAGTGTACATGGAATTTGATGAGGCCATGTTTTCCTGCTGGTGCACTGCATTTTCATTTTGTCTGCCGGCAACACTTGATGCCTGTGTATCCGCTCAAATTCTTCTGGATCAGAAAAAAAACATAAACCTTTCTTGGCTGCCGATCTTTGCAAGGGTGGAAGTTTTTTTTGTCTGAGCACAGTCAAATGATCAAGTAATAAGCTACAGGATCAGATTTTGTCTCTGTGCAATGAAGGCATTTCTTGTTCAGGTTTATGTGTCTGCAAGTTATGGTTAACGATGAGGAAAAGAGTAAATGTAAAAAAGTCTCTTAGAGGGTAAATTTCCTTTTAAAGAAGCCCACCTTAACAGCAAAAGGAAGGAGAAATAATCTGTCTTTTTTAAATGGCGTCCATTCAGATAGAGATGACAAGATCTTTTTCAGAGTCATGTACCTATATCAAGGATGGTACTGATAGCCCCCCTGCTGTTGCTATGGAAGTAGCAGAGATGTAAATGAACTGGAGTGAATTGGATGGTGGAGAATACAAATGAGGCTGGAATGCTAGTTCCCCTGCTGCTCTTTGCCTCTGCTTATTCTCCCAATATCTTTCTCAGTTCCTGTCTCCCTATCTCCGTTCAAGTACATTTCAAAGACTTAACATCAACCAGTATTCCACATATTTTGACACTGCATAAAGTGATATGGGATTTACTTTTTTTTTTTCATTTAAAACTGGCTTCAAATGACTTTTACTTTTAAAATAATTTCCAAGCAAGAACATTATAGATATGTGCAAATCCTTTTTTTCTGTCTGGCAGTGTGCGTCATGCTGATGGATGGATGTAATAAGACCTGAAAAAAAATCAATGTTTTTTCTCCTACAGAATGATTCTGGGCTCTCACTGATCATCTCTGATATACAGTAAATATGAGCTAAGATGTTGTGTCAGTGCATTTTGTGCCACATAAGTCATATTTTCAACGTCAGTTGTCAAAGAGTTTATTAATCTACAGATGTTATGGGCTGAATTACAGAGGAGAAAAAAACCTTGACATAAGGGACTGTCTTTTACCTTTAGCCATGCCGAGAAATGACATCAGCTTTCAACTGGAAAAGATATAACCACAGCCACGGGTTAAAGTTAATGTTAAAAAATTCAGAAGAATGTTAAAATCTGTCAAACCAGTAGTGTAATTCTTTTTTACAATGGCCACACAGAGTCAGCAGTCTACCTCATACCCTGCTGTTTGCAGGATATATGCAGTATTTTCTTTCTTCTCCTCCCCTGTGTGGACCTGACTTCTTAAGAATACATGCTGTTGTAAAGGATATCTCTGGATTATAGAATCAGCACTGTGGGAAGAGTCTTGACTTAAAGGTTTCTTTTCCTTCACAGACTTCCTTTGCTTGTACCATAGAGAGGAGGGGGGAAGGGATAGGGCGGCAGAACCTGGAGGACTCAAGCTGTGTTTCCTGTGTCTCCAAGCTAATGCTATAGACCACACTTTTCTTTCACCCCGAATCCCCCCAGCAAGCGACCTTGTCGGCTCAGGAGTGCAGAATAATGGCAGGCCGAGCAGAGATGCTAGCTCATTTACAAGCAGCTGTTTAGGTCCCATCAGAGCGGGGAGGGAAATCAAAGGGCTGCGTTAACGGTAGACGACAAGCGTCAGGGGCGTCCCCGTCACACTTCTTATTGGCGCTGGACAGAAAAATTATCTGGTTTCACATCAAAATAATCTGGGGACCTCTTTTGTCCTCTGGCCACAATGATGGCAGCGTGAGTGGCTGAATAGGCCTTTTGATCAGCCTCTGCTTTGCCCCTGGACTAACTCTGGAAGTATGTGTAACTCAAGGTACAAAGGGTCATTTTAATATGAAAACCATTTACTGGATGCGAGTTAGCCCTGATGAAAAGCAGAATAGTTCCTCTGTCATGTATGTAGCACAATCAGTGCTAGACAATAGTGAAATAATTTTATTTCTCTGAGAAAGACTCATATTTGTTGCTCTCAGTAAAAATATGGCTTTTTCAGAGGCTGAATTTAGCTGTGTATACTCTACATGTTCTTTATGTCCTTCATGTCAGTGTCCCTCTGATTGAGCATGGTATTGTGTGGCTTCATGGGACCTCATGGGATGGTAGACTGTTCCTACATGGCTGATGAAGATCCTAATGACGCCTCGTTTCTGTGAAATAGGAAGACATTTTTTTTATTACCTCTGCTTCAGTAACAATCACATCCTACCAGATGTTCACTTTCCAATTGATTTGGCTCATCTGTGAAAAAAAAGGAATTAAAGTATTACAGCATTGAAGAGATGGTACATAATACATGGTGTTTCTCACAGTTCTTCAGCTGCAGATTCTGTGTGGGCCTGATTTCTTCACAGAGGTTACATGTGGTAATAAATGCCAGCCTGGGAAACTTCAAACAGAGGTTGCTCATTTCTGTAATAAAGTGCTATAACCCATTACAATAGAGGTCATGAACCACTTCAATTCTAATATATGCATTTTGGTTGCAAAATATACAGTATTTAAAGTCTAATTTCAGTCTATGGAAAGAAAGCGCGAAGCCCCAACTGAATGCTTTGCCTTTGTACAATGGTACTGATCACTGCTTAGGTCAATGCCTGCCACGCAGCTGATGAAGAGGAATTGAAATGCTTTTCAAGTGGTGGTGGTGGGGTGGGTGGGTAACTAGAATGGATGATTAGTGTCAACAAGGCCATGATAAGGATCCGGCCAGTGAAGTCTCTGCTGCACCATGTTGCCATGGTCACAGGACTGAGCTTTCCAAGTAATATTTTATTGACTATGTCTTGATTCTTTGCTTTCCTGCTGTTTAATTAGTGCAGATAATTTAAAACTTCTCCTTTTACCTTTTTGATCAATATCCCGATATAATGGACCATCACAGAGTGAAAGTACATTATAGTGTCTAAAATAACTTCTCTAACCTGTGAGATCTGCTACCTGACATAGCATTGAAATTCCCCTTTGAGTGTGAACAGTGTCTCTGTGACAACCTAAAACAAACACACCTAAAAGTCCCTCTCAGCTGCAGTCATTTGGCTCTGTTTTTGCACCATTGCTATTGTGCTATGTATGGCACCATTTTGTTAGTTCAGAATGATTATCATGGAAAGCTCAGAAGTAAAAAGGCCCCTGAAATACAACTTAGCAACAAATGCTTTCAGCTGTTGAAAGGAAGTCAATATTATAACTTCAACTACATATTGATATTCTTAACATGGTTTACTGTTACCATATGGAGAGTAAATAATTTTCGTATCATGCATTCCCTGAATATTTATGCTAATGACTCCATGAGTAAAATAATCATTACTTTTCTGGCTCATTTGAATAATGAAATTATTTAGTTAAGTTAGACAGTAAGCATTGGCTTTTATTTATGTTAGATTCACTGTGATCATATTATTCTGTTGTAATTGCACTGCATTGTCATGCCAGAGCATGATCGATGGTGTTTTGGTGTCTTCATATTATCTGTGTGAAAACAGAGAAAGAGCCTCTGTTTGAAGTAAACCCTCCTCCATTATACAATATAAAAGAACTTAAACAAAACAGTTATACAAGGAGCAGATTTTGATATGTCAGTTTAACTGTACACATTTGCTGAGCTTATTTTAACCAATAGATATTTCTGTAAATGAACATTGCAGTTGAAAATTATTTTGCAGGATAGCAAACATCCTACTGTGAAATTGGTTGTTTCAAGAGGAGAATAAAAAAATGAACAGAACTGAACCACAATTACATTTATTGACTGAACATTACGGAATACATCAGAAAACGAATGAATTGATCGTAGATACTGAAATAAAGACCACACATCTCATGGTTTGTGGGGAAATTTGTTTGCTAGACTACCGAGTGTCCCTGCAATTGATTTGTCTATGTCACTCATCTTCCCATGTACCAAAAATACCATCCGACACCAGGGTGAGAAAGTTGTTCAGCCTCGGGCCTAATCAATGGAGAGAGGATTTTGGAGGTTGTTTATGACTATGTTTTTCATCCATGATGCATAATCCCAGTTGGTGAATAAAATGCACTTAGAGGACAACAATTTTGTTTGATTTCCAGAGAACACGAAAATGTACCATTTTACAGGGCCTGTCATCGGCATGAATAAAAATTTGCTAGTGTATTTCACTAGGAGTTCCAAATTATTCTTGAGCACCCATATATCCCCTCATTGCCCAAGCCTCTGTTTCCCTACTTAAGCAGAGAGACTACATCAGTTCTAAATCATAAAACCAGAAGCTGAGATTGGAAAGGCTCTGCAGAGTGATTTAAGTGTTTTAACAGTGTTCATGGGACAAAGAGCATCAGTGGGTTTGGTTGGAGATCAAACTCAGAAGTCTTGCACATGTCCAAAGAGCCAGATCACTTCCAGCCACAAAGCAGGCCAGTGCGAGCTAGTGTGCCCCACCAAGCTATACATATAAGCTCCCCAGTTGATCCATGTAAGGTCAATGTGACCTCTATAGTAAGAGAGGTTAGGGTTCAGTCCAGTCCCAGCAATTTAATAGAAAAAAAAGTATTAAATGTATATATGTCAAGTAACAACTATCGAATGGTGAGCTATGGTGCCATTTTCTTGAGCTTAAATGGTGGTATAGACTCCATAGCCTCTTAACTTCTTCCAGTTATATATTTTAAAAAGCTTTTAAGCATCCAATTTGCAACATATGCGGCCAGTCTGAAGGTCTTTTTCATTTTAATAGGACACCTGGTGAGAGCAGACGTGTCTCCAATATAAATGCCATTTTCATGTCATAATTCATGTATAGAAATTGTAATGTGCCACTGACTGATGTTTTACATAGTTTTTTACAGTTACCACACATTGTATTGCTGACTGTTGATGGAGCTATGCTGGAGTGCACTGACATGACATCAAGATTAGCTGTCAAGTCCTATTCTTAAAATGCCGTGTTTTCATTTTTCCACTTAGGCATTTTCTCTCAAACCAACATCTCTGATAAATTGTTTATCACCTTAAGCATTTCTTTCTGACTCCAGAGAGAAAAGGGCTGCAAAAATGAAATATGCCTGAAACCTAATATATTTGAAAGCCTTTACTGTTTCATGACTATTGGTCACATGAGAAAGTTTGCTGTCAAAAAGAGCAAGTAGAGGAAAAAAGATCCTTCCCTTATGATTGCATGCTCCCAAACAAATAAAGTCTTCTAGAGGGTAGAGAGACCAGGGCAGCTGCCCTTCTCCATACAGTTATATCCTTTGTTTACCCTGAGCTCTTCACCGAGCACCTTTAGAAGTAGGAGATTCACCTGATTGGTGCACAAACAGAAGATCAGGCAATACAAACTGACATTTATCTTCCTTTGTAAAATACCACTGTAGCATTCCCTCATGTGGCGGCACAATGAAGAATGCTAATCCCCTGCCATTGTAGGAAAGCATTTAATCAGACAAAGATAATTATATTGGTGGTTAACTGATTACGCATCAAATAGGGTAAAATTAACTCAGTCATTCCAGGCCAATTTAGCAGGGCTGAAGTCAATGGCTTTACGTAAACCGTTGCCACGAAAAGAAAATTTCACAAGGTGGCTCATGACAAGAAAAAGTGCTGTTTAATTATCAACAACCTCACACATGTATTGGTCCAACAATAAATTATAAGTTGCATGAAAAGTTGAAACAGTGCTTTTATTTTTTTCTCCTGTGACTTTAAGCTAAACTTCATTGGGGGAATTAGAAGAATTGAAACACTAACAACATGGCAATCAATCAAGTTGCAGGTAACAAAATGTTATTCAAAGCACAAAGAGGTGACTAAAGCCACTTTTAAACACTTTAAACCGGCATAATGGCCCCCATGTGTGTTATTAAGAAGCACGCTGGCATTTTGAAATCAGAGGTGTGACATGTAGCAAACAGAGTTGGCTCCTGTGCCACAATGTCTGCTTATTGCCAGAATGAGCCCCCCCAATCCGTGTTCCTACCTTTCATACAGAAAGGCGACGCGGAATAAAGGCACAGCATTCCAGTCATAAACAGGCTTTATAAAAGGGGCTTAAGTCACCACTGGATGCAGGGAAAGTGTAGTTATTATTCTGACCCACCAATAGTTAAATCAAAGTCCACAGAGGTGCAGCTGGCAGTCTTTTTAAGTTTTGTTTTGTTCCACTCTCTACTTATACTCAACATGTCATAGCTGTAAAAAGCTGGTCTGCCCAAAAATCTCTCATATTATGATTGCTATAGTTTATGTATGTGGTTCACTTGTAGTTTAAGTATGGCTTTTGGCATTGTTCACATTTGCAGTGCACAAAGCCACCATATTGATTTCTCTTCTGTTTTTCCTACCCCCCTCACCCATCCCTGACAGACACACACAAACAAACACACACAAACACAAAAGCCTCCCAATAGCCTCAGTTCGATTGTCAGTACTGCAAAGTGGATTAAATTGCACTCATGCTGTACAGATGCTGGTTGTACTTTTTCATTTTGGATAGAAAAATGAGAATTGCAAGTAAACCACAACTCTCTAGTGATAGACTCTGCGATGACAGTGTGTTCCCATATTGAAACTGAAATGACATACTAACACCATTAGCTCACTGGTGCAGTTGAGATCTGAACTCAATATTCAGATGTATGTCAGGCTAGGATTCATTTTGCTAATCTCTATAGCCACATAATTGGGTAAAAAATGAACATGCACAAAAATGCTTCTTTTGAGTATATCCAGCAAATCCAACTGATATCCTATGTATTCCGCCTTTCATATATTCTTTCTCTGTGTAAGCCAAACTATACATCTGTCCTTCAATTTGCCCTGATAGAGCTCTTTTTCTCTCTTTCTCTCCCTTTCTCTCCCTCTCTCCCTCTCTCCCCCTCCTTCCTCTCTATCAGGGTTTAGTCGAGCCGCCCTGCCATTTGGCTTAGTACGGAGAGAGCTGTCCTGTGAGGGTTACCCCATCGATCTGCGGTGTCCAGGAAGTGATGTCATAATGATCGAAAGTGCCAACTATGGCCGAACAGATGACAAGATCTGCGACGCCGACCCTTTCCAGATGGAGAACGTCAACTGCTATCTTTCAGATGCCTACAAGATCATGTCACAGAGGTAAAACTGCAGAGCACCAAAAATCAGCACCAAAAATCATTCCAAAAGGTATCTGCCAGGGTTACGGGATCCTTAGAAAATAATTGATAGGGCTAAGCAGTAACAGTTGCATAGTTTCCCTGAGCAACCAGATCTGGACCACAGTCGACTATCACATTTTGTCAGGTTTCCCCAGTTGCCAACCATTTTCCTATGTTTGAAATAAAATTCTGCATCCCTTGCCTTAGGAGAAAATCCTTTACTAAAGAGAATAACAGGGTTGCTGCTGTAGGATTGATTTACTCTATCAAAAATAGCCAAACTGAATGTAAGTGTGGAGTGAAAAAAGAAAAAGGGGAACAGGCCCGTCAGCATCAATAACCTACAGGACATTAAACTTAGCGCCAATACTGAAAGAGCTGACCCCAAACAAAAAAGAATTGGAAACTCCATCATAACTTGGGAGGTGAAGCAGGGTTGATAAACAGAAAGGAGCAGATTGAAAAAAAGAACAAGTCAGAGTCAAAGAGCATACTAATAAACTCTGAATGAACAGCAAATTCAGATTTGAAACTAAAATCCTCAATAACATTTTAGACCACATTTTTACAAACAAAGTACTACTCTCAGTCTTTCATTGTCTGACATGACTGACCAACTGCAGGTCTAATCTGGCATCTAGGAGCTAATTCTTTGGTCTATTGTAATCTACTCAGTTAAATACATTATCCTGTAAATGTGCGATCTAGATTGAGTATGCTAACATTATTTCATTACTGTTAGCTTTGTGTCGTCATTTTAGTGAAGCTGAGCCACTCGCGCTTAGTGAAATCCATTTAATGTGTACCTGTGTGTGTGTGTGAGTGTGTGTGTGTGTGTGTGTGTGTGTGTGTGTGTTTGTGTGTGTGTGTGTGTGTGTGCGTGTGTGTGTGGTGTGTGTGTTTTGTGTTGTGTGTTGTGTGTTGTGTGTTTGTCCATAGGATAAAAAGAACAAAATTGATTAGTGTCACATAAAAGTGGCTTAAATATTTTTGGTTTAATAAGTTAATATGGTATGAATGCAGTCATAAATTATTATAATTCAACAACCATTCTCTCAACTTCGATTATCAAAAACTGCTGGCTGTTTTCCATATATATATGTGTATATGTATATATATATATATATGGGTGTGTGTGTGTGTGTGTGTGTGTATATATATATATATATATATATATGTATATATATATATATATATATATAAAGTTTGTATATTGTGGTGATATTGAAAGGATTGTTGGCAAAATACTATTTCTTCTATGGATAATTAAATCAGACACTAAGGAATATACAGTATTTTAGGCATTGTCTTTTTTAATGAATAACATTTCATCAAATATTTGAATTCTAAATGACCCAAAACATTAATAATAATAGTTTTGTAATCAAACTCAAAAATCATTGGCTTCATTCATGATGAAGTTGAGCAGATGCAAAATAAAAAAGAGATACAAGATAAAAGAGGAACAATCAATTAAAACAAACATATAAATAAAACTTAAGAATAGTGTGAGACTAAAATCAATTAAAGCAGGTACAGACAGAAGTTCAAAGATTAGAGATTATGGATAGAAAAATGACCAAATATTACCAACAAATTAATTTTTAAAATGCTTTTTAGTGAGTTCCAGGTGGATGGTACTGAACTCCTGCAAGCTCAGTATGTAGTTGAGGAACAGGGAGTCTAATCCAGTATCTAGCTCTAGGGTAATGTGCTAAGCATAGAAGTAATATATGAAGGCAGCTTTCCAATGAAGGTCTTGTAAATAAATAAATATGTATTCAAATCACGTGTCTCAGAGAGAGAGGACCACCCAGCCTTTTTGTACAGGATGCAATGATGAGTGTTATAATCCTCACCAGTAATGAACCTGAGTGCAGAATGGTAGACAGCATCAAGGGGCTAAATTAATTACGTACATCTGACAAATGAGTGCAAAATGTTCTTCATTTGGAGCATTTCCCTGTGGTGGAAAATAACTAAGTACATTTACTCAAATGATGTAGATAAGTACAGTTTTTAGGTACTTACACTTAATTTGAGTGTTTCCACTTTGCTACTTATTTGCTTTTAGTCCCCACCACAATTCAATGAAAAATATTGTGCTTTTTCCTTCACTATAGTCATTTGACAGCTATAATTACTAGTTACTTTTACACTAACATTTTACATACAGAAAGTGATTAGTCCATAAAATATTACTCAGTGTTCTACACGCCAGCATTATAAGGAAACTGTTCAAAACCTGTTAAAGTATAAATAATTTTGTGCTATAATATAATAAATAATACAGTGATGTATTAACAACACTGACAGGAAAAATTCAGTACAATTAACACTTTTACATTTTCTTGCAAATATGTACAGAAGTAAAATTCTGATTGCAGGACTTTTGCATATAATGGAGTATGGTAATGCTGCTTTTACTCAGTTCAGTGATCTGAATACCTCTTCAACCACTGGCATTTCCTTAACATCAGCATAATGCTCTTCTGCTTTGGCCCTTTACTAAATCCTGTTGGTCAGATTAAGGATGGTCGCTTGGCAGGACTGACTTACAGATGCCCCATATTTCCTAAACTCCCACTGACTAATGACTGCCCACAGATATGCCCTACATTTTTAAAGCCACTGTCTCTATAGCTATCACTCATGCACAAAGATGGATGATTTAGTATGGAAAACAAACCCACAGAGATACATGTTCTTGCTAGCACACGCACCCTCAGCAGGGATCCACTGGCAACACTGTATACATGAGACCTTGGACATGAGACCAGTTGTCACATAGGTATGCCATCCGAGCCAAAGTGCATGGGATGGGATGACATATGAGTGCCACAGAGATATTGGATGGTATGAGAGCGTCAGCAACTCTGGCAAGTCGCCTTGGGAAATAAAAAAAATAATGAAATAAAACAGTAAAGCCCTTGTATTCAGGGGTTTTTATTGTCAAGCCCTATTTGATGAAGTCGGATAGCTGACTCACAATGTCTGTCTTGAAAGGCTGCTGCCTGCCTGCTCCCTGCTTGTGACCCTGTGTATTACGCTGCTCTCAGCCATGCTCTTACAAAAACAGTCCACTGAAGCACAAATACTGACCCAGCAGGAGCCGCCTGACAACAAATCCCAAACACTCTTGTCCAAATGCTCTCCACCAGCGTCTGCAGAGGACAGGACTCAGGTTCATTCCTCATGCGCATATCCTGAGAGTGCCAGAAGCTTTGGTTCAGATGTTATTTTCAATGTGTTTTTAGCCTTTCAATGTCACTGAGCTATTGTACTCAGAGCAAAGAGAGAAGTATGTGCGTTCTAAAAAGAGAGTATTGTGATACGAAAGGTCTCTCTCAGGTGCGTAGGTTGAAATAAAATCACACAAAAAGAGCCCCACAAGAGTTGAGATCTGATCCCACAGGACGAAATCCAAAAGAGATCAACTGAGGCAAAAAAATTACTGGCACATATTTACGTATGTGTCAATACATGGATATTTTTTTTATTTGTGCAGGATCTTTTGAGATATACCACCATGGAAAGTTAGAGAGTACATTGACATTATTATTTGTGTGTGAATGAAGCACAGATCAGAAGATGCACAATTTAAATTCTGTATAGTCGATATCACACAAACAGAGCAGAGCAAACCGAGCAAAAAACTTAAAATGGTCCACTGTCATGAAATAGATTCAGGGAGAGCTTGACAAACACCCAAGATTGCATATGGGAGTAATTAGTGAGTCTTTTTTTTCTCTCTTGTCCATTTATTTTCAGGAATAGACTAAGATAGGAAGCAAATGTAATGAAACAATAGCTCTGCTGCCAAAAATAATTATCCTTATACAAGAACTTTTTATTTTTTATTTTTTATTTATTTTTTTGGCCTGTATGGAAGGCGTTTTTTGTTTCATCGCTAGAGGGTCCGAGCCCTTCACCTCTCCACAAGTCAAAACCCTGGTCTGTACTGTGGCTACTGCTGAGGCTGACCCAGGTGAAATGTTCCACATGTACACTGCAACCCTCTGCGCACACTGAGTATGAAAAAAAAAAAGTACAGTATTTCCTACTGTACAGTGGCCATCAATAAAGAGTTGAGGTGCCAAAAATATTTCCTGTCACAATTATCCTGTACCACTAATTCCAGAGTGTGGGAAAATACACATTAGCACTTGTGTAGAAAACTGTGTTTACTTTAAAACATCTGAAACTGATGTGGTCCTGAAGTGCGGAGAATTGGATTGAGGCTTCACTGAGTTTGATAGATCCTGTTGGCACTTCTAGTTGTTTTTATATCTGGCTGGCATATTATATTCATGAGCACAATGATTTTATGAAAATAGCCTTAGGACTATTGTGGCTCAATTAGAACATTCAGCTGCAAGCAATTAGTCGACTCAAGTGGGTGATAATCTGTACAGGAATTTTTCATGTGGACACCCCCCCAGCAGATGTGAGACTGCATGGCAGTACAGTTTGAAATAATTAATTCATTGATAATAATATTCAGTGAGATGATCTTTCGTGTTCTTCTTTTCAGGATTTTATATTTTAATAATTACATTCCTCATCTGCACCGATGATGACTATGATTACAACCACTACACATACATACCACACAGTTAATATTTAGCGGATTAAGTGTATACTTTAGATAAATATTAATAATATTTTGTAATACATTTAGTTGTACATTCACTAACTGTCTGGTGCATAGATTCTTGATTTAAATATGATCACCAGTCCTGAGCTCAGTAGTTTGAGGAGTAGTAAGGATGACAGGGACACTTCTTGACTAATAATTTTCACTGAAAGAAAATATTAAGGTATACAGTATGAATAAACGTCTTACATTTATTGATTTCTCTTTAACTAATGAGCTTCATTGTAAGTATTCGATAACAAGGTCATTGATTTCTGTAACATAACATGGCTGGGTCCACACCATGCCTGTGGATCATGGGTTTTCCAAGGGGCATATCATTGACAAGAAAGATCAATGCAGATAGCTCTCTAACAGAGGATGGGAAATTCATCAGTGGGATTACAGGAAAGCTGTGAGTTATACTGAGCTGATTTTTGTTATTAATCATTAATTAATTATCATGAACCTGATCAGTACCAGGCACAATTGGGTTTTTAAAAAAATTTCAGTTTTTATATCTCAACAGCCCGAATGCGATAGACTTTTAAAAATACTATTAAGTCGGTGGGGAGGCAACAGCTGACTTGTAATGTTGAAATGAGCCAGTGATATTAGCCTCTACTCAACTGTGTTTTCCAGCTTCTTGTCAATAAATGTGAGTCAATTCTAGAGACTAAATGATGCCGCTTACACTATTTATATCAGTGACAGGACTGCTTGCAGGGCTCTCCGAGGAGCTCCATTGTTGCCGCCTGACAGCACACTGCCTCGTTCTTTCTCTCAGTACATTACAGTCTTGGTGTTTATTTAAAGCACAGCAGATTAAGATTTCATAAAGATCCAGATTCAGCTTGGGTGTTCCAGAGGGGTGTACACAAGTTCATGAGCCATGAAACTGCTCTCTACTCAAGACTGTATTGGTGATGATGCGCTAAATTAAAAAGTGTAGGAACGGTCATTAGTGGTCCTCATTAAGCAAACAACTGCTAATGCTAACAAATAACACTAAACTAAAATGGATACAAAACTTTTATTGCAAAGTTTACCAATTTTGTATTAAAACAACAATAGGGTTGGGTGATTTGAAGATACATGCTGCGGACAGTCAGAGATTATGCCATGTCATTTCCACTATGGAAGCTTTCTCTTTAACATTTCAGGCTTCATGAGACTGTTGTGGGCAATATTATTAATCAATAACCAGACTGGTTTACAGTGATTCTGGGTTTTTATTTTTTCTGTGTGAGAGAGCACCTTGATATTGCAGCTATTTAATTGATGGGATCAGCCACAAGGCCTATGAATGTATTCACCGTCCCCAAGTCAAAGTTTCAGTTGGACTGAGGTCTGGACTGTGACATTATCATTGTTGTTTTCAAGTCATTCCTGTGTAGCTTTGGCCTGATGTATGGTTGTGCTACCATTGTATTCTGCTGTCTTATAAAGGTCACATTTCGATCTGCAGAATGTCACAATAGTATTTCCGTTGACTTCAGTGGCACAGTGATATACCTTTGCCCGGTTAAAAAATCAATAGTTGATGGACGGATGTAAGTCAGACAGCCATCCCCCTGACTATGTAAGAGCCTGGAATCCCCCGCTTGGGTACCACTGGCAGCTCCAGTAAATATAGCATAAATGAAAGCATATGACAGTAATTACAAATTTCTGGGATGTCTTCCCCCGGATATTGGGTCAGACTTCGAGTTGAAAGCAGGATGCTAATGGTTAATTTCTAATGACCTATTTCCTGAAACATTATTGGGCCATCCCCTTTGAAAATGTTCTAAATATACTGGTATTGGGGGTGGTTATACATCTAACGTGCATGTGTGGTGTATGTGGGTGTGTTTTGTGTCCTGTTTGCAACAGATTGTTTCATTTGCTGCCATTCTGTGGCCTTGAAAATGATTAAATTTTTCAATGGCCTGTCTGCTATCAACAGGCTCGCCTCTTGAGAGAGATGTCTGCCTTGATAATTGTGCCATGAACCTCATCAGCATTTCAGATGAAATGGAGCTAGACGGGTCACTTTGAGTTTAAGAGATGCTAATTTGATTGAAATTCAGACTGGGAGCACCAGGAAGTAGATTGTGCCTTTTTCTGTAATGTGCCCCTCTCGCTCATGTCGCCTTTCTCCTCCAGTTACACGGCAATTGTTTTTGCTGCTGTTGCTATTTTTTATATTGTGAATTCCAAGTGGCTGCTTAGGTTCCTGAAGTATATGGAGTGTTGGGAGATAGAACGTTGAGCAGTGGGGGTAAAGCAGTCTAGGATTTAGCAATCAAACAGCATCTTATCCGTCATTTAACTGCTCATGTTACACAAGCAGTACGTCACATTAGCAACTTCAGATGGTTATGAAAGAACTCTGTGGCTTCCCACACGTGTTCATTATAAAAGCAGTTCACTGAAAGATGCGGATGTGCATAGTCTTCCATTGAATATTGATGTGATCATAGCTGAAAATACTTTAAATTTAGTACTTTAAATGTGAAAACAGGATAAAGTATTTGCAACTGCTCGGCTAAATGTTTTTACCGTGCAGACTGTTTACAAAAGCAACCCTCGGATTGGTAGACCAAGCATTGATATTTAGCGCGACTGATACCTGGATTTTTGAGACCCACACCAATATCGATATTTAGGAGTTTTATAAAAGCGAACGTTTTTTGTATTTTTTGATCAACACTTTAACATGCGATTTTTAAAGAATTGGCACCAAGACATGGGCTGAGCAGGATGTTTTAGAGTTAAAAAAACAAACAAACAAACAAACAAAAAACTATAATGGTGACACTGCCAATATGGCTGCTTTACTAAATACAATTAATACAGTTAGAGTTAGGTTAGAGTAATGCGCCTCAGCAAAACAGTGTTAGAAGCGAACACTGATATACTATCCACGGCACCATAGATTAAAATAGAATTTTATTGTTTATGAGAAATGGATTAGTGAAAAGCAGATCGGGATTACAGTGATTTATTGTTCAGGCAGTCGTTGGCATTAAGTAATGCCTTTTACTGCATTTATTATTGGAAATACACATTGTAGCATTTTTCTTACTCAAGGTAATTTATTATTCATTTAGCACGTTATCTTTATGTGCTATTATTCCTCTGACATGCTTTATGATGGCAATGGAAAAGGTTAAATTGCATATGGATACATGGTATCAGGAATGCTAGCGGTTACACCTTCTTAGCATCTTATCACACCCCTTCCCTCTGTCAGCAGGGAGTGCTCATTTTTAAAAGAGATTTGCATCAAATCCAAGCAACATTTTCTATTACACTCTAATTGTACTGATTTCCGCCTCTCACAAAAGGTCAGAGATGTGATGGGATTACATTTGGAATACTTTTGTCTGATTAACAGGCCAGTGGGGGAAACTGGAGCCAACCAAAACTATGAAAATAAGAATATGTCTTTCATACAGATGGCATTGTATATTTTCCTTGATATGAGTTAAAACAGAAGTATGTGACCAAACAATTCTATAACGTCCCTGCAACAAATATGGTAACCTCCAACAATTTTGGCTTAAACATGCTTAATATTGAGCTCATTTTCCAAGTGGCTCATTGTTCTTTCTCTTTCATTACAGGATGAAAAAAATAGTTCTCTTTCCACTTTTGCTTCAGTAAAATCCCATTGAGCAGTCAAGGTATTTATAGAAACAGAATGTTTCACTCGGGAGAGAAGTGGAGAAAAGCTTGCTTTGACTTAATATTCATTATGTACATGATTAATTACTGTATAGCCTCAGACTATCAAAAGATAGTCAGAGATATCATATTTTACATGTATTTAATTAGTGTGCACTTTGAGACCTGTGCCCTGGCAGGCCCAAATGCTGAACTTTTTATGGGAGGAATTTCAATTACATGTGCTCTCTCAATCCAAGGGCTAGGTCTATGCATAGAAGAAGTCATTAGGGCTCCTTTCAATTGGTCTCAGGAGATGCCCGGGGTTTCACAGATGAGACGGAATCAGAGTCACGCAATCCCATAGATCAGGGCGCCCCTGCTCCACAGCTCTGAAATTAGGGCAATATATCAGAAAGAGCTATCAACACTTATGTCAACATTGTTTCAAAAGAAGTATGAGGTTTTTTTGTTTTTTGTTTTTTTTTTCACCAGTGCTTATGTCCTGTTGTTTAATAGATTTGCCGGAGAAACTATGGCAGGTCTATGTCTCATTAGTATCGTGAATTTTATTTTTGATATCATTCTGTTTCATGCCTAAAGTAAGCCAGAAATTCATCTCCTAGTCTCGGTTGAATCACTCAGATAAACCACTTTAATTTATATTTCTCATGCATTATCTGCTTTGCATGAGCAAACAGGACCGAATCTTCAAAGTGGCCGTATAATAAATGGAAAGTACTGCAGAGTCATGAAATATTACCTACAAGATCAAGTAGCACATTATTAGCCCAGCATGAGATGTGTGTTTTAATTCCAAAACAGTAATTCATTGCCATAAAAACAAAAAACAATATGCTGATATTCTCATCTGTTTTCACATGTGAAGGTCATTGATAAAGTGAAACGTGCCTTGAGGCCTTCACTAAGAACAGATGCCAAAACTGAGAAATAGATGTGTTTTTTGCCAAAAAAAACCAAAACCCTTTTATTCTCTCTGTGAAATAAAAAAAAATATATTTTTTTTTCACACATAGTTCACCTGCTTTTTCGAATACATAATGACACAAATGGCTATGTGATATAATACACTGTTGAAACATCCCCAGAAGCAACAAAAAAAGCTCTCTCCGTTGAATGTATTTGAAAAAAAAAGTGTGAATTATTTTAATTGGCATACATGCTGACTGGAAGAAATAGAAAAGGGGAAAAAGGGAGCTGAATTGCTTAGAACTAGCAGTGGAAATAGTTATGGCTAATTCAGCTTCCTGCTGTCATTGTGATTTGGTGAGTTTTTCATTTGAACACAGGAGCCATTTGTTTAAGTCGCTGGATACAATATACTGCATGCTTTCATGGTATGCAGCTAAGTTTTGGTTGTTTTCAATTTGAAGCCTAAAGAGCAGCAATTTTCAGCCTCTCGTCTCTGTTCAGTGCTGTACACTTCAACTCCCTTCTGTTCCAATGCACTACCTAATATTATATTAATAACATTTGGACACAGAGCTGTGATTACCTCAGCAGCCCAAAGCAAAGGCAAGACCCAAAGCACAATAAAATGCAACCAGTAATACATTTTCCAATGATCTGCTGCAAATCGGCACACAGGCCTGTGATAAGAAGAAACAAATATCATCTCTGGTCCCTGCTAAATCAGCAGAACGGAGTTATTGATCTGGCTCCTCACCTCGCCAATTGTATTTTAAGTCCCCTTGGTAGCAAATACAGCTTGCTGTGGGTATTGATGTCATTATCATGATTTCAGTACAGCAAAAAGGTGGTCACCTGCAATTCCCAGGAACCCAGAGCACACCACAGGCTCAATTGGAATGTCTGCTCTCCAGATGTTAAAGGCAGGGACTAGATTTAACTTTTGACACAGCTGCAAGGGGCTGGTGAAATAACTAAAAAGTGTTATTTTTATATATATATATATATATATATATATATATATATATATATATATATATATATATATAACCACATACACACACAGGAGCTAGTTTAGATTTGATTTAATCACAATGGAAACATGACAAAACTATCTGTAGCTGAAAGATTCATTCAGAAAACAAAGAATGTTTTACACTCTTTGCAAGTTATTGACTACATAGGTAATATTGCATTATGGCAAGGGAGGAAAACAGTGGTGCAAAAGCCTTTTTCATTTCTTCCATTCATCTGTACAGACTGCTTATCCAAGCTCTTGAAAAGGAAATACAGAATAGTACAGTGCACAAGGAACTCTTTTACACTATAAACATAGCTGAGAAGACCCAGTAGGCAAGTGCTGAGTTAAAAGCAATTGAATTCACCCAGACTTTTTTTAGCAAACTAAATAGAAATGCTATTTGGTGACAGCCATTCACCTTTCTTTTTGCTCAGTATTACGCTTAGAATCTTTCTTGGGTAGATTGAGTATTCCACATCCTGAAGATGACTAATGTACACAGTGTTTTGACATTTTTGCATCCAGTGCCTTCTGCTACTAGTATGAATATATTTAGTCACACGAGTTATTGTTGTTAAATTTGCTTCTGTTTCTTTTTTTTTTCTTTAATCCTGACAGATGCAACAATCGGACCCAGTGCATTGTGATCACAGGTTCAGATGTCTTCCCTGACCCCTGCCCAGGGACCTACAAGTACCTGGAGGTCCAGTATGAGTGTGTGCCCTACAGTAAGTATGACCCTTCTGTCATGAATTGACCCCCCCCAACCCCCCAACCATCCTCAGTTTCTCTCTTCTTCTCTGCCCTCTGTCTCTCCTGTGCTCTGTCTCATATCATACCCTGTCCCATTTCTTTCCTCTGCCTTGTCCAGACACTCTGCTCTCTTCATCTGCAACACCTTCCAGCACCATTTTCCTCTGTTTCTTCTTCCATCTGTGTCACACCATGAACTTTTCATGAAATACAACCTGTAAAACCCTTTGGTCCTCTTCTGTACTGCCTTTATTATTGATGTCCTCACTGTGTTTCCAGCGCATCAACGAGTTATGAGGTAGCAGAATATAAGTAGGTTAGAGGAAGTCATGCTGACTCCCCATGATGGCAAGCCAGTGTTGCATTACCCAAGTCTTGTATGGAGAAGTCTATGAGGCAAAAATACAGCTCACCTTGATGGCTTAATATACATCCATACAACAGGTGTTGAAATATGTTAACAGATGTTTCATTATGTAAAAGAACAGAATGGCTACACTCGTAAGTCAACAAGGTAATATTTCATCTAAAGAGATAGTGTTAACATTTTGTCTCCTTCGTGGATGCTAAAATATTCATTGCCATTCAGCTCCCAAACAATCTTTAGATTGCCCTTTGCATTAAAATTCCCCTTTGTCCTTTAAGCTGCCATGTTCATTTGCAATTTGTGAAGGAAATTCCCCTGTGTAACCTTTACAAACTGATTAATGACAAAGATTTAGATGAACTGCCTGAATCACTAATCAGGTGGCGCTGAAATAAACAGAGCAGGAGTGATGGGAGGATGCTATTCGGCAGCTCTTTTAGATTCAGAGTATTTCATACAATGCTGTCTATCAACGCATTTCAGTTTTGAATCCACTGAAAAAGGACATTAAGTCCAAATATAAATAATGCTTGCTTCTTCTACAGTACTTTTTTATTTTAATACGTCACTTCTATATTGCTCATTACCAATATACCTATCTAAGATGTAACCCTCAGTGTTGAATCAGAGTGCATTAGTGAACATCATTAGATAGTGAAATTCATTAAAATTTAAAGGTTAACCTCTCTGAGGCTTTGAGGACCTGTAATTAAAAATGGAATAAGCAATAATGAGTGTTTTATCCACCTTATTGAGCAAAGCCAAATCCCGAAGCTTTAACTTAAACGCCTATAGGGTACCTTTTTTCTTTTGCTTTTTTGTAGGTTTTTTTTTCTGTTTGATTTTTTTTTTTTTTTTTACTTGCCTCATAGTTAAGTCAAGTATTGATCCTGTGTCTTGCTGTGTTACCTCAAACCTTAATAGTAGGATTAGCTTCAAGGTGCATTCATGTCCACCCCCTGTTATGATTGTCTTTTGCCTCCCTCTTGCACCAAGGAGACAGTCAAGATTGCCATAGTGTGGCAAAAAACTCTCCTCAAGGACTCCCAGTTCTGGCAGAGTCTGTCTAACAAAAACGATTCCAAACAGGTCACTCTAAGCAGTTTAAAACATGCATGTCTGTAGCCCCGTCTTTTTGCTTCTCAAGGTCCATGCCCAACCAGAATAGGACCAAGAACACAGAATGTATCCTATCGCAACTGCCCTGGTAAGTGCTTAGTGTTCTCCCAGTCTGATCCAGTCCGCACAAGCCCAGTCCAGCCTTTCCCTCCCCAGCCCTATTGTAAAATGTGATAGATTGTCATTTATAGGCAAGTTCCATGTTTTTTTGCTTTCCCCTTACCAACCCTCTGTCTTTTCTTCTCCAGAATAAAATCCATATAACCTAGATCATTTTGTATAGTCAGACTAATGCAGAAAAAGGCAATCATAGGGGAAGATTTACATAACTTTTCCAGACCAGAGCATTCCTTGCTGCAGTTTTCAGATGGGATAGCAGAGACCTTAGGAAAGTTTTCTAGTTTCAGCAGGAATAGATCATATGCCAAATACCAAGATTTGTGATTAAAGACATTGCAGTGGATCAGGAGATTAGGATCCCCTGGATTTGCTGGGATACAAGACTTGAGAAGTTGTTTTGCAAGAAAACATATTAAATCCCCATTAAGCTGATCAACGACAGGACTGCAGACAGTGTCCTCATTTTGACTAATAACACTGCCCCTCTGCCTATCCCTTGAAATACAACAATCAGTGTAATAATATAATGTGATAAACAGTTGTTTTTTGCCACTTAATGATTGTAGTGTGGTATTTAATCAATTCACTCTATTGTCTAAAGCTTTGCATAATCACACAGACAATTTAGGATTTTTCACTTCTGTGCAAGTGTTCTTTGCAAAAAGTTGCCTTCCTTTCCGCCATTAAATTATTTGGCTTCATACTTTGGTTCTTGTCATGAGTTGCCCTCATTAGCAACATAATCTCCATGTGTCAGCCAAGGATGTAAATTTTGCCGTCACCTGGCACTGAGTCACTCTCTGGACTGACTCTAGTAATTGATAGAGTGAGGGAACATAAAAGCTGAGACATTTCTTTAATAAGTATGTTCTGTGCAAGTGATTTAGAAATGTTGAAAAGGAAAAAAAAGTACAAAGTTGCCATCCCCATTCTACCCTTGTAAAACCATAGAATCGTGCCAGTGGGTATAAACAGTCCTCTGTGCTAATATTTTCCTTTTTTCATCACATGCTAAGCCAGTAAACCCTCAGCTCCATGTGACAGTGATGTCCAGATTATGAAAATTGAAGTTAAGCTATAACAGCATGAGTTTTGGGTCCCCTTTGGTGTTTTTGTTTTTGTATTTTTTAATCCCTTATTTTTATTCAGTGTAGCTTACATGCTTTACTTTAACACTGGAGCGACTAACTGAATCTGCAGTTGACAGCAAACAGCCATTCATATCAAGATGGAGCACCTGCTTTTTTAACAGTGATAATTAATAGTCTTTAATTTTCTCTGCTAATCTAGTGATAGTTTGTAGAAAGAAGAAATTCCCTAGAAAATCTGTTTAGGGGGAAAAGTTAGGGCTTAGTGTGGGTTGGGATGTGTCTCATGTTTATTTGTTTTAATGTTGCTATATTAAAAGTGACTGACTCTCTTCCTTTCCCCTGTGCAATCTGCAGGCAACCACCTCGGCTATCTGACTCACTCTCTTCATCCACTGACCAATTTCTGATCATACTGATTGCTATTTCAAGTTTTATATTTCCACTAACATCATTGAGTCTTCTCCTTTCCAGATTTCCTTCATGCCATTGCTCTCTGTCCTCTTCTCAGCTCCTTCATTTTATGTGACTGAAGCAGTGTCTGAGAACTCAGCTGTGGTTAATTTGTTTGCTCCCTATTAATGTTTTATCTCTTAGTTAGCTGCAAGACACTTGAATTTCTTCTGCAGAATGGCGTGCTTGTATTTATGGATCCTTCTAAATCTCTTTTTGTCACTGAAGCCTAGGTCAGACTCAACAAGTACAACAGATTCAAATTCTGATATGAACATGCACTAATTGGGAGTCGCAGGAGTTGGAGGGGGAACCAAATTTATGGTTGCCCAAATTATCCAATGGTGCAAACTGGTCAAAATGTATGAGACCTAAGAAATCACGAATTAAGTAGCATTAGCAATGTGGCCAAACCAGTCCCTATTAGTAGAAATTACTTTTTATGTCAAAGGCATTCCATGACAATGAAATTATTTAAACTACATTCTATGTTAAATAGCCAAAATACTGTGTAATAACAAGAGGCTGAGCATTTTTTGTAATGTTTTTGTTGAGCTTTTGTGTACACATAGTACACATGCCTGACTCGTACTTACTGCGTACTCTCAGTGCACTTCTGGACTTCATCTCCTTGCACTTTGTCTTTTGAATAGATCCAGTGCTTTGCAGTTGGTACTTAGAGAGCTTAGTACTTACTTCAAGGTCTCCTTCTGTACTGAAGCTTCAGTATCGCCCCTCATTTATAAGTCGCTTTGGATAAAAGCATCTGCCAAATGAGTAAATGTAAATGTAAATGTAATGTAACGTAGTAAGAAGAAGTGTCTTTTAATGAGCCATCTTTTCTCCCCCCGCCCCGGTTTGTCAACACCTTGCCAAATGAACAGTATGCAGACCAGTTGTTAAGCTAAATGGCCTCCACAAGTCAGTAGTCTGACCTAGGCTTTAGCATAACCTGAGAAACATGTCTTCACTGCAGAATATTTAGCATCTATGTAGACTTGTTGTAAATACTTTCTCTAGTAATCTAATTCTTCTTTTTGCAGTAAAAAAACAAGCTGATGCTTTTCATTCATTTCTGATGCACGTAGTGTTCTTTTTCACCTATGATATGTTTTATAAATTAACCATGGACAACTCAGATTAATAGATTGGATAAGGATTCTTAGTGGAGTTGCCTGCAGAGTGCCTTGTTGGAATGTGCCCATGTTGGCTCATTTATAGCTGATTTGTTTATTTGTAAAGCACAAAATAAATCAAAAAAATTAAACACACTGTGGCGGGATATGGAATTAAAATTATATTTCACCAGTGAGTGCACATAGTCCATATTAATAAATTTTTCTCCGGTGATTTACACTGATTACCTGTGTCCTTGATACAGCGACAGTTAGGCTGTTTTTTCTTGGTACATAATGCTAAGATTAGTTTTAGCAGGGGAATGTTTTTATTAGTTTTATGCAGGTAAATGTTGTTATTAGTCCTTTGTCACATTGGCCAAAAATGGAAAAAATCATTATTGTAATAAATTCTTTTAAATTTTTAATTAATTATTTAATTATTATTGATTATTATTAAAGCTATACCTGTGGTAAAGATGTTGTCACTAATATAGATTTTATTTTATGTAAAAAAAAAAAAGGAAAAAAATTGAAAACTGTGTTTTTCACAGAATTAGGCCTTGTTCATGGTGGTGGGTAGATTTAAGGAGTTGCAGTTTGAAAGCAACTTGGTTTGGTTTTTCAACCAAACCAGGGTCATGTAAAGTGACATTATATTTTGAAATAATACAGTAAATCCCACTTTACTGCTTAAGTACCCACAGGCTAGGACCACAATGGCCTTGGGTCTCAAAAAATGTTTAACCCGAAATCCTTTTTTACAATATTTATAACCAGGGGGAGATTATTCTCCTGACTTGTCTGTAATTTCCAATGTGTATCCGAGATTTGCTTTCACATGCATCAAACAAAAATCAAATATCCTTTACATTTGAATATCAGAAGTTGAACCTGACTGAAGTTGTGCCATTGATGATAGTACGTAGTTGCAGGCAGTTGGTAATCTGTCAAATAAAAAATCCATCCACCACTGCCCTATAAACCCATTTTGACAATTTGTCATGATCAAAGATGTGATCAGACCATTCTCTGTGTTCTAATGTGACCCTTTTTCTAAGTCAGGACGATGGCGGCTTTGTGTCAACATCCTCTCAACTTTCCTGCTTTCTCTGAATAGGTGTACCTGTCTTTGTCCATGTCTTGTAACGTGTTTCTGCATATGTAATCATAGCGATGACAGTTAATTATATTAATCTCTTTTTTTCCCCTTGCACCCCTTTCATTCTCTCTTCCAACGCTTAAAATAGAAGTGGAGCAAAAAGGTAAATAACAGACACGATCCAAACCCTAGCTCCTTGTTTTGTGGCATCTGGTTGTAAACTACCTTTTTTTCCAATGGTGGTCCCTACAAACCCATCGCAGACGTTATCCATAGAATCCCCCAACCGTAATGGTAGTGGCCAGTGTAGTGCAACAAGAGAATCAAGGCTGGCCATAGAAAAGACGGCACACAAGTAGCCAAAATATGTAAATGGAGGCATATTGGCTGCAGTCCATAGGGGCTTCCCGTCCTCATTCTCCCTGGGGGCTTTTTTTCTACTCAGTAGAATCTCATATTGCCTGGCTTCCAATCCCTTTTCCATAGCATGCCATGGTAACAGTGTTTCTTGGGCCTTTTTTCAAGCTATTGCTTTCTACTATCCCTTTGCTCTTAAAGCCTCTTCCCCCGTCTTCTCTCTCACTCTTCTCCCCATTATTCTCACCTGACCACCTGCTGCTCTCTTCTCTGTTGATTCGTATGCCTCCTATGCCTCAGAGCAACAACCAAAACACTTCAAGAGACCCTTAATGAAAGTTTTCAAAATTTTAATGGTTGTGACATTTGCACCACTTCATAATGACAAGCCTCCCAGGTATATACTTAAGAAAAGATGGTGTAGCCGAAACACATCCAAGTGCACACAAACATTTTGCAGACTCTGTCAACTCTTGCTCTCTCATAACCTCTCCCGTCTCTTGCCATGTGACTTTAGTTGTTGTTTACAGGACCAATTGTTTTAAGTTTTGTTTCTGTTCTATTTCCCCTCATTTGTGTTCTATTCCCAACAGTAAATGACTTTGAGGCCAAGCTTCTTTTTTTTCAGACTACATTATATATTTAAACATTATGCATAATAACCCTCCTATTTCTGTTTTTTCTTTCTATGCACAAAACTAAAATCCTTATACTGTTTGTGAATATTGGCTATAGCTGTTAGTTGTGTTTTGGCCACTCTTTAATGTGTGTTTGTCCCAACTCCTCGTGGACAACCTGTAAAACAAAATGAAGACATTAGAGATTTTATTGACATTACATGTAGTTTTACATGGTCTTATTTTTCAAATGTTAACCTGGACCTGTTTTTTTATTCTACCCTTCTCCCATTACTAGTTTTTCTTTGTCCTGGGACTCTGAAAGCTGTCGGTGACCCTTCCTTTCTATTTGAAGCGGAGCAACAAGCTGGCGCCTGGTGCAAAGACCCACTGCAAGCTGGTGACAAAATCTACTTCATGCCATGGACTCCATACAGGACAGACACTCTCATTGAGTATTCCTCCCTGGACGATTTCCAAAATGCCCGTCAAACCATCACCTACAAGCTGCCCCACCGGGTGGATGGGACTGGATTTGTGGTCTACGATGGGGCCGTGTTTTTCAACAAGGAACGTACACGTAACATTGTGAAGTTTGACCTGCGGACTCGAATCAAAAGTGGCGAGGCGATCATCAATAATGCCAACTACCATGACACGTCGCCCTACAAGTGGGGTGGTAAAACAGACATTGATCTGGCAGTAGATGAGAATGGGCTGTGGGTGATCTATGCCACAGAGCAGAACAATGGCATGATGGTAATCAGCCAGTTGAACCCCTACACACTACGTTTTGAGGCAACCTGGGACACAGCTTATGATAAGCGCTCAGCCTCCAATGCCTTTATGGTTTGTGGAGTACTGTATGTGGTCCGCTCCACCTATGAAGACAATGAAAGTGAGGTCAGCAAGAGCCTGATCGATTACATTTACAATACCAAACAGAACCGTGGGGAATACGTTGATATCCACTTTCCCAACCAGTACCAGTATATTGCAGCTGTGGATTACAATCCGCGAGATAACCAGCTCTATGTGTGGAATAATTTTTACATCCTGAGGTACAATCTGGAATTTGGCCCACCTGATCCAGCACATGGTAAGAACCCAGCCCCCCCCCCCCCCACCCCCACCCCCCCAAGCATTTCGCCTACAGACAATAATGTTAAATTGCACTGCTGAACTCGTAATTTTAGTTGCTGTCAGGAGCACTTTGATATTCCTTTGGTATTCCCCATCTATGTATCAAGTGTCACAGCTGACTGATTTTTAATTTAGAATCTAATATGTGCTAGATATGTTACGGAAGCTTTGGAGTGTAGGAAAGCATCTCAGGGAGGGTGAAGTGAGTGGGGCTCTGTGGTAAACAACACCTAGAAGCCAGTTACCATATCATAAGGGATCAGTATCACGGGGATTTGGGTAGGTTTACCATCCGGGTTTTCCCTGAGTCCCTGGTGCTAAGGCTCGAGGGACCGCTGCTAGCATATCCCTTTTTATTAGAGAGTGTAAGACAGGGAAAGAGAAATATACTCTCACCTCTGGAAACACACATGCCTGGACAGGTGTAAAGCCCTGCTTGGGGCAAGGTTAGATCATTCCCCCAGTGATGCCGAGACCCCAAATCACCATTGGCTATTAAAAAGAAATTATTTTACAAACTGTGGGCGGACTGTAAGGAATCAAGGCTCAAGCAAGAAAAAGATGGCAGACACAGGGATGAAGGATCAATCATCCAGGGTCAGATCTGCAGTGTATTTTTTTAATTTAGCTGTCAAGAGCTGAGGGGGAGGCTAGCCTAGGCTTGCGATAGTACTTACCATGAGAATATAATAACAGTAATTATCCTAATCCCCTCCATACCCAGAGATCTAAGTCCACCTAATGTTCAATGCAGTCAGTGATGACCCATTGAGGTCAAGCAACTTTTCCACAGATTATTCAAGAGCTCAATATTTATTAATGTGTTTGCTCTTCCACTTTTGTATTGATAGGACATGGGCTAGGGCAGCTAAATTGGGTTCGGCTAGTGGAACAGCATCAATCTAGCCAGACCAAGGCAAGCTTCACTGCAACAAAGAATGTAGATCAGGTTTGAAAGCAGAATTAATATGCAGAGGGTGCACTGAGTAAAAAACTGCAACAATCATGATGAGCAAGATATTTCCTTGTTTATTTTTCCAACTCTGATAAGCGTTCTTGTAGAAACAGGATTTTAAATATTTGCATAAAATAACTAAATTAAAACGGCTAAGGAATATGCCACAGTCAAAATGTGTTTCCTTAATTTGCAGACAACTGCTGTAAAAGTGGTCATTATGTCACCTTTTCTGCTAACAAATGATAAATTTGAGCATGTCTTTACATGCCATTATGTGTTCATATACAGTAAACTGATTAGTAAGCAGCCAAACAACAGCCTCCACAACAGCATGTAATTTCAACTTGGCTGTTATGGATTCTTGGAATACGCTGAGTGTAGACAGGCTGCACACTCAATTGATTTATTCATTTGTTAAATGGACACCGATTACCAATAGTGAAACCAGTGGTCTTATTTCAGATCCCTGAAATAAGACTACATTCCATTTATTCTAGTGTGTCATTCCTGTGCGCATGCGTGCACGAGAAACCTACTTTACAAGTGTTCACACAGTCAGACCTCCCAAACACCCAAAGGATACCACTTCTCCTCCTGTAGAATATGTTTAGAAACATACTCTACCTGACACTTCTGTATTTGCTCCTGTATTCACACATCTGTATTTCAATCTCAACAAAGAGTCTGTTCTCTCTTAGACATGAGCTTTGCCCTACTGCTGACTAATATACGTTGATTTGCAGTCGATGAGTGCAAGGTAGAGTGGCCCAGGATGATCATCAAGATGTCAATAAACTTGTCCTCCCACATGGCTAATGTTGTCACATAAATGATGGCTTTTTTCTGGCTGTCACTGCACGCCCTCTCTGTAATATCTTGATATCTGGTTTAGTATGCACTGAAACAAGCTATCAGAATGCTTGTGTGGTGTTTTAAAAGACGGTGCATGTTTTAAGCATTGCTCTGCTAAAAAAAAGAAAGAAAGAAAGATAATTTCGAAGCATGTACACAGGATGAGTAAAAAGCATAATTGTAGGAAGTTAGACTGATACTCCATGCATTTGCCATTGTACACTTTACTCCCTACTTCCTTGTTTTCCTGATAATTCACATGCACAAACAAGTTTGTCAAGTTATTTGTTGCTGAATGCAATCACATCAAATTGATGTTGACACCCTGTGTGACAGAAAGTTGGGTTCTTGTCAAGACCAATAATGTCACTTGTGTCAAGGCAAGATCATCTCTTGTAGGATTATGGGGGAGTAGATGGGGTCACAACAAACAAGTGGCTCCACTGGAAGTGGACATTAAATGGGTCAGTAAGTCCCTCTCTTGGCTTTGATTAACACTGCAATAATCTACTCATTTAACCATGGCTCCATGCCTGTTTTCTGTTTTCCTTTTTGCATATTGGAGCTAATGGAAAGACATATTCTTTTGTCGCATTTTGTAAGTGAGATGATTAAATTGATTTAAATAAGGTACTCCCAGATTGAACTCATTATGCACCCATTTCTATTGTCCGTTTATTCATGCAAAGCTCCAAAATGTGGCCTCAAACCACAGAGTAAGCAAATCAAAAGCTATTTTTTACCAGGAGTATGCATAAACAGACTCCATTCGCTGCCTCTATGGGACACAGGTGAGCATCAGAAACCTTTTATTTATCCCTTGCTGCAAAATTAGATTCTGAATCACTTCCGTATAAAAGCCCCCAGCGCTGCAGTTAACACCCGAACAAATCAGGAACCTCCTCTTTAATTGTTCAAATGTCAATACATTTGCACACAGTTTCCATCTTTGATGCAACCTCAAATTATACATTTGCAAGTGGGGATCGTAAGGAAGGAAATGACCCAATTTGTTTGAAATTAAAAGGTACAGCTCACTGACACGACTTGCCAATTAGCTCACAAAACTCTGCATGTGGTCTAAACAATGCCTGGTTGCATGTTATGAAAGTGCTTTCCAATGCAAAAATGCTCAGCTGTTTCAGATGCTTATGAGTCTTATGAATTAGCATTCACCCCATAGAGCCTACCTCCTCTTATAGTCCGAGGAATATACAACCCTCAAATAAGCACCACCATGATTCATTTCTGTCTTCTGCAGAGCCTACATAGAGGTCAAGTTGTGCATGGCAACATTTAGAGAGAAAACAGAGACACACACACACACACACACGCATATATATATATGTTTAGAGAGACAGAGAGAATGAGAGAGAGAGAAAGGGATACTCTTAATGTCAACATCAAGCTTTCACAGCCATCTCAGGTGGTCAGGTAAAATGGCAGAGACTTCTGTCTCCTACATGCCAGGCAGTGGTGCAGGAGCAAGGATCAGGGTGTGTTAGAAAAGGACCAATTTGTTTGTCTGCCCCCCAACCCCTTGTCAGCTGCCCAAGTGGACACAGCAGTGTGAAAGGAGAGGGTATTGATGTGGAAAATCATCCTTTTTTGTTTTTGTTTTTGCTGTCCTGTTATATTCTCATTCTTGTTGTTTCTTTATCTGTCAGCTTCCATCGTTTTCTCTCTGTCATTATCTCTCCACTGCAGCCAGTCTTGCTGTTTCTGTCTGTTTTTCTCACTTTGGTCACTCTCTTTCCCTTCCTCTACCGGTTCTTCTTAGTCCTCCTCCTCCTTCTCCATGATTATGAGCTGTGTCTTACATCTGGATATATGGATTTCTGTGCATGCGTGTCCACTCATATGTCATTTGGGCTTCTCTCCTGACATCCGACTAAAGTCCAGGTCAGACTGTTCAAATCATGCTCAATGAGAGCAGTGCACATTAAATGACAGGATTTAAGTAAATCCCTTGCTGTTCCTTTGGGAAACTGCACAGCTTCAGAAAAAAGATGGCCATCACGCACATGATGGTCAGGGGTCAAACACAACACAGAAATAGTTATTCAGTGCTGGAACAGCTTTGTAGGTTGCAAATTTTATTTTTAAGGGACATTATTACACTGAGCACACTGATAAAAATTTTGCATAGATTTTGATCTTACATAGACTTTGGACTTGATGAGTGGAGTTGGGAATTGCTTGATATACATTATCTCAGTTAGTTTTTGTTAAAAGCACCTTCTTTCTGTTGCCCTCTTATGTTTTTCCCTGTTGATCTAAACTCAGCAGGATCACACAGATGTTGACTGACTACACAAGCCAGGCCACCTAGGACCAGTCTAACTCAAACACCTCACTGTATACGACAATCTGCTCCAAACGGCTTAGTAGCGTTGAAATCCTCTAAAATGAGCTGACCTTTAACTTATGGCCGGCCTGTGTGTTGGTAGCATAGCAGGGACAGACTGCTTCAACAAGCTCCTCTTTTTTTTCAGCACTTAAGTATGTCCTTGAATCTCATAATTTTGCCCGGTTTACTGATTTCATTTTAAACTGTGTTTAAACTGTAAGACGGGACGAATTCCTGAGATGTAAGGGCACTAATCTTCAGGTGCATGAATCTTCAGCAAAAGGCTTCCTTCTTATTGCTGGAGTAAAGTATCTCCCTATATGCCAGCCTCCACTCTTTGTTCCCTCCATGTATCTTTTTTAACCACCATTTTATGACATAGTGTGACGTTAATCTATCTACCCACTGGTCTCATTCTTGCCTACAATACAGGGCAGAATTTAACTAGCACGATAGAAAGGGGGGAAATCCCAGGATGGGGATTTACAGTCTTGTTCACAATGTCTCTGATATTATATCGTGGTATAATACCTAACCACCCAGTGTCTGGTGGCAATAAAGGCTATTCAGCACATGAGGTCTGGGGGTCACCTGTCTCCTCTGAAATCCGATCGTGATCTCTGCTACTCCTCCAGCACTGAACATCGCAAGACATGAGGGCCAGTTGTCGCCAGTGAAGGGAGACAATTTCACCCCTCATCCAAAAACACATACAGATAATGTTTTGTCATAGTCCCAAGCTGCTAGTTACCACTTCTCCTGGAATGTCTTGCCCTCAGTGCACAGTGTGGCCTAATGATCTGCTGACAGTGTACAAGTATGTGGGCAACAGTAAAACCAAGGGGTATGATTTAGAATTTTACAACGAGTTATTTGATGTAAAAAAGACAGGAGGGGCTGTGATTATGTTTACACTGATTCCTATAGCAGGGGGATCCAGTCAATTTGTTTGATTACTGTCTGACTCTGAAACAAGGCATATCAAAAGTATTATTACTAAGACATCACACTGGTCCCCCATCACTACCTGACACACACCTATGAGAATATTTATTTTCAAACAGGACTGATAATTGTGTCTGTTTGTGTCTGTGTTTTTCTGTAATCTATGTATATGCGGGGGTGTGTGACTTTATTTGTTACATAGCTGTTTTAATGGATGTGTACTTGTGTGCAAATGTGAATCAACACCCCCTAAATGGACACCCTTCTATGTGCACGGCATTAAATATCAGTCAGCTCGGCACACTTAGAGTTAACGCTTGAAATTTGAGGCACGTACAGTACCAAGAGAGCTGCAAGGAGGGGAAAAGTAGACTGTAGTCTGGCAGCTGCTATGTCTGTTCTCTATACTTTGGTGTCATTTTGTGTGTGAGGGTGTATATGAATGTGTACATTTGTTTATAAGTGTGTTTGTGCTTGCATGTGTGGGAGTGCACTCCGCCTGCCTGCTTGTACCCCTATGAATCAGTATGTTTGTATTGGAGGAAAGAGAAATATTGGAGAAAGCAGTAAATAACATAATCCAGCTATTAGCTTTTTCCCTTAGACGTGGAAGTATACTGTACACAGCCTCACAAGGACATGACTCATGGGAAATTATGTGAATTTTCTCAGTTTTCTTCATATTTACTGCTGATACACGAGCAATCATACGCCATGTTCCACTCCACAGCTACAAATGCAGTGCAGAGTGAAAGACACGTAATCCGATTTCCGTAGTGTATTATTGTTATTATTGGTAGATATCAAAATGCATCACAAACGTATTATAAATCATTATACTATTTCACCCTCAAGAACAGCTCCATTTCCATATGAACTTAAAAGCACAGCTGCATCCAGAGGAGTCAAATGTGTTCGAAACAGAGATATTTCAGCAGCAGCATTAGCAGAAGGAATAATTTACACTTGCTTTTTTCATACTTCAACGCCTTATATCAGTTAACCTATGCTCTATGTCAAATGACTCGAAAGCAGATGTGTTATTCATTTATTTTCCAGATTCTCCTGGTCTCCTTATAAGACTGAGCATGGCCTCCTTCTAATGGCAGAAACAGAAGTTCCATTGACTTGTTAACGTCTGCTATTCCTTTCGGTGCTTACCAACCAGGAGCCACAAATCACTGTACAAAAGACTTTATTTATTTATTATTTCTTTACCTTAGCCCAAAATAATTCCCCCACAAAAATGAGAACAAAGAAGTAAATCTCCTAAGCAGCCTTATTTCACGTCATCACGAGATTATTCCGTGACAGAGGAGGGGATAGAGGGATGAGTGATCTAATAATTTTTTTAACTTTACGTGGCAAATTAGCTGAAACAAATGCTAAATGTGTGTTCCCTCACCATTTTTTTCTCTCCATCGCAAGATAAACAGCACCTGATAATGTGTATGAAACATTACCCTGATGAACAACCATGCGGGGCCTACTGAAAGTAAGCCATTAAGCATAATATAAAAGACACACACGCTGTCAACTTTCATTTGTCACCCCAGCATGACTACAGAGTCCTGGTGAAGTCTCATCTGGGCATGTGTGTGTGAGTGTGTGTGTGTGTGAGTGTGTGTGTGTGTGTGTGTGTGTGTGAGTGTGTGAGGGGTGTGTGTGTGTGTGTGTGTGAGTGTGTGAGGGATGTGTGTGTGTGTGTGTGTGTGTGTCTGTCTGTGTGTGTGTGTGTGTGTGTCTGTTCCTGAGTGCTTACATATGTGCATTAGCTCTGACAACGCTGGAAAAGCTGTGCTCCTCTACTGGATTCCTGTCTCATTGTCTGTCACCAGTCTCAGACCTATAACCCCAGCGGTAATAACAGAACCACTGAGATACATTCAAGTGCAGCAATGTGTGGGCGTTGAATCACACAAACACATTATGAATAAGTTCCCAACTATTGTCAATACTTCGGAGAATATCACTCCATGCACTCACACTATATGACAGCTAATTGAAGGTCCCCCTTGGGCTGAGTGCAGCAGAGACATAATAATCAAGGAGCCTGTCCTGGTTTCACTGTATAGACCTAAACGTGGGATTTGCTTCCTTTGTCACAGTCACAGTAAAAGTATTCAGTGGTGCCAGACATGTGTTTCCACAGCAGAAAATAAAAACATTCTGTCCTGTTATGAATCACAAAATGCATGAAAACGGCTGCAGCAGCACTACCAATAGATCCTTACCCATCCCTCACAGTCTGCAGTTATAAACTTATCCACTTAGACATCTGTGTGAAGAACTGACTGCCTGAGAGGAATGTCCATTCTAATACCTATGGGTTAATTCCTCCCAGCTTTCATCGGATTAAATTAAATCAAGCTATGTCATAAAGGTAATAAGATTATTGTGTTGCTGGCAGGATTACAGGCCAACAGGCTATGTACACAGGAACAGCAGTGGTCAGAGAGGCTGCATTGTTTATGCAGGAATCTCTCTGGGAAGCCTAGCCTACATTCACATTAGCCTCTTTTTCACACAGGAAAGAGGATTAGTTTGCATCGCAAACATGAAATGAAACCTCCCAACAGGATTATTTTAGCCCCTCTACTTATGTCCTTTTCATAATGTTTCTTGTTAATGAAGCCCTTTAATGTACAGCTATGCTCTGTGATGGTGCACACTGAGAACAACAACTTCTAGCAATGCCAGCACAGCCTTTTTTTTTTTTTTTTCCCTCATGCAGCACAGGCACTTGGAAATTGACAGCAAAACGACCTCACGCCCCTTTCTCAAAGCTAAAGCCATCTGGTTCGCTACGGTGCAGTCCCTCTCCAAAGCTTTCAGAGAAATGAACCCATTAGTTTTAGCCTTATATTGACAAGTCTAACATCGGTAAGCTTGAAAGTTTTACTGCTGATGGTAGTAATGAAGAAAAAAAAACTTCAAAAGAGATTTAATTGTACATGAAACTAGAGTACGGAGCTCGACATCCCAGCGAGCCATGACGAGCAGCCCTCATGAGTGAGGGATGTAGACAAGATACAGTTGTTAGTTAACATGCTGAAGGAATGTGCTTGGATTACAGCAGATGCCGCTTTGATTTATAGGTTGTAGTGGCAAGCCCTTTATCTTAAATCATGCTGCAGAAACAGTGATTCATTTTCATTATATTTCTGTCTGGATTCTAAACTTCCCACCCATAGAGACTGGGATCTTATCATCATCATCTTTCATACTTTGGAAATGAAAAACCTTTAAAGGCCCCCACAGTTTCTTGGGAATCTTCTGGAAGTTTGCCAAGCAACTCTGACCCAGATGTTTAACAAGAAACAATGATAATAATTTGCACACCATGTTGACACGCATTCATTTCCGTCAGCATTCCACGCTGTTGTGTGTAAACAGAACCAGAAATTTGAAAGCGTATTTGTTTATCGTTTAATGACCATTGTTTTCACCTCTTCTCAGTAAGTCATGAAAAAACAAGGGTTATAACCATGAAGGGGTATAAGTGAGAATAGAGCCAGACATTTCTCCCTGCCAGCTAAATGCTAGTGCTGAAAGGACACTAAGCACAGGTTGTCTCTCAACTGCTGTGGCAGGCCGTGCAGCCGAGAATTTCACTGTGATGAGTAAAAGGATACAGGTAGGGGAGGAGGGAGGAGAGAAGATGAGGCAGAGGTGAAGCCAGCCAGCCAAATCTGCCTTCAGCTCAGTGTCAAAACAGCCAGTCGGCTGTGTACGCCTTCATGTTACCTGCTAGTGTGCGCGCGTGTTTGTGTGTATGTAGTCCTATAGCCCCCACCAGGAAGGAGCACACAGGGACATCTCCTCCGGTCAATAGAGCCTAATTCGCCACAGGTAGCAGGCAGCCTCAAAGACGATTTCCCTTCATCTCAACTGTGCTGAAGCCTTTCATCCACATCGTGGGGCCTATGGTGATAGTAGAAGTGGTGTGTGGGTGTTTGGGGTGTTGGGGGGGAAGGGGGGTGTACTATCAGCCAGACCCATTATCCAGTGGAGGCAATAGATCTGGGGGCGTTGCTGCCTGTGGCCGGGCAGCCTCACCTCCAATCCAAGAGAAGACAGAAACTATCTTCGCCTTCTACAACTTGGCCTTATTGTTTCTGAATTTTCACATCATTGTTTTCTTCACGCGCATCTATTTTCCCTATCCACCTCTCTCTAGTTCTCTTGTCATGCCTCCGACTGCCTCTCTCTCTTTGACTCTCTGTCTCGCTGTGTCTCTTCGATGTATCCACTAGCGGTTGTACTACTGAGAACAACTGTGCTCAGCTCGAGCACTGTCACAGCATCTCTTCTCTACATGCTCTACAGGCAGCCTAATGGAGGAAATCAAAGTACTCAGATGTAATTAGATTCAGTATGCATATTGCATTCCAATCAGAGCTCATTTGATTGATATAGCTTTTCCTTTTCCAATTCAAGCAACTTTTTTTTTTTCTTTTTGTACTTGGAGGTGTGTATCAGATTTATATCAAATACATGGTGTTTATTGACATTTCATTTATGAAACTCCCTTATGTTCAACTTTTATGATATATAATTAAAGTGCTACACACATTTCTGTTGTGTATCACAAAAATGTCTTCCTATTTTTTTTCCTTAGAGGCTCATGTTAAATGTAAGGAGTGCACTATTTTCTCCTTTCTCAGGACTGAAAAACATATTGTTTTTGCCCAGGGCGTTGCATGAGTTACTGCACAACTGCTTTATCAGTGTATAAGTTGTAGGGAGAAATGACTGTACAAATGAAGGTCTGGGCAACACGGCTACACATACAGGTTCTGTGTTGCTCTCTTGAAATTTAATCAGCCATGCCACAAAATCTCCCAGGCAAGAATGATTGCCAGGCAGGAGGATGTTACTGTAATTATTGTCTTGTTCGCTGCAGACTGAGTGCCGTGGATAAGCCATAGTCAACGGGAAGGCAAATACGCATGTTGCACAAAGCACTTAACAACAATTTACACAACAGGATACTTGGATGTATAAGCATTACAGTGTTGAACATGTTGAGAAAAAAAATTAGGAATGTTACTTACAGGGCGCACATTAAGGGTATTGTGGTACATACGGTTATCTGCCCACCCTAGGGTCAAGGTCCAAATACCTGCCAGATATCTTAACAAAATACTTGATATAATTCATATTATAATTCATATTACGGGCCCTGGGGGTACCACACTAATGAATTGACATTACTGGTCAAACTACAATTTGGTATTTATTTGTATCCCAAGCAGTGCTTCAAGTTTTCATGAAGACTGATAGATATGTGTCCCAGTGAGAATCACTCCATCTATCCTAGAGATGATTAACGTTTTGACCATGTGGCTGCGCACCATCACGTACTACCGCTCTACCTAAATGTAATGCCTCTTTTCCTTTTCTGTCTTCACAGCTCCACCACTGTCAGAAGTCACCACTTCACCTCAGCCTCAGAAAACTACAACCACAACCACAACAACCACAGTGCACCGGGGTGTGGCTAACACTACCACCACAACAGGGCTCAAGGAGGGCGGCAGGGGAGTACCCAAGCCTCCTCCTGTTATTCCACAGACTACTTCCCCTCCACCCCTGGAGTCCTTCCCTCAACCTGAGCGCTTCTGCGAGGCCACTGAGAAGCGAGACATACTGTGGCCTCAGACCCAGAGGGGCACGCTAGTGGAGCGGCCCTGCCCCAAGGGAACACGAGGTAAACAGGGTTCCCGCTCATCGCGGGGCCCACGTGCTTGCTGCTTTCAATATGATCCGAAGCGTCCCGAGAGAATGTCACCGAGTTTCTCAGATCTGTCTGATATTCTTGGATACAATGATCTTTTTGACTGTAACGAGCACCAGTTTCAGTAGCTGCGAAGGGAATCAGAGAAGAGAGTATGTAATGGTGTTGGGTTTTAACTGTGTCATTCCAGGTCGAAACATGATTAATCAATCCGTAACAGCTGTGTTTGCAAGGGAGCAGGCTCAGCTGTTTCTTGTGGAGTTCGCATGGAGACATGCATCTCTCATTTGATTGTGTGTGAAATAAGGGCTAATTAGGATGGAAAAACAATTGTTACCACTTTGTAGCAAAAATAGACTCAATGAGCTGTTGAAAATATTTACAGAAAAACATTTTGCAGCAACAAAACTGGTGATTCTACATGTTTGGAGTTTACTGTATCCAACAATTATAATTAAATTTGTTCTTCCCTTCTCAGACTAACATAGTGAAAACAGAATATCTGTCAGGGCTGATATTTCTGTGCGCATACACAAGCAGACTTGATGGCTATTTGTATGAGATTAGTGAATTTGTATGTTTGTGAACATGTTGTTTGTGTGCATTTTCTTCCTTTTATATCCGTCCTTCACCTTTGTTGCCCCTTAAAGGACTTCATGGGAAAATAAATTTGATTTGACTTGATTGAACCTGACTACTCTGTTCTTGTTTTCCCTGTCAGGCACAGCCTCTTATTTATGTGTCCTTTCCACTGGGGCCTGGCACCCGAAGGGCCCCGATCTCAGCAACTGTACCTCCCACTGGGTCAACCAAGTAGCCCAGAAGGTTTGTATGAGCTCTGCCTCACTGTTCTCCTTTTAAGCGGAATGTCTTAAAAACATAGATGGGGTAGACAAAATAATGGAAGCACATCCTCGTAAAGTAATTCAACACTGAAGTGACTTAATCACTGTTTCCACGATTTGTAAATCTGGGTCACATTAGCTTGAAAGTAGTCAGCTATTAAAGAGGTCTGGCCTTTGCATTTGTAGCAGCATTTGTATTATAACTGCAGGTGCATGAGACAAAAGAACTGTAAAATTATATGTTATTATATATGTTAAGGAAAAGTATGATGCACAAAAGAAATAGCATATAGACATAGATATGAATGGTATATACTATAGATATATTAGTAGCATATATAATGATATTATGCCTTTAAAATGACCCAGCTTTCTAGAAATTACTGCATTTGCCTCCAAGTTAAAGGCCTTTTACATAAAATGTTAATATTTTCTCTACCCTAATTATAATGTGTGCCCTACATCTAACAACAGAAATAGCAAGAAGCTCACTGCATAACTATTGTTGTTTAACTTAGCAAATAGCAAAAGAAAAACTGCTACCATGGCAACTTCTCTTGATTGAAGAAAACATTAAACCCCCATTATATAACTGGCATTTCAAGGACTCATTCAAGTGTGATTCAGTGTCAGAAACAGGGCTGTAAAGAACCATCCGAGTCTGTCGTCTTGCATTCCTGTGAACATTATTCACTCTCTACCCCTGCAGATCCGGAGCGGTGAAAATGCGGCTAACTTGGCCAACGAGTTAGCCAAGCACACCAAAGGCCCCATCTTCGCCGGGGACGTCAGCTCCTCTGTGCGCCTGATGGAGCAGCTGGTGGACATCCTGGATGCTCAGCTGCAGGAGCTCAGACCCAGCGAGAAGGATTCTGCAGGACGGAGCTTCAACAAGGTAACCACTTCCACCCGGATAGAAAAACCATAAATAAAAATGTAAAAAATTAATTTGAGTATTAATTCTATTCTCTCAGCAGTTTTCTTTTGCTGAATCTCTTTACAGTCATTACATGGCTTACGGGCTTAAGTGGCTAATTAATACTTTTAAATGAAGAATGCAGAATTTTATTTTGCCCCCAAAATTAGTGTGGTAGTACAGTTTGTAACTGGTATTGTTTGTCACACAGAGTATAGTTGAGCATAGTTCTCAATTTCTTTTCAAAGTAAGCAAAGGTGTCAGACAAACTGAAGAAAAACAAACAAACAAAAAAAGTTAGATGATTTTAGACACAGACAAGGAGCAGACATCTGTATTTATGGCATTATTTCTACATGTGTTTTAATGGCCATAAATAGACCTTGATGTGTCAGAAAATACATCACGTCATAAATGTGAGCCAAAGCAATTTTATTCTTCAACCTTCAGCTAAGCCGTTCAGCAGCACACGAGACACATCCCTAAATAGTTAGTTTGTACTTCCATTGCTCAGTCAAGACCTTGTCTCTACAAATCCTTTACTCAAGCTCATGAACTTGTGCAAATGATGTCTCTATTTTTTATCTGTTTTTTTTTTTCTTTTCTTTTCTAATAAAAAAGCTTCAAAAACGAGAAAGGACATGCAGGGCATACATGAAGGTACTGGAGCAATGCTTCTGCCCACTCTTCTTGCTGCCGCCCCCTTCCTCTGTTCCTGTGCTACTGTATTTGCCCCAGCCCAAGTTCAGCAGCATGTACCCTATGCACTGTCATGTACCCCCTCCTCCCCTGTGCTTCCCGCTTTGTTGAGTAATTGTCTTACACACAAAAGCAATCAAATCCAAACTGCTTTCTAAGTCAAAGAAAGTCATCTCCAATTACTGAGGTGGCTTTTTTCATGGTTCTGTATATGTGTCTCTGTGTTTATAAAACTCTGCGCGTTGACAGCAATGGTGTATTTTGTTTTTCATTCCGTTTTTCCCTTTTGTATGTTTCTAAGTGTTTACTGAAGATTGCACGTCTTGATGCAAAACACCACAGCTCAGACAACATCCTTATTTACATCCCTCTCATTATTTACCTGCTGAAGGATGTTGCCTCTTTGTTGCAATTTTTGAGTTTTTATGAGATCTTTCTATTTAAACCACTACTGAGTATTGCATCTAACACAATTCACGTATTAATTCATAACCCTTTTTTCAAGGACCATCACCCAAACTTTCATCCCATGTAATGTAAAAATGGTGGATCTTAGTCACAAGGACACAAGTTTTAGGTCATAGAAGTCATTTGTTTCATAAATTAAAGGTGAAAATCTTAAGCTGTATGTGGTTAATAGGGTTAGTCAGGTCACATCATTTTTTCCTGTTTCTTAAAATGCTTTCAGGTAAGGTTCAAACGTCAAAGTATCTGTCCATATATATCTGTCTGCCATTAGGGAGATCAGTGTCCTCCACCTGCCACCAAAGTCACCCCCCTCAATCCAGATCACTCCTCCGGGAGGGTATTAAAATGGATCGAGCTAATTAGCCAGTCAATGGCTGTGCGCTTGTAAAAAGAAAAGAGGGAACGAGAGAAAAATTTACATGTACATAATCACACCACCTCCCTAAAAAAATGTCAAATCATCATTTTGGTTTGTAATGTCACAACATTTAGATTTAAAGTCAGAGAGTCAGAGTTTGGTCGATGTAAAGGACAGCAGTTATTTGACTAATGACAGCACGAGAGGATCTGGGACACAGATCGTTGCGACTGCAGTATCTGACATCTGCCATACTTGACGCAACATAACATTAGCTGCCCCCAACCCTTTCCTCCAGCCGTCACCGGCATTGATTACCTGATTAGACACATTGATTCGATTATTTCCTGAAGAAAAAAACCCAGCACCATAGCAGAAAGTGTGAGGCTGGAAGAATGGGCGCATGAAGGATACGGCTAAATACATTTTAAAAAATAACATCGCATATTGTGTTTTTGTTTTGCATACATTTCCGTGTCCTTTTTAGTGCCTTTTGTATGGACACCTAGTGACTTCAGTACAAATTGACAGCAGGTCAATAGTTAAAGGAAAACAAAGTTTCTACATGCCGGATGCTGAACTTTGCAATTAGAGAATTTGAACAGCTTTTGGTACTTTGACTTTATCAGGCCATCTCTTAATATCCTGTTATCGGACAGACCTGACAGGCTCAATACACCATGACCCTGAGTGTCTGCCCTGATGCAGTGTCCTTGAAAAAGAAACTGAATCCGCACCATCTCCAGTGACGCTCCTGTTCCTCTCTTCCTCTGCAGTTTCTGCTACATTATCAATATAGTTTTCAAAACAACTTCTTTCTTATCCATTAAATATATCTGTATTTTGTTTTTCTTTTCATATATATTTCATATACATAGTAAAAATCAAATGTCCTTTTAATTTGTTAATTATTATCTCATCATGTTCATTTTAATCCCGACAGACGCTTCAAGCACAGCATTTCATTCATCTCATTTCATTGTCTGCATGTCGCGCTCATGCTTGCAAATAAATTATATTTCTTTCTTTCTGAGTTACTCAAGTATCTTTGTTTTTGTTTGTGTATGTATTTGTTGTTTTGTTTTGTTTTTTTTGTCTGGACACAGGCTATTGTGGACACAGTAGATAACCTTCTGCGACCAGAGGCCTTGAAGTCCTGGCAAGACATGAACAGCACAGAGCAAACGCATGCAGCCACCATGTTACTGGATACTCTTGAGGAAGGGGCCTTTGTCCTTGCCGACAACCTCATGGAACCTGCCTTTGTTAAAGTTCCTGCAGACAATATAAGTAAGTAAAGCAGAGTTTGCGTAGAGCAAATGACAGGCGTTCTTGACTGATGCAAGCTCAGTTGATTTGATTACTTTCAATTCATTGTGAGAGGAACTCTTGTGATAGGAAAACAAGGCTGCCACATAAAAAAGGACTTTGTTTTCATAATAAGCATCTAAACCTCGGGGGAACAGAAAAACAACACATATTAGGTTTAACGACTCGCTTACTGACAAAGTGATGAATATCGGACAATTAAATAGACGGGATTCTCTGATTGCGCTCGCTTAGTTTATAAATGTATGCGTCTAGACCTTGTAACTCTATACATTAATGTGAACATTAGCCTGCTGTGGAGTCGGCCTCTTCATCCTTCCCTCATTTTCTTCGGCTGTTAGACTATATAAGGCAGGCTTTTTCTTAGTTCTTTTTTTCCTCAGCACAAATGATCACTTTGTGATTGACATTTTTATTGTGTAACTCACAATCACTGAGATTTAGTTTTTGCGTTGATATGTCCTCTGGTGTCTGCTACAATTTAAATTTTTTTTAGAACTGTCAAAAAGAAAGCGTCTGCATTAATATACCCCACTATTTTGTTTTTTATGCGCTTGAATCTAAGTAATGTAATGACCAATGTCTTGTTCTCCTTTCCTTTCATCTTATTTCTGCAACTCACCCACTGCCTCGCTGCACCTGGCAGTCCTGGATGTGTATGTACTCAGCACGGATGGCCAGGTTCAGGATTTTAAATTTCCACAGTCCAGCAAGGGTGGTATCTCAATCCAGCTCTCAGCCAACACTGTCAAGCTGAACAGTCGGAACGGTGAGCTCTCTTAAATATAACGAAAGACAAGAAGGAAAAAGCACCTTGGTCAAGTAACTCCGCTTACTCTAAAGTGATGATGATGAAGTGCCTATTCAGTGTGTGAGAAACTATAAAATGTATGCTTGTGATTTGACCTCTGCCGCTATTCTTGTTTCTTTGAAAAGGTGAAAAGTCTATATATAGATATATATCTATATCTATATCTATATCTATATATATCAATATAAGGAGGTTGTCCAAAAAACCCAATGCCCTAAGATTTCAACCAAAAAAAACAAGAGGCCAAATTCTCTCACCTTTCACCTGTATTTTTCTTGAATATTTACACTGAAGGGAAACTGGGTTGCCGGTTTTTTCTTCCTCCATCTTCTTAATTGTTCTGGAAGCTTGATTTTTCTCATCCTCTGACGTCTGTCACTCTACAGGAGTTGCCAAGCTGGTTTTTGTCCTCTACAAAAACCTGGGCCAGTTTCTCAGTACCGAGAACGCCACCATCAAGATGGCCAACGAGGCCTATGGCCGCAACGTGTCGGTGGCCGTCAACTCCGACATCATTGCAGCCTCGATCAACAAAGAGTCCAGCCGTGTGTTCATTAATGACCCAGTGATTTTTACCCTGGAGCACATCGATGTGAGTCTCCCTGCTGGAATGTATCGAGAGGTTGTATTAAAAATCCCAGGGAGGGAATGTCCACAGTAGACAGAGATCTGCAATTTGAATTGTAAATGTCTGGGTAGGTCAGTCGGCAGTTTATTTAAGTCACTGAACATCAAATTAAAGGAGTCTTTAGAACCTAAGTGAATTCTTAATGAAAACTAATTCTTTAATCAACATTGGGATATAAATGATACCCATTTTCTTTTATAGTGGGGGAATTAACTCCTAGATTAGACGTACAATCTAGGATGAAATTACTGGAGCACCAATTATCTTTCGTCTTTTAAAGTTGTCACTAGAGTTCCCAGAGGGCCATGCCTGACTCCATTCTTTATCAAAGAAATTGTGCAATTCCACAGACATGCTGTCAAACAATTATGCTTCTCTGTTATTAAGGCCTCATATACCCAGCCATGCTTCGGTTGATTTTGCAAGCATGTGCCAAATGAGATACAACATATGAATTGCTTCATAAGAGCTGTGAAGTGAAAAATCCTCATCCATATCAGTGTAGAAAAATACTTTGTATGAGTAGGGGGTAAATGGCCTCTGTGTTCTACATGTACTTCAATTTCAGGCAGTCAATTATTTGGACACTTAACCATATCTCTTGTTATCTGCAGATGGAGCACTACTTCAACTCCAATTGCTCCTTCTGGAATTACTCTGAGAGGAGTATGATGGGCTACTGGTCCACCCAAGGCTGCAAACTCCTGGATTCCAATAAAACACACACCACCTGCTCCTGCAGTCATCTCACCAACTTTGCCATCCTCATGGCACACCATGAAATCTCAGTATGTCACAACCACCTTTTTCAATTTACCTTTTTAGTTTTCTCACAACTTCTTGTAATATTGAGATATAGATAGTTTAGTACTTTTTGATTAGGTCACATATGATTTGATGAATAAAATGTTTCAGTCATTCCCACAGACCTGACATGCAAACGCATTACTTTTTGCATTTATAATTTGGCCTTTTATTATTATTTACGTCTTCCAGGTTAATGACAGAGTCCATGAGCTACTTCTTACTGTCATCACTCGCGTTGGGATCGTGGTGTCCCTCGTCTGCCTCACCATCAGCATCTTCACCTTCTGCTTCTTTCGGGGCTTGCAGAGCGATCGCAACACCATCCACAAGAACTTGTGTATTAATCTCTTCATCGCTGAGTTAATATTCCTAATTGGTATCAATATGACAGAACCCAGGGTAAGCCAGAACAATTGCACCCTATTGATTTTGTTTTTGATTCATTCCCTCTCACTTTATCTCCTCTCAGCCCCAAAACAAAACAAAAGACACTTTCAGAGTGAAATTGATGAGACTTTAAGCGTTGTTTGTTTCCAACCTTCCCTGCTCGTCCCTGACATGACATGAGTGGGACAGCACCATTAATATAGATTACTAAGGGGCCATGTCTGCCACTTGACAGGTATTTTTTTACTCTTCCACTTAAGGCCACAGTTGCCATGGCTGAGCCTGCATCTATACCAATTTCAACATTTTTTTTTTTTTTCATTTTTTTGGCCACCTACATTTTTACTTAAATTTATATGAGAACGAAAAGATTTTTTTCTGTGTACAGATGTGAATCAAAACTTGGAATGCTGAGCTGCATGATTAAATCTACCAACACTAACCATAAAATACTAATGGCATTTAAATTTCTGCCCTCCTGATCAAATTCCAAACTTGAGCTTAGTCAGAGCCCATGTGGTGAATGAATATTCATTACCATTTTTCATCAATTGCACTGAATGGTCGAGGCAGCAGTGGTGATTGTCGTCTTTTCAGAACATTTTAATAACAGGATGCATGATATAAAATTTTCAATGAAGAAAATACTGTTGAGATGTTGCTTGTCATATCTGAATCATTTTTTTTACTACAAGTAAATGGCAGTATAATTTATTCATTTATTTTTCTATGACCATATTTTATTCCTGTTTTACATTGATTACATATTTTTTCAAAGTCTCACTTGGTTACATTTCTGACCCAGATTGGATGCGCCATCATTGCGGGGATTCTTCATTTCTTCTTCCTGGCTTCCTTCTCCTGGATGTGTCTTGAGGGGGTCCAGTTGTACCTCATGCTTGTGGAGGTGTTTGAGAGTGAATACTCACGGAAGAAGTACTACTACGTCTCTGGTTACCTCTTCCCTGCCATCGTGGTCGGTGTCTCCGCAGCTATTGACTACAGGAGCTACGGGACTGAGAAAGCGTAAGTGCTGCTTTCTGAATAAAGCCTTTGGAAATGCAGAGCAGAAGCACTGAAGGCTGCACTGTGTGGGCTTACCTGCTGTGTCTGTATGTGGCAGCTTTTGAATAGAAATCTACTCATCATTTTTGCCAGCACCAAATGTGCATCCCTGGAGACTACACCAAAACACTGGAGCTCCATTTGTTAGGGATGGGCAGCTGTTCAATTTTTTTTATGTCATTTGAAAGTGGCTGACAGATTCAACACTGTGGTTTGGGGGGGGGGGGGCGCAGCTACATTAATGCCTTTCTGCTCAAAGACCCTCCTGTGACCTCTTGTTTGTAAATGCTCCCTTAAAGAGAAGAGCGCTGTGCAAAAAAAGGCTTTTACGTATATTAATGGCCGCATCCCAGCTAAGACCCAGCTATCAAGGGGGGCTGCTCGGGGTCTTCCCTCTGTTTTGTGCAACTCTATTCAGTCTGTGGAAGCAGCATTTGAAAGCGCTCCAAGTTAAATATTAACTAAAAATTACACACTCAGTGTCATTAGCCGAAGTAACCCAAAAATTAATTTTTCACCATTAATTCCTGCCACAGGAGCATGAAGGCAACACTGATATTGTTTTTCTAGTGTGTGCTGCCCCAACTGAAGTGTGTTTCCTTGTGTGTCATAGGTGCTGGCTAAGTGTGGATAATCATTTCATATGGAGTTTTATAGGACCTGTCACCTTTATCATCATGGTAAGCTGTTTTATTTTTCTTTGAATACTGAGACTGACAGAGTGAGGCAGCGACTGAGAGAGAGAGATGAAAGAGATGCTGCAGAGAGATAAAGGAAGTGAGATGGTTGTACTGAAGGAAAAGTCAGCAAGATTTTTGCTGCAAACCTCCTCAGTGATGACAGGTTAATTTTTGCAGCAAAGACAGATTTCGAGGCATCTTTCAATTCTCTCTGCCTCTCAGCAGCTGACAAGGATCCAGATTTGATAGTGCACTTTTTTTCGCATTTACACTGCTGCCATGATGGCTCATGTCACAGACATTGCCAAGTGGCCCTCAAATTTTAGATTTTAGATTTTACAGATCTTTTCTTACTCTTCTGCATCCGCCTCCTTGTGTGTTTGTCTCCCCATAGTAAATAGTACAGACATGACAGTTTCGGGGGGGAGGGAAACCAAAGGCACCTCTCTATTTGGTCAAGGACCATCAGGGGTGAAGGACATATAGCATATCATATTGACATATGTCCCATTGAGGCATGCAGTTATTTACTGGTCATGACATTATTATCTCCCGCTCCATCAGAGAGGCTCAGAAGAATGAGACCTTAGGGAGTCTTACCTCCCTGTTCAGAAAAAAAAGGGAAAGGAAGATATAGCAGGTGGTATTCCTCTGATACATCCACTCATCCCATCACACCATGTATTGCTTTGCCCTCATGCACACCAAGGGAAGAGGAAGTTCTGCAAACTTGTCTTGCTGCTACACAGGGAGGACGGGTGGTATTTGTTCAGTACTGTGTTCATTACCCAGCATAATGCTCGGTACTGTATTTACAGATGTAGTGACCTCTGTTGAACATCCAACTGACACTGAAAATATACTGGTGAGAGGGGGCGACCATATCAAATTCCAATGGGCCCGTGCACACCATGGGCGCCCAACTGGGAGCTTTCAAAGTAAAGATATAGTACAGCTCTTTGTCTGTCTGGTAACAAAATAAATAAAAGACGAATCTTCTCACTGGACTGCATTTCACAGTTTTTGCAAAGAGAAACATAGCCCCTCAATGTAGCATTTAAAAATTGAGGAGGAAGTCAAGTCATGAGAAAACTTGACAAATTTGTCTCTTTGAGTAAATGGTCAAATGCTTCTCTTTTTCTTTTCAGCATTTATTTCTCTCTGTAACTGCGTTTTAATGTGTGAGCTTATAGATGAGGAAACATTGTATTAAAACAAACATCCATATCTCCCTGTCTCAGCAGATACTCTGTCAGCCACAGAGGAGTATGTTTCCTTTCCCTAAATTGGGCTCTCATTGTTTTCCAATTGCATGTTGCCTCTATAACGATTTACATAAAATATGCATCGGCAGTGGAAATGATGATCAAGATCCCGGTGGTGATGACCAAAGAGATAGAATCATGACCCTGTGAGGAGCTAATGTATTGCGGCAGAGTTAATGTGTGACAGGAATGAGGTTTTTGCAGCACTGGTTCAGGCTTTGCACATTGCTCCTCTGATTTTCTGCAACAATTGACTCCAAAAGACAAAGTACTGTGGAAAGGAGCATCTCCAGGGAGCGAGCAGGAGCAAGGTTTGTCTACACCATCCGTGACCCTGGTTTCTCTACAAATTGGCTTTGTCCTTGTCAATGAGTGAGAGGGAGAAGAGAAAAGGCACATGAGCAAGAAAAAAAGGAGAGAAAGCAGTGCTGCTTTGGCTCATGTCTGGATTCCCTATCCAGCGCCCCAGCCATGTTTGTGCCAAGTAACATTGGTTTCGACCTAGGGTAGTCATGCTCTTTTCCCATCCTTTTGTTTCTTCTTCTGAATTTTTCTTTTTGCTTTTGCCTGAAACTGGTCTGATTTCCTTATCAGACAGGTTTACTGACTGAAAACAAGAGCTGGTGGAAGGCAGTTAGATCCTTGTTCTTAGGCAGAGGTTGCCCTGTCTCTGGGCACAGGGGGTATTAGCTCCATGAAAGGCGAACATGGAAGTAATGAGTGGTGGGGGGAGCCATTAGTATGCTTGAGATAGCTTCAACACAAGGCCTCTTGGATCATGACATGTCGCGAGCAGTTCTTATCATCTGGACAGCTCCATCTGCACCTTTAATATTTTATCCCCAGCAGTTCATTTGGAGTTCAGTGTGTACACACACAGTCCACTTCAGAAAAAAAGCTTTCTCCTCAGTCCCAGCGTGGCGAGGTGCTTCTGCATGGCTTGAAGTGATGATTCAGAGACAGAGAGACAGAGTGAAGGATAGAGGCAGGGCAGCTCTGCTCTCGCGAGGGGGTATCCCCCGGGAGTGGCTGCGAAAGCATGTTGGTGGGGGTGGAAACATGTGCTGTGCTGCTAGGTTGCTTTAAAGTACTGTGTCCCTCTCCTCTGTCTCATTGGATCCATGTCACCACTCCAGGCTGTGTGAAAGGGTTTTTCAAAAGTCCTCACCCTCCTGTCCCTCCTCCCTCCCCCACTTTCTGAATAATGCAGGCGTTTATAGAAATAATGGCTGATTGCTGCAAAACAAACCGTAGTTTTTGTGATGTGAAGGAAGGTTCACGATTCAGGATTTTTTTTCTTCTTCTTCTCCTTTTTTTTCTAGTCATCTCTCTCTTTTACTACCAGGGTTATTGTTAGGGGCTCCATGAGTTGATTGCATGTGGAGGGGTGATGTATTGATCACAGGCAGTCTTTTGATAGCAGTGTGCACCAGAACACGGATAATTTCTGTTCAAGAGTGAATGGCCATGGTCTGAGTCCAGCTCAAAAAGGTCATTCTTTTATTTCATGCCCTTATACTGTCAATGTGTCTGCAGTTTTCTTTTTTACCGATATTCTGGTGTTCTAAAGATAACATAACACTGAAATGCACTCTTTGTAAGGCTCACTTGGGGAAAAAAAGCTTTTGTTATTGCGAATGTGTTTATTTGTATGTATTTTTTTTTTGTCACTCACATGCCACAGATACAGTAGCTTACATGCATTTGCCTGCTGTGTTTTTGTATTTGTCTGATCCTTAGATATGCACTATAGGAGACACACATTTCATTTTTTTCTTTTTCAGATATTCCTTGACATTATTTATACATGCCTGGCTTGCAGTACAAACACAGTCTGGTTCGTCTGCTACGAGTGCATGTACATGCTGTGTCAGGGACTAGTTTGCCCCAGAATAAATGTTTTTGAAGTAAATTATTTGGAGCGGCTCCTTGCTGGCCCATCCAGCCTTTTTGCCTCTAAATCGCAGTATTGATTTTTAAGGTACCAAATAAAAGCGCCCAGAAACACAGCACATAGTATCCTTGTCTCAACCTGATATGTGCCACTGGCTCCCTTAAGATTTAATACATTGAAACAAGAAAGCAAATGCTATCTTCCTCACCCCTGTCCTCTTTCTCTCTCTCTTTTCATCTGTCCACACACAAGAATTGAACAAAATATACCATGTTCCCTCCTGTGTTTTGTAGCTGGTTATACCTCATAATACTTCTCTATATGCATGAAATGATATGCAGTTGTTTTGTACTAGAAGAGGGTCTCTTATTTCTCCTGCTAGTTTCATTCTCTTCTGACTTTGCCAGACTGCTGCTGTGTTGCTGTTTCCTTTTTTTTTTTTTCTTTTTAACTGTGATGGATTTTAATGCATTTCCATGCTCTTATTGATATAGAATGACACTAAATTTGGCGCCAGTCGGCCCGTCTGAGCCTGGCTGGAACGATAGATGTTTATTGGATTAGTCTGTGGACATGCAGCGATTTGAAGGCTCTCCTCTTTTAATATATTTTATAGACAAATTAACAGTTTTATTCTCCCTCTCTTTCTGCTCTATCTTGAGTCATACATCTTCATGTATTAACGCTGCCATTACTCTGTTTTGGCAGCTCAATCTCATCTTCCTGGTCATCACAATGTACAAAATGGTGAAGCACTCTACCACCCTGAAACCAGATTCTAGCCGACTGGAGAATATAAAGTAAGTAAAGCATCACACGCTAAACCCCTGCGTTCTCTTGCTTATCGACAATCAACACTCATGCTATTTGGCCTCTAAACTCTAGAGGACTAAGGCCCTTTTACACTTGAGGTAATTTTTTTTTAACTTATTGATATATATTAAAAATAATTTAAAAAAAATGATGTCCCCCACCTTCAAACAATTTTTCAGTAGTAGATTAGTGAGAGAATATAAGAATATATTTCTTTTCTTGGGGGTATGTCAGTTTTTGAAATGATCCAGATCAGATGGAACATTTAACAGAGGGAGTCATTATTTTTACTGTAGAGATTTAAAATACAGATTTTGATTCTGACTTTTGGCAATGACCTTGCTGTCATGATGACTACACAGGCTCTATGAGTCCTCTTTTTGTCCTTTGTTGCTTTACCCCAAGCCACTAGCCACAGAGCTGCACTGGCATGACACAGATCACTCTAAGGCTTCAACTTAACTATGCGCTCTTGGCTCTCGCAGGGTGGGGTACAGTGGAACAGCTACCATGTGTGTTTTCTGCTGGAACATGTCAAACCCTTTTTTTATATAGATCCCAGCTTCTAATCCCAGAAAAGAAAAAAACATGGTCTCAACGAAACCGCCACCACCCGACCACCACCCCACACCACCGCCCCCCTTCGAGTTTAGGCTTTCTGAGTCTCCTCAACATTTATGATGTGTTTTGCTATGGGAAAAAAAGCAAAGTTTCTGAGGCACTAATTGTTTTGTTTTTTTGCACTTATGTGAAAACAGTATTTATTGCAGTTTACTTCAGGCTGAATTTCAGGGCCTCTTCCGTTTGGGGCTATATGATTTTGTTTCACACAGCCCCATCTCAGTTTGCACCATTATATTTCAACCTCTACACTTTGTTTAGGAGCAGTGGTATTGCTATTTCTATCCAGTGTTTGTTATTTTTCATTTTTTCTTAATGAATATGTGCAACATTGCAGCGTTGTGGTAAAACTGTTGTCAGGAGGAATAGTCAGAAAAGGCCTTTTTAGACTTTTTGGTTTATTTGAGATTGACTACTCCCTTATCAAGGGAAAACCACAATAGAACACATTAAATGAACATGGTGGCATTTGGCTTGATGTGGATTGGTACTTGTGTGTTAGAAATTATTTCTTTCAAGCCTGTTTTATACTGCAGAAATAAATTGCATATAATAGATGATTCCTTACTGATTCTTTTTTTCTGTGTTTTTTGTTCCAATGTTTGGTTTAGCACCAGTGTCATTGCATGTTGCATGTGAAGGCAAAGTTAACGCACAGCCTCTCCTTTCTCTTCTGCTATCATTCTCCTCCTCTCTCTGTTCTGCCATCCACACCAGTAATTACCGCGTCTGTGATGGCTACTATAATACAGATTTGCCTGGGTAAGGTTTTACCATACACCTCAGATAATTTTGCCCACACAGCACCACCTACGCATACAGTAACATTAATGCAAATTCAGTCACAGGCAATGTGCTCTGTCCAAATGCCTCATACAGAGTTTTGTAATTCAATTATCAACAGTAAAAACTCTTGTTAGACCCTTAATTTCATTGCCTCCCGTGATTTCCCTTGGATCAAAGTTGAAGATATCTCACTCAAATGCCGACTACCCTCCGCTGTTATGCGCTCTGATCTAATTGTGTGTCTCTCTTCCTGCTTATCATGCTCTCTAGCTATGAAGATAATAAACGGTTTATCAAGTAAGCACATGTTGCCCAGAAGTCTCCTCTACAGCGTGTAGTATTCACTTTCCTTGTTTTTTTCTTTCTTTCTTTTTCTTTCTTTGGTTCATCCCCTCCCAAACTGCAGCTTCAAAGCTACTCGTCCACTGTCCATGTGACCGTTCACTCTCACAATGTCCATCATCTTGGAATCCAGTGATGTTGTGGTTGTTGTCGTTGTGTGTGTGAGCATTGAACTGTGACTGCTGCTGGTGTCTGAAGGCTCCATGGGACCTTCACACACAAAGCAGGGAAACTCCTTTTTCCTTATCCACGTCTTCCTCGTTCTCCAGTTCTGATGACAAACTCATCAGATGATATTGAGTATATGATAGTATTTAATGCTTATTTAGATTATTTTTTTTTCAACACATTGTCTGTTTATGTTGTTTTGTATGTTCTAACACATAAAAAATTATTTACAGAAAACCAGAACAAGATTTTTCTTCCTTCTTCTTCTTTGAAGGCAGGAACTGTATTTGAGTTTGTGCTGAGAATGTGGGTGAATGGAAGGGTGGGGACAATGGGGAAAGGGATTTTGCTTGTTTTTTGTAGTTTTAGTGATTAAAATTCCCAGTGATTATTCTATCAATGAACTATTCTCATGCTGGATTTGTCCTCTTCTTGTGTTTTTTTTTTTTTTTTTTCCTGCTATCCTTAAGATCCTGGGTCATGGGTGCTTTCGCCCTGCTGTGTCTGCTGGGTCTGACATGGTCCTTTGGTCTCTTCTTCATCAATGAGGCCTCTATTGTCATGGCGTACCTCTTCACCATATTCAACACCTTCCAGGGAATGTTTATCTTCATCTTCCATTGCCTTCTCCAGAAAAAAGTAAGTTTCCTTTCATCCACAGTGCTCAAAGACATTGATTTTTTTCTTCAAGGTGAAAGGCTTCTGAATTTGAGCAGTCAAGGTCGAAACTTCACGCCAGCATACAGAATTCACAGAGAACAGTGAACGCTGATATAAAGAACAAACACTGCTCGCCTCAAGATCTTGGCTAAGTCATATGTAAAGTCAACATTGTATGTAAACACTCGGCTGTTTGCCCATGCAGGTTCGCAAAGAGTACAGCAAGTGCTTCCGCCACACGTACTGCTGTGGAGGGCTGCCAACTGAGAGCTCACACGGTTCTGCAAAGACTTCCACCGCACGGACCAGCGCACGCTACTCCTCTGGTACACAGGTAGACCACCAGCCTCATACAGTCAGACTCACCAAGCATCAAAACAGAGAAGAGCACAGTGGTTCCTACACACACACTCATCACACAGCTGGCTTATTATATTGTTATGAATCCCAAAGTTTAAACAGTTGTTCACGAGAAAGTATTTTCATAGTGAGCATGTAGGTATCACACAAAAAAAATGCACATTGTGCATTTTAGCTTCAGAGGTAGATCAAGAGACTCAGACATTATGCCACACTTTACAAGCAGCATCTGTTGTACTGCATGAGTACCTTTCTTCTGTTCTGCCCCTTTAGCACTTGCTTTTATCTTTTTTCTCACTAATGTCATGTGCATGGGAAATAGTACTGCACTGTCTGAAGAGCATTGCAAGCACATTTTACTCTGAGGAAAGCCAAAATTGCCAAAAAAAAAACCTCTTTCTTTAGTCATTTTCTATTAAAGGTTAATAAGCCTTATTAGATTATACTTCCAGATGTACTGTGCTTATAGAGAAATATCCCTATCGCACTTTAACATCCAGCCTTTTTCAAGATACCCATAACTGGAGCTCAAGTCATCAAAAAGTTGAATAAACTTAAATAAAATTAGTTTTGAAAGACACATACAGAGGAAGTTAGCATGAGTGCTGCCCTTGCCTCACTGCATATAAGTCAGCTTGCGAGGAGTAATATAGCCAGTCGTATGGACATAGAAAATAAATGAAAGTTGAACTGAAAGGTGAGCGGGCTTGTTTAAAGTCCTAATGACTGTCCCTTGTTGACCTGACAGAGTCGTATCAGGAGAATGTGGAATGACACCGTAAGAAAGCAATCTGAGTCCTCCTTTATCTCAGGTGACATCAACAGCACCTCCACCCTTAACCAAGGTCAGTTCACACCTCATTTCTCTCCACATGCACAACTATGCACACATTTCATCATCCAGCTAAAAATACCTCCTTAAAGTTCCAATGATCTCACACCACCATACAGGATCTTTCTCTGGTAATCATAATAAATGCCTTCAGCTTGAAAAGACAGGGCAGTGCCGTTAAAAAAAGAAAGAAAAAAAAAAAAGATCTAGGCCTTTAGTTGAGTCTCCCTGTTCTGCCAGTGAAGGATTACAAAAATCCCATCCTCAAATACTCTGCGCTATCATTCTGGCCGGTAACGTCATTCTCGAATTGGGGCAAGGCTCGAAGATCGTTTTTTATTTAAGCGCTGGCTGTCCAAAGTTCATACCCTGGCTCAGGGGAAACAAAGACAAAACTAAAAACAGGGAAAATGAAGGTTTTTTTAAAAGGAAAATCCTAACACGCAAAGAGAGGCCATTTGTTGCCTGGTATATAAGGTGACTTATGAGGGAGGGAGAGAAAAAAACTGTCATTTATTATTTAGCTTGAGTACAAATATGATGATGAGAAGATGATGTTCAACTCTGGCTGACCCGGAGTGCTTAGTGTGTTGTCAGGCTTTCTGCTGCCTCTGAAATGGCTTTCCACGTATGCAAGGGAAAAGGGGGTTTACACCGAGGTAGTTTAACTTTGCTCCCCCCGCTCTTCTTGTCTGAAGCCTGTCGCTGCTGCTCTCTGCCTTCTCTTTCTTTTTTGCTGTCTTTTTCCACAAGGTGAACCTTTACACCTAGTGCCGTAGAGCATATTTTGACTTGCTGATACATCAGTAGCAATATGGAAGTTATGGAATTTTTTTTTTCTCCTACAGTACCATTTCCTGTAGATGTTAATGTAAAGGTTGGATATTGATCAATCCGGGGTGTAATAGCCTAGTTACCCTGGAGAATTGGTGCACTAAAGGACGACTCTGTCTCCTGGAAGCACTTCCCTGTCATTAAAATATCCCCTGGAGACTTCCCAACATGACAGATGGCATTTAACACAAGTGATAAATGGCAGTGGAAATCCCTAAAACACATACAAACCTGGGGGAAAAAAAACTGAAAGGAAGATAAGGATTTAAAAGAAAATGGCCAAATCTAAATAAATATTTTAAAATCAAAACTTGGAAGGATTCAACTCTTTGTCATAGAGGAGAGCTTATATTTGAACCTACTTTAAACATTAAACCCCTTGTAAAATCACAGAAATGCAGGGGGCTAATTTTGAAAAATTATATTTGCTCTAAATAATAAGGGAATATGACTTGTGAAAAACACAGATGGCGTGATCCCATAATGAGCGCAATGGCTTGAAAAATAGTTCATAAAGTTTTGAAATGTAAGGAAGGCCCACAAATATTTTTGAAGTATCTAGTTTATTGCTAGATAAATTTATCTTTATGTTTAACTTCAACTTTATTCTCCATTCTCACATTTAAAATCAAACCCCTAGTTACAGATTTTGCCAGATACCCTTGATAACACCACATGCTTCAAAGACAAACTTACTGAAATTGTTCTTCATTTCCTTTCTTCATGAAACTTTCGGTCGCTGTTGGCTGATTACGCCAAACTTATCTGCTCCTCTTCTGTCTCGCCACTCTAGGAATGACCGGGAATTATCTACTAACAAATCCTCTTCTTCGACCACAAGGCACTAACAACCCTTATAATACCTTACTGGCTGAGACAGTCGTATGTAACACCCCCACGGCTCCAGTGTTTAACTCGCCAGGTGTGCTTACTTAATTCTTTCACCATGCACTGAGGCTTCTCTCTCTGTCACACTCTCTCTCTCTCTTTGCCTCCTTTCTTTCTGTCCCTCTTTGTCTCTTCCGTTGAATATACACCAGGGCAAATGAAAAGCAAGATTCTCTGCAGTATCGCTTTTCCTTCTGGATCGTTTTTTTTTTTCCCAAATACTTGATACAGTACTTATACTGTGTGTTTGTCATGCATAGACGATAAACATTATGTGCATGTGTCTGTGTTTGGAAATATGCAGGTTTTCATGTAGGACAGAGGTTTTTGTGGTTCCTTTCGATCCGGCCTCTGTGTTCTCATATTTCTCTTATCCAACTCTGAAATGGACATAATGATTAAGATGGGAAAGAGATACTGCACATTCTGCCCTGAGATAATGTAAACAGACCTGAAGCTGTAGTATAAACTGCATGATTATTAAGATTTATGCTCCTGAATTTTTTAGGTGATTTGTTACTTTTTGTGTGTTTTAGAGGGAGTTTCCCCCCTAAAATGTATTAAACTAAAAGTAAAGTCTATTTTGCTTAATAAAGATCTACTTAATGTAACTTTTGAATTAAGTTGTCTACAGTATGTATAGATATATTTGTTAATAGCTTATACATACATAAAAAACTTGTTTAAAAATATATCTTAACTGCTCATGCCATTTAAGCATATATCACACTTTAGAGATTGCTGTGATTATATGTGCTATTATATTTTGAAACTGAAATGGCCTCTTTTGTCATGTTTTGTGCTTTTCCCCTGTGCTTCCCTCTAGTGACCTACAGAGAGACAAGTATGGGAGTAAAACTTAACTTTGCCTATCAAATGTAAATTTTTTTCAGCATGCTTATTAAAAACAACCAAAACCCTGGCACAATCACTGGTTTACTTTAGGCCATTAACACACACTCAGTGAGCAAGTGGTTCACAAAATTATCTACCCAAATTCTGCTCTAATCTGAAAAGAAATAAAAGATTTGTCTAGTCATGTGACATAATCTTTGAGATCTGAAAGCTTTATCGCAAACGCCCAATTACTCTGCTTTTCTCTCTCTCTCTCTTCTGCTTAATTTCTGATTTTAAAAAGACTAAAAATGCGTTGCTTTTTTTCTGGAAGAAATGAGCATTTATCAGAAAGTTTCTTCATTCTTACTTTTTTTTTTTTTTTTTTAACCTTTTCTTATTTTATTTTCTCCCAAAATATCTGTCCTCCTGTGGCATTCAGCAGTCTCAGTGTCCAGTTGTATTCCCCTCACAGCTTTCCAGACAACACCTAGCAGGCATAAACACATGAATATCATTGGCAGCAGCTGTTTGTTTTTCCCTTTTTTTTTTCTTTGTAACTTTCTCGTCATTTTCCTGCAATTTCCAATAAGCTCAAAATGTGCAATTTTTTCAACCCTACAATAAAAACAATTACTCCATGTTTTTTGAAACTATCCCATTAGTCTTAATCTCGATTTTTTACATCTGTTGAACTACAAGGAGCCATGTTATTCATAGCAGACATAGCAGAGCACATTTTCCCTTTATCTGCTCTCTCAATCATGGCATAACCAATATTTATCCTTTTGTTGCTGTTTTCCATGACCTCCATGCTTTGAGAAATTCCTAACATGACCGTGTTCGACCTCAGCAGCAGCTGTGTTATTCTTGAGCTGTTCTGCTAGTGACCGGGGTCTCACTGGGAACTGTCACTGTGATGGATGCCAAGTGCTGGGCTGCGGGCAAGCTCTGACCTTTGCCAGCTTTGGGTACACAAGCTGGCAACTAACGGAAAGAAAGTGTACCAATGCAAACAAAACAATGAAAAAAACAAAACAAAAAAACATCTACAAAACATAGCTTTTGGCATTTAATTCATTACAGTAGAAGCTGTTTAATGCTTATTGATTTCATTTGCTGAACCCTTGCTCTCGCTAAGTTGCACCTAAGACTTTTTATTTTACTTTATGTTTTGTTGTTCTTTTGAGTGATTCTTCTTCATGTTACAATAAATCATTTTACTTTCTTTTGTACATCAGCTGCTCTTAGACCAGATAGCCTGAGCAGACAGACATGATGTGAGTTGTCTAAAGTGAGTTTTTTCACCTGCTGTGTGTGGTGATGGTGGAGTGCTGCTTGTGGGCTCTCCCTGTAGTGAGAACAAAGATGGCTGTCCCATGTTGATACATGACTACTTTCCCTTTTCTGTCTATGTAATATTTTCCTATCTCTGTCCTTTTCGTTCCCTTGGCACATTCAACCTATTACTTGCTAGAAAACCTGTAAGTGTTGTAGCTTGCCAGTTTGTGGCTTCATACTTGTGGACATCTACTTTTGTCCGGTGTGTTGTGATGGTGATTACTGTTTCAGTTTGTTTTCTTAATGTTGTTTGGGATCTTTTTCATTGCTTTGTCACTTTTGTGGCAGACTAAAATGCATAATGCTCTGCTTATTTCAAAGAAAATTTTAAAAGGGAAAGTCAAAATGTATTTGTGAGAAAGTAAAATGATTTCTCATTGCAAGTAATGCATGCCTGTATATTGAATGTTAAGGATTGTGCCTAACTAACAGATTTATGGCATGGCTTAGTTTGACCTGAGTTTGAGTGTGAAACTGCATCCTAAACAGCATTAAACTTTTGTACGTGTCTCTCATGGTTTTTGTTGTTGACTAATGCAAACTCCCCTTACATGTTCCTCTCTTTCCAGGGCACTCACTGAACAATGCGGTGAGGGATACGAGTGCAATGGATACTCTACCGCTAAATGGTAACTTTAATAATAGCTACTCGCTCCGCAATGGGGACTTTGGCGACAGTGTGCAGGTAGTAGACTGCGGCCTCAGTCTGGACGATGCTGCCTTCGAGAAAATGATCATCTCTGAGCTAGTACACAACAACCTGCGTGCCTGTAACAAAAGCCACCAACAGCAACAGCAGCAGCACCCCAGTTTACATCTTCCGCCCCACCACCAGCAGCCCCCGCAATACCACCATCACCACCATGTGGAGCGGGCTCCGCCCAAGGTGACGGTGATAGGGGGCAGCAGCAGTGAAGACGATGCTATCCTAGCCGATGCTTCGTCTTTGGTGCACATGGGTGACACAGTGGGCCTCGAGCTGCACCATCAGCAGGAGCTGGAGGCGCCACTCATCCCCCAGCGGACTCACTCCCTTCTGTATGCACCCCAGAAGAAGGTGAGGACTGATGGGGGAGTTGATACTTTTGTCAGCCAGCTGACACCCACCAACCCTGACGATAGTTTGCAGTCCCCAAACAGAGACTCCTTGTACACTAGTATGCCTAATCTTAGGGACTCACCATACCCAGAGACCAGCCCCGATGTTGTGGAGGACTTGTCCCCTTCTAAGAGGAGTGAGAATGAGGACGTTTACTACAAGAGCATGCCTAACTTAGGGGCCGGGAACCAGCTCCAAGCCTATTACCAGATAGGCCGAGGGAGCAGTGATGGTTACATTATACCTATTACTAAAGAGGGCTGCATCCTTGAAGGCGATGTACGGGAAGGACAGATGCAGTTAGTGACAAGCCTTTAAATGTATTTAATTCGTCCCCAAACCTCTTCCTGCCCTTTTGCAGCCCTTAATTCTTGCAGGACAAAGTAGGGAAGGGAAGGGAAGGGAAGGAAAGGGAAGGGAAGAGTTTGTTTTATGTTTGAAGAGAGCCTAGAGGCCCTGTCATACACACTAGCCTTTGACAAACCTCCCCTCCCCCATCTGCATTTCCATTTCCTTTTCCCCAAACATGCCACTCCTCCTACCGTCTCTGCAGACCAACAGACTTGGTGCACACTGATGGCAGTGCAAAGTTTTAATGATACTGTACATAAAACGCAGAGTCAAATTTAAATTTTAAGAGACAAGCCAACTATGTATTTAAATGTGCTGCTGCTGTTGAATAATTGAGAAAAAATTTAAGGTACGAAAAAAAAAGACTTAAAAGAAGAATTATTACCGCCTACATCAGATCAGTAATTTCCCGTTCAAAAGGTTGTACATACACTCACAAACATCCTCATTGAAGCCTGTTTTTTGTTGCGTTTTGTGTTTTGTTTGTTTCTTTGTTTTAATTTTAAATGAAACAAAAGCCTGGACCAGGACATGGACAATGTTTGTAAAATGTTCCTCATCAGACTGTTAGAAAAGGAATATAATGTCCTGGTTGCCCAGAGTTGTTCTCCATCACCATAAAGTTCGGATTGTATAACCACTAGCAATCAAGCCCCTGGCCTTATATTTTCTCAACTGTACATTGAACTGTTGTCAAGGAAATGGCTAAAATATATATTTTGTTGTATTGCTAGTGTAAAATAAAAATTCATGGGAAACCCTAAATATGAAGAAACCTTTTAATTGCAAAATTTTACGTTTGAGAGACTATTGTGTAGAAGTTGCACATATGTTATACAGTGTGTTTATCGTTCCAACACTTCATTCATAGTAGTATGTTTGAACGTAAAGGTTTATGAAAGGAGGATTCAACAAATTACAAAGTTGCATTATCACTTTATCAACTTGTAAACTGTGTTTTTTGCTTAATGAGTTCCATTGAATCCGCCCATTGCAATATGTTTATTCGGCCTTACTTTAGTAGAATGGGAATGCAAAAACCCAGTGAAAGTGATTTATGCATTGCACAGTTTTTTTGTGTAATTCTGAATGAAATAGATCTTTAAAACAGTCATAGCAGAGTGATGGGCAAGCGCAACTGAATTGAAACCAACTTTTGACAATAAATTTTCTATTATATATGTAGTTCTTCCACCTGGGTTTGGACATTTTATTTATTAAAATCTTTCCAAAAGATAAGTGGGAAATGTGTGAAGATTTTCCTGCACTGGTAAACTACATGCTGTACTGTAGCTCATGTTTTTTATGTAAACATGTTACCAAGGGGCTCATCACTTAAGACTGATGTAAAGTTCAACACTTGTTTAACAAATAAAATAAATGTGAGATTTTTTGTCAAATGCCAGTTGCTTTTTAATGGTTTCTGATTTGGGTACTATTTGAGAAAGCAATTAAATTATTTTGCTATGGACAAAATACACTTTTGACTCAGGTTTTAAGTAAGTCCCGAGCACCTTGAAAAGGTTAATTGGTGAATTTGTTTTCAAGGAGATTTATTTGCATTTTGTTCTGCTTTTCTTCAGTCGCTGCAGAGTAGAGAGAGCTCATTTCATCATATGTGTTAGAGAAGCCAAATCTTTCCTTGTGATTCAAAGATGAGAAACTCAGGTAGGAAAATTGCATTGTAAATGTTCCTCTGTGTGGTTGTAACACTAATAAAGGTTCAAAATGACACTGGTTCACAGCATTGTCCACTTAGTATATTATTGAATGAGTTCTGGCGCCATTAAGAAGCCCAGCTCTGTAGAAATCTACAGGCTTTAATGCCGTGTGGGATTGGAAACATGTCCATGGACCTAACAAGGGGTCAGTGTTACACTTGGCTGCAGTTGTAGAAATATATTACATATAATATGTCCGAGTATGACACATATTTGCTCTAATTAATGTCTCCTTCTGCTGAAGCTCAGAGTCGGTTCCTGCGCAGTGTATGCCTCAGGTAATGCTAATTTATGACACATTCTAATAAAACACCAGTTGAGGAAGAGTGACAGCTCTCAGCAGGATAGTTTATCATTTGGCATTGAAGGAAAAGACTCAGAACTTACCAAAAATGGAATAAATTTCAGAGCCATTGCACATAATGCTGTGTAGGCAGCATGTTGTTTTGAGTTTTTCTACAATTATGGGAAATTTTGTGCAATTATCCCAGGCTACAAATTGTCATAGCAGAACTATGTTTCTTTTTTTGTGATCTCTTGTACAGACCCCTTGAATGTCAGTTAGGAATCAAGTGCTGACTGTTGAAATGGCAGACATAATGACATGCATAATTAGGAGGAAAAAAATTATGATTTCCATCTTGCATTGGAAAACATGCAGCAACATTTAACTGTGTGTGAGAGCCCTAAAAGTGGAAACACAATGCGTAAAGATCCATCCATTCATTCTCTGCCATTTATCCAGAGTTAAGTCACTGTAGCAGAAGGTTAGGCAAGGCAGCCCAGACGTCCATCTCCCCCGCCACATTTTCCAGCTCCTTCTTGGGGATCCTAAGCTGTTCCCAGGCCAGATGATGAGACAAATAATCTTTCTACTAAGTTCTCGGTCGTCCCTGGGATCCCCTACTAGTTGGACGTGCCCAGAAGACCTCAAATGGGAAGCAGCCAGGAGGCCTCCTGATCAGATGCCCAAACTGCCTCAACTGGCTCTTTTCAAAGCAAAGGAGCAGCGCTACCCAGAGCTCCCTCCATATGTCTGAGCTCCTTACCTTATCTCCAAAGCCGAAGCCAGCCACTTTACAGAGGAAACCCATTTCAACCACTTGCACCCAGAATCTCATTCTTTCAATCATCACCAAAAACTCATGACCATAGGCGAGGCTTGGAAAAATCGATTGGTGTATCAAAAGCTTTCAGTTCAGCTCCATCTTCCCAGTGGACCAGTACATTGCATGCTTTATTGCTGATCCACACTGATTCACCTGTCAGTCTCAAGCTCCATCCTACCCTCACTTGTAAACAAACACACAGTGCTCACTCTGGTTATATAGGGACCGATCGGCTCATAGTAACAGAACCCCATATTCTCACAGTACCCCTCACAGGATTCCCCGAGGAACCCAGTTGTAGGCCTTCTCCAAATCCACAAAGCAGATATAGACTGGATGGGCAAACTCCCATGACCCCTCTAGTAGCCTTGCAAGGGTATAGAGTTGGTCAACTGTTGGTCACCTCCTTTCCAGCACCCTGGCATAAGCTTTGCCCATGAGGCTGAGCAGCATCATACCATGATAATTCAAACATACCCTCTAGTCCCTCTTTCTAAAGAATAGGAACCACTACCCTGTTCCACAGGCACCATCCCCAACTCCCATGCAACAACTGAACTATCATGTCAGCCAAGACAACCTAGCGATGTCAAGCAGCTCAGGGCGCCTTGCCACTAAGGACCTTCTTAACTACCTCAGTGACCTCTGTTAAGAAGTCCTCACACTTCCTGCCTCCTCCTCAGAAGACATGTTGGTCTGATTAAGGAGTTTCCTCGAAATTGTTCCTTCCAACACCCAATAATATGCCAAGTCAGTGTGAGCAGTTCTCCTTTGCTGCTGAAAACAGCCTGGGCTTAGCCCTGCTTTCTCTTCCTTCCTCCCTTCTTGAGAAGCTGGATGGTTTGCCAGAACTTCCTTGATGCCAACTGAAAGCCCTTCTCCATGGCCTTCCTGAACTCCTCCAACACCCAGGTTTTTGAATCCACAACCACTATTTCTACAGCCCTTCTTGCCTGCCGGTAATGTGTAAGGAATCTTTTTTTTTTTTTTTTTTTTTTTTTTTTTTTTTTTAATACATACATTATAAATTGAAATTTATTCAATTAACCAGTAGCAAATAGTACTGTAAATCATTACGAAAGTAATTTTAAAAAGCCAATCCATGGTAATAAATAACTAAGAACACTCATCCGTCACGCATGAGAAACACATGTTTTTTATTTACAAATCCTGAAATAACTTAATATTTTTATTGCTGTAAACCCTAAAAAGCAGTATTTCTTTTTCAAAAGTTAATCCAACTGGCAAGTTTGTCTTTTTTTTTTCAGGAAAAAAAAATCACTCTTGTAGCTACCTCTCACTAGCTTTTTCTTTTTTACTTGAAATATGAAACACATCTCATCAATGCACAATTCTTAACTGCAGTTCTTATAAATTTGATATTTCTGTTTCTATTCTCTAAGAGTCAATAGTCATTCACCTCAGCAGGCAAACAAATAATTGCCAAACATTTCCTCAGCCCTCTCTCTAACTGCTGTTTGTTTATCCTTTCACAGTGACCTTAGATGCAGATAAACTTGGCAAGTAAGCAGGTTTATTTTCATTATTGAGGGCAGGGAAATATGATATTGGATTGGCTTTTTGTCTGAGACGGGGAATTTGGAATCGGCACCCTCTAGCCCTGCGTGTGGCCTTCGCGCCATGCTAGAGCCTCTCTAATTCCCCCTTTTTTTGCTCAGGGAGAGGCTCGCCCTTTGTCAAACATTGATTCCAAAGTAGGCCATGAGCTGAGGGGCTGAGAGCTTGGATGCCCCCACAGAGGAGCACTTCTGCCCCTGGAAACAGAGGTAGAGAATACTGTCAGCAGAATGGGTGTGAGACTGCTAAAAACAGATTGTTATTGGCAAAACAAAGGCATGAGACTTATGTGTGACCAAACATGGATATTTGTGATTGTCAAGTCAGAAAGTTCCAAGGAAATTCTATAGGATATGATGCAATTGCATGAAAGAGATTTTCCTGTTGATGAAATGATTTTACAAGTGTTTTTTTTTTTTTTTTCCGAATCCCAAAATGCACTGAGCGTCTCTCGAATGTTTCTGTTTCTTCTCCAGGAGAGGCTTTTCCTAAACGCACTTGGTATTTTGGTCACAGGGAAATTTAATAAACATTTAATCATTTAATTAACTAATCATCTGTTTATGATCAACTGTGAAGAGCTTCATCATCTTTAATTAGATAATAATTATGTGCTACTTTTAATTAAAGATTACCACCACTTCTGTGACGTTTTAATTCTAGGTCCCCACATTTATAAACAAAGAAATTAATGTTTACATTTTGAAAGCTTCGAACCCAAAAATTCAATATTTTGTTCAAAAATATAGAGTGCTGTGACTACTCTTACACGTCTACACTCATGTCTTTTTAGAAAGTTCAGTTTAAGAAGTTCCATTTTGAACCCTTGGGGATTTCTCTGAGGTTATCAATAGAGGCTGCATAGCTTCTGCAGCAGTATTTCCTGTGAACAGAAAACATTGCCAATTATAGATGCCATCAACGTGGATGAAAGCGATTGTGTACAAGCAAAACAAAACCTCTCAAAACACAAACAGTAACTGGCAGTGCAAAAGTAACTTTCCAAACTCTTGAAGTCAAAGGGGACCCTTTAACTGCTCACTCTTTTCTTCCCCCAGCCTCTTTTGTCCTGTCCCCAACTTCAAATGTGCAGATTTGTGGCCCATGGGCGACTTAGATCCGGTCCCGTCGAGGTGAAAAATCCAATTAACCTGCAGCTCCAGCTGCCTTCGTTATAATCCCCTCCCATAATTATGAAATTACCAGATGCAGGATTTCAAATGAAAAAAGGATGAGAGCAACTGGCTCAGAAAAAGATGAAATAAACCATTCCCTGCCAGTATACAGAGTTCCAATTTACCTCAAGGGGGAACAGCTAATTCTTCTGGCTGGGTTTGAAGGTGAGACCTGCAAAAGCCCTTGTAATCAGAATAAGAAATATCCTAACAAAAACATGAGGATGGTTGGATCTTGAAATAACCATTAAGACTCTTGCATGTTATGCACTGAGACTTTTGAAGTTACAGTATAAATACACCAAAAATGTCTAGACTAAGACCACACCCATTGAAGCATATCGAAGAATAGCGACTCTGTGAGCACTTTGGAATGTCTGTTGGTATTCTACACATGCTAACCTCTGGAGAGCGTGGAGCATTAAAACCTCTTACTTGAGAAAAAAAATCTACATATATATACATTCCTATCTGCCCTCTTCAGGGTTTTGAAACTGGTCAACTGGACAATGAGCAGCAGGGATGAAAAGTATGGCAATGTATGTAGTTTCTTGTATTGCATCTAAAGTACTGAAACAATGAGAAATTTGCTTTAGGTTTGATACATTTTTTTTCATGTATTTAAAAGTAAATAATACATGAATGTTGCTCCAACCTTTCAGCTCAAAGACTGAAAGGATAGAGCTAAAGAGAAAATTAAATATCTATTTCTCCATAAAACAACACATATCACACCATCCATTCATTCCCAGACTTCTATATTTTTCAAAGAGCTACTTTTTCCTGCCCTTTGTGCAGGCCCCTCTAAATATCAAAACCCTGAGCTACTGTGGGACACAAAACAAAAGTTACTGGCATCTCTACTATTAATTCATGTTTTGGTTTCCTCCAAACACAAAAATTAAAGCATTTAAATCATCCTTTAAGATGAACACATTTTCATCCTGTGGCCAGCAGAGCTAAATGATGAAGCAAGTTTTTTCTGTCTGACAGGAATGAAAGAAAACATATTTACATAATTTAGAGACATGCAAAACTTGCCATTTTTAGGTCAAAAATTAGTCAGTTATTTAATATTTTAAATTTTTCCTGTCTAATAATGTTCACTGTCATGCAGGAATAGTTCTGAATAATACATGTAGTACACTGGTTGTTGGAAATATCCAATGTAATGGTTTTTAATAGAGAAAATATCATATTCATAGTAAAGTGTATGAGTTACACAATTTTTCTCAGTAAATAGGGACAATGCTTTCTCCTCTCATGTTCGGTTGCTATGCTGCAGAGAGACTCCATCACATCAGTAAATCTATCTATCTAACATTTGTCTGATAAACTCATTGGCGCTCGCCAGAGGGAAGCCTCAAGCAATAACTTCAGGATCTCCCGCCATGTACAAGCTTCTGCAGGCCAATATGGAAAACTTACACTCACACTCGACTTACTGTCTGCTGCGACGCATGCAAACTAATTCATCATGCTGCTGTATTCACATTGCATCAACATCTAATATTCATCATTCGGTGAGAAGAGAAGGAACATGCAACAACTTAATTGCCACTCTCGTACTACTATACTTCACAAGGTTAACTACTTCCATTTCACGCTCTAAGCATTGTTGCTATTGTAATAAGAAGGTTCAGAGTTATAAGAAAAAACAGTTTAACTTTTAATTGAGAGTTGGCCAACCCAGCCGGCATCTTTGCACAAGTTTCTTTCTACCTTCTCCGTGTTAAAGTGTCAGCTGTAGGATGGATGAGATGCAAGACTGACTGTCCTGTAATGACAATCAATGTTTATTCATCACCAGTTATTTTTTTTATCAGAGAAATGGTGAACAAAATACTAAACCTCTGCCTGATCTCAAAGTGCACTAAAAGCCTTCAAAAAAGAGCAGGTAATATTTAGAAATGTTTTATCAAATATGAAATGAGCCTGAAAATCATAGTGGGGTTGTGCAAATAGAGCAACTATAAAGTACAGCAGAATACTGAGCACCAACAGTTGCCCACTGAGAAACCACCTTCAGATTGTCCTTAGAAATGGAAGAAAAAATCTTAATTTGAAGGTCATTTTCTGAGTTTAAAACATCAGGGAAACACCTCTGATTCTCCCTGCTCTCTGCAGTACATCTTGTCTATGCTTTAGCCAAGTAAAAGAGAATTAATAATATGTAAAATCTGCTCATATGCTTCAGGTAAAGAAATCATAAAATATGTGTGCTCAAATGTTTTTTATTGCCATGTAGAACTTTCAAGTAATATGTTTAATATTAAATTGTAATTGGGGATGCAATGTATATGTAAAAATAAGCACAACATCGTCTATTAAAATGATTAAGGCATCAATATCCATTGATTGTACAATCGAAACACCTTGCCTGGGAACCACAGTCGTTCACACTGGGAAATAAACAGGATCCATAAAGCAGGCGATGGGCCCAGTACTCTTGTTTATAATTGATAAGTGGAGGGAAAACAGTTGTAACCTTGAGTGTAGGTGTGCATTGCAACTGAATATTGATTCTGAGTTTCCTTGCTGGTGGCAAAGGTACAAGGAGACTATGAAGACAAGATATAATATATATTATGAATGTAGTGTCTCATTAAGATTCAGGAGGGCCTTTGCAGAAGAACCTTGTCATGCTAATCCTTGCCAAGTGGTCCCACAGGGTCCCAGCAACTGTGAGCAAGCATACGTCTCAAAGAACATTTTTTATCTGTGATCTTTGTCATATTACTTCCATTGCCTTTGTTTTGTCATTGTCCTATTTGTATTGTAGTTTGTCTTATTCATATAACCAGGCTAAATAATAAAATGCACACCTTGCTCAGCTTCTATTTTCATCTAAAAGAGCACAGAAACAGAGAGGATTGTCTATGTTCTTTATATGATTAGTAATGATTCCACAAGTGTTAAAAGTTACAAACACCTCCCCTTGGTTATGAAATGATTGGAGTTCAGGTCACTTGTTTTATTACTGAATAATTATCTAGTTAACATACTCAAATGCTATTATACCCAGACTCAAAGTAATGAAACAGGATCACATAAACCCATCTGAGAAGGAGAAGAAGACAAAGATATAAAGTATGCTATATAATTTAATGTCTACTGAACCGGCAGGTCAGTTTCAATATAGCCTGAGTGAAGTGTTGTGGGACCTAATCTGATTTCATTTTATTAAAATGCATTTCAAGGAACAAATCACACTTTTTCTGATTCACAGCAACAGTTTATTTTGCCCACAACCAGCAGTATGAGCAAATAACGCTGCTTTGTTCACTGACTACTGTATTTGTAAATAACCAAGATGGAGAAACAAAAAGACAATTTCATATAAAAAGATCCAGTGTTGATCATTATTGAGACTGTGAATAAATGGTATGTCCAAGTCGATTCTGCACTTTGAGCCCAATCTGAAATAAATCCAAGGGTCCAGCATTAAGTCTAATTACCAGCATAGTTTCTGTAAAACTGCATGAAAATATGAATTTAACACGTTATTTTGAAAGTGAGAGGATGGTGCTATGGAAGAGTATGATAAGCTCAGCCCCATATTCTCATTCCTAGAGAAAAGACCTGAAATCTGCACACAGGAAATTTCTTAGCTGATGAAATCACTGGCATGACCTTTAAAGCTTCCTCTTTAAAGTTTCTATGTCTGGTGTCTTACAAATCACGATAAGATGCCTTGCCAATCGTGTAAATTACATCTCAGATTCGATGGATCACATTGCAGATAGGGAGGGAGAAAAGCATTATGTTGACTGGAAAAGGGAGGACAAGCAATTAATGATATCTGAGCTGGGGTTTCGTATCTCCAACAATCAAAATAGATTCAAATGATAAGATGGTCTAATGTAAGGCGTACTTCCTCCTTCCCAGACTTTTTTCTGTTAATAAAGAAGGGTGAATTGCTCTGAGCTTATTCGGTATAATCATAGTATTGACACTCAGCACTATGAATGGTTCCTATTAGATGTTCTAGCAGAAGCCCCGGAAATAGACTTTTAATTTGAATGTATCTCAATAACATTGAGTGTAATGGATTATAGTGGCACTGCCGCCTGATTGATTAGCTTCACCCTTTATGTACAGCACAAGTCTGGCCGCCACTGCAGATGTCCTAACTGGGATAGCATTTTAATGACTGTGGCTTGACTTTGCAATTCAGTGCATACACCTATGGTGCAGTGCATTCATTCTGGTAAATGCTCATTGTGCTGTCTGTCTTGTGTGTACCTACAGTATTTCCTCCCCGTACATGAACTTAAAGCAGAACCAGGGGGATCCCAACAGATGGTGAATTGTTGTTATTTTCTTGAGGACATTAGGGGCTTTTCAGCTTGAAGGTGATATCCTGTAGGACCCACATTGCAACTCCCCTTTATGTTATAATGTGGCTTGCAGATCGGTGAATTGAGATGATCATTAGATATTTTGAAGGATCATGGTGGTAATTTGGGGGGCCACGTAAGTTTATGCACCTAAAATCCAGAGGCCACAAGGCCAAAATCGAGAGGCCTTCATTGCCCAAACTGAACAGTGAGAACTGCTCTTTAAATTGATTAATTTCACAGCACAACTGCCAATCATTCTTTTGCATTAAGTTTGTGAAGTTAATGATGCCACATCATGATGAGATTTGTTCTGGATGGACACACCAAGCCACTTTCTTTTGTATTCAGAGGGCAGTTCCAGTATCACCAGGGTCTGTCTTTACGTGGCCAGTGTGCCAGCAGCATTGGAGGACAACCATATGCAGAGAATAACAAGTGGAACTGAGGCTACAGCTAAGGTATCAACATGTGTCATCGGGATAGACGTGTCAATTTAAGTGTGCCACATGCAATGTGTTGTGCCTTGAGCTACGCTCCCTGCATTAATTTCCTGCTATCTGAGTTCAAAGTGTTTTTCACCCAGTGTCACTCACATTGTCGGGTTCTCTCTTGCTGCTCAGGGACCTCGCCGTAGTTGCAGGAAATGTTGTTTCCCCTTAACAGTACACTGGGTCACATGGTCGATAGCGGCAGAGGTCCGATGGGGTCAGGGCAGCTGACAGGAGTGCCCACTGTTGCCACTGCATGATAAGACACTGAGAGGATTGACAGCTAGACTCTGAATGCTTCCGCTTGAAGAAAAGTTGTAGAGGCAGAAGAGTGAGGGAGGAGGTAAAAGCTGATGCTGCAAAGGGGAGTGGGTGGAAGTAGAAAGCAGTCAAGTCCAACAGAATTTCTCATCTGCAGAATGTCCCTCTCAGCTTTGATCAATACATAACGTCCATGTGAAAGTGAAAGGCTGATGGACAAACTAGGTGCCGGGACAAAGCGAAGGTCCACCTGATTAAAACAACACTGCCAATTAAACGAACCCTCGTGCATATTTGCTCAAAGGCATTAATCAACAGGGGTTAGACTTGAAAAGCCACTCTTGCTCATTATTCCGGGCATGAGCTGGTTACAAGACACTTGTTGGCTGAAAATGATATGAGAACATGAAATTGGGAACACAATAGTAAATCAGTGAATAATCAGTGTGTTTTATTTACTTAAGATGTGCATCTTCCATGAAAACCCTGATTTGATTAATGGCTTAATTTAGCATCTGTGAGAAATCAGGAACTGGTAATAAAAAAATAAAAAAATAAATAAATCAAATAAAGCTAAAAAAATGGCATGTTGGTATTTGATTCAGTGTCTGTTGAATTTTAATCAACTAATATGTCCAAATTGCTGCATCATTAACTGTAATTTTTTTTTCTTACAAATAAATCTCTGAGTGTGCATCAATGATATGATGATTTATGAAATATGCTATTTTCTTGAGTAGTTATGGTATAAATGATTCATGGCTGACTGTATTGATAAAGGGAGGCTCTTCCCACTTTATTATTCAGTCTACTTTTTTTGGTAGCCAAAGAAATATGCTCCACAGCTAACAGTCAGTATTATAAGTTACTGGTTATTCACCTTTACCTAACAGCTGTTGCCACAACTCATTTTAGCTTTTAACACCCAACGTAAACTGATTCACAGTGAAGGTAACAAACAGTAAATAAAAACACTTTCTGACAACAGGCGCAGAACAATTTACTGTACTTGTAAAACACAACATAACAATCCTGCCAACCTAAGAAAAAGCATTGACTCATAATATCTATATAATTGGTACTGATTTGTAATCTGACACCTTTCAGTGCCTGTTGCTATTTGACAATGGGCATGATAATGAAAAGGTATCATTTTAGCACATCCTGTAATTAAGTTCATGAATATATATTGGTTTGTAAGTTTTTTCCAGCATCTTAGATTTTGCACCTTTGCATCTAATCAACACCCTCAGCAGCAACTCAGTGTTATTAAGCCACAACCCAGGAAAAAAATAAATAAAAAAAAATAAAAAACTGCTGACTTATCCTTTCATAATAACACCACACTCCCCTGCATACAAAAATGACTTTATCTAACAAATAAGCCAAATCTCCAAGATAAAGTTGACGGACTGAGACAGTGTCATTCTCAAAGTTCTTTGATGTCTCATACTGACTGACAATGATCGTTTTAATCCCCTCATGGGATTGCAGTGCTCGAAGTAATGGCAGGAACTACTAATTGGGGTCATATATTCCCTGCTTAATTCCCCCACCCTTTGCAATACCATATACACAGCATCATGAGTCTGGTGAAGATTCCATTACATCATTTGGAAAGAGCTGACAGCAGTCAATTAATATTAGAACATGCGGTGTACTTGCCACTTGTCTGTCTTGAAATGTTTGCAAGTGAAAGTATTAGTAGGGATTAGGAAAATAATCTTGTAACAGTGCAAACAGGTGACAGGGAATTCCTACAGCTCATTCCCAGAAAAAATAATCTGCATAGTGGGTTCAAAAGAAAAATAACACAAACAGGCCTAATTAAGTGATTAATTGTACTTGGACTATAACATTTTCTGTGTATCTTTCTTATCCATATGCTTAATATGATGTTCAAATGCATGGTGAACATTTGCTTTAGACAAGGGGCCTAAAATTTGCATACTTGTGAATCTGGCTTTGCCTGGAATAAGCACTCACTCACTGTGGTTCTGCAAACTCTTTATTTCTACATTTCAATTTGAAACCTGTGTTGGATGGAGAGTTATCAATACCGAGCAGTGGAAAAATGTTCTGGCCAACAAGAGAAATATATAATATATTGAGCAAAGAAAATGAATTTAGAGTCTAACTAATATGACTGCCTATTCCCAACCATGGTTAAAAATAGGGAGTGTATGTTTTATCCTGTATCTTTGTGAGGAACAATGAACTTTGCTGGTTTGTAGAATTTGGGCAAAAGGAGGCAGGTGGCTTCTCTTCGTAATGAATGACCTTTCTATCGCCTCTAATTCCGTTCTCATGTTGACTGCTCATTGACGCAACTCTACTGTCCTACACTATATAGGTCACTCAGATGGTTTGTGGCTTTCTGTCCTGTAGCAAGTCAAGTGTTCTGAATCTTTAAATCATAGAATTAAAACTGAAAAGGTGGCATCCATGTAAGGAATAGGCATTTGTCCTCTAAAATTTTAGCCACTTAATCACCACGGTGAACTGCTCCATCCTGAACTCTAAATGCTAACAGTAAAAAAAAGCTATTCAGTCAGCATCAGCTGACAACCTCTACACTATCCCTTAGACTTAGCTGTCTCAACAGCCCCAGAAATCTCTTCTGGGTCATTCACCTTTGATCTTACCTTTCTCAGTGTCCAAAACCTCCAGATTCACTGCGATATCTTTGAATCACTGTCTTTCTTATCAAACACCTATGGCTATAGGATTCCCTTGACACTGTAGCTCCAAGCAAGCCTTTTTTCAGAAACATTGTGTAAACACTCCTCACAAGGTAGAGGACCACTATCAAAAAGAAAACAGTCCTGAATGAGAGCAAGGATTGCAGTGTAATAAAATTTCATGGATTCTGTTAAGAGCAGCCATTTAAGGTTGATATTATCAGGTTGAATGGAGCAGCTAATGAGTCTGACATCCAAGTTAATCACATCATTGTGGATCCCCTTACAATGTAAACATAAATTAAATAGCCCAATAAGAATATTACTCTAGGTAAACAGAAAGAGAAATCAAAATTAAAATATCCCTAAAAGACTCCAATTAGCATTAGATTACAGTCAGGCTTAGAGAAGAGGATAAGTATTGATGGCTAAAGAGACCATACATGCAGACATTTGTAATTGAAATGCATTGAAAACCCAAAGTAAAAATGTTAACCCTCTGCATAAGAATTTAGAAAATATCACATATGGCGCACAGCTGTGCCCCTTTGAGTTACAGTGCTGCTAAAGTGTCACTGTCTTTCGTTGTTTTTGTTTTGTTTCTTTCGCCAATCACAAATAGTTTCTTCAGAGCCTAAGAGGAGGTAACTGATATTGATTGAATTGAAGCATTTTGTCTTGTCTAATCTCAAATGTCTGCACTATGCAAAGAAAAGATTATAGCCAGTCCTCATAAGCATATCAATAAAAACAAAAGTCTGTGTGCGTCTGTGAGCCTGTGTCGGGAGCCGCCACAGGGCACAGATGAACGGGGAAGATCGGGTCACTGGGAACCGACAGAGGAAAGAAGTGGGGAAAAGAGGGGTGCTACTGTGGAATTGGAGTGCCATTGTGTTTCACCTTCATTAGCCAGAGTCACCACAAATTCTCACCCAGCCTTAGTGTAGTTAACCACCTGCCTTGCATAGTGATAAAGTGCATTAAATGGAGAGAAACAGGGTACTACTCGCCTTGGTAGGGAGTGACTGTTGGAGAATATCATCCTTCATCAGTCATTTATTATCCTTTTTTATCACTGCTGTCACTGAAGAGAAAAAAAAACCTATAGTAACTTTGGTTCTGGGAGGTTGCTTGTTATGATTTAAACTCAAGGATTAAGGTCACAGTCGACTTGCTGAAATATGTGTTGAAATAATAAAGCAGCACTTTGGTTTGGACCAGGATCTAAAATATATTATGATTGGTTGGGTTACAGATTTGCTGCCATGGCTCAATGGTTAACAGTGAGGCCTCACAAACTGCAGGGTCTTAATGCGTTCTCTGTGTGTGAGTTTGCATATTTCAAAGTGAGTTTCCTCAGTTTCCAGTCATTCTGCAAAAACATGAAGTCCTTTACAAATTAGTTAAGTGCCTGTAAATGTGACTTTGAGTGTGTATCTCTGAGGTGTTAGCCCCGCAATGGACTGGCATCCGGTCCAAGGCATTTTTTATGTCTTCTGGCGCAATGTGGATCGTGATAAATGTGCACTATAGAGAATGTTTGGATGGAAAGATGGTGGTTTTGTTACCTACTACTTTCATTAACATCTCACAACTCCCTTTTTTTTCCTATGACTAACCAAATGCATTTGAAAAATCTCCAAATTCTTTCACTGAAGCTGGGTCACTGTTTTTTTTTTTAAGCTCTGACAGTGGATGGTGGACAATGATAGGAAGGCAACACGTTGCAGTGTGCATCAATACTGTGCTGATCGAACTCAAAATCAATGGCTAAATAAAACAAAAGAAAACACATGACAGAAGTAGGGCTACCACTTTTTATTTGAATGAGGCACTGTCCAGTGGATGTTCTCCCCTGGACATTTGTTGTATGTCATTCTCCTCTTTCTCTCCTCATATTTCCTGATATGATTTGAACTGCAATTCTGCACAAAAAAGGCAAAATACGTGACAAAAACTAAATCTTAGTTTGATAATAATGTTACTGAATTCAAAATTCAGAGTCCATCAGCAAAACAGGCCTCGTACTCCAGTGGAAGAAGTTCATTAACTTCATTGTCACTCGATGTCCTGTTGCCCCCAGCAAATTATGTTGTTGTTGTTGTTGTAGTTGCTATCTTTCATGCAAAATTTAAGAAACTAGAAAGCAATGCTGAACGAGGCACAAAACCATTTCACATTATCACAACAATACATTTAAATTCACCTGTTTGCTCTTAGTTTGACATTCAGGTGAGTCTGTGGAGGAACAGCAGGTTATCAGACTTTTTCCAACACAAAGTATTAGACCGCAAATTAATTTGAACAAATTAGGTGTTCTTGTTTGAACTTAATTAAAACAAAGAAAAATTGACAGCCCAGCTGAGAACCATGCTTTTCTCTCTAAACACTGCTTTCAGTTTTGTGAAAAGTAACTTGTGGTAAACCATCAAGCCGACATGTCTTTCTGAGTATATCTGGGAATAGGCTGTATATGACAATATCATCATTATTAAAATGTGTCACTTTATGACAGCTGGATGTTCGAGAAATATGAAGCTGTCACATGCTGCAGTGCATTTTGTTGACTGACCAATATCAAAATGCTGAAAATCGCTTTAATTATTTTACATTGCCACAAGGCAAAGAAAGAACACTCCCCAAGCTTTACAGACAAGAAAAACAATAACAGTTAAAATCCAAAAAGATAAACATAAAGAAGACATGATTGAGATAAATGAATTCGACAATTGGTGACACAAGACCAAAACAAGGAACCATGACAACAATAAAATGGGCATCGAGTCATTGAGATGACACTGAAATATACATGACATGTTTAATGACCAAACGCATCTTTTCCTTTTTGTATATTTATTCATCCTTTTTTATGGGAGAGCATTTTATTGCTGCAGCTGTTGTTTTCCTTGTCATTTGTATTAAGGAATGAGGAAGCATCCTCTCTCATCATAGGAAACACCGACACTGCTGTGATTTATAATCTCTGTGCATAATTTGCAAAACATTCAGTCTCTCTTTCTCTCTCTGTACGCGCGGCGCTGATCTAAACCCCCTCATTTAACACGACCTGTGGGATGTTTGGGAATCTCTGTCGATTTGATCGCAGTTGGCTGAAGGCTTGGTCGGCTGCTCTGGACCTGTTAGAGCTTCTTCATTAGTTCTTAGCTTTATTTAGAAAAAAAAAACAAGGCTTTCTGGTGGCAAGGTTATTTCTCCCACAGTTGTACAAGTGAGGTTTTTAGCTGGCATCGGTGCTATGCTTCATAAAGCTGAAATAGGAAGTGTATTTCAAAATGACATAGAAATGTTTGTGTGGACAGATAAGCACAACTTGTCCTCAAGCTCCTGGGTATATTTTTCTTTATTTGCATTGCCGCATAGATAAATCATTTGACACCTTTATAGTTTGTGCTATGGACTACAGAGAATTGCTTTTTCTGGAGGAGTGCAGTGCCTTTGTGTACATAACTGTGTGCTAGTAGATTTATCATCAGGCAGTGATTTAAGTAATTAGGGGAGTGATAAATCTATTTTTTTTTAATAGGGTCAGGGACAATTATGCTATTGAGTAGAAGTTCAAACAGTGTTTTATACAAAGCACAGCAATACCAGCAGGGTGTAAATACTATTCATCCTTAGCCTCTTCACTTTTTTTCAATCAAGTTATGATATCAGGTGTGATAATACCATCATTTAAAAAAAAAATTTAAAATTGTATAGCTCCCAAATTTAGTTTAAATACATAGCACATTTCTCTCTTAATGTCTCTTTCTGTTAAGGCAAATGAGTGAATATTTAGTTTTCTCTATTGAAGCAAAATAGATCAACTCAAGGATGGTATCAAGTATGCCCTGTTTTTCCTCTGTATTTTCAGGGGCAATTCGTTGAAACAACAGTCCTGATCTCCTCTGAGGCGTGCCCCAGATGAAACAAAGCATACACCTCAATAGGTCTCCAAGGGACTGGCTGACTGGCTCTTGGAAGATTGACAAGTGAGCATTATTTTTCACAGGAAAGTGGCAGGCAGTCCCTTATGTGATATGGAGGCATGTGAAAGGCTCCTCTCTATCTTTTTCTCCATGTGTCCTTTTTAATAGGGTCAGGGACAATTATGCTATTGAGTAGAAGTTCAAACAGTGTTTTATACAAAGCACAGCAATACCAGCAGGGTGTAAATACTATTCATCCTTAGCCTCTTCACTTTTTTTCAATCAAGTTATGATATCAGGTGTGATAATACCATCATTTAAAAAAAAAATTAAAATTGTATAGCTCCCAAATTTAGTTTAAATACATAGCACATTTCTCTCTTAATGTCTCTTTCTGTTAAGGCAAATGAGTGAATATTTAGTTTTCTCTATTGAAGCAAAATAGATCAACTCAAGGATGGTATCAAGTATGCCCTGTTTTTCCTCTGTATTTTCAGGGGCAATTCGTTGAAACAACAGTCCTGATCTCCTCTGAGGCGTGCCCCAGATGAAACAAAGCATACACCTCAATAGGTCTCCAAGGGACTGGCTGACTGGCTCTTGGAAGATTGACAAGTGAGCATTATTTTTCACAGGAAAGTGGCAGGCAGTCCCTTATGTGATATGGAGGCATGTGAAAGGCTCCTCTCTATCTTTTTCTCCATGTGTCCTTTTTTTTTTTTTTTAACACTTCTGCTATTCAAACAGGCCTCTGAGCATTTAAATGATCAGAATTCTGCAACATGGCTGTCTGCCCCTGCGCTGTCAAATTTGGACGGATATGTTTCAGCAAGTGAGAGAGGTAGACATGGATGATACACATACACTACACAGACCCATACGCACACACTCGCATTTGCCCACAAGTCCAGCATCACTTCTTCAGACAGGCGGACGCCTCTTGGCATACCCAGTATTTGAGCCGGGCAGAAAAGTGGAAAAATGTGCTCCTCAGTGGAGATGCAGTCAGTCATGCAGCTGTCCAAAACCAGCAGCTATCTGTTTGTTGAGAGAGCAGAGGGCAAAAGGCCAGTCTTTTTATTCCACTTTCACTCATTCATCAACTATAAATTCTAAAGCAAATAATCTTTTATCATTCAGTGTTTTACCAGAGATACCTGTACATACAATAACCCTCACTAGTTTTATCTAAAGGACCATTAAGCTGCTTAAAAATTTAACCTTAAAACCAAAGTGTCAAAATAATTTTCATGGTGGACTGACTTGTAATAGGGGAAATGACACCTCTTTCATTCCCAGTCAGCACTCTGAATGTCTGTTCCTGCACCATGTAACTTGGGTGGAGCAGGTACAACCTCCCACGAGAAGTGCGTAACAGTTAACAGCACTAGGTCACACAGAACTATGGGTCTTCAGCAGGCTATAAGAGATGCTGTATTTGTATTTTATGTCGTGACTAAAACACACACTCACCATCATCTGTTAAAGTCAAGCTCTTTAAGAACCTATGTGACTATACCAAAATTACATGGTCAATTCTATCTTCAATCAAAAAAGTCCAATTAAAGAACGTAGCCATATGACACGAGACAACACAAATATGTACATGGATCTTAACTGGTAGCATTTGGACATTCACTGAGCACAGATGCCACTGTCAACACAGCTTGATTAATGCTAATAAGAAAATAAATAAGCTACAGGCAGTCATTGTTACTGACAATACCATAGTGTGCCTCTAGTGAACCAGAGCTTGCCAATTTTCAGGGAAAAAAAAAACACAATTTAGTCAGCAAGGCTAGATCGATCTACGTGCCTGCCTGCTGGCACTAAAGGGAATATGGCTTCCTCCCATGCTCTTATCTCCTGTCATTTGAATAAAACATGTTTATGTTACTACGCTAAATAGTCGCATGCTCAGTAGCTCATTTTAAGTGATGATGATCTGTCTAGATTTGGAGTAAATAAGAGAGTTGGGTAAAATTAACACTGAGAGAGAGCTGGACCATGACAATGCTTCAGCACTTACATGTCATGGCTGCCGTAGCAGGTGTCACCTTTCAGCACTGAACCATTATAAGTGATTTGATCAAAAAGGGAACGGTGAAAGAATCCCTTTATTTTCAAGTGAATTTAATGAAATTTGGTACAATCAACAAATTCTGAGAGGCACACTTGTGTCATAGGCAACTGAATTTATTTATGCAGCCAATAAGTCTTGTTTTGTTTTGTTTTTTTGTCTCAAGTCAGAGAACAGGAACAGAGAATGACAATGACTGCGTCTGCCTGCCTGCTTCTATATACATCAGTCTGAAGAAAATGCCTTGTGAAAAGTAGATACGCTCGCTGAGTGCTGCACTGCTGCCAGCACTGATTGATCAGGAAACGTTATCGTTTGGGTGAAATATCTAGAGCCGGCTATTTTTGTCTGTATTTTTAAAATTATTATTCTAATAGCCTAATGAAATCTGGAACATCTTTCATATCTTGCCAGACTGAACTGAATTTTGTCAAATATAAAACTGACCTGAGATAGTAGAGTGCATTTTAGTTCATTAGTCTTTTTATATTATACATCATTCATAATAATCACAATTAGCATTTTATCTAAAATACTGTAGTGGGCTTTAGGTGCAAATCTGATGGCACAGAGCAGTAGCATGCCCAAATTTGCTCCAAATGTGATCCAGGTCTTCAGGTGACCCTGTCACCTGGACAGGATGTTAATAAATTGCAACAGAGCAATCGCTCCACATCTAGATGTGAGGCTCTCGCTGGTCAGCAGAACATGTCTTTGCCTAGGCTGAGAGATGTCAGAACCTTCCTTCCTTCTAGTCTGTTCCTCTCAAACAGACTGGAATAAAATGACATATTGGTGACAAATAGTTTCATCTGCCAGGGAAATCCAATATCCCGAGAATATCTCTGGGAATCATCCGTTTCAACATGTGCAAGGGATTCTGAGGAGACCTCAGAGTCCTGAAGCAGGATATGCGAGCATTATGATGGCTATGATACATAACACTGACATGCTGAAAATGGCCTGATCTCTGGATTTTCACAGTGGTGAAATTGAACAAATCAAATAAACTGTATCTAGACAGTGATCTAAATCCTCAGAGCCCTTGTCAAATTATTTGGATATGAGATGCATCACCAAACTTCTGCAGAAGTGCCTCCACATGTCATGCTGTTGACTTTGACCCCTCTGAATCTGTCTAAAGGGATAGATTATGTTTCATATGCTGAAAAAGTTCAAATTTGCGGGTGAATTGTGTTCTCTTCTCTGATGTTTGGAAGTTCAAATCACTCCAGGTCAATGGATCTGTATTTGTTAGACTTAGATAAACAAGGCATACGTTTTCTTGCGTAAGCCTCATGCAACCGAGTGTTAGGTTTCAGATCCATCGTAATGATTGCCGACCGGGCTGAGGAAGGAAGCGGCTGTAGCTCCCCAGTGTGCCCAACTTGTAGGCAAAGTACGTGTGTGGGAAATATGCAAACACGAAGGATCCTTTCATTGCTTGCTGGCAAAAACGTCCTTCACACAGTCTAATTCACAGTTAGACCACAAAGGAACAAGGCCTGAAATGACTAATCTCTTAATTCTCTGACAAATAGATGATGTGTGGCACGTAGAGGAAGAAAGAGGATTGAATACAAAGGCAGTCCAGTAGCTTTAATGTCATAGATGAGAATTACAATTGTTCTTTTTTTTTTTCCTATAGCATAATCACAAATTCCATCCAAGGCCACGTTTTGTGCTGTTCAAGGTGCGGCAAAAGGGCTTTGGACAAGGTTACCAGGAGCAGTACTGTCCGCAGATGCAACTCCCCATGCGATACCAAGGGAACCCGCAGCTGCGATGAAATGGCTAAATTTAGGGAAATTAGCAGAGACCTTAATCCAAAAAAGTGTTGTTTTTTTTTTCTACTCTTTATTCAAGACTCTCAACGCTGCAACACTTCCCTGTTAGAAGAAGATCAAAGACTCTGTGCTAATTAATATTGCGTTCAGGGGTGTACTTTACCTGGATGAAAGCGTGATGATTAGGAATTATGCTTGTTTCATGTAGTGGAGGGATGGAGGTACATTCAAAGCATGTTGTGCGGAGGGAAAAAAAAACCTGTTTTGTGTTTTAAAAAGAGCTGTTTGATGGTAAAAAAGTAGAACTACATTTAAAAATTGTCCTGTCATGGGTTGAATACGGCTGAGAAGTGCTTCTTTTGCTTCGTTTTTTCTTCTTTTTAAGTTACAGTTAAAAGTATGTTGTTATAAAGCACTGTGACACAAAGAAAACATTTTCCTTTTTTTTTATCTTTATCTAGGACATTGGACAATACATTGCAATGCCAATTTGTTGCTTGGTTGCTCCACCACCTTTTCCCAGACTGAAACGTCTCAGCAACTATGGGATGGATTGCCATGAAATGACAGCACCATCAAAATTTCACTGTATTTAGTATGCATACTGTCTGCTCTGAGTATACTTTACTTTGTCACTTTTCTAATGTGAACCCACCACATCCTGGAAATCTGCCTACATTCAGCGTATAGTATTGATTAGGGACAAAGACGTAGTCTTGTTAGCATATGCCAATGCTTTTATTTTGAATGACTTGCAGCTCCTAATGATGAACCACAAGACCCTGGATGCTTTTCCTCAAGGACACATGGATGTTGATGGACACAAGTATACATGCAGAGAAAAAAAACACAAAAACTTGCATAGGCTGTGCAGCAGGTAACTTTTCTACATGTCATTAGGCCACATGGAAACGTCTTTATACAAATATATTCTGGAAGTTGACACACATTCATCACCCTGATTGTGTTATTTTCTGAGTCATGTGCTCATATGCTGTAAGACTATACTCAACAGAAGCATGGGGAGGGAAAAAAACATCAATTTACGGCTGTGTGTCTCCCCTGCTGGGTTTGCATGTATAGCATCAATCCATTCATGGGAGAAAAATATTACACAGTCAGTGCACGCGGCAACAGAAAAAGAAACATGCTCAATATACATATCAGAGATTTCAGCCAGTCCCTAATAGAGCCGTGCCTTCCCAGCTCTTTGTCTCTATCTTTCTTTTTTCTTGTTCTTTCTTTCTTTCCCTCTCTCTCTCTCTCTGTCTTTCTCCACATGTGTGATACGTCAAAGTCTTATTTCCAAGTCCTGGCGCCACTTATACTCAAGGCAAACACAGGGCAGTATGTGTTGATGATTGTCAGCAGTGGCCATTTATCATCTGTCAAGCTTCTGTCCTCTGAGGAGGTAAATACACCCGGTGAATTATGGTTGTTTTAGTCTGCAGGCGGAATCCCACATGACAGCCAGCAGAAGGCCGTGACAAAATCGTTTATGAGGAAATAGTTTATCATGGCCATGGTAAACACTGTCCATCACACATGAGAAACGCAATGGATCCACGACTTTGATGACGAGGAACTTGGAACAGAGACATTTGGGAGCTGAAGTGGAGGCATGAAAGATGTAATTCTGCGTGATGGGGGGGGGCATCATAGTGATTATGTCTTTGTTGTGTCTCATTCGGTCAGTGTTGGATTCATCCATGTGTGTGAATATTGTTGTATCTGTCATGGAAATGCGGATGGACTATGGTAGGGATTATAATTCATATCAAACTCAAAGCTGTGTGTTCATCATCAAAAGGGAGGACTGGCTGTGCAGCATCAGTATGCCTGGAATTTCCACTCTAGATAGATTTTAAGAGACTTTTGTTATCTTAGATTTTTTTCTATTCAATTTTCTATAATCTCTTTAGTCTATTTCTTACAGTGGAGGAAGTATTATTTAACCTTTACATAGGAAAAAGTTCAAATATTACAATGTGATGTATTTAAGAGTCCTTTGTTAAAAAAAAAAACTTAAATAAAGTATATATATATATGTATACTTTCTAAGGCCACTGTATATATACATATATATATATATATATATATATATATATATATATATATATATATATATATATATATATATATATATATATATATATATATATATATATATATATATATATATATATATATATATATATATATATATATATATATATATATATATATATATATGTATATATACAGTGGCCTCAGAAAGTATTCAGATCTTTATCTTATTGTTGTTGTTGTTTTATTGTTTATTGTTAGCATTTTATTTTATTGATTTCATCTTAAATGGATAAAATTTCCATTTTCACCCACCATTCTTGCCTAATTAATCTAAAATGACTGAGGGAAAAATTCTTTTAAGAAATGCTTGCAAATTTTTTTAGAAATCAAATATAATATATAATCAAATACTTTTTACAGTATTTGATTTTTTTTTTAAGAGACTTTTGTTATCTTAGATTTTTTTTAGATTTTTTTTTAGATTTTTTTCTATTCAATTTTCTATAATCTCTTTAGTCTATTTCTTACAGTGGAGGAAGTATTATTTAACCTTTACATAGGAAAAAGTTCAAATATTACAATGTGATGTATTTAAGAGTCCTTTGTTAAAAAAAAAAAACTTAAATAAAGTATATATATATATGTATACTTTCTAAGGCCACTGTATATATACATATATATATATATATATATATATATATATATATATATATGTATATATACAGTGGCCTCAGAAAGTATTCAGATCTTTATCTTATTGTTGTTGTTGTTTTATTGTTTATTGTTAGCATTTTATTTTATTGATTTCATCTTAAATGGATAAAATTTCCATTTTCACCCACCATTCTTGCCTAATTAATCTAAAATGACTGAGGGAAAAATTCTTTTAAGAAATGCTTGCAAATTTTTTTAGAAATCAAATATAATATATAATCAAATACTTTTTACAAAAGTATTCAGACTCTCTATTCAAGCTCTCAAAAACTGTGGTCAGGTGCATCTCGTGTGCTTTAATTATCCTCAAGATGTGTATAGAATCTGTTAGAGTCCACCTGTGGCAAATTCAATTGATTGGACAGAGTTTAGAAAAGCAAGTCCCATAAGGTCTTACAATTCACACTGCATGCCAGGACAAAAGCAAACAATGAAGTCCAAACAATTCATTACAGACCTTTGTGATGAAACTGTGGTGAGGCATAGATGAGGCAAAGGAATAAAACATTTCTAAAGACAGGAGCTCTCCCAGGGGCAAAATGATTTAAATAATTGTGATACAGATGATGTTTGGAATGACCAGGATTCTTCCAAGATTTGTCTGTCTGGCAAAATTAAGCAGTCAGGCAAGAAGGACATATGTCAGGGAGGTGACTAAGAACCCAACAATCACTCTAACAGAGCTGCAGAAGTCCTCTGGGATGGGAGAACCTGCCTGAAGGATGACCACCTCGGCAGCACTCCATAAATCAGGACTTTACCATAAAATGGCGAGACAGAGGCAGCTTTGAGTAAAAGGCATATGACAGCCTGTTTCGAGTTTGCCAAAGTGCATTTGTAGGATTCTGAGAGCATGAGGAAAACACTCTCTGGCCTGATATGACAAAAGTTGAACCCTTTGGGCAGAAATCCAAACATAATTTGAGGCAACACACCAGGCACCACTTATCACCAGATACCATCCTTACGGTCAGACACAGTGGTGACAGCTTCGTGCTATAGGGGTGCTTCTTGGTGTCTGACTGGTCAGATGAATGCAGCCAAATACAGAGAGGTCTTTAAGGAAAACCTGCTCCATAATGCATGTGACCTGAGATTGGGGCATCAGTTCACCTGTCAGCATGACAATGACCCCAAGCATGCAGCCAGGAAAACACTGCAATGGCTTCAGGACAGGTCTGTGACTGTCCTTGAGTGGGCCAGCCAAAGCCCAGACTTAACCCCATAGAACATCTGTGGAGGGATCTGAAGATGTCAGTTCACAGCAACCTCCTTCCTGTCTGATAGAGTTTGAGAGGATCTGCCAGGTAGAAGGGAACAAACTGCCTAAATCAAGGTGTGCGAAGTTTGCAGAGACTTACCCAGAAGACTCCAAGCTGTAACGGCCTCCAAGGGTTTACGTCATGTCTGACATCTAAATACTATTTTTAATAATATTTGTTTGTTTGTTTTTAAATCAATTCATAAAAAAATCAAAAATTAATAAAACATTTCTCAAAACATGTTTTCACTGTGTCATTATGGATTTTTTCAATTGTAGGTGGTAAAAAGTGTTTTAATGGATAGAAGAAATTTTATCCATTCACAATTAAATCTACAACACGAAGTGCACAAAAAGAGAAGGTGTCTGAATACTTTCTGAAGCCACTGCATTTTTTTTTTTTGATTACTGTTAGTTTATTTCTATTATATGTGCACTAATGAATAAACAGCAATGTATCTATAAATAATCTTGTAGCTGGACAAAGTAGAGATAATTTCAATTACATTATACAGTGTTTATACAGAGTTGTAGTGCTGTATAATTAAATTGGAAAAATTATTCATTTTTAGAGTTGATTCATTTGAAGATGATTTACATTAACATAACAACAACTTTAGCTTCCTCTACCATATATAGGGAAGAAACTATTTCCACTTGAGGTTTGTGTAGTGGAGGCCTGGACAATGATCCATTCTGTTTCCCACAGATTTATAAGCCACATTCCTGGTGGAAAGAATTTGAGTGGTTCAACCAGATGGATGGTGTACTGAAAAACGGGAGAGCGTGGGGGCATTGAGGCCAGTTCTACACCTCGTCCAGTGAAGTGGGCCAGTCATTAACAGATTTGATCCTTCTTTTCCTTACTGCAAAGGAGATCTCTGGCTGGAGCCACATTTCCCTAATAGCCCTCGGGAAATCCCAGCAAATGGCCCTCAACATATGGTGAGATGTATGCGCCTGAAACCAGGGATTAAAAAAATGAACTATTCTGAAAGCACTAAATTCTACGGAGTACAGTTAATGATGGCACATCACACTTGTGGCTTAGGACTGGGTATTGGGAATTTTCAGTTGACAAATGTGGTGACCTGCTAGAACAAAGTGCCAGAGATGATAGTGGACTCTTGAACCGTTGTTAGCGGCATCTGTATGCAGGTCTGTATGCATGTCAAGACACAATATATTTCAGTCTGATTAGCCAACTGTTAAAGTGGCTCATCACTCGCCATACGCTACAGAGCCTCATAAAAAGTTCCTTTGAAATGACAAGACCTTGATAGGTTTTTTTCCTAATCCCCCGTTAGGCACCAATTCAAAATATCTGGGCCTGGATCCAACGGCTTAAAAATAAAGACTCTCTCCTGCAGTCCTTCACTCACCCAGGGCCGCACAAGTCAAACATGACTTGCGGTACCATTTGCTTTGGGAGAACCGTGAAAGTCGTCCGTGTCTGTTTCGACAGGCCCCTCTAATAATGTGTTGAAAATTGGTGCACACCTCTGTCAAAGTCCTGAAACGATATTTCAGATGAAGGGATCATTAATGACGATGGAAGCTAATCAGCAGGTGACCCATAAATGTCCAGGTATTGGTAGGAGTGTCTGCTTTGCTTAGCAGTTCAGGCATTTGACCACTTTATATTCCATTTGGAGAATAGGTTCACTCATGCATTAAAAAATATCTTGTTACATTTACTACTGAAGTGTCTGCTCTGAGAATTGCAACTGTCTAAATTGAAAATTAAAAATAATTTCACAACCTATTTCACTCTATTTAAGACATTTTCGTGATTATTTTTTACATGAATTATTTATAAATTCAATATCTAGAAAAACTTTGTCTTTTTATGTCACTCCTGTTGTTGGGCATGAAACACAGTATACACACAAACACACACAATTACAAAAACCCACAAAAACTAGCGCTATGTGATTGTGTTATTGTCACGGCTCTGAACAACCTGCTTGAGCAATTGAAGTTGTAATTATGCAGATGAGGCTGCGCAGTGCATTTTCAGCTCTAGTTGAAGTGCAAACACAGACCTTTCCAAAAACTTTCCAAAAACTTGTTTGAAACTAGACTAAATTATGTTGTATTTGACTTTTCTTTATAATCAAAAATACATTTTTAACCGTTTTTTTAAATGCACATCTAAATAAATTCTCTAATCTCTAACTTTAATCCCTTTTAGTTTGTCAATTGAAGGTACCGTCTAAAATAATTTTGTATCCACTGCTACACACAGACCAAAATTTCTGTGTCTCCTGAAACAAAGTAATATTTATAGTGCTCTATATTTGCACATTCAGATGCTACATCTTCCAGAGACAATTTTGAGCATACGCCAGTCTGGACTATCTTGTTGGTCCATTAGGAAACTGTCTGCTGCTTTAATATGGGAAGAGAACTGATATGATTGGCCATTACCGACACTTGGCCCAGCTCCACCTGCTGATACAGTACTCTTCTACTAATTAACTGCCATTCCAGTTCATGTTTTTTTGTGTCTTTCTCCACTGCTGGTGACGCATATCTGTCGAAACATCTATGTCGGTGTGTGCCTAGCTACACTGGCAGGTTTAAATGTTTCAGGAAAATGTTATTTTTCATAAGCTATTCTCTCACAAACTGGAGAAAATACAGTTGCGAGGTTATACAACGTCATACTACACATTGTACAGTGTGATGCAAGCATGGAAGAGCTGGAGGCAGGTCTGCAAAATTCTGTCACCATGTTTACATGTCATTTATTTATTTATAGCTACTGCAAAATGGTCGGTGACAAATGACTCCATTCATCCACACAGACAAAAAAAGCTCATGTCCCTTCACAATAACGTGCAGCAGAAATGTGTATTCACTTGCATTAGTAAATTCAGTTGTAAGACCCCAGTCACTAACTATAAAAAAATAATTAAGTCTCGCTTCTCTCTCCTCACACTCCTTTTTTTTTAATTTTTAGGAGTTTAATTCAAAGGACCTATTTACACAGCAAAGCATTAAGGATTTAATGGAATCATTAGTATCAACACAAAAAACCCCCTAGAATGAAAACAAAATGAAAATAAAACTGTAACTATGCATTACTGCAAGTTTGTATGTCAAAATTAAACTAATTTCACTATTTCCTCCCTTTTTATTGCCTATTTCTGGAATTATGATAGTGTGTACAAGTCATACCAGACTTCCACGTCCAATAAACACAAAGTTGTTCAGTTTTTCTCGATTCAGCACTGCAGTGCTGGAGTGCTGAATCGAGAAAAACTCATATGTCCGTTGTGCAGCCTTTCTTTTCACACTTCATGAGGTGCAACCCCTTTCCAAAGATGAGTATCCACCTTTTTGTACTTTTACTTAGTCTGTGCATTTGTTTTCCACATTTAGGTTCATAAGTGTTTGATCAATGCCACAATTTATCTAATTTTGCCGCTTTACGCAACCACAATGGATTTGGACCAACACCATTAAGATGGGTTTAAAGTGTAGACTTTCAGCTTTAGTTCGAGGGTTTTTACAAAAATATCATAACCGTTTCAGAAACTATTTTTATCCATAGTCCCTCATTTTTAGAGGCTAAAAGTAATTGGACAATTACTTTTGAGCCTTTAGTTTGGTTAATGTGAGTTCTACTGAAGTGGAGATTTCTGGCTCAGTGTATGAGAAAAAATTCATTTTGAGAAAATGGCCTAAAAAGATAATAGACAAAGCTTAGTAAAATAAACACCTAAATGTGTATTTTGGAGACTTTCCTCTAGTCTCATAGAAGAGATGTTATAGAACAAAAACAGTCCAAAATCCCAAAGCTGACCAGCTCATAGAAAAAGATGATGTTTTTGCCTGTAGTGTCCTTCCCTGAGAAAGATTACAATCATATGCAGTAGGCTTTGTGGACAAAGACTTCATTACTGTCTCTTCCAATGGCATGAAGGGAAATAGAAGATAAACAACTTGCCAACCAAGCTTGGTATGATATATCATATCACAAAATGTCCTGTTTGGTTTAAGCGCTTGGGTCTGTCTACCACTAATCAGGAAAGTTAGAAAGGATCCCTCATGATTTGGAGTTTATTTTTGGACATTCGTATGATGATATAAAGTTAAAGTTACAGTGAATGAAGTGCCAAAACATCGACAGAGTGAGTATGTGGATGTTCATCATGTAATCAAAGGTTTTTCATCAGACTCCTCTCTGTAAACATTGGCATCTCTAAGCAAACCACACAGTGATTAAGAGGAGTCCGCAGTTTTCACTGAGACTTTAAACTACTGCCAAAACTTTCAAAATGATCAAGAGAGACATGTTGTTTTCTTTCCCTATCTTGATAGATATTCATCAGTCGATGACTGAAATTAGCCCATAACCCCCTGATGATCAACCCTTGACCTGCTTTGTAATCCTCATTTAATTATGTTGTAGTCATGGAGTGACAACTCCGAAGTCTCACTGATTTTTCCAGCTTTCCTGTGGCCTAAAATAGTTCATGGTATGGGACTGTGAGGCCTTTGGTTTTATTTTTTGAATCCATTTTAAAGTGAGTTTATTCTGTGCTGTAAATCTCCAACTCACCTTGATGTTATATCATGGAGGACTGGTGCTGTTTTTAAATCACTGGCATGGCTGGACGATGAAAATTGTGTCTGAATTTTAACTTAGTTTTGTGTGCAAGTTCGATGATCAGGTTGGAACTTGACATGACCACATATTGCGCTTTGATTAAGATTTGATAAAATTCCTCACTGCTCCCACAAAAACCAACAACCTATGTGACCTTTGAACATGAAAACATTAGCCTTACTCCTCCTGCAGACATTCAACAAGATTAATGTTCAGCTCCTCCTGCCTTGTCTAGATAAGAGTGGACTCAATTGAGCATGAAAAACTACAAATACAGAAATAGCATATCTGAGTTACAGCATCTTAAAGACAAATGTCAATCCATATGTTTAGTTCTGTTTTTTTTAACAGGAAGTTTGAAGGGTGTGGTTGTTAAAAATAATGTTAAATCCTTGACACATATGTAGATGTAGATGCCATATATGCTGCACATATAGTTTGAAACAGGAAACATTCAGATTTTTGTCAAAATTGCGCAATGAATATTTGTTGCGCAGAGCAAGTTAACTGAGAGTCTCATGACACATCTTAAATACATGTTGCAAATAAAACATGCCCAGTGAATGTGTGAGGAACATGAACTACACTTTGCTTTAATCATTAAAGAAGGTAAAAGCTTTTATAATGAGCGCTATGTTTTCGTTACAATCATCGCTGTGCCTGAAGAACACAGGAAAAATGTGGTGAAATCCGATGAAAGGCTGCTTAAAGTGGAAAGTTGAGTATTTTCATCTGTCAAGTCCTTTTTTGTGAAAACATAGAGTTCCGCTAAACATTTATTGTATAAATAGATAGGTGATTTGATCTCACTCGCGAAATTAGTTGCAGTTGCCAAAAACACCTTGTATGAAAACACAAGACATCATTCTAAAACAAACAGGCATTTACAGGACAAGAAAAATGGCCTGATCTGCGACTAATGGTCTCTAACCTCAAATGATGAGTGTCTCCATCATTCAAGGCCTTGCTGATGAAAGCTTGAGGCTCTGCTAAGAACTTTGCCATTACAGCATGAGGGCCATCTGTCTGGCGGGGGCAATGGAACCCCCCATGACTGGGGCCCCCTTACAGTGCTGCTCTCGGGAGGCCTCCGGACAAATGGGTGCAGAAAAGCCAGGTGGTATTTATAGTCGAGGATGTAGGGAGCGTGGTCGACTTTAAAAGGAAGTAAGAAGACAGATTTTTTTTTTATCCAAGAGGCGGTGCGCTGTAAGTTGCGTTGTCAGCAGGAGAATCGCTGGCTCACTGCCATTCCTGGCTGAAAAATGTTAACACAGAGTGATCAATAGATCTTTGATAAGGCTAACACACCTTCGCATGTGGTTGCTCTCTTAAGTCGTTCATGGGACACACACTCGTGTAATCGAGGTTACTCATCAAAACAGCTCATTTTGATACAGTGAGGTGACCCCATTGAGATTACAGTTGAGGCACTGTATCCCTTAAATGTAAAGACCCTTAAACCAGTAAAGAAAAATGAGCATGCAGGATACAGCATTATGCCTTTAGGTCTCTATATTTGATTTTTGCATCCTACACACCCGTCAATGTGACTTTTGTAATCTGTTTCTGTAATCCAATGTAAAGACATGAACATTTTTATTATTATATAGGGCTTCTTCATCCAGTATACTGCCAGTATACTGTATAAACACCAGCAATTACATATTTAAACAGCCCGTGTAAGTCCACATTTTTCTTTCTCTTTCATCTGGACGTATTTCTACACAAGTATAGCAGAATAGCTGCCGATGCCGGTTCCAGTGCATGTTTCTGATCATTTGATTAACTGAGTAAAATTATCCACAACCCATACATCGGCACAAATTAGACGACAGAGTGAGCAGAGTGTTAAAACACCCCTCCTGATATGGAACAATGTTTTTTCATAGTGACAAGATAATCTGTAGCTCAGTCATACAAAGTGTGTTGTTCATTGTAATTTTTATACAACGTTTTTACATTTTCCTCAGAAATGTTTAAATATGCTCTAAACGGAAATACACAAGGACATGAGTTCACTCCCATTGTTTCTACGTAAATAACATGTGTTTTTAGGCACCACGAGCCTCAGCTCTGAAACTGATTCAGATGTAAGAGTTTTCTCTGGAGTATTGAAATCCAGCTGAGATGACTGATGACCGTGGCTGCCACAGAAGCCACACTGACATGTCCTTCTTGGTCTAAGCTAACATTGCAGCCCTTTGTAAAAGCTAAGATTTGGTAAATAAGTGCAGTGAAGCAGTGAAGACAAATTGCCCCTATCACCCAAATTCATTTATCTCCTCAGCCTCTGATATATCTAATTCCTTATCTACAAAAAGGGTCATTAGACTGTTTTGAACAGCGACTGTGCATTTTCACATTGATGATGCCCACCAACTTGGCCAAGAATGTGCCCTCAATTCAACTCATCGTCTTATGAGTACAGAAAGAAGGCAAACTATTTCTACAATTGTTGAAGACTTAATTTAAGCACTTTCACCAGGGAGTTCTCTGAGAAAGACAGAATGAGTTTTATGTAAATTTTTAGTCCCTCCTAACTGGTACTTAGAAATCTAACAGGGACAAAATTCAGATTTTACTTGTATGATTATGTTTTTGAAAACCATCCCTTGCAGACAGACTAATTCCGAAAAACATATAGCAAATACTTTTGGTCTCAACTGGCCCCCCTTACCAAATTCTTTCCACTTAGGTCTGTTTGCAGCATTTGGACTGAAGCACGCCTTGAAAAGCCTCCAATCAGGTTTACCACACTTGATTTAGAGAGGATGGTTTTGTCTTCCACTTAGAGTTCAGTATTGTGACTCTTATCCCTGAGACAGTTAGTCACATTCGTTCAGTTTAATGCATTTAACTGTCTGGCTTACAACGGCTGCATGGAACAGCCTGTTGTCTCCACTGTGTGTAGGAGACCTCAGTTTACTGTGCAGTTTTTGCTTAGCCACGGAGCGGAGAGATTGATTGGTTCTCGTTCTCCAACATGAAATGTCCCTCGCCAGTCAATCAATTCCATGTCTTGAACGGCGATGCCAGAAAAGCAAAAAAGGGGCTAGTGCTAATTAGTTAGTTATTAGAATGAATTCTAATAAGTTTATATTTTCTGATGCTAAAAAAGAGGGAAAAAATGCTGATGGTGTCAAAAATAGACTATTTCCTTATAACTATAAAGTGAAGTTTGTTGATACTATGTCTCCAGGAGAACTACAACAATTTTGAATTAAAAAAAAAACATAAAACAGTTGTATAAAGTTATATAAAGTCTTTTGTGGCGCCATAGGGAGCTGTGCAAAATCTGACGATCTGCCTCAGCTGCTGTCACTTGAGGCAACAAAGGTTTGGTCTGAAGACTACAAGTTTGAAAATAAAAACATCCACGTCATGTGGCGATAAAAAGAAATGAGCTTACCAGCCCTCTGTATCTTGATCCTTAATTCTGCTTCAGGCTAGGGGCTCAAGGCAACATCAGCTGCCACTACCACTAGAATTAAAAAGACAGAATCCCTGGTTCTGCTGTATTGATTTTGATTCCTTTATTTGGTTGTTTAAACTGTCCATGGTGAGTCCGACAGTGGGAGTGCAGCACTGGAAGGGTAGAGCACTCTAGTGAGGCCAAAATGCCCTCCAAGTTAAATGGCAAAATATGTCATTTTTTTGCCCCAAAAAAGACACATAGAAGTGCTTTCTGACCACTATTGACAGAATTTCATTTTCAGTGCCTTTCTAAATAATTGCAAAATCCTTTTACAATAAGAAAAGTATTTTCTGACCTTGCACCACTTCGGTTATGATTTGCCTAGGTTTAGGCACAAATGCAACTTGATTAAGGTTACAAAAAAAAGGAAAAGAATAAATGGGGCCTGAAACCTGAATGAAAAATTATTAATTCCCAAATGATACTTAAAACTCACTGACAATCAACCAAAAATTTATATTTTGTATAATATTCAAACATTCAAACATAAAACAAGGAATCACAATCTATCAGAAATTTAAGCATAGTACAATTTTAAGGGATTATACGGAATTTAACTTTGTTCTAGGTGGAGGATTAATACCAGACATTAATCTGATATTTGTTAGTCCAGCATTTCCCTTTAAGTTATTATAGATAATTTTGTCTGATTGTATAATCTGGTGCATCTGTTATAATATAGTCATCAAACAGCTTCAGAAAAATCTTTTTTATCTAATTACCGTGTGTGAGAGCTGTATTTCAGGCCACCTTGGAGGAGGGAGTAGACACAGATTTTAAAGGAAAACGTCACTGCTGTTTCTATGATCAATCCCAGAATGTTCACTCAGCTAGACGCCAGTTTTTAGAGCTTCCAGGCTCAAATGGAAGTGAACTTAAAATAGATAATGGTGCATGGCAAAAAAGCACAGGAAGTTCTGCAGGTTTTATTTGGTCTAACAGCGCAGTGTCTGTTTGCAGCATGGAAATATAAGTTGGAGGAATATCTCTTACAGATGTGAATAATAAAGTAAACATCTGTGATATCAGGCATCCTGTGTTCTAAAAGAGATGTTTGGTTGTTTCAGTCTACTACCTTTAAGCAACATGTGTTCTCTAACTAGCCTGGGGTCAGTTTCCAGCAGTTTGATCCCATTGCTTTTCCCATTGAAAAGCTTTTGCTTTTCAAATGCTGGAACAGATAGGAAATAATTTTTTGGATACACACATCATCCATTAAAAGTCTCCACAAAAAATATCAAAACACATTTAAATATCAAGTAACTTTGCTCTGTAATAGTACCTACAGTTCTTGTAATTCTTTAATTCCTTGAAAATGCTTATTATGTCTGTCCTCTGTGTTTACACAAAATTGGGCCAGTTAATAAAGTACCACAGAATTCCCAAAAAACATAAATATTCCTTTTTCTCCTACACTGTGGTCGGCATCAGCTTCAGGAAACAACGTCCTTCAAATGTAGTTTTTTGTGACAAACTATTTAATGTTTAAACATGACATCTTTGTTGAAATTTGAGTAGTGTGTGACTCCTAAGGACCAGAGGAACTTGCAAGTGACACATTAAGTAAAGAATGATCCAAAATGAAGCAGAAGATGACAAATTTTCTAATTTTTTTATTTCATAATATGGGTCAAGCTCCATAAAACTGCATTTTCCAGAATGTAGATAAATAGCATCTTTCCTAAAAATCTCTCCAGAGCCTCAGAAGACATGATACATGTCTTTTCACTTTAAAGTTGATCCTCATGTTTACCATTTTATTTAAACAAGGGCGTGACAAGCATTCCACAGTGCAATAATTTATATATATATATATATATATATATATATATATATATATATAATATTTGATTTGTTGACTTGATATATCACTTTGACAAACTTGTGTCATTGGTTTCCAGACTGGTTGCCAAGATTTCCATTAATAGGCACACTAATTATGTATAAGAATGAACTTATCCTAGGAGAAATGTGACATATTTTTCCATGCATAGTAAAAGTATCAAATTTCTTCTAATTTGAAATCTCAAGTACAATTATCAATACTACTGCACAGTTCTTGAGTCAAAACTCAAACTCTGCATCTGTCTGTGATTGTGACACTATCACAGAGTCCAGCTCTCCACATCAGGTACGCTTCATAAAAAATTCAAAACACTTTCCCAGGCAGTCGTAGCCAGAGGCTCTCAAGGTTTGTCTTTGTAACAATTTGATAATACTGGTCACAGTGCATTGTGTGTCCTTGAGCCTCAACAAGGGCAAGAGATTTGTTTCCAAAGTCTGTTCAGAAGCAAGTGGGAAAAAAGTCCTTGTAGCAGACAGTCACTGTGATTGTTCTGAATGACAAGGCTGACAATTCTCAGAGTGCATTATTATATTACCTTTGAAAGAAGCAAAAGAGCTATGGAGTAAGACATTTGTTAAGTAGAGCGTGGAAAGTGTATGAAGGTAATAATTGACGTACTTAATACAATCATCTGCCATCCAGGAAGCAGGAAAAATGATTCATACCACCATTACACAATGCAATGAAATGATACTGGGTATATGAAATTCTCATACACATGTATAATATTTAATAGTCTCTGAATTGCCGCCTACTCATGGTGTTTATGTGCACACAATGATTCTACTTTTAACCCTTTCACTATTAGCTACAAGACCTGTTATCATGGTAACTGATGACTTGCTGAATCCACTAAGTAAGCAGCTTAGGGAGAAGCGACTGTGCCGGTATCTGTAATCCACTTATCAATCAGAAATTGGATTAATCTTCAACAACAAAACAAAAAAACACAGTGGAACTTGGTGCAGTTGACAAAACAATACTGCTCATGTATTTTTTGAAACTTATTAAGCTCAGGAAATGAGGGAATACTTTTAATATCCCTCCCATTCCCAAATCCCCTCACCTCACCTACACTTACATCTTGACTTGTACTTTGTCTCAGCTTTAGGACACAAGTTGTTTTTTTTCCCTTTCCTTTGGTAGACGATGAATGGGTGATGATCTTGGAATTTAAATTTATTTAGCAGAGGTTAATGTTATTTTGGAAGATATAGTAAGTAAAACTTTCAGTTATTGAGGGTAATGAGAAAAATATTTGAGATTCTCAGTTTGCACTTCCCTCTATAATCATTACAGTATATCTAAACTACAGATTCCCACTCAAACCTAGTGCTTTTGTTGCCTAAACCTAACCACAGAATTGACTAAGGATTTGAAGCCCAGTGCCGTACTGTATAAGCACTCCACTAATCCTGAACTCCTCCCTATAAGACATAAATGTAGTGGTTGCAATACTACAAAAAAGATTTACAGTGTCCATTATGCAGTTTCAATTCATTCCGAAACACAACTGATTTGTATTTTTCTGCCATGCAGACAATTTGCTGTCATATGCAATAAATGCAGAGATTCAAAATGTAAAGGCAGAAATGTAAAAATGTAAATAACGCAAGCTCCAGTTGTCATTGTTTCTGCTTTCACTGTGACTACAACACTACATTGTTATGACTGATTAGATTGTACAGTCTGGTTGATGCAGTTTCGATTTTTGCATTTCTTTTAAAAAAGAGCATCAGATAAGTATCTGAGATCAAACCTCAAATGTGCTGACCTGCTTAAAAAACATGATATAACAAAAGGAAATATTTCACCAATGTTATATTCCTCTGAGTGTGTGGGTCAGCAGCAACTTCATGGTGAAAGCACAATCATGGTCCTTTGACTCATCTCCTAGTAACCTGACAAAGTGGCCCGACTCAGTTTCTCTTCGGAGGAACTTTTCTAGAAGCGGAGTCAAAAACATCCCAAGCTGAGCAATAGGTGTTATCTACTGTACTTTATCTAACTATATCTATATACTACCTGCCCAGAGTTCAGTGCCAAAAAATCAATGTGGCTGAGAGCAGTTGTGAGGGGTTGATCACCTTACAACGACTGGAGACTTGCTCTCAATCAATGAGTTTGATGTTGGTTCAGTTGCTGGGAACGATTGATTGGAGAGAGACGTAATTGGTCTCATTTGACACTGTAGTGGGGGGTTAGATTCAGACAGCTGGACCAGGGAACTAGAGTATAGGATGGGGAGTGGATTATGTGTGCACTTGTGTCCCGGAGAGAGGAACATAATCTTCCACTTGAGTAAAGGACATAGTTTAGGCACTTGGCCTCAAGGCTTTGAGCGACTTTTTTCTTTGTTTTTTTTTTTTTTCTCACATTTAAATTTTCTGTAAAGGGAATTCATGTCACTTCGCTACTCATGACTCCTGAGCTATTTTGAACGATTTATAACAATGAATCTCTTTGGTTGGATACACTATAGGATCAAGCTGGACGGCTGCATCATTAACATTTTATTATTTTTATATAATATATTGGTACGGCACGTAGGATCATCATATGCTTGACGACTAAAAAGGCTTATAAATTTTGAATGAATGTGAAGAGTTTGTTTTCTCTGCAAGAGTCACTAAACCACCTATGATTCAAATTGTGTAAATTCAGAGTAAATGTAAAGCCAATAAAATGTGGTTTTATCTTGGTAATCTTAACTTTGCTGGATTGAACAGGCAAAGTAATACTTGTTAAGATCTCAATTAGATATAAAGACATAAACATGTGGCTTTATTTATCCTTTAAGTTTAACCAGCCCTTGTTTAAAATTTCTACATTATACATATACACAAAAACTATGCATAGATAATTTGAATTCTTTGTGACAATCGTTTAATATGAAGAAAAGTCTATTGTGTTGCACAGCAGTCCTGACTTTGTCCTTTGTTTTAATCATTCCAAATGAAGACTCAGTAGTTTTATTAGAAAAGGTCAGCGAGTTAAATATTGGATTCTTAAAGGACAGAGTAATTATGATAATGAGTAATGTTGGACTAATGTGAATGTGGATCTTTTTTAGAAAATTCTCTCTGACTTCAAAAGACTGCATGATCTCTCCTTTTAGTCAACGTAATTCGTCAAACAAAGCAAATAAGAGTGGAAAGCCAAGGTGGATTACACATGAAAAAGTTGAGATGCAATTAACCTCTGGCTGCAACATTAGCTGGACGTTATGGAAATTCTAAACATTAGTTAGTTAAAGGACAGGACCTTTTCAGATGGCAACCCACCAAATGTCAAAAGAAAAGACAAACAGAGAGCTAAACCAGTTTTATAAATAATTGGGGAAATTACTTGGGTATGGCAAAAAAAAAAAAAAAATTACTTTTGAAAAACACATACCATGCAGTCATTGTGACATGATATCAGCCATTTTGTGTTCACTATAGTTTCCTGGTTGCTGAGCAGATTTAGTTGTACCTTGAATTGGTCTTTGCAGGGGTTTCCGTGAAATGTCTTTAATTTTTGTGCTTTGAGTGCAAACTCTACAATGGCTTGGTAATTTTCTTTCTAATTCCCTCTGTCCTCAGGCAAGTAATGTTTGTGTGTGCATGGCCACCTCTCTCACTCTTTCTCTCTATGGCTCTCGCAGTCTCTCGCTCTCCTCCAAAAACTCTCTGTTTCCTCTCCCTCTCTGTGCACATATCCAGCTAATTAAACAAAGCACATGATTTGATTAAACAAGTAAATCGTGCTAGTCTGAGTTTGTGATAATTAGGATAACCCAGAGTTTCCTTGAGAACATTAACTGTGATGGATGTTTCATCCCCAACTAAGAATGGCTGCACTTCAACAGCACAAGAGAATAAGAGCTCCTGTTGTGACAAAAACAGAGAGATCAAAGCTGTGGCCGAGATCAGGGTTCTAAACATGGTATCTGCTTTGGTTGGGATTGCCTTCTATAGGACTTTCCATTGAAATAACAGGAAAAACCTTATTTAACGTGTCTTACAGTAGTGACATGTAGTGTATGGTGCAAAGGGCTTCAATTTACACAGTGGTGGAAAATGTATTCAGGTCCTTTAGTAGCAGTACCACATCGTATGAAGACAACATTTAAAGAGGAAGTTCAACCTGGTTTCCCCAAACCTGCCTCTCGGTTATTGTCGATGATGTTGAGAAGTCCCAGGATGCTGTAAATCACTCTTTTAAAAATCCCTGAAAAAAACTTTCTGTTCTTTGTGAAGTTTTATGAGAACAGTGTTTTTTTTTTAAATAGAAATGGTCCCGTCACTGTAGTCCTGAACCAGATAAACGTCTGGAAAGTGGATGAATGAATGAATGGATGGGTGAAAGACTTATCATTTTATTCCTTGATAAGGAATCTAACTTTTAGCTTCATTTACTTTTTCTGTAGAAACCTATTCTGCAACAGTGTTTTCTCCATTTAAGTCTGGACAAACAAATAGCCTTTGCCAGTAAGTGGGATTAAACCCACCTTTTCTCTTCAGAGGCATCTGATTTTTTATTGTGAGAATAAACAAACATCTGAGTGGCAGAGCTTAGGTGGAAACAGAAGTAAAATATTCTCAACCAAACAACTGACTCAAACTACACATATAAGTCATCGGCTCACAATCCCGTTGATAAGAAATTCTTATAAAATTAAGAACTTTCAAGGTGTTTGATCATTTTTTTCTCAGCCGTTAAAGGGAGCCATGTTTAAAAAGAATTGATTACAAAATTAGGAGTAATGATGAAAAAAAACTTGGCTATTTTACTTTCAAGGCGCTGAATATGTTGAAAGACAGCATAAACAAGAACAGAGGGTGATTGCATCTTTTCTTAGGAGAGCACAAAGAAACAGTCCCCATGTGTTCAGATCTCTGTGCCTCCTGCACCAGCACACACAATTGATTTTATGTTTCCTTTTCTTGTTCATTTTATTTGATTAATTCATGGTCAGGGTCATCATGAACATTAAAGGTCAGCAGGCTAACTGTGACCAGCTAGCCAGTTGGACAACACCATAGTTGAATTTTAACAAGAGCAACCACTGGCCTTCTTTTTCCATGTTCCTTTCTTGCTCATCTCACAGACCGTATGAAGCCGCAATCTATGAGAGGATGAAAAGGCGAGATAGAGGACAGAAGAGGAGGAGGAGGAAGGAAACTGTCGGGGGGTGGGTGTAGGGAGGGGACAGGGAAGACCTGATTAAAGACTGTCTTTGTTATGTAATTAGCTCCAAGTGAAGAAGGCCCCGCTGCTGCAGGGATGGAGAGCAGCTGGCCTGAGGTTGTCTAATTGCCTGTTCGGATTCTTTCCAGGCTTCATCCTCTGGAGCTCATGCCCGTAATGGCACAGATGTTTACTGCTGGGTACCGCGGCGAAAGCTACATAGTAACCACTGTCTAATTCTGCTGTTGTGAGCCAGTGACACCTCTCTCTCTCCTGGGACGGCCATATATCCATGATGTTTCAACGGGCTCAGCTGCTACTGCGAGGAAAAGGACCTATTTATAGGGCGAACAATGACAGGATTGCATGTTCATCCTTGAATCAGTGTGTTCTCATCTGAGGCCGATAAATTATTCATCCAGTAGTATTCCCCTATTTTGGAATCTCTTAACTTGTGACTGTGAGTTTTTGATTTTAATTTTGACCTCGAGTGTTATTGACTTTTGATCCTGTTTGAAGTCTCACTGCAGTCTGAGAGCTGTTATTAATGTTCTCAGCAGCTCTCCGCTGTCAGGGAAAGGTGTTCACTGCTTTGCTTAGCAGGGGGACAAACCTGGGCAGCCTCTATCTTTTTTGAGGGATATTAAACTACATTTCCTTAGGGCTCCTTGCTCTATATTACACCCATTTTCAGTTATTTTTTTCCTGTCAATGAGAAATAAAGGTTGTTGTGAATTTGTCGGCTTTTATTATCTACCTGTATTCTACTGAGGATAAATGTATAAGGATCCAATCACAAGAATATATTTGAAATGTAATATTTATATTTGCACATTACATGGTTTGCGTCTATCTAATAACTTGTGCAAATATTACAATAGTTTAAACAGTTGTAGTAGTACTGATTCTCCATAATAATAATAGCAATCATAATAATAATAATCAAATTAACCACTGCACAGTGGAGAGAACAAATCACAAAAAAAGCAGAGAATGTGAATGGTAAAACAAAACTATTCCACAGCTTCCCATCTGTGTCTGTGTGCATGAATGCCTGTGTCTAGTCTATCCTCTTTGCATTCCGAGTTCATAGATACTTTGGTTTTGGTTTTGTTCATTTATATTCAAGACGCATTTTTCAGATCCATAACAGGACAATGACCTCTAATTTAAATGTTCAAAAGAGGGCAACAAAAAGTGAAATTTAAGACCTGAACATTATGTCGGGGATCCTTTTAAACCCGAACAGTTCTGTTTCTTCCTTTTGCATCCTTCAGGCCACCTGCACCAAAATATGAATGTATGTGTGTGTGTGTGTGTGTGTGTGTGTGTGTGTGTGTGTGTGTGTGTGTGTGTGTGTGTGTGTGTGTGTGTGTGTGTGTGTGTGTGTGTGTGTGTGTGTGTGTGTGTGTTTTTTTAAGGATATCTTTTTGTGCATCTGTGACAAGAGAAATAGGGAGACGAAGAGAGGGAGATGGGGACGTCCACATCTATCTCCTCCGTGTATAATGTAGCTCAAAAACCCAGAGGTTTGCAGGTGGTGTTTTTTTGAGGGAAGGACTCTAATGTGGTAATCATTTGCAGTCCCTTGTCAAAACTATTCTTCTCAATCTGAGTGGTGTCAGTGCTTATTTCAATATTTTGCTGGCTAGCATTACAGTAACACCTGAATGTGCACACAGAGGCACACACACATACACACACAGTACACACCTGCTCCACAGAAACCAGCCAAACACCTGCATCTTCCTGTCTCTCCAGGTCTGCCCACACTTCCCTGATGGCCGGTGTGCTTCCTCTTCTTCCCTTTTTTCTCATTTGTATCTGCTTTTGGGACTCTGGCACATTTTGATGACCAATACCCACTTCCTACACACACATACATGCAGACATCGTTGTAGCTTTTGCTGATATTAAAAGGAGAAAGCAGCTGGGTCTATGCAGAATAATGAGGTCAAAGCCATTCTAATAAGTCTGGGGATCAGCCCAATGCAAGTAGGGCACGAGGAATGAGATATGAGGAAGAAAAGAATAAAACAAGCAGTATTCCAGGACAAATAAAGTCATGGCTGAAAGCATCATGGCTGGCTGGCTAGTCTCTCCAGGTCTTGCATTTGACACATCTTTGAAACTTTAGTTGCATCGTTGACTGAACTAAAGGTCCAGGAATAATTCAAGTCCAATCGGACTGCTTATTTCTTAAAAGGAATCAAAAGGAGGTAAAGGTCTGACTGATGCATACTACTGACTCATGTAGTATTTGGCTCCCATCAAATTAAAGATTAAATCAATGGATTGCAATATGATGGAGATATAACGGTTACTCAGTAACTTTTTCTTGTTTGCATCATTATGTTTTGTTGTAAATTAATAACAGAAGATCTTCCAAAAAATAAGTGTAGTGTAAAACAAATAAGAATATTATTTGAGTCCTTACTGTGATTACTCATTAAACAAATGAAGACATGAATCAATTGTTGACAATTAGTCAGGAGTTGATAATGGTCATTCTTAAGTGTTTTTACGTCATGTCTCCTGACAATGCAAGGCTCAGGGTCAGCTCTTTAAGTCTGCTGACAAGTCTATTGCTCACCAGCCTAAAAGCATCTTGGTGAGTGCCATAGACGTATTGTGTAATAGTATCCACCCACCAGTTGTCATCCTACCGCTGGACTTAAGTCTGCTGTCAGTGCCAGAGATTGAGCCAACAGTCCTTCAGTTCTTGGACAGCCTTGCTACCTATAAGCCCATCTGCCAACCAAAAGTTGTTCCCTCATAAGGTTGATTCCATCTGAACGGAGGGCATAATTTACCCTGTGCAGCGCCTGTGAATGCTTTTCGAGAGGTAGGTAGAGGCTGTCAAATCCATCCCTGCCTTGATAAATAGCCATTTACTGTGGAATGGCAGCATGATTGGGCAGGTATACTCACACTGAGACACTCACAATGTCTTTCTGGAAGTGTTTTCTCAGACAGCCAGGGTGGTGAAACCCAGCCTCAGCCGCATGTGTCTTTGCTACACGCTTGGCAATTGCCATAGAGCTTGACAGACTATCCTGGTCTTGGCAGGCATGTCTGTAAATCAGAATACCATGGTGACATCTGCAGAACTTTGTACTGTATATAGTCGCAATTATACATTACATCCAAAACTCTTTGCTCTGTAATTGCTGAAACATCACACACGACTGTTAATGGCTGTAAAAAGATTTAACACGTGTTTTCTAGTTCTGCAGTACAGACAGGCAAGGTAGCACTTTTGAATACATGAGAGGATACGTGGTGAAGGATCGGAGAAGTAATTGGCTTGTGTGTGAGTGTGTAAGAGAGAAAGCATCCACATTCAAATAGAAATGCTAATACTCAGTATAGAGACACATTTGTGCTCCCTCATTACCAGTAAACAATGTGTTGGTGCGCAGGATTCAATAGCAGGATGTATATTGAGTTCTACTGCAAACAGAGGGAAGAAACAACAAAACAAATACACACATTAAAACAAAGAAAAATGCATTTCATATATATTCCAATAGCTGTGTCACAAAGAAAGTAATCAGGAATCCAGAAAAGAATGAGATTGTGATTCACCGGTGCCATTCTCTGCATAAAAGAGAGAGTGAGTGTGCTGCTCTTGACTGGTTGAAGAGGAAAAAGCCATTAACCTGTTAATTCAAAGTCTCTAAATTTGTGCTGACACAAGGCTGGTGCTAGTGCAAACACGATCTTAATGGTGTATTAGACATTTTGTTGTGTTTACACCTGTTTGAGGGTGCAGTTGATTTTTTGCTTATGCAGATCAGGAAGTGAAATTCTAGTACTCGTTTTGGCCTAAAATTAATGCAAAGTGCAAAACGTAATTTGCTTGGCTATGAGCTTGCTCAAAATTACAAACAAAACCCAACTTTGATGTACGTTGAGTTATGCCATTATTACTTTCTACATTCTTCATCTCATACAAATTAAAATCCACATTTAAAATGCAATTTTATGGCTTTAGGACAATGTCTGTTCTCATTAGAGTAATCTGTCATTCTTACGAATGATGTCAACCACAACTGCTTGTGAGATGTATATAAGGTCCTTCTGTTATCATCAATTAGATACCTCTAGCTATTATACTGCAGCTGCAAGAATGAAATGTGCATTCCATTTAAGATGTGTGCTATGTTTAATTATACAGGGGTCAAACACCATTCGTACCCTTTGTTAATTAGTTAAATCTTCCGATGCTGCATTGGGATCTAACAATATACTGTAAGTACACAACCTTCTGTGCTTTCCTGCAAATAAGACTAATAAACTATTCCACATGGATTCCAGAGTTAACTAATTTGTAGTATCGCAGGCATCTTCAGGATATGTTATTGTCATTTAAGATATGTGGGACATATCTATTTAAGCAAATACCCAAACACCAAAATCTCTATCAACTGATAAAATCGCAAGATGTACTTAGTTGTGCTGCTTACGTGCTGTCGGAGACTCCCCTCCCAAGAAAAATGACAGTATCTGTCATATCAAAATATGTTTGTAGTAAATGTGACTATTGTCCAGGGGAAATAGTGTGAAATTATTTAAGAGGTTCATCAAATGTGTGACTAAATAAAACAATCATTTTACACAGTTCCAACAAACAGTCAAAGTTGTAAACAAAACTGCAGTAATTTCCCAACCATAATTTTTCTTCTTTAGATTTTTTTTTTAATAAATATAATATATAGAGAGAGAGTTTAGGTATACATAGTTTCCAGCTGCTGAAATGCACTGATGTATACAATTTTGACCACATGGCTGTATTTCGAATGAATGACCTTTAGCTGAATTTGAGCTAAGTGCATCTGTAAAGTATAACATTACTGACAAATTCCTGTACCTTTGAATGAATTTTTATCTAATTCTAAACCGGTTGTACTCTGACCTTTATATAGATGAATTTTGATTTTGCATTCATTGCCTGAAACTAGAATAAAAAATAAAACAATGCATTCATAATGTCAATGAATATAACATTTTTGTTCCGACATGATCATAACGTTAAATCTGGCCCACAGTATACTGGATGTAATAAAGAAATCATGTGGTGCTACTTATGACCAGTACGCATATCTTCCTTTTGGGTCCACAGACATGAAATTCTTAATGTTTCTTAGCATATGAAATAATTTAACTCAGGATGTAGGAACTTATCAAATGGAATATCAAGCCACATATGCTTTGGATTGCTGGGGTTATTTCCTGGTGCCTATCTTTAGCCAGTGTCCCCTGTGGACCTGTTTTTTAATGGCGAATATGCCTACCAAATGTCTGCCGAGTCTCCTGAGAAGAGAGCAAAACATTCAGTAGACAAATAGACAGGGAAATCCACATGCACAGACACACAGCACTGCACAGTATAAAACTCAGATTCGTGTTAGACACCTTTTTAAGACAGCTGCTTCTTGCACTATTGGAGCACATACAGATTTTTTTGGACAACTGTGTGCATAGAGAAATGTTTGCTGAAAACTGTTTGTGAGTAAATATGTTTCTATATTTTCTTGTTTAAAGCTCCTTATCCCAGTTTTTTCATACCATAGATGAAACTACCTGCCATGCTTGTGTCAGCTCCATCTGTATATCTGGGCAAACGTTAAGTGGCTTCTTTGATTTCTTTAAGAATCTAACTCACAAAGAGTAGTTTTAAAGAATTTTATTGAGGAGTGCATGTCATGTCTTCAGGTTTAAACTGTTGTTCAAATAGTTTAAGGTCAGTAGATTTAATCCTCAAGTCTACTGATTTGCCTTTTTAGATCCTGTGAAATATTTACATTTTGACCTCACTTCAGCTTTTCTTTGAAAGTGTCATTACTGCTCTTCTGCATTTAAAAAAAATTCATATATCTTTCTAATTCTTATTTGTTTCTTTATTTTTGTCTTATTTACAATCCCACTGCTTTAATATTGTATCTCTATATGTGTTGTTATATGGCAATTTTTAACTGCCAGTGAAGTTTTTATTCATTTTTTTTTTTAAATCTCAATGTAAAGCACCTTAAGCTGTATTACTTGCGTGAAAGAGGAAAATCAATTGTAAATTAGAGATAATATTCATACTAATTGTGATATAGGTTGGTTATTTTCTCAGATGATTAATTATTTCACATAGAACCTGACAGAAAATATTAAAAGATTCTTATCACAATTTCCCAGATCCCAAAAAAAAAATTTAATTTTCTTTTTTTTTGCCATTCAACAGTCTAAAACCCAGTGTTATTCCATTTACAATAATAAGAATTAAAACAAAAAAAAAGTGTTGGAAGTTCTGTGAATAAGTGAATATGAAGTGTTTAATGAGCTAATCATTTCATTGTTAACAATAATACCATATTCAACAACCACTGGCACACACACACACACACACACACACACACACACACACACACACAAACACACACACACACACACACACACACACACACACACACACACACACACACACACATACACACACACAAAGACCAGCTCCAGATGGATCCACTGTACGTGTGACAGACTCTGCTCTCCTCATGAACACTGCCCTTTATACGCAGGGGGAGGTCAAAAGTACACCACACGGTGGGATGTGAGACTGGAAACAGCACCAAACATATGGGAAAGTGTAATGTCATATGGCAGCTCGGGATATACAGCCACTCTATGGCTGCTGCGCCCATATAAAGTTTACCATGAATTTCCATCCCCCTCCATCCATGGGGGAAATGAGGAGATTCATAGACACTTCAGTGGGCTGTTAGTCTGTCTCACTAAATGCCCTTTAGAATGCCACAGGTGTACATTTTAAAGTAAATCAAGTCAATATTTATGGCAAGTCTTTTAGAAGGAAATAAGTTTTCTCCTCGGGGGGAACATCGGTTATCTTCCAGCCCACTGCAGACAGAGAACCTGGTCGTAATATATCCATCTGCTACATAGTGGAGGAGGTGGAACAGAGTCTTTCCGCAGCTGCACGCAATATTTTGCAGGAATCCTAGAATTGCAAAATAATCGCTTCAGCAGTCTTTTCACATTGCAGTCAAACTGAATTGCAGTATCAGCCTTGGAGCACAAAAACGCTTCAGTCCAATGCTGAGTTGGGAAAGAGGGGAGTGTATGAGCACCATACTCATTTGTGACACATTTGAGTTTGATATTCACAACTCTGTCCTGGTCAGCTCCAGGCCACCTGTTATGTCAATGATGGATGCCAGTGTCTACAGTATATGACTACTATTCAGATTGTAAATGGTTTCGAGTGTGTGTATTTGTCACGGTTCCTTATCGTCACCTGCTGTGTGCCTGAGAGCAGTGAGCATCCACACACACTCAATTGTTCTCCCTTACACACTCACGCAAAAACACACATGCACACATATTTCAAGCCAATTCAGTTAACCTATTTATCACAAAGTTCTCATTAATGGCTTTTTATTTCCCTGGTTTAGAAATTTAATATAAAAAATAATATATCTTCCAAGGAATAAAACTAAAAATACAGAATGAAAGCCTGAATAATTGCTTCACACACACGCCCTCTCAGACTCCTACACACACACATGCATTCACACCTTTTTCTCATCTCCTGCTTTCCTGTTAACCACAGACAGACTGACCACCATCTTACTTGCTTAATAATAAATCACTTTATGCGTACTACCCCTGCAATGACTGACCAGTAACTAAAGCACTCTCCATTCTCCATGTGTCTGCCTGCTTTAGTTTTTTCTGCATGGGGGAGCCGACTGTTGGGGCCGTGAGAGTTAGTCTAATTTCTGTAAAGCACATTAGGATTTCTTTTTTTTTATGTTGCATGCAGCCTTTGGCACACAGAATCCTGAGGCAGTGCATTGCACTTGATTTATTTATTCCTTTTTAATTTATCCAAAACTCTGCTTGCAAGAACTGTAGTAAAACCAACTCAGTAGTTGCTGATATTAAAACTGCTATTGATACTGAAAGAGCAGGATCATTTTTGTATGGAAACACCTCTAATACAGCACATGCCTTTTGGGAGTATTAAACATAATCATAACACTGGTTTATGTGCGTTTCACTGCTTAGAAGTGCACACACACACACACACACACACACACACACACACACACACACAAAAACACAAACACACACACACACACACACACACACACACACACACACACACACACACACACACACACACACACATACACGCACAGGGTGCTCTTTGTTGAGAAAACTGCTTGTTAGTTTTGTTAGTTTTTTTCTTCTCCAACATTCTGTCAAAACAGTCAAAACAGAAGAGATTCACACTAGACATGGTGTGTGTTCCATGTTTGGAAGAAAATGTGTTTGATGATAATATTAACCAGACAGCTGAACAAGGCTTGCACTGCAAACCCACATAATACAACTTCCATTGCAGTCAAAGTTTACTTCCAAATAAACTGAACGAATCGAGCAACACCACATAGGAGAAACAACTCTACAAAGCGCACTGAAACTTATTTCCACGCGCACCCCCCGGTACGCGTGAGCAACCCCAACTAGCCTTGAATCATGTTATGTGTTTTTATGCTGCCCCTCAACGTGATATTGATTTTCAAGGGGGTTCCTTTCATTACAGCATGCCTGCAATATTTGATCTAGACCACAGTGTATTTTGAAAATCACAACAACACTGTAAAAGCACATGCTCAGGAGTCCCTTGCCGAGCAGAGGATGATCATCATTTTTAATGAGATACCTTGTGCTAAGCATCCAGGGCATGATGCTGGATATCTTGAGTCTTTATTGCATAATTTTCCTCACCAATCAATACCACGAGGTATCTGCATACATCCTGGCTCCTCCTCCTCCTCCTCCCCAGTGCTTCGATGTCATTTACTTCAGTGACCTCGTAATACCTCTAAGCTGTGTCAAGGTTCAGCGGCACTCAGTGACAGAGATGGACTGAGCTGTTAATCTCCCTCACCGATCTCCTCAAACACACTCACTCTGTCACCGATACCCTGAAGCAGCAGCAGCCTCTTTTCCTCCTTTCCCTCATGAACACTGACAGGTGAAAGGACCGGATAAGTCTTATATCTCGCTATCTCTTCAGATCAGTCACTATGAGGGTGTGCTACTGTATCTGAGTCTGTCAAGGTCACTATTGGCATTGTTCAGTATGGAAACTAACTGCATTATTCCAATAACAGCGAGGTTTCATCAAGCCCCCTGCCAGATTCTCTAAATCAGTGCCATTTATTTGTAGATTTGTGGGGGAAAGTCAGAAAACTAGCAGTTGCATAAATAGTTGTCAGTGCTGAGCAAATCATTGAGATTTAACCACAGCTGATCTTACTTCAATGTCATTTAGATTAGTTACATTAAAAAAAATAGAAAAAAGGGCACAAAATCCAAATTTATGAGGATGACATTAAACAACTGACATTAAACAACTTAAAAATTCTTTTAAAGAAATAATCAAAAAATTCAATTGAAGCAGATAAAAAGAATTCACTGAAATCGAAAGAGAAAAAAGAGGGTAATTTTCAAACAATTTATTTGTGATGGAATAAATTGTTTTGATTTCAAACAGCAAGGTCTCTGTAGAAATAATGTCATCCATTAAGACAGAGACGGGTGATGAAGGAAAAGAAGTAACAGCTAAACACTGATTGGATTCGCTGCCTTTTTAGTCCATTAATGAAGCACTTTAATTTAGCTGCGAGACAACTTTGTCTGTGACCTTCCCAGGTGACCTCCTCCAATATATTGAGCAGTGTTTGAGGAGAGAGGGCGAGAACACCTCTTCAAGGGAAATTAATATTCACAGAGGATGCTGTCCTCTACTGCACTAATCTGCATGAGATCTGACTTCCTTTCATTAATCAAGACGAATATGCCCCGGTGCATCAACGCTGTTTACCTTCAGAGTTTGTTGTTTTCCCAGCCTGTTGACTCGAGGCAAACAGCATAAATCACACAACAATGCATGACTTAACTTAACTAACCATGCTGGCTGCCACAGTGTCGTGAAATGTTCTTTAAAATTTAGGGAAGATGAGTGCAAGATGGAGTGATGATTAATACATCATTAATATATTCTTATACCAATGTATTATTAATATATTAATAATACCTGAGAGCCTACTTTTCATTTGATTATAGGTTCAACAGTGATGCTGCTGGCTAGGTAGCACTCTCAGCAGTGTAGTTACCTGTAAATACGGAAGCAGTTTTATGGCTTCATACAATGCAAACTTCCTACTGAGTCATGTATGCATTACAAAATCAGAACAAATAAGATTTCTAACTAATCTTTAAAATGACATTTGTTCAATAATAGGACTATCTGTGGTATAAGCACTACATTTTTGTCATTATGCAAAAAAGTAAATGCCATATCATGTCATACACAACACTCAAAACAATTCACAGAAATGTAATATGTGTGAGCCCTGTGTAAATAAACACCCTGTTTGCATTGAAAACCAATCATTTCAGTTTTTTCTTGGGCATATAATTTTGTTATAAAGCTTATTTGTAAAACTTAAATCTCTCAAAATAATTCTTAAAGATCAATTTGTAGTTAGTAAAAAGTAGAAAGGCCAGAATGGTTATCAAGAATATATTTACACTGTGAAAAAAAAAAACAGTTTCCTTTCTTTTTTCCTCACACATGACTATGTGTGAAAGTCTGAGCGGGGTGTAAGGAAGAGAATACCTTTTTCTAACAGTACAAGCAGAACAATACATGTTACAGTGGATCAGTGAGTCATTGCAGCTGAAAAAGCCTGATTGAGTCACACGTGTTTTCTTTTTGGGTATATATTGTATAATGTGTCCTTTATACCGTGGTTGTGTTACTTCTAGAGTCAATGAAATCCTTTCAAAACACATTAAACCACAGATAACTGTTATTCTGATAATCAGAATGTTTTGCTGACTTCTTGAATATACAAGGCTTCCATGTGACAGAAGGAGCCTGTGTCATTTGTCACTTTGCACTCAGCAAAGCGAAGCAGTTTTTCTCCCCCCTCTAATGTAAACCCTGTTCTGCATCTCACTTCCCTTTGTAGTGGGCAAGGTCAACTACATAAAATTGCAGGATTGGGAAGGTAGAATCAAAGATGTAAGAGTGTTTCAATAGAGACAGTTCAACCCTTGAAAAAAGCCTCCTACATAGGGTCACTCCCAGATATATGTAATAAGAATAATACAAAAAATACCTGTTAGTGTGAACTCCACTGTGACACTTTTGACACTATCATACTGAATTTTATAGGATACTCTGACTTTTAAGCTATGTGCTGAAAGTCAACACTTTTAGAGTATGTTTCAGATGACCAGTCTTCTATAATTCAAATAGTAAAAAATAAGCTTTTTTCAAAAAAATTGTCTTCAATCAAATCTTTTATCAAAAATCTGCCTTTTAGCTTATAGTTTGTTGGCTCTAGATTTTAAGCCTTTAAAGATTTTTTTCTTTTTTTAAGATTTTAGGAACCAACAAGATAACAGTTTTTCCACCATTGCACATTTCTGTACAGTCATGAAAAAGAGTAATAATAATATGGAAATATGAAGAGGAATACATAAAATAAAAAAATAAATGTATAAATATAAAGTAATTATTTTAGTCAATCGACTGGCTTTGGGTGGGACTTCTTGCCCACCCAGGCTGAGTTTTCAGTTCCTGCACGCTTGAATCCTGCTTTGGCGGGAGCTTGCTAGCGCAGATGTGTAGCAGGAAGCAGATGCAACTTAGACTTGTATCTTCACGATGTGAATGTGGTAGCAGTTTAGGGTGAGGAGGACAGGATTTACCTCTTCTATGATGTGCCTGGGTCAATGTGACCCGGTGCATATTTAATAATCCAAAAGTTGTCAGAAACCAAAAAATCCTAATAAACATTGTTTATATCTCATTGTTTATATCCATTACTAAAATTCCATCAATATTTAGTGCAATGGTTCTCTTTATCTCTCACTTCTGATCCCTTATGGGCTCCACTTTGACTGATGGGTCAGTTTGACCCACTCCATGACAGGAAGGTTAACTCTTGTTGTGCTTCTGCCATGGTAACTCCTTCCCTAATTCAAACCAATGCATCTCGGCCCTTCAAGGAATAGCAAAAGCAATAGGGGAAAGCAAAAGTAATGGGAACTAAATATGTTGCTTTTCGGTTGAACAGTTGTCCTCTTCAAAATATGTATGAATTCTTTCATCACCTTCGGTCTTGCTGGAGGTCTGCACTCTACTGGGAGCGTTTTCTAGTTGTGATTACAGTAATATGGATTTTTAGTAACATCTGCTAAATCAATAGATTGCCTGTCAGGTGAAACTTGAACATCACTAAATATGTAGTTTCTCACATCTTACATCAATCAGTCACACATTCTGTCAAGTTAGCTGACAGTTGCTATTCACAAGTATTGATTTTGCCAAATATATTTACATATCCTGATGACAACATAACGACTACAATTTCTGTACATGGAGGAACCTGACCAGGTAAAAAATGAACACGTAAAGTCAATAAAAGTTCGAATAAAAGTCAATGAATGTCTGAAACTCGGGCTGAAGAATTATATGGGGCACACAGTAAAGCACGGGACAGTGCATTACAGTACAGTGCTTATATAGTAATATAATCTATTTGTGTATTCCAAGGTGTAGGACTAGACAACTTCCTTGTGCTGCTGGTGGAGGAGCGGTTTTTACAACTCAACAGGAGCAAGCAATCTGTAATATGGTGGTAGCAAATGTTACTATCACACTGAGAGAGATCCAGAGTGAAATCTTAGAGGGCAATGGTGTCTTTCAACATATAACCTCTGTAAACATCTCTACAGCAGATAGAGTATTGAAAAGACATCAGGTGACCATGAAATAACTCTACAAGGTGCCATTTAAGAGAAGCTGTGAACAAGCTGCAGTAGTGGTATGTACAAGTAAAGCAGTGGCGTGCATTACACCTCGTATATGGTACAGTGTTATGGGTTTTCCTTAAGGCCCTCTATTTCATATTTAAGTTGCAGAAAAGACAGGGCATCTGCATTTTGCTCTAGCTGTATGATTCTACAGTGAAACTGATTTGATACTTTGTTATATGAAGAATAACGGAGCTAGAGGGTAGGGAAATCCCTCAAACCCAAGGCTGGTCTCAGTCTGGTCAAAGGTAGGAGACGTGGCCGAAATGTTATAGGCCATCAAGCCATGGTGGACGTACCAGGCCAATGTGGAGGCAACATCAATATGTGTGCTACAATATCTGAGAATGGTGTGAGTACACATATTCCCATTATTGGCCTCTATAACGCTCAGAAACCCCCGATCTTTTTGGACAATCTCTACAGAGATCTTATCCCTTGGAATAGGAGAGGCTGGGTAAGACATGACTTGCAGGCTATTACAATCGTGTGGGGAAAAGTACTATAAGCTTCCACCATGTAAATGTCATTAGGGAACAGTTTACTTTCAAGAAAGGATGCTAATGGGGTTCCTTCCACTATATTCTTCATTCCTGAGTCCAGTTGGTCAGAAGACCAAAGGTCTCTGCTTGCCACAATGAATGCTGCTTATGATGACATCACAATACAGAACATTGCAGGGGATGGTTGCATCTTGCAAGAAAAGATGCATCGCAAGATAATCTGGTGTGACGTCGATGAAACTCCAGACATCCAGGGAGGTGCAGTCTTAAGAGTAGCACTCAAGTTTACTGTGTTACAGTGCTAAGATATACATTATTCCCCTTGTAATCTTTTCTGTATTGATCTATTTTTTTTATTTTTATTTTTTTATTATATTGTGCCATATACATTTTCCCTTTCTTGTGGTGTGAATGAAAATACGCTAACAGCTTATATGGAAATGTGAGTGCAATGTGTTGTAGTGCAGTATCTGAATAGTATTCAGTTTGACACTGTTAGCTAGGCAAAAATATCATTCCAATGCAGTAAACATTCAATGAAAAAGCAGGATAAGACTGAAATGTGGATATAAGGAGTGTTTCAAAACATCGTTTGACCATGATTATTTACACAATGCAAAAAGGAACTTTTAATTTTGAGCACACTGACTTTTTAAATGAGACAATAACTTTGTTTTGAAGCAGGAAAATGCTTACTTTGTGTTGAGTTTTGACCTTTGCAGGTGGGCTTTGGTGCTGTGCTGTACCATATAAGCTGTGTTGACACTGCAGAACTCTGAGAATGCTAACACTGTTTCAAGAAATGGGCCAAAGCAACTGAAAAAAAACCCTAAGCACATTTGCTTTTTGTCAACAACAATTTAAACTGCCTGTAAGAACAATCACACCTGGTTGAAAAAGCCTGAAAACTGCTTGCGTTGAATAAACTTTTTACATGAAAAGTTTGTCTCAGACACAGAGAAGCTACAGCACATTATAGTCACTGTATTAATCCATTGCATCACTCAACCCCTGTGGGAAATTCACTTTGAGGTTGATCATTTCAGAAATATGGGCAAATCAGACCTGCATGGAAGGATCCTTGAAATAAAACACAAAGAGGAAAGAGGTTGAGTTTCACCTTTAATAAATGAATAAATTAAGGGCCCCATATTTTATTACTTCAGAAATGGAATTAAAGTATAAATTCCTCCCTTTTACATTTTGATATGTTCTCTTATTAAGAAGGGGCTGAAATTGCACCTCCTGCTGCTTGGTGCTCTCTGAGCAATTGTTCTTTTACAGTGTTGTGCTTTCAAGGCAGGAGTGTAATCAAAATCCTGAGTATTGCAATTAGATACAATGGCTTTCCCTACCCCTGTGTGGGCATCTGCCGAACAGAGCACAGAGGGAAAAGGCGGAGTGAATATACTGTGTCTGCATTGAAGCAGGGTGAGTAATCTGGTATGTATTGTGAGTGCACACTCCACAGACCACTGGCTGTGAATAGCCTTTGTTTTGTGAACCAGTTTTAAAGTTCTCCAAGTAATTGGAAATAGTGCTTAAACGTGATTATGTAGCTGGATTTTCAGTCTTCAAAGAAAGAGAGAAGCGGGGGAAAAGTCTTCTTTGATTGACATGTGAAGTCAATGAATACCAGATAGAGACAAAACAATAACATCAGCTTCAATTTGAAAGATCATATCTGGGACTATCTCACATGGTTTAAATCTATGCCCGTATTCACTGACAGATATTTATTATATTGTTTTACTGTATATTACTCAATATTGTATATTAGGCCTTAAATGCTTCCTTTGTGTTCTGTGTTTTTACTGTACTTGTGTGTTTACTACTACATTCATTTTGTCTTGTGTAAATACTGATAAATACAGAACATAGCATTGTTCCAAGGGAATTAAAGCCTAAGTTAAAAAAAAAAAAAAGTTTCATGTTCATATACTGTATTTAAAAAAAAACAAAAAACAAAACAATTCCTGCTCCAGTAGTTGTTTTTATGCTTTTTTCTGAATTGACCTTTGACTGCTCCTTATTTCCTGTGGCAGAGGCCCATTATGAGTTGAGGTATTTTCAGGATCGGACATGTACTAGTTGGACTTGACTTTTCCTTTTCCTTTTCGCTTGTCTTACCAAGTAGGAGGGATAATCTAACACACATGTGTACACCGTGGAGAGGAAAACAGGACAAAGGTGGGTGTTAGATTTCATCACAGTCGACCCCACTTAAAGCAGAATATTCAGTAGACACAAAATATTTTAAACTCCCATAATTAATCCAGGGAGCAGATGTGAAACCAAACCAGTTTGTGAGCAAAACAACCTGGTTGTGTATTTATCTGCATTGCTAGAAATGCAGATAAATAGCCTGGCTTCTTGAATAATGTTTATACACACACACACACACACACACACACATACACACACACACACATATATATATATATATATATATATATATATATATGTATGTATGTATGATTTGGCTGATGGATGTATTAAACATTACCAGTTATGCTAAAGATGTTATTAATTAGGACAAATATTGTATTGACTTGCAAATATTTGATTTAATTTTTAATTTAAGGAGCATTAATATGGTTATTTATGCAACATAGTCTTCTAAAATCTCACAATTTGTGCGTGTATGTTGTGTAGTGTTTGTTAGAACATTTCTGGTGTTAACACAAATGTGGCTAGACATTTAGTTTGAAAGACTTAATGGGCAAGCTACCGATGTCTGATGCATGAAGTCATGCAGAACCAGGTCCACTGAGTCTGTGATATGCCACCAATTATTGTCAAATAGGACTGATGTAGTAAAGAATTGGTGCTACAATGTCAGGAAGTCACTAATGAACCAATAATGAACATTCAAATTAAAAGAACTAGTGCACACAGGAGACTGGCTTTATACGAATTCAGATCAAATTGCTCTGGCCTCATCTGGCTTATACCCTGGAACCAATTTGAAATCAATTCAGCAGTATTTAGGCTAATGCTTGAGCTTTCACAGTGCTCTCTCTTTCTCTATGAAATTATTTTTTTTACAGTTTACTGTGATCTTCTCATGCACCAAAAAGCTCGAGAAAATAAGGAGTGGGATAAAGGCATCTCTTGGAGTGTTAGGAATTCGTCATGTAGAGGTGGTGTGCCAGTGTAAAAATTCTCATTTGTTTCAACAATGGGAGATGGAGAACACAAATATTTTTGATCAAATGCTTGAAAGGAAGCTCAGCAGTGAATAAATCTGCTGAGAGTTCTTGCCATTTCTCACATTCTCACACTGGGATTTCAGCATCTGGAACTGGTGGAGTGTGTGTGTCTAAGTGTGTGTATGTGTGTGTGAGTGTGTGTGTGAGCATATGTGTGTGTGTGTGTGTGTGTGTGTGTGGGGGGGGGGGCAACACCACCTTGGTAAGGGCTCTCTTTTTCATCTTATTACAGACAGAGTAAACTATGTGGTTTTCCACATATTGAAGCAGCAAGTCCAAAATGTACTATGAGATACACCATGGTGTTTTCATTTTCTAGTCTTTTACAAGAAACATGCTTTCAGCCTATTTTGCTCCAATATGTGTATTATGTGTCAGACTCTGGGAGTGCGTCACATCTTGGAGAAAACCGTCTCTTTCAATCTCACTTTAGAAGATCAAGATTTTTTTTTTTTTTTTATCTTCAGCTTTCTTGTTTCTCAGGCTGCCACACATTTCGGTTTCAAACAAATTCTTGCCAAATGCAGAAATCAAGCATCTTCGTCATCCACAAAAGTAAAATATGGTTCACAGCTGTAGACAAAAAGGTTTATCATAGAAGTGTCTCACTGAGCAACAAAAGGCATAAACAACCACACATTTTAAGATTCCATGAAGAAACAGCTGAGCACCTTCTTTAAATTTTTCCTCTGCTGGTTTTCTTTGATGCATGAATGATTCACTATTCTCATTAGGTAAAATTTGGCCAAGGACTTGTGCAGAGCATTTTGGATTAATTTGAATTATCAGATGACATTATTTTTGGACATTTTGCAGTCAGCCCTGATTTGCCATCATCCTTGTACAAACAACATGTACAAGATTTCCAAGGTTTGTAATGCAGGCGGGATGTGGAACCAATTCCACCAGACAGTGCCAGTTACTGTGAGCGGGGGACACACTGTGGTGGTCAGATCAGGCCGATGTGAATCAGATAGAATTAGGCTACAATGAGGTGAACCGTGATTGAGTGTTGATCTAAAGCAGCTGGGTGCCTTGGACTGCATCCACACTAAATCGGAAAAAGACGGATTGTAGAACAGTCGCATATACACATGCCCGCACAGCAACCAGCCACACACACTGGATTGCACAAATGCACACATCAACATTGTAAATGTAAGTAATGAAAATATAAACACAGATGCCCATACATATATAAATATTGAATTATGTGTGTTTACACATACACACATAATTACCCACTCACCCAAAAGTATATCCAGAATGAAACACCTATACATGTTCTGAAATGGACAAGTTTGTGCAATTGTCCCATCATGTGTATGAATACAATCAATGATATAAGGCAGATTTATTGCTAGAGGTCTAATTCTTTACAGGTGTCATCTCTCTTCCGTGAATGTTGTGCAGCACATTCTTCTGGCCTCCCACAGAAACCTCTTTTTCCATTCATGCTCTTGGTTGCTTCTATTTAGGAAACGGAGCCTAATAGGAGGACGTCATGCTCTAAAATGTTTTCCACATGCCTGTAGTGTCTTCATTCAGATGTATGAACAGGGTCAGGGGAGCGGCCGGGCACAGCGGCCTTCTGTGCATTTCATCCGGGATGAACTCTCAGCATCTGAAAGGCATCTCGGCTCGTCTAAAGAGGAACGCATGGAGACGGCTTCCCAGACGACCTGGAAAATGTAAACCGACAAGGCAAACAAATGACAATTACAAGCTCCGATAATGTTAATTAAACATCGTGTCTAGGACCACTGCAATGCCACGGGTAATGAAGACCTTTCATTTAATGAGGAGTACAGCATGATTATGTACAGAGACAAGGCGTCTTCTGATCACTTATCAGTGACAGTGGTATTTTCACACACACACTCCAGTGTTGTCATCAGCATTTTGCGTCCCCTTGGTGGTAGTTAACACTGATGCTGGTATTGAGATTCATGGTAGCCAAGAGTGTCTACGGTTTCTCTTTTTAGCTTATCAACATGATCAGATTATCATTAGGGGAATGATGCTACAATTGTGCAACTGCTGCAGTTTTACATATTCCTCCATTGCAGAACAGAAAACTTGTTATTTTGACTTTTATAGGGGCTGTAAATTTCTGGGACTCTCTACACCATGGCAGGATGAACAAATGGGAGAAAGTAATCAGCACTATCTGTTTTCCCACAGGGCAAATTTGTGTTTTGTAGAATTTATTTACAGGGGCCTGGTGAATGTCGAGGATCTGAAAGGATCAGATGTTAATAAAAATTGTTGTGATGTCATCTGACCAGTTACCTTCCCTAAATAATATTGACATATTGCCATTTTGAGTAGGTAATGGTAAACAAACAAAAACAAAGAAAGGAGGGTATTAAATTGTTTATACTTTTAAAAGTGTTATGACAAATGAGAGCTTTTTTTTAGGTTTCTGTAATGAGCGCATGTTTGAGCAGAGTACTTCGAGCTGAGGACAGAAAGTCAGCTGTCATCCTTTGTGGATCCTCACTATGGAGATGAGCAATTCAAATGGGCTCAGCCTTGTAATGAGATATTACCCCATCACATAGAGCTTTTAATCGTCTGTAACATGCTCTTCGGAAGATAAAGTGAGATAACAAGTGTTAGAGTTCAAAGGAAGTCTTGCCAGGAGAATCACACTATGATGTTGGCTGTATATGTTAATCTGAAATGTTTATGATGTAAATAGGCATTGCCTAAGCTCTTTAAAATATCAAGGTGATAGATATATTTTCAGTAACATGTGGCTGTATCCATGCAAGACATATATTTTTTTTAGTAATTAATAAATAAATGAATATTTTTGAAATTATAGAGTTGATGTTGCAGTACATACATATTTTTTTCAAATATTTGCGCTCATTTGTCACACTATCAACAACAGCAGCATTTGTGTGTGTGTGTGTGTGTGTGTGTGTGTGAGAGAGAGAGAGAGAGAGAGAGAGAGAGAGAGAGAAATGAGAAACAGCTACTCCTTTATTATCTCTACTGTCAAGGAAGCAATCTGCAGTTTCTTTACTCTGACCCTGACACACATAGGCTACATACATGTTCAAATTTGCTCCGCTTGAAAATAGTTCCCCCGTCTTGGCACAAAATCCAAATATTGATCTACTTTGAGGTATTATATCAAAGTTAGAAATTTCAGCATCACGAGAACACTATTTTGAGATTACCTCTGGGGAAGTTCCGCTTCCTATGCTGTTTCAGCCCCATGTATCGACAATAAATTAATGGACTCCTGTAGCACTCAGCACTCAGCCAGTGAGTGGCACCCCATTGATTTCAAGGTGTACTCTTGCCCATACATGGCTTTCTGAATAACCCTTTAAGGTGCAGGAAGAGTGCTCAGACAGTCCACCACAACGATGAAGCTCTGTCTGGATAAATATTTCAACACTTGGACTTTTCTTATTGATTGGGGCAGTAATTTCCACACATGCCACCCTGGGGAGACAGGCACTAATGATGCTGGTTCCACCATGTCCAGCCAAGGCTTTCCCACAAAGATATACTCCCAAGTCCCGGGCCTGTGAATTATGGAATAAAACATTAACAGCTCTAGAAAGTGTTGCGCAGGTTTCTTTTTTCTCAGCTATGAACAAAGTCTGGTGTCTCACATCAGCAGGCACCGACAAGGGTAATGGCATCCTTGGTTTGAAGCCAAACTGTCTGGTGGAAGAAGATGTACAAGAAAAAGAAAGTTTTCAACATTTTTTCACTTTGAAAATAATTTCTCCACTTTTCCTGAAGTGTTAAAATGTGACTCGCTAGACTCAAAAATTACAGCAGTTGTTACAATGTTCATTTAAAGCTTTGAGGCACACAGCAGGGCTTAAACATTCTGGTGGAATATAAACCCTCTCTCTGTTTGAAATGACAGCCCAGAAATTGCAGTAAGATGTCAACTATGCACCATCTCACATTAGGTAAATTCCTTCATTTCCTATTGTCTCAGGGCCCATGCCATTGCCAGTGCTGGTGCATTTGCCCAAAGCACTCCAATGGCTTGTCACTTTTCTTGCCTCTGGCAGAAGTACCACTCTAAATCCCAGTTGTTTGTATGCATGTCTTCGCCTGTGCCCCTCTAAAAGGGAGCTGTATTGGATTTGTGTGTCCCCCATGGGTTCCACAAAGAGTAAAATATCTCATGAAGACAGTAGCCGCATGCTGTGAGGATAGTGGTTTAATATATGTTGCTGTGTCTCGCATCCTTCTGGGGTGATGAGGTGTTGGGAGCTATTTTCCCACCTATGGGGCAACAGTAACAATTTGTGCTAATGCTACGGCAAGTCTCGAGCCTCAGCAGCAGGAGAGCAGAGGGGGGGAGCGCTTCTGTTACTCAGACGTGCTAATTACCTCTCCGGTAAAGCGTACAGTGACTTCCCCCCTCTTCCCTTGGCCTGGCGCCTCACACCATCAGCATAATGAGAACATAACTTTTTTTTCTGAATATCTAAATATCTCCTTAAGTGATCGATAATGTGCATCATCATAAATCAGGTTGCGGATTGCATGAAATTATTCCAGAAGTCAATACTGTGAACCACAGAGGACTTTTGAGAGCGACTAATGGTGAGATATGGCTGCCTTTGGGGAGATATGAGGGAAATTCATGCATATGTATAGCGCAAAGTTTCTCACCCCTGAGCTTGAGTGAGACTGGGGTTGGCACTCGACAGGCACTTCTGGGCCCTCTGTGTGGCATTGGGCCCAGCAGGAAGAGCAGTGTAACTACTGTCTGGTGGCGAGCTTGACCGTGAAAATGCACCATTAATTCTTAACGCAATTAAGAAGATAAATTAAGAGAGCTCCTTATTTAGCAGACAGAGAGGTTGTTTTAAGAGACTTAGATTTGAGGGACACTATTCACTAAGAGGCCAAATGGGAAGACAGGGGACTTTGTGGGTGCTCAGTGGGCTTTTCAGAAGAGTTTTTTCTCCCTTGATTTGTTTTTCTCTCCCTTTGATAAGTTTCAGATAGTGAAGGTTTAATACACAAGGCATGTTACTATTGTTGTTATTTGAAACATCCTGACTGAATGGGCAAGAGAGCTTTATGTGGCAAATCAAGTAATAAAGCCCCCACTGTGTGATGTTTTTAAAGGCTTCTGGAGCACGGAGCTACAGCTCTCCAGTGGCACCACATGCGTTCAGATGCAATCATTACCTGTTCCTCAGAGTTTAACAGATATTACCCCACAGCAACTCCTGGGCTGTGGGTTTGAATTATGACAAAGAGCATCACCTTGCTGGAGATGTGATTACACAAATGAATACAAATAAAAATATATTAGATTTACCTGGAATGATCTCAACCAAAATTAATATGATTATAATATGGTAACATGATTCCACATATATATATATTTTTTTTTATTATTTTTTTTTTCCCAGTTTGCAGTGAATTGAAATGCATTTATTTAGTTGCACTGTGCCAAACAAATATGAAACACAAAGGTTTTAATGGACCTGCAGGGGCAAAAAGTGATCTTTAAATACTTTTTACCTCATGCCATTTTTTCTTGTTATCGTGCCTTTTTTTAAATGATGAAATAGCAGTCCTTCTGGCAAAAGTGTGTTGACTGTTTTTTATTACATATGATAAACATTCCCATTTAATCTTGCCAAGTGATTATTCCACAAAAGTGAATGAAAAAATATCAGGATATAAAAATATTGCCTCTTCCTTTATGACTTTCAAATATAACACAATAAGAATAATCTTTTCAACCTTAATCTCACATTTTTAATTTTTTTTTGGGGGGGGGGCATAGTTTCATATTTTGTGATTTTTTTTTATGCCCTTGTTCATATCTTTTTTCATATCTCTTCTGAGATAAAACCTAAATTGTCAGGACAAGACAGCGGGCTGAGCTATGGGCAATTTCTGCTCCTTAGTATGCACATAGTATTGTGATGGACTCATGAATACAGCTGTGAAGGCACCTGCAGGTTCATTTGCAAGTTAGCATTCACAATCTCTAAGGAATCATTTCAAACTCCTGATTGGACACCTGTCAGCTCTTCCGATTCACCAGACATTATTAAATTGTAGCTAATGATTGGTAAATTTCAGCCAATCAAATGGATTGACAAGAGGACTCCATAAAGAGAGGAATTTGTGTCAGCGCTGCTGTGGAAAAGCCGAAAGCTCAGTAAATTAGTGTCTGTATGGATAATACATTTGATCCTGATTAGTGCATGCAAAATGTCAGCATATTTTGAGAAATGCTGACAACAAGCAGAACATCCTCTAAGAGCAGTCAAAAGTTTTTGTATGTGCAAGTATTTCGTGGGCATAGGAAAAATATTTATGTGTGTGAGAGAGACAGAGAGAGAGAGACATAGTGCGTGGGCATGTGTTGTGTACAAGGCCTTTGTGTAAGCATGTTCTGTGAGTGTGCATGTCTGTGGAGCCATGCGTGCGTGTGTGTGTGATGTGTTTGTGTGTGTGTGTGTGTGTGTGTGTGTGTGTGTGTGTGTTTGTGTGTGTGTGTGTGTGTGTGTGTGTTTGCATGTTTTTCCTCCTGTCCCAGAGGGAGGGTGGTGAATAACAGGCCCTTTTTGACAGGCTGGGACGCTGAGAGCTGTCAGCCCCCTTGCCAGGCCTGGGATGAGTTGTGAGAAAGAGGGAGAAAGAGAAAGTGATAGAGAGAGAGAGAGAGAGAGAGAGAGAGAGGGGCATAGAGAGACAGGGGATTGGGGGGGCTCCATGTGTTTAGACTAATAGGAGGCCAGCGTTCAGCTTCTCCTCCAGCAAGAACAGACAGTTGAAATCTCTGGGCAGTTAGCACAGTGCTGCCTCTCAAAGATTTCCTGTCAGATCATGTCTATAAGAGGAGAAGAGGTTCTCAATAGCAACGGGAGGGAAAAAAGGGATAAAGGAGGGAAAAAAACCAGCACCTGGAAAAATTGTCTGCATTCATGAGAACTGAGCAGCCTGAATGGAGTTCTAAGGTTTGTCTTGACAAGGCAGCCTTGCAATCTCTCAATCTTTTACAATTTAAATCAAGAAGGGTAGATGGAGGCTTAGAATGCCAAAGCTTTTAATAACAATAAGATTATTATATTTGGGATTGATGAGATAAGATGCAACTGTTGGAGTGTTTAACCTTCTGGCCATTGGAACAAGTTGAATGGAATGTATCTGAGTTAAATAATTTCAACAGCTCTCACATCTTCATTAGGTACGAAATCAAACCTAATTACTATTACTGAGAGCAGTAACATTGGCATCCCAAGTGTAATATATGACAAACAAATTAGATAATGTAGGATGAACGTTTCCGTGAAGGTTAATTTTGTCAAATTTTCACAGCTTTTTCAAAAGGCCAAGTGCTTAAACTAATTTCTAACTATTTAGTTCCATAAATTGGCGCATTTCATTATATAAAGTTTAAGTTCTTTTTTACCCTTAATTGCACACACAGGTGGTATGGGTTATTTCAAAACTTGTCACATTACCGGATGGATTTTTTCATCATACAGTATAAACTGACAAACACTATGTTTGCATGTTTTTTGTTAAAAAAAGACTGATAGTCATCTAGAAGATGCTGCGGTGCATTCTAGGACAGATTCTTACTGCTATCTAAAAATATCTACCACACAATGAGAGGCTGCTTTTAACTGATATACACAGAGGGAGTAGGACTCAAGGCTGATTATTTTGTAGGCCACTAAAGTGTCTGACCCCACCTATAACCGTGCTTCACTTATCCATACGCAATCTCTGCTTATTTACGCATAATAAAACAAATAATATCTTTATTTGTATATTCTTCCAATTACACCGGTTCCTCCAATAAAACATGTTTAGAAAATGCTCTCATTTGGTTGCAAGAGGCGCTTTCAAAACTGACCTTAAGCCCATTATGAAGTACTTTTCTGATTTCTAAATATTTAATTGCATCCTGTTATGTAAATGATGCAAGACTGAAATATCAATTATAGCACACGTTGTGTACAGCAGTGTTGACGTTCTCTGGTGACTGTCATCTTTTATCTATGGATAATTGAGGTTTTATGTAGACCTGGAGCCAAGACAACAGTTTAGAAAGCTCAGCGTTGCAGAACTGCAGAATAACATTACTTAATGCAAGTGTAAAATGTCAATATTAGCATACATTGTTGCTTTATCTCCAGTTATAAAATCTGGGGTTTTAACATAATGAATTAATTGCTAGGAATTGTCATCCCGAGGCATGATGTTGAATGCAAATATCAACAAAATGTTTTTTTCTTTGTCAGAATGTGTCACAATCTGCTCCTGTTCCCCTTGGTCCACTGTTTCCAGTCTCTTTCTCCCCTCACTTCCCCAGTCCTGCCCTCCTCTACTCACCTCTGAATTTCTGCCTTGTGCCCAGTCACCTGTCTGCCCCACTCATCCACACATCTGTTCTTCATTCCCAATCAGCCCTGCATTATTTGTTCTAGCCCTTTGTCCCCACTCTTTGTCAGGTTGTCTGTTTTGTTCCTGGTTGTGTTCCCTAGTATTCCTCGTGTGAGCATTTTCCTGTTACCTGCTTATCTTGATGTCTTCCCACCATCTTGTCCACCCATTTTGACTGTAAGCCTGATTTGTCACTTATTAAAAGGTAATTTGCAGACTGTGTGTCTGCATTTGTTCCTCTGTTCCTGGCTTCAGCCATGTCAAAATGGGGGAAAAAGTCCAAAGTGGTGAGATCAGGCTGAGCTGATGTTAAATGGATGCAGTCGGCTTCATTTGTAGTCAGTTCTCCAACAAGGCTACATGGACAAATGCATTTCATCTAATTAGCAATGCCTGCTGCAGAACATGTGTCACCGCATATGTGAATAGACAGGAAGACGTGTACAGCACATCAGATTCCTTAAACATACTGTTGGCAGGGAGATGTGACTTGCAGATCACATAATACTTTAGATTAATTTGAGCTCAAGTTAATCTGATCTGGAGATTATAGTAAGCCAAAATAATGGCGTTCGCTTCCTGACTGTGTCCTTCACCCCTGACCCATTAGATTTCTTCCTAAAGTATGAGTCATGTTGCCAGACCCCACTGTGGCATGAGCAACAACTTAACATTATGTGCACTTCTAAAAGGTTTCATCTGGCCTCTAATAACTGTTTAGATCAATGACAGGTGACAGTATCAAAAGGATTTTATTGGAATTTTTAAATGATATTAATAGTTCTAAGAATAATGAAATATACTTACTAACAAAATTAAGATATGTTAGGTTCGTGTCAACAATTTTCCTAAATATCTCAAATCTACTTTTAACATAAATGGAAAACCATAATTCCAGATTCATAGTTCTTCCGGGAAAGGAACCTCTATTTGCACATTGTCAAAATGATGTGACCTGTAACTTGTGACAATTATTTACTTCGGTTCGTTTCTCTTTACAAAACTGCAGCATGATGACCGCGGCAGAAGACTCCATAAGCGATAAACTTCCTGAAACAGAAAACAATTAACACACTGACCCATAACACTGATGGCCTTCTCAGCTTGGCAACAGCGTCCCCGTGGTCTGTCAAATCCTTAGCTTTCTCTCAGGATGTGCAGGAATGCATCTCTGCTTATTGAATTGTTGAGGGGGACCCTTGCCTGGGGGTTAATACAACAATTTACTCTGGACTGCCTGTGGATGTGTTGCCATGATTTGTTTGGTGAGCGTTGTCAGCCTGCAGGGTTTGGCGCACTCTTGCCTCCCTGTTAAGTGGGAAGATGTAGTGAGTTCCAGGGGAGCTTCATCATTTGCCTCCCCCAGTAATTCTGTTTAATAAGTCAATGGAAATGAAAGATGGCTCAATGCATCATTAATTTGTTTCTACAAATCACCCTTACTCAGTTTTTGTTTTGTTTTTTTTTTCTCCTCACACCTCATGGCCAAATCCATTTTCTGTATCTTCCTAAATATCCAGTGTCAAGTGCCCTCTGTCTTAGATAAGCTTAGTGAAGAGCTGCATAAGTGGAATTATCTTTTTAGCTCCCATAAACACAACTTTTATTCACTTATACATATATATTATATATACATATATATAATCATATATTCAATATTATTATATACATGTTTAATATCTATCAAAATTAACCATTAGTATCCTCAAACTGCCTTCAAAAAATATAATAGAGCTCTTTAAAAACAATAGATAATCACTGGCCATCATGCAATTTACATTTTTTTTTAATACACTGTTCTCTTAGGGGGGGGGGGGCTCAAACTGTCATCTTGTGGGAGTACAGCGTACGGTTTGATTTACAGCGCTGCTGTTGATACCGTCAAATTCATCCACGTTACCACTTGACACGCTTTTGCTCCGTTACAACCGCTGTCTTCTTTCTCCTCTTCCATTTCTTTATGCCTCAAGTGTCAATGAAACTACAATGCCGAGGAGTATAATGAGGTTTATATTTAGCTGTTCTATGTGCTGCGTTGCCTGAAGTTTGAGTGCAAGCTACAATCTCTCAAAACAAAGAAAGTCCTGTTTTTAAAATGCACCTGCTCCATACAAATTCCAGTAGTTTTTTGTTTTTTTTTAATTGGCCATGTCAGGGAGATCGTAACCATTCATCAGTTTATAGCCTGCTTGTTGCTGTGCACTGCCAATAACGACGCACCGCAAAGCCAGAGAAACGTCTATCGTGGATTGTGTCATACTAAAAAAATTCTCAGTAGCTTACATTTCAAATCAAGCAAACCAATGAAGCGTTCCTTCATGTTGAAATAAAATGATGATCTGATAAATATTGAAAACATCGGCTAGAGTTGTATCAAATGTCCTCACACTAACTGATCTCATCAGAAAAAGATCAGGTTGGAGAAACACAATGTGCTCTTGGTCTTGAGAAACCATGAAGCAGCTTTTTGCCAAATAGAGGTGGAATCCTCTTCCAGGTGGGTAGCTTCCTCTTTTCCTCTCCTTTTCATGAGGATAACCACTGTTTCACTGTTGTCCCCTTGAACAGAAGCAGGAAAAGACTGGGGGAAAGGAATGTCTGCTGGCAGGTATGATTTTACTCCAACACAATGTTATCATCCGGACACAGTTTTGTCGAACATTTGGAGAAAATCATTTTACTCGATCTTTGACTATCTGCTGGGCTGTGAGGCAGCTGTTGGGAGACTCACCACCTGGTGAGCTGCTTTGAAGTACACTTTGAGGATTAAATTATTCATTCAGGGTGGCAACATGTATGCAGCTTGCCTGAGACTGTGGAGAAGATTTTGCCTCCTGCAGCTCAGCTTTACCGGATGGTCTTTTAGCACTCCCAGCTTCATCCCAATTTGTGAAAATACATACTTTTCACAAAAGTTCAAAGTCTTTGTGAGGCTTAGTAAGAAAATCGAACACAGTCTTCCACAATCAAAGTGGAGAATGTGATGATGATTATTAGTATGATTAAATAATATTCTGCATGAAATGTTTTATGATCCGTGTCCTTTTCAGCATGTCTACAGGAAGTCTTAAAATGTTTTAAAATTACTGTGTCCAACAGGATAAATCCTGCTTAGAGGAAAATTAAGAAGGATATCCAGCACTAAAAAAAGTATTTAAACTGTTATTTTGAGTTTTATTGTAGCTACAGTACTTTTGGAGATAAATCCAGTGTGTTCAGAAAGGTTTGCGGCTACAAATAGAAAAAGCAATTTAGATTTTATTAATAATGTGGGTGACTGGCAGGAAATTAAAATGGGCTTGGACTGTGACGAGGAGACCCCCGTAAAAAATCAATTGAGCCATTACTCAATAAGTTTCTCGCTTGATGGTCTGCTCATCACCAAGTGTTCATTTCTGTGTCAGAAACACTGTATATGCCTGGTTTGCTTAAAACTTTATTCAAAGAAATGACTGCACTGCATATTGACGTCTACGTTCAAAATCCCACAAAGGGTGTAGCATATGTTGTTGCTTTTCAAGAGTGAACGGTATAAAGATGCAAATCCTTTGGGCTTTTTCAGTAAATTTCTGAAAAGAAGTTTTGTGAAGGGCAGCACTAATTGTGCAGTGCTACACATTTGATGGCAATTTTGGCTTTCACAAACCGTAGAGGGCTCACTTTACAATCGGCAGGATATTCCGCAACAACCAGGAAAAGAAAGCAAAGATAACGCTCGAAAGAAAAGGATCAGAGTGTTGCCTTTTATATCTGTCCCTGTTTGTCCAAACAGTACATCCCCAGGGGGAAAAAAAAAGTTGAAACTCTATTTTTTAATACGCAATTTTCTGACTGTGATTGCTATTTTTTGTGACTTTTTACAGTACAAGTACAACAGTATTTGTTGTTTGATTGTAAAATTAATTTTGTATTCAGTGTTTTATTCTGTTATATAAGCTGGAGAAATACTACCTCTGGCAATACAAAGCTACAGCGACAAAATGCACAAACGCATAGTTTTCAACTAATTAATCTGATGATTAACACTATTATACCACTGCTGTGTATCACATAGACACCACTGTAATAGTATTATATCTAGTTGCTTAAAATATTGTATCTTATCATATTAGGGTGTGTGCAAAGGGACAATTATAAAAGGAAAAAACTGAATGTATGCTGAGGAAATTTGAAGGTTTTTTCTAAAGAAACAATGATTGGTGTACACACCTTATCAAGTAATTATGACAGCATGCTGCATCTTGCTTTGATAAAGTAAATCAAGAACAGATAGACAGAAGGCACGGAATTTAATGTAAATGAGCCCTATTGTTTTCCAGTGGAGAAGCTCTACATCAGCCCGAAAGAAAAGGGAGTTGTTTGAGAAAGATGAAATTACATAGTAATATCCTACACACTATAGTGTGTCTGAAAATGATCAGCCTTCCCTCTTCGTGTCAAGATATGCAATGTAACCTGTCAGAAAATTTACTGCATTTGATGTACAGTATGGTTTACATTTTGATTTTGTGTGGAATTTCTGTGTGTCGGAGCTCTTTCTTTTCTGTAATGTAAACTGGTACCCGCAGAAACTGCGATGAGCTTGCAGTGATATACTGCATGATTTTATCTTCAGGGACGCAGGGGAGCAAATTATGAGAAGGCCCTCAAGACCTGCATGCTACAGAAAAAGTGTGAACCCTGTGGTTATGTAGTAATTGTCTAGCCCGACTCAATACACCACAGATTTTTGCTATTCTGAGATGAAGCTATAGAAAGAAATTTTCCACTATTACTTGACCACAAGAATGAAGCATAACCACCTTATTAGTGTCAGAATACGTCGTCTGTACAAGTCCCCCAAACTAAGCAACCAAACAGGTTTTTTGTCGCTACCTTCCTGTGGAGCCTGTCCTGAAGTATTCCTTTGCTCCCATCATAATCACTACGGCCGCTAGAGGTTGCCTAAAAATAAAATGTAACTCTGGGTTACATAGTAAACTGCTTGCACAGATGACATCTGGGCTCGTTTTACAGGAGGACAGTCTCTTCTTGAAACAGGGTGGGTTTAGTGCCTCATGGAATACAATAGGCTGTGTATGGTAAAGCCTATTATGTCATTTTCAACTTTTGCTTCTTGCCCAAGTTCTGAAACTGTCTCCTCCAAACAGGCACAAGTCTTGATTTGATATATATCTGAGGGTGGACTAAGATGCTGTCAACTTGTTCTTTTTATGTGGCTTGTCTCATTTATGATCATACTGTTGATTGCAGATGTGGGACTGTTACTGCTATTAAAATTGCACTGAGTTTTGACCAATATCACCGCCATCATATTCACAATGCCCCAGATCTCTTTTAGATGCTATACTCTCTCAGGTATATTCAGCTTGAGGCTACTTCCATGTGGTAAGGATTTAATTATGTGCCATATTTAGACATATTTTAAAATGATTTGAGGGACAAAAGGAGATGATGGAGTCCCAGCATTCCAATATAAAGCTCACCTGCAGTCAGGAAAGGAGATAATCTGTTTGAGTAAGCCTGAGTATGAGTAACACTCTCTCTGCGGCTTTTGACAGCCCAAGACCATCTCCCATTTTAGTAATTGTATTAGACAGTCATAGTTGGCTGCCAACTTGTTTTATTGATTGGGGATAAACGGGAATGCAAAAGGAGTCAAACAGACCCCATTGGCTCTTATTCCTAAATTCAGAGACTATAGGGAATGTCCAATTACATTTGTATTCAGAGATGGATGCAAAAGGCACCATATGTTTCAAGATTCCTGCAAAGCTTCCTGGTAAGAGGGGAATAATTCGACTTGTCACATCTGCTCACAGGCTAGTCCAGAAGGATTTATCACTAATTCAAGTGGTTTTTTAAATTGTTTGAATTACTACCACAAAGGCTGTACTTTTCACCATAATCTTACTACTTACTTGTTGCCATCTGCACCACAGAAAACTTAATGTTTTTCCAAGGAGGAAATGGCCAGGGGGACCTATGATCACTGTTAATTGGACGTTTGGGCCATAGAAGTGAACTAGGCAAAGGTTAGACAGGATCGCAAAAGTGGCGGTGATCCTGCATGAAGATCAAGATATTGAATTATTCCATGGAAGGTACATCCTCGGTCTCTCTGATACATACACACACTGAAAGTCAAGAAGTATGTGGAAAATGTGATTTTGAAACTCCCTCTAACTCTTTTTTAGGAAGTCCATTTTTGAATGTAGTTCTTATTTTTTTTGAAGGAAAATAAAGGATACGTGCTAAGAATTAGATAGATAGATAGAAACTCTCCTTGGTGGAAGTAATAACTGAAATATATAAAGGTGCGCTGTATGTATATAAAAATAGAATCTGAGAATAAATTAAAAAAACTTAGAATAAAACCTTATGATACAACTGTAGCATTAATAGAAACACATTCAAAAGGATTATGAGTATTCAGTTTATAAAATCTATGTTAAATTGAATTTTTTAAAAATTATACAATGCATGTTCTGTTTTAACACCGCTGGCTGCATTTACAGAACTAATGAGCCCCTTATCCTCTATTTGCAAACTGAGACAGCTCTAAAAGTTAAAATCTAACTGGCAAAGGTAACTTAAAAAAAAATTTAAAATACTGATAGTTGTCCAAGTGTACATTATTAACTAATCAACATTAAATATTTTTTATAATGGCTGTAAAATAAATAGTGTTGTATTATTGTCTGTGCAATGTTTTACTCCCTGTGATAATCCCTATCTATGTGTCTGGAATACATATACAGCACAAGTATTTTGTTTAACTAAGCAGCGCCCAATAAAACCTATTCCGTTTTAGGTTTGAAGTGAGGGCTCCAAAGCTTAGCGGAATCAACATCTGTACTCACGTAATATACTTGAAATAATTTATTTAAAAACACAATATATTATTGCATATTTTTGATGAATAAAAATCAGCAGGCATACAATGACACAATGTGCATGTTGTGATTGGGGCGTAACAGCATTGCAGAACTTCAAATTGTGTAAAATCCATCCACTCAGGTGACAATTGATGTGACAAAGGTGACAAGAAGTTGAAATGAACCCTGCACCCAAATTGAGTTATCTGACTAGAATCTTACATACAAATAAAATGACATCTGAGAAGGTTTATATGTGATGAAGACTGAAGCAGCGTCTGCACAAACAAAAGGCCAGATGCTACAAATGCACCCGAGGAGATAATTGCATCCGCGTTGGCCGCACTTCACAGTTCAGAGATGACGGGTGTCCATAGGTGCCAGGGAAACACCTCAGAGGCTAGCATCGGACAGGTGCGGTAGGCAACCCCTCTCCTGCTTCTGCTGTTCTGCGAGGACCAACCGGGGTCCCCTTCAGCCCCGACTCTGGAAGAGAGTCACCTGGTCTACCTTTTTCACGCATGAAATGCACTCGTTTTTGTGAGTGCGTGTTTTTGGCGGGGACTGGTAGGAATGAAGACGCTGGATGTGATTTTAAAGGGTAAAGTGTCTGAAAGTGATTTTACACTGAACACCGAAGAGCCGTGCTTCACACACTTTCTTTTTTCTTTTTTTTTTAACCAATAACGATGCTGTGCCTCTGTTGTGCTGGAGATTAATTCACACATCAAACGCATCTGCCTCTGCCTGCTTCCCCACATTTTGTCATTACTGTTGCTGTTCATGGTGTTGAATATTGGATTTAATAAGAAAGCCATGTCTGGGCTATATGGGGGACTTTTTTTTTGCTTTCTGTGTTGTGTTGATGCTTGATTTCATTGTGTATGCAGTGATGTTGATTTGTGTTGGTCTGGTTATGCCTTCTTTTTCAGCAACCTATCTGTAAACCCTGCTGCTTGTGTGGTTATTTTTTGTCTTCACCAGAATGCTTCACTGGCATAGCTGTCTCTATGTTTCCGAAGTGTGCTGGTTGTAGCTGTGGCTGTTAAACTAAAAACATGAGATCTGATTTGTTCCTCCTACTTGCAAAATGCATGGAGGGATTTCCCTACAAAACTTTAGGTGTTTTGACAGTCCCCTGTCCTAGAACTTTAGAGAGATGTGGTTTTGTTGTTGTTAAATTCTGACTTTTTTTTTTTTTTTTGTAAACTGCAAGAGTCAATTAATTCCATAAAAGTAGCACAGAGTCTGGTAAGACTTTAAATTCTCCAGACACACAGAAAATCCTTATTTACTCCATTTTCTGTGCAGTTATCCCTCTGCTGTTCTTATTCTAGTTCACAGTCTGTAAGCTGGTACAGATTAGTTGACTTATTCATTACAGAGGGTGTCGGTTGTCGATTGCAGAGCTTATCCAGTGTGATTAATGTTGTGTAACAACCAAAGCAAACACAGACTGGTCTTTTAAAGGGTCTCCTCCACCAAGGGATGCATTGGAAAGATATACTTGCAATATGTCACGTGCTGTGTGTTATTTAGAGTTTTTCCGTTAGTGTTTTGTCCATGAACAGATGAAGCCATGGAGGTCTCCCTTTTTAGTACATGCTTGTGCTAATGCAGCTTTACTTCTGCTTAATTCCAAGAGAAACTGAATATTTAAAGGTTCTTTTCTCAATTATTAGGTACTACAAGAAATGGCTCAATAATGTTAAAATATATTAATTTAGTCTTCTTGAGGAACATTAACAAGATTTATATGCGGTAGCCTGCACAGACAACGCCCAGTTGATTAATTTTTCACTAACCATCACTCTATGTTCATTATGTATTAACAAAGCAGTGGGTTTCACTCCATGAAGATCTTTTCCTTTCTGACAACACTGATTTATTCATTGTTGATGCAAAATATTATGCAGGTGAGGTTTGCTGATTCTCTGGTATGTTTAAATTTGTAGTAAAACTGAGATCTACCACTGTTAAAATCCTCTCTTCTGTGACATGGATATATCACTTGTAATTCTCTTGTGCATTGTTTGTGCACTCTTGCTGGTGAATGTTCATTCATGAATACGCACATATGTATGCACATGAAGCCTCTACACAGTTTCAGCTCAGTATTAGTATTGGACATTGGCATTTCCCTGGGGCAAGGATCCGCTCTCCACCCAAACAATGAGGTGCAGCTTTTGCTCTCTCAGTGAACGAAGGAAGCAAGCCCGTTCAGGAGGTCAGCTCCAAGCTGTTGACATTGCTCCCTGGTTGCCTGTAGTACTGGGCAGAGCCTCATTATCACAGGGTCTGCTTGGAACAGAGTAGGCTTCGTTAGGAAGCAGCTGTCAGTGCTAAGGGGGCGAAAGCAAAAGGGAAAGAGCAGATAAAGTACAGCCTATTCTGGTCCATTCATAGTGGCGCTCAAGGGCCAGTTGGCTGCAGCATTGTAGTCAGCTTTTGTGTGTGCGTGTGTGCATGTGCAATTCTGGCCAGTGAGTCTGTGTGTTGTGTCAAACCTGAAACAAGTACTGCAGTAGTTTCACTTGTTACGATTCTTCCTGTTGGTATTTTATATCTGTCAGGGACTTGTTGAACGCTGGAGAAATAAATTTCTTGCAGTCATGTCTACTTTTTCAAAATTTTATGTTGTCTTTTAAGATGCTACACACACACACACACACACACACACACACACACACACACACACACACACATACATATATATATATATATATATATATATATATATATATAAGAGGGCTTCGACATGTATACACAAAAACAAATTCAGCACAGGGGTTAGGTGCATTTTGATCTCAAAGGACAAAGGATATAGTGAGAATAAACATTACTCTTACGGCTCTGGTTTTGTTTATGTCTTCAGTTACATTTGTGGCATAAATGCTTTAATTAAGACTCAGTCATCTGTGCCAGATTTCCAAACATCTTTTTTGAAGAGATAAAAAAATGTTGAGAAATGTTGAAGCATGCAAGATGAGAAGAATACAGTAAAGTGGTATATCTGAGACAACAGCAAAGGAAGAAAATAATTAGAAAATGCATAAAACCAATTTTCAAGCATTAGGGGGAAAAAATATGTACAGTGGAAGTCTTCTGCGGCATGTGTCAAGTTGCATGTCTGTCACACTCGATCAGTGACCAGAGCTAATGAGATGCTACACGCTGCCTGGGACTTGAGCTGGAAAACTCCTGTTCTGGTGCACATTAGAATCTAGGGAATTCCAAAAATCCTGCATCTGGTGAAAAACAGAGCAACCTTCTTTGGAACAGTGGTCATTAACTTCTGGGATTCACTGAGATACGATACCCTGTTGAGAAAAAAGTTTCCATACTGATGAGAACAGGTCTTTGAACTTTACCAATTTTCTGCCCAGTATAAGCAACACGAGTGAGGAAGAGAATCCGCCAATGCCTTTCTATTAGGAAATGTAATGCATATTAAATGATGACATACAGATGTAGTCAAAGAAGCGAAGTCACAGATCAGCGAGTTTTAGAAAAAGTGGAGGGATTGATATAGTGTGGCTTGAGTGAAGTTGAGACATGACATACTGAAATTCTGAAGTTCTGAAGTTTGAACAGTTAAAGTGATGATAATTATCACATGGAAAAGAATGATTTAAATAAGAACTTCAACTTTTATGGAAAACATATTAGCCTTGCATTGCTTGTATTTTATTCAGTTGTGCATTGTTCACCCCCCTCCACACCAAAAAAATTGAATTAAAAAAAAATCCTTTTATTCTACATTCTACATACATTTTGGGGGCATTTTTCCACTGAGAGCTGAAAGTATCAAGAATGAATACACTTTTTTTTCTTTGCATGAGTGATCCCACTGGGAGTCAGACCCGAAAGTCTAATATAGTTTGCAATGTACTCTGTGTCCTGAAGAACTGGATTGGGATATTGCAGTTTTTCCTTTTGTATAATTTTTCAAAACTTTCTATAATCCTGTTTTTTCACGTTTACTTTTGTCTAATACTTTCTGAGTTTTTATTGACAAAACGTTTAATCAACGAATCTTAAAAAAACTTCAAGCAGATTGACAATTAAAGGAATCATTAGTTTTTGCCATTATTAAACCACATTTGTCATTTTGTTGATGGTGCATTCTTTTCTGTGCAATGTGAAAAATGAAATCCCGCAATCTCCCCTGAGATTCTGGTCCATGTAGACATGAGTGCATCACATAATTTCTGCAGATTCATCAGCGGCACAGTCATGCTGCCAATCTCTGGTTCTCCCACATCCCAAAGGTGTTCTATTGGTTTCGGATCTGGTGACTGGGGAGGCAACTGGAGTTCAATGAACTCATTGTCAATTCTTGCAGCGAGACATTTCTTTACCTTATTCAGAGTAAAGGAAGTGATTTTTGTTTTAAGTTTTTAACCTTAACTTAATAGTTCTAATTGTTGTGATCTGATCTGTTTTACTTATGTGTTAATTACACAGTTGCCAGTAGATTACAGTTCACCAGTGACCAAAAGTAAGGTTCTGAATTAATTACATTTCAACCAAGGTTATCCCTCAGAAGATAACAACTGGCCCTGGAAAAATTCACCATTGTTGTAAGACCAGTCACTCTGTCCCTGAACTACTGCTGCCAAATCGATGGGGATCTTTAATAGCAATTTCCAGGCACCCCCGATGCTATTGATTTCAGTCAACAAACATTTCACTTTGATCATTATGATCCCAGGCTTGCAACACACTTCCTGGGGCTTTTCCTCATGAGGCTTACAATCGGTCTTAAAAAGGCAGTCCAGTGATGGTTGGCACATTGACTTTGACCACCCATTGTACAGAGAGAAATTGAATTGTATTTCAGGAAATGAAGCACACAAACAAGTTAACATTCATGGGACAATTTAATGTTTAGTGGCTAATTTTTTATTGTGTTTCTAAAATTAAACTCCTTTTCCCACTGCATTCCAAAACCTGCTCCCATTCCTTTAAAGGGTTAAATATTTTCCCATGTATCTGATGGTTAGCCTTATTGTTATATATATATATATATATATATATATATATATATATATATATATATATATATATATATATATATATATATATATAATTAGAGAGAGGGAGAGACAGACAGAGGAGAAGAGGGAGCTCTGGAGACTAATTAGAAGTCCTCAAACTTAAAAATCTGTTCAAAGTCTTGTTGTTGCCAACACATAGAGGCGGTGACCTGGGGTCTCATTTAATGCTTCTAAGTATCTATTAATGTTCCTTGGGTTATGTTTAGAGCTAGGGGAGACACAGGAGCAGGGAGCTGATTGATGAGAAACATTAGATGCCCGGCAGGCACTGAACTCTAATATAATGCAGTCATATGGCTATTTTTTTCTTTTGGTGTGCTTCATTACATTTCTCTTTGGTGGAATATTTTTCTGTTTTAATAATTTATTGTTCCTTTTCTTCCAGGTTTTTCCTCAAAATCAATCAGTGGCTGTCTTCCGAGAGATAAGCATGCCTTATTAATGTTAGATCTTTATCGTTTCAGCAGGACCACCAACACTGTTGCTGAGTCTGCTGATAATTGACATTTTCTCTAGATGAGGGTATTTATCATGCTATCATTGTCTGTAGGAGGCCCCACAGCTGACCATTCCCATGCAATATTCTGAGAAAATAGGTTGGATTCTGCACCGTGAATCCAGTATTCAATGCAGTATTCATGTTTCCTCGTGAGAGGGAAAAGATTGTTTCTTAAGGGAGAAAGTAAGGATTTCCATTGCAAAGCAAAGCATTGGGCAGAATAATTCTGGATGAAAAGGTGATATGCACAAAGTGACCTTTAAATCGCACCCTTTTTCATTGACTTGGGAGGTGCCTTTCAGCCACAATTAAGGACACACAGAGCAATGTGACCAATATCCCTACTCCAGAGGACACTAGATATTGGAAGCATCCACTGCAGCTGACAGTAATAATAGTATACATAACAGTGAGAGAGCAATGTCACTTTAACCATCAGAATTTGCATTTCTATTACATAACTGGAAGATTAGGGCCTTGAATTACATTATTCTCTGCAGATGTGATGACATTTGGATGAATCTCAAAAATAATGTGCCTCGTTATCAAAAGTTTGTTTGTCCAGTAGTGGCTATCAGCACTGAGTAAATGCTATAGTTAGGGTTCATTTTTAAGCAACCATGATAACTTTGATTTCAGTATGACAATGGGGAGATGGAGTAGGTTGTTAAAAAGACAACAACTTTGTCAGAAAAACTGGTTTAATAATAGTGTAATAGTGTCACCATAGTCAGTACTGCACAGATCGAATAGGGGAGGCCCTAAAAAAGGACAAATTGCATCAGTTGAGAAAGGGAATGATTTCATGTTGTCGCTAATCAAATTCAAGACAAATGTCAGCTCACTCATTAATTTTAAACAGTTTGGCTGCCATTATAAACGACATATGATATTAGATGCAACACAACTAAATGAAAAGCTAAGGGGAAAGATATGATATATGTGTCACTGAAGTACGTCCTGTTGGGGAAATGCATTTTGAATGAGATCACTGTAACTGCATTTGACACACTTCATTTCATCCTCATCAGTCAAGTTCAGTGTCAGACGATGGTAGACGTGCATGGCTTAATGAAGGGGACATGACAACTTGTAAAGTTTGAATGTTGTTTGAGTGACGCCAGGTCACTCCGTTTTTTTTTTTTCAGGATCAAACAAAAAAGTTTTTTAATCACTTGTCAGAGAATCGGCAAAACTAAACAAAATAAAATAAACAAAATAATCAAATTAAAATGAACTCCATAAAGCATATGGTATACTCTCTCTCTGCAATGGAGATTAGGATTGGATGAAATAGATAATATCCTCTTTCAATGTCCTGATTTTTGATACTGCCCATAGAGTCAGAGCTAACAGCAGAACTCTTGTGCTATGTTATTTGACATGACATACTCTGAACGGCATTATGATATAGATTATAAATATTTAGGAATGGGGTTTGATGAAATATTCTTGAAGCTGAGTCAAGTTCTGAGAGAGAGAGATGTAAAAGAGACTAAACTAAACAGAGATGCTGAATGAAAGATTCAGTCTAGGATTCAGGCAATGGAGCCTGACCCAAATTGGAACAAGCTATTGAACCCATCATCGGTCCTATTGGTTTTTTTTTTCCACTCTCCGAGCCACATTCTATCGCCTAACACTTAGGATTGGACGTTTCTCTCACTTGTCAAATTCCATCAGAACTTGCCTTTGGAAAATCACTGTTACGAATTAAAATTGCTCAAGGAAATCGAGTAGTTCCCAATATGACGATTGTTCATCATAGGTCCCTGTTGTTAAGTATTGCCTACCTACATTCTGAACCAACAGTAGAACAAACAAGGGAGAAGAAGTGTGACAGTTATTGCTGTTAGATTTTGGATTTGTCCTCAAGTTGCAGATTTCCCTCTTTTTTACAGAGATGCCGTCCTTCTATTGGAGTTTCTGTACTGTGGTGCTCTGCATCAAACTACTATGCTTAGACATACTGCTATGGTTTCTCCGAACACAATTATTTGCTGTGATAAACATGTCTCATTGCATTATCCATATTACTGTACCAGCAGCCATGAACAGCATCATGACTTGGAGGTTGAAATGATTTTGTTTTTCTCCCTCTGACATGCAAAATCAGATTATGGGACCCCTGATATAAGACTTCATTAGCACTTCACTCATTTAACCTGGCATATGCAACTCTACACTGAGTCAACAGTGAGTAAAGTTGTTTGTGTGTGTCTGCCATATCACCCATCAAAGCAAAGCAATTCATGGGGGCAGTAAAACTTTATTATATGGTATTAATTGATTTTAATAAAAAGTTTGATCCAGCTATTTTCCTACACATAGATCACACACCAAACATCTGGCCTTCATGGCCTAATTATTGCAAGTAATGAAATGCTAATTTCAACACTCGTACTGCATGCATGAGGGGCCAGATTCATGTGAAACAGAAGTTTATGACAAAACTAATAAATAAAACATCTTACTGGTGGTAAACATTAAGCAACTGAGGGAAAGAAAACAAAATGGGGAGGAACATGGGGCCCGATGATTAACAGTGCTTTTACATAATCACGCCTGTGCCTGAAGGATGGTTTCTTTTGCCCTACTGTTTACTGGTTTATGAGGAGAGTGATGTGGCTTTTCATTAGCTCAGCAGTAATTAATGCACAAAATTAGGCAGCCTTTGATCAATTATAGGGGCTAGTCTTGTCAGAGCTTTCATTATTTATCTATGAAATCAAAACTGAAGTCCTGAAACAGTAATGCTAAAAAGTTAGATCCACATATTAGCATAAGGTTCAGTAGAACGAATACCCCTATCAGATTTTGGATAGCATTGACATATCTGGCTTCTGCGTGATACTTACATACAAAGTGCATGCATGAGGTCTGAGATCTGTGTCCTGGGAAATAAATTAGCTCAGTGTGGCAGTGAAAAAATTGGCACTGATATCTTCCCCTAGTAAGGCCTCAGTCCCCTCAGCCTACATGAAGATTATATCTCTGCGGGTAATTCTTCATACCAAGATAAATGAGTTAACGGGCAAATTGTTATTCGTCAACCCACATATTAACGCTATACCTGTTCTGGGTTCACCTACCTGTTGATAAGGCACTGGTATGCACCTATTATTTGTAATAGCTACGATCTGTGATGGCATTGGCATTAGAGATATAGAGGAATGACTTGTAATAACGCAAAATGTGATCAAACACAGTAAGACAAAGACCTCATCAGACTAATCTCAGATAGCTTAATGAAAACACTGTCCTGTGAGCACCTGCATTTGTCCCTAAATCAGGAAGTACCCTAATTTATCTGTACAAGGCACAAAGTAAGTTTGAAATTTTTCATCCAACACAAAAGATTTGTACACTTGAACATTACTCGGTTTGACCTTTGACCAATAGATAAAGTTTAAGCTCTTTGGTATGTATATATTACAGTACAGTATAGTACATGAATGTAGGTTTAAATGATTAATTATGAATTTTAATTTAACTTAATTCAGTTACGTTAAATCAAAAGAAAAGCCGATACATTTTCAACACGTTAGTCAGATGATGGTTCCAACTGCAAAAGAGGGGAAAATAAAGGATAGTGTGGAAGACAGCCAATGTATTTTTCCCTCTGTGGTTTATGTCAGCATTTATAGAATTTAAAACCACAGAATCAAATACCAGCCCTAACATACTGTATCTTCATCTTTCCCAAGTACACTGAACGATACAAAATCTTATGCCTTTACCACTGATCACTGCATTGACTGATTGGGACAGTAGAACACGCGTTCTCCAGATGCAATCATAGGGGTCAGTTCACCTAAAGAACCAGTAATACAAAGGCAACACTTTCCCATTTACCTCTAGTAGTATGGAGCCCAGTTGATAGGCTCCGTTTTATTGCCCAATATTTTATGTATTTGGAGCTGAGGCTTATACCACACACATCCAAACCTGGACAAAACCCAAACTATCTCCATGGCTTGAAACCACTAAGGATACATGAGGAAATATATTTTTTTGTATTTTGGGCTAACCAACTCATTTTTCTCTTTATGAAAACATGTTTTATGTTTGCAAAAATATAAAATTGTTCTTGACAAGGCAATATTTCTCATGAGCAGCTGTAAGGCATTTAAAAAAAAAAAAAATCAAAGTAGTCTCTGACTCATGAATTATTTCCCTGGGTTACTGAAGTCTTTGGCACTCGATCTCCAGATCTGTCAAGAGGGGGGATTTGAATTGATGTGACTAATGTAAAACAAGGCCAACTGTCAGATGTAAGCCAGTCACTGCTAGTGCACTTTTGCACCCTCCATTTCCAAGGCATAATGATGCATAGTCATCACACTTAAGCCCAGTCTAGTGCCTACATATGGAAAAGGTGTCAGTTGCAGCGAAGAAAATTATGCAGTCCACTAGCTCCCTGTCTAGCATGGCATCTCAGCTGCTCGCAGATTTCCCTGAAGAAGAGATGACATGTTTATGATTTATTCCCCTGATGGGGCCTACACCTAGGAATACAGGCTTGTCCTTTACCCCTGACTGGCCTGCTGGGGGAAGTCTATTGTGAATAACTAAATTGAAAAAAATTCTAAAACTATCTAAGCAACCAGGCTGATTAATAGTCATAAAGAAAATTTTATTTAATTAACCATGATGGCTTGATCTCTTTTGAACCCCTTATCCTGTACGGGTTTAAAAAAAAAAATGGCAGATTGGACACAGAAGATTTGAAATAAATTATAACATGCTAGTTATTTTAGAAGCAGATGCACTGAATATTGTTGTCACAATACCAAAATGATGACTTTGATAGCATACCTGACTCGGTATTTCAATACCGGTCCTGAATAGATACCACAAGGGTCATTCTTCCCGTCATTTTTAAAAGGAATTTGACTGAATAGAAAAATAGAAAATGCTTTCCGTAGAGCACAGACCTTCGCCACGGAGGTGTATTGAGTCATTTGCTTTCAGTCTGCTTCTGTGCGCTACTATAATGTGCTGGCTCGTAATCCTCGATTTGAGCTTTAATCAACATGAGTGCCAGACTTGCAGTTAATGTCATCTATGTTTATTATTTTCATACTCAATAAAAATGTGGCTCACGGGCTGTTAAATGTTTTCCTGAGTTTTTTTTTTCTTTACTTGTGAATACCTTGGTTTTTTTTAGCGGCTTTCAAGTTTTAGATATGTTTATGTTACCAGAATGAACATTGCATTTCCATATAGAGATGTTTACCCAGTTAGTAAGTTATCTACAAAGATGAAGCCAAAAGAAGAAAGTTATCATTGTCCTTAATTGCCTCGTCTAACTTTGATGGCGAAAGAGGTTTGCTTTCCACAAAATAAATCTTATATTTTAGGGTATGGGCATGATGTATGTGCATGTCATCTATCACATTCACCAACCTGTCACTCCTTGAATTCTTTAAACTGGTCAGCATGTCTGTCGGCGAGATGCTTTGCCAAGTTGGATGTGCTGACTCCCACGGTCTGCGTAGGTTTAAAACATCTCTGTAGTGTCCGTGGGTTTGCCCTGACTGTCGACTATATAAGTGAAATTGTGCCATATTTCGTCTCGTTTGTTGACGAGCTGTGGGCAGTTGGCATGGGCATATGTATTTACATCCATGACTCTTGTTTTGTCGCTTTCATGGTGAGAGTGCAGGGAGTGAAGGCAGAGTGCTACACACACTGCCCTGCTGTCACACATTGATGCTTCTCAGGAAATCCAGCTCTTATTACAGCACTGTCATTCTTTAAGTATCAGTACTAATAAAATTGGGTTAGCACCACTTTTGTAACAGGGTATTGCAATAACACTAGTGTCGTATGAATGTTAATTGTTTTGAAAGCTCGCACACATCAAGTGTGAATGTGAGTGTCACTTGGATGAGAAAAAACAAAACCTTAGGGCTGTTTCTATTTTGTGACCAAATGTTTGACTGTGTAAATTTCCCATGTTTAGCATGATCCTTTTCTCTTTACAACTGGAAACCAGTTGAACATTATATTCACTGTCTTGAAAACTCACCATTAAAGTTATAAGCCACCTTAAGAGCTCTGCTCACAGAATAGATATCAAGCAGATGTTATCATGTAGAGACACAGAGCAATCGACAAGAGTTAACAGTGTGTTATCCATAAACTTACATAAAACACCTTTGAATAAAATCTCTGAATATTCTACAGTTTTCATGAGTAACCATGGCTTTTAAAAAGAAGAGGAAAATAACCTGTAATAATTTGTCCCCTCAGTCCTTGTGTGGATACTGCTGCAGTGTTCCTCTATTTGTCACTGTCAGCCTCCAGACTAACTATATGAGAAGGCAGCAGAAAGAATGGAAATGGGGGGGGGGCTGTGTGAAGAAAATGCTGAAGTATGTGATTAAGAATAATGAGTAAAAGATTGCATAAAGCCTTCTCCCAAATCACATATCAACTCCATGGCTGGCATTATCCCTGAAGCATCTCATCAGTCCTGGACTAAGTCCCCATCGTTCTGCAATGCAAGTACACGTGCGCCCACCCACTCACACACACACTCACACACACACACACACTTACGCAATCATAGCAGTCCATTACCAGCTAACACATGAGCCAACATCTCTCTCTCTCTCTCTCTCTCTCTCTCTCTCTCTCTCTCTCTATCTATCTATCTATCTATCTATCAATCTATCTAACTTTAACTTTCTCTCAGTGGATCTGCTTTGTCCTGGATGGTAACGGCAGGAACAAGACCTGTCAAGTTTCATATCAATATGGTGACCTTCCGTCCCTAGCTGCTGTTCCACCTCTCCAGCAAACACAGCCAGGCCTGCCTGTTATCTCCAAACCACTGTTTGGAGAGGCATCTCTATCAGAACACTGGGAAAACATCTAATGCATATCAATTGGAAGACTTTGATTTTTATTTGTTCTGCATTTGCTCTGTCTTGCTATGGTACACAGAAATGACAGCAGGGTCCACTGTATAAACTCTCAAACCACCTGATTCTTGTTGGAATTTGATGGAGAAATTCAGTCTGTGAATGTTGAATCAATGAGTCATTTCTCATTTTGCCTCCTGCTTCCCCTTTTGTTAGAAGATATATTAGATGTGCAACTAGGCGTTGAAAGAGATCCATTTTTTTGGGGGGGTTGGTTAAGCAATTATTAAGAATGCTTTAACAAGATATTTTGAAATGCAAAACACCTAATGAACTTGTTGTAATTGATATTAAATTTGCTTATCCAGCTCTGTTAGTAAACGTACTACCTACAAACTGCTTACTTGCACATCAAGCAGACAGAAACCTACATGAGTATCCTATAAGATTCCTCTTTTTTCCTCTATGCAATATTCATTTGATGTTTTGACTCTTTGTTTTATCATGCTGAGCAGGTAGCATTACAACTTGCTTGTTGGAGTTTGTTGGATGAAAGCAGCTTCTTGTGCTTTTCTATATAATTTTTGGAGATGAAATGATGAGTCAATTAATTGATAATGGGACCAACAGAGAACTAATCTGCAAAAAATCTTAATATGTCACCTCGACTTGTATTCAGTCTATACTGTTACGCTTACTAGCACAGTGTTGTTAATGTGTTTCTACTGTTGAAAGCAATTTATATTCTAACAGTTTGAATGTAATACGCTATTTAGTGTTGGCGAAAATAAAGCTGACTAGTGAGATGTAGGCTGAAGGTAATTGTCTGAGTTCCAACCATTAGATTTAAAAATCATCTGTAGCAATTCAATAATAAAATTTAAAGCAATCATTTGTAAATAAGGAGACAAACTTTCCATTTGAATGTGACTGACTGAAAATCATGCTGAATGAGGCCCAAGTGAGTTGTGTGTTAGTGCCTTAATGTAAATCTTAATTTTACCATGCATTCTCTTATTTTAAAAATACTGAATACCGTCATATGCATTTTTCATAAGATTTTAGCCCTGTTTTTTTCAATGTGTGTAATGTCACGATATATAAATGTGATTTCAGAGACCTGCTACTTTTAGTGAAAAATTTCAGCATGTAGGGGACGAAAACTATCTGCTAATAGACTTCGTCGTATTAACTGCCTCTGGATAAAGGAGCTAACTATCGGTTCCTTATGATTAATTGAAGACACCTATGAACAGCCATCAAACCAAAAAAATACCCCGATATTTTAACTAAACCGCTATCACCTAGCCACTCTAACATCGGTGAGCCTCGTGTCACAATGGCTAAATAAGTGCATGAAGGGATTTGAGGAAGTTGTAAAACAATGTGGGGAGTTGGCAGCAGATGAGTACCAATATACACTGAGAATTAAAGTCTGGATGTCATTATTGGGATACTTTGGGCAAAGGATGATGAAGGGTGAAGGTCAGACGAGGCATTTCAGTGACAGAGTGACAGAAAACTGGAATTATCTGATTTTCAGCTGTTTTTAGGTTTTTTTTCTTTCATTGCAGTAAGTTCTATTCTTTACCGTGTACTTCAATTTTTCATTTTGTATCCATCCATCTCTCCTCTGCCAGACCAATCATCAGGGGAGGACATCATGTTTTGAGAGTGTGAGAGGACAACATAATATCTGTCAACGTCATCCTCTCTCTACCTTGCTGTTAGTGAATACTGCTTCCCCTCGGCAGCTCTTATAGAGGCCCTTCACCTTCTTTTTCTATCACCTCATATTTTTTGTCAGAGTTTTCATTGGAATTTTCACACCAAAGAAATGTAAAAAAAAGAAACCCTCTTGCTCTTGTTTTTCCTACCCTGCTGGCCATTGTGGTCTTGCCAGAGCTGTAAAATTTAGACATGAATTTAAATTTGAGTCAGAATTCATTTGCAAAAATTAGGATTTTAAACTTAACTTCGTGAAGGCTGGCTTTGACTTGAGAACAAAAGCCTTATATAACTGTAGATTAGGTTCAACACATTGAAACAAAACACCGAAAAGGTTCTGTGATAATCTTTGTCTTGCTGCAACTGTGTGAGTCAAAGTAAGCAGTCGATTGTGTGTTAGCTTGTCTTCGATCACTGATAATTATTCACTTACTTTTCATTTTTGCTCAATACAAAAACGATCGATTCAGTGTTACCTAGCACCACAGGTTTACTTACAGGTCATCATCCCTGCCCAGATGGATTTTGTAGTATCCTGCAGTAAAGATGTGGAAAAATATTACTCAAGGAGAAAAAGATAACAAGCCTTGAGAAATGATGGCTACACAGGCTTTAATGCAGGTAAAATTTTACTCGCTAAACACATGTAACAGCAACATGAAGCAAATAATTTACGTCTGTTTTCTTCCATTTTCCCCTAAAACTACAGTGATTGTGTACTAGGCTCCGAGTGCTGGCAAAACACTGAATACTGTGCCTGACTGCACCTTGTCTAGACATTGACAAAGGACTGAGGCTACTGTTGCTGCTCTGCTAATGGGTTTCTTTCACTACACAACCTGATTGGACATTCCTTATGACTTTACTTGGACCTATGGCATGACTTAAGACTTTCCCTCAGAGCTCAATCGAAGTTCTGGTCCTTGCAGACAACGATGCTATGTTAGATAGTTGTAGGTAGTTGGAGATATTTCTTGAAAAAAAATATTGCTGCATTCTCATAGTTGTGTTTAATGGTTAGTATATGATTACACAAAGAATGCCTTCATTAGTTCCAAATCTCCTCTAATTTAAATCACTTGTTGTGCAGAATACATTTTAATACTGAAAGCAGGATCTATGGTCACACTATAGTGCTCTGTTAACAGTGAGCATATCATAACACCAAAGATTATAAATCTAGTCAGATAAATCTGAGATTGTGAAACATTATTAATCCCCATGGAGAAACAGGGACTTTGTGTCAAGACATGTCATTAGATACAGAACAAGAACATTTTAACATAGGTATATATCAAATGCTGTAACATGTTGAAAAGAAGAGTAGAAGAGTGTATTAAAAAAATGACATTTTCATGTAGCTGCATAAAATTAAGAGCAGTGATAGGTTTTTGGCAACATTGTGCAAATATTTCCGTCATTTGTCAGTTATCAAAGCACGTATACCATGTACAAAAATGTTTCTAGAAATACACTTTTGCAAAATCATGCTGTAGTGTAATGACAGTGCAGCTCTTCTCATTCAGCATAGAATCAAATATATGCATTTAAAACCAAAATCCAAAGACAACAGTGAAAGCTTAACAATATTTCCACTGAGAAACTGGCAAACAATGTAACTCCTCTCAGCTAACACGGACCACATACTGTACAAACACACATAGACTGAGATATGGATGTTTCTCCATGCAGAGAAGAAAGAGCCCAGTGGCCAGCTATACAGTGGCAAGCTGTGTGTCTGCCAGAATGGTCTTAAGACTCCTTTTTTTCAAATGAAACAATTCTCTTTTCATTGTTACCTTCATTTTGACATCGAAGTGCAGTTAAGAATTTATGCAAAGTGCTGTGTATTTAATGCAGCAATAAATATGTATTTTTTTCATTTTTGAATAATGCTAGCTCCTTAAAATGACTTCTGTGGTAAGGGAATGTCTTAGATCTGATCTTCCATGTATTGATGTGGGAACGTTTATATTGTATAATGCTTAGCTGCAAGGAGGAAACTTACTGATCCTGCTCTCTCAGTGAATAGGAGTCAGTTGAATGTTTTATTGTACAGAAGATGGCCTGTAGCACACCACACATGCCGTAAAAGACACAAGATAAATATCTTGAATGCGTATGTGTGAGCGGTTATATCTATTATTAAACTGCAGATAACTCAGCATGAAATGTTCTGTTTACATGGCTGTACACAAGGCAGACCAGTCTGACAATTCAATGCAGAGAGCAATCGACATTACTGTTGCATTCTTCTCTCCATGGTGCATGAATTTAAACAGAGGAGATTTGTCACACTGAGTTTTTGACAATTCAAAGATCTAGCAAGTCTCGAACACACATTAACTATCTCCACGACTTTTTTTGGCAAACTAGTGACTATCATAGTTTCTATATAAATCATTATCCTCTGAAATCCATGTTTGCTTGATGACAGCCAGTTATACATTTTGAAGATCAAAGTGCATGAGAGACTATTTGTTAATGATTTTTTTTAAAGAAAAAAAGAAGCAGACCAAGCGTCTTTCCTAGTAAATGTACAGGGTAACGAGAACATCGGTAAAGTAACAAAACAAAGGAAGTTAAAATCATTATGGTGTAATCTTTTCATTATTCTTAACCGTATAAGGTCACCACTAGCCAACCTTTCTAGCTCTAACGTATTTTAATAAATCCGAAACTGCAGGAGAAGTTATATGAACATTTTCATGTAACACAATCAACATGTCAACTGTTGGGTTGCATGATGGTGCATGACTGTGCAAAAGAGCATGAATCTTATTTTTCTTTTTTCATGACTGAGATTTGTGTCATTCTGGTTACTCGTGGTAATTAAAATTCAGTAAAATGCAATAATGAAGCTTTTCTTGTAACAGCCAATGGATTCCAGGGGTCTAACTAAGCCAACAACCTTCAATTAAAGAGGGATTTCTATCATTTGGTCTGCTTGCCTTGCATGAATTATAATAGGTAATAAGAATTTTTAAAAAAAGAAATAAGGTGTAGAAAAAGTCACAAATGTGCCCACTCCAATGTTAATTGAGTATTTATTTTGGCCTTCGGCAGACTACTGAATTTACATAGACTTAAGACTCATCCTATAAATAATTGTGGTATAGCTTTCCCATGCCCACAAACACAAAATACAAAGCATATTTCTCACCCAAGACCGAAAAATAAAAAAAGATGAATAATTTTTTTTTTAAAAAATGATTAACATGAAAAAAATAATAAATGCAAAAAAAGGGGGCTTTTTGCTATAAAATCTTTATGTTGGATCTGTCAGACTGTGCTCAAGTCATGGTTGAGGTTGGTTTATTTCAACTGGATTTAAGATCTTTTCCTTACAAAAGAAATTCTGAATTTTTGATTGTTTTTTGTTAATATTTGTATCCATTAGCACTAGGGTTTAACAAAAATGGGAACATAGATCATACAACGACAATTTCATTAAGAGTTTGAAATAGAACAGCCCGAATATGAAAATATATGAGAAAACACTGCCATTTTTTTTCACCTTGACAGGAAATCCAGTACATGTGTTTACTGGTATCACAGTTTGACCGATTCACCTGGTAACAATCATTTTCTTACAATTAGAGACCGGAAAAGTTTGTATCCGGCTCCTAATACCATTTTTAAAAGTCAAGATAATCCACTATAAATTTCCAAAATGCAAAGTAATCTCAGTTTATTCTCTAGTTTCTTCTTATTCCCAAAGATGAACTTTTCAACAGTTTTATTTCCTCTTGAGGCAAAGCAATATTTACCTTTAGGAATGTGGATCGATATTAACTTGACAGAATGGAAAGAATTCAATGTTCAATGAAATTAACAGAAAGCTTTGAAAAAAAGAATGGTCTTGTTTTATATAGTGATGCACGGTTATTTTTGATATCTAAAATATTTGAGTTTGGATGGAAAAATAGAAGGAAGTTCACACCCTAAGAATTAAAGAAATAAAATGCCAAAAGTCCAGGTAGTATTATGAGAAGCACAGAGCTACACTGCTAAATCATTAGCACCAAGTATGACATAACACAATACTGTGGCCTGCATGTTTTTTGTGTATGAATCTCCCCCAACTAGTGTGTTTGAATTACAGATTTTAATGTGTTTGGATGTGTCTCTAAGCTTGTGTATTTGAACATCAGTAGGTATGAGTTAGCAAGGAATACATGTCAGTGTTTGAGACACTGTTGGTCCCTCAAAGCATCTAGGCTCTCACTACTTCAGGCATAATTGACTGGAAAGATTGGGGAGAACAACTCGCAGAGTCAACATTCACCTGGACAAGTTTAGTTCATATTTTATCATAGCCCCGATAAACTATACACACACATACACACAGGCAATCCTTTCTGGCTACTGGCCTCAGTTGATTTCTACATCCGTGGACACCGTCACGTTCGTCCACTATCTCCATTAACACCACATCGTCATAATATTAATTTCGAGCCGTAACAGATTGTGCGAGCTAAAAATACCATCGGGTAAGAAAGGGCTGGGACCATGGAAAGTTACAAATGTGAGCGTATTGGCGTGAAAAAGTGATGCAAAATTCAAGGAACAAGAAGAAAGTTGACCACAAGTATTATGAGCCCACCTGGGGAGAATCCATTGTAAAGTGTCCTTTTAGGCACTATCAGATGCTCCTACTGGTAAGAAAAAGAGATTATTAGGGGACTGGAAAAATCGTATACTTGAAGAATGTCTCTGTTATATCTTTTTGTTTTGAAATTACTTTTTGTACCTTGTATCATGAAATCCTGAAAAAAGTGAAAAAAATTTTTATAAATAATTCTTGGTTCTTTTGAAAACTTTTAATGGTTTTAAGTTATTTTGAAAGATTTGAGAGATAGCCAATAACCCCTGATTTGTACTTTAGCCACATTCATATTTTATTCTCTGTGTGTGTGCGTGCGTGCATGTGTCTGTGTGTGTGTGTGTGTGTGTATGTGTCTGTGTGTCTGTGTGTCTGTGTGTGTGTCTGTGTGTGTGTGTGTTGTGTACATAGGCCTCTGTTGAAAATCACAAACACTTTAATCATGCCTACAAACCCTAATGCAGCGTTTCAGAGCACCAGCCTAGCGCGCTAAGGCTTGCCTGGGGAGCCTGGACTCCCAGCTGCGTCTCACATGAGCAGTCCAGTAAAATTAGTTGATGATTGATCCCACTCTAGTGGGAGTGGAATGTTTTTCTTTTTCTTACTTCTAAATAGATATTGTATTCAAATACAAGAACAGCCATTGACTTTGTAATCCCTGTGCAACTGTAGCTGACGAGCAGGAAAAGTCAAGTGTTGTATTTGTCTGTGTGCCATGCTTATCTCCTCTGGTCCCCGCAGGCCTGGCTTGTCAATGTCTGTAGCTTCAAGCTACGCTTAGCTGTCTCTGATATTAAAGAGCACTATCTCCGAGGTGGCCATTTGGGGAGACAGGTTTCTTTTCAGTCCAACAAAGACACTCTTTGTCATAACATTGTGAGCATTTTTACCATGTCAAGCTGAATGCACTTTCTCCAGAATATAGCATCTGTAGTCTTTATCTCACTGGATATGAATTTCATTCAATCTGCCCTTTGTATAGCTTTATTAAGAATAAACCCTATGGCAGCAGTATCGTAATATATTGCATTTGCAATATTTAATTTTACTCTTAATATTTATTCTATTACAATACGTTTAAATCTAGAAGTAAAATCTTTTACAAATGAAAAAATAAATTCTTAAAATAATCTTAAAATAATGATTATACCTTGCTAATTCCCTTGGTAACTATTTGCCTTCAAGAACACCGCAATTCTCTGCTTCTGATTTATTAAAGTTTCCCAGCACCAGCCAAGAGAATTAGGTATGCAGCCTTTGTCAATTGTACCCCAAAGCTATGGAACACACTACCTGTAGATATCAGGTAAGCCAGCTCGCTAAATTAACTTATCTCTTCACTTCACTTCAACAGACAGGCCTGAAATTCTTTTTTTGTGCTTTGCTTTGCACTGCTGTGTGTTGTCTTTTATTTTATGCAATCTGTGTATTCTATTTTTTTTACTTTATTTCATTTTATTTTACTAGTATTTTACTAGTATTTAATTGTTCAGTGGAGTTTATTTTACATCTCATGATATGCATTCTATGCATTCTATGTATTCTACTTTATTTTAATCTTTATTGCTGTCTTTTATATTATCTTGTGATTATTATTGTCAAGTGGGTTTTATTTTCCATCTTACATTACATTTGTTATTGTATCCCAGTTCTATCCCAGTTTTTATGTTCAATCTATGCCAATTTCATGCAAAGAACTTAGTGCAATAATTTTAATACTACTACTACTAGTACTACTACTACTACTACTAATAATAATAATAATAATAATAATAATAATAATAATAATAATAATAATAATAATAATAATAATAATAATATCTTGAGTATATAAAGCAGCAGGCTGTATAAGATTGAAATGAAGGGTTCTGATAATTTTTATGAGACCCAAAAGTAGTTTCAGTCCTGTATTAAAATCAGCTGCCCTGCATGCAATTAAGCAGTAATTACAAAAGCATCTAGTTTTATCTCTACTTGCGTGAGTCCGGTGGTCTGTTCTGTACTTATTAAAGTGAATTATCTCTGATAATCATTCTAATCGGGGTTCAGCTCATGTTAGCAGGCTTCCTGCTGGGTGCTAATGTCTAATTACACTGGAGCACGTCTTGATGGGAAGGGTGCCCTGCAGCCTTCCCGCTCCATGTTCTGCCGTGCCTCTCTATCCTTGTCTAATCACACACTGGACTGTCAAGTACACATCATAGCCAATCAGTAATGATAAGCAGTTGATCAAAGCAAACAGAAAGAAACTGATCAAAAGGACTGTGAGATGTGGAGAGGGAGCACATTCCTATGAGCTCATATTTTCCCCTGAAGATGACCTTGATACCCTGAAGATGAGTCATCCATACACTCTCTGCTACTGGTGTGTGTGTGTGTGTGTGCATGTGTGTGTGTGTGTGTGTGTGTGTGTATGTGTGTGTGTGGTACGTGTGTATGCGTGCGTGCATGCATGTGTGTGTGTGTGTGTGTGTGTGTGTGTGTGTGTCTTTGTGCCCACGAGTGTGTGAATAAATCCTACCATGTGTCCCTGTATAGGATGGAGAGGCTAAGGGTAGGTGTTTGGCTGCAGGCAGTCAAGAAGCTTTGCAGCTATAAAGAGACATGGAGAAGTTTGTTAAATAGTCTAATTTAGTTCAACTTTTGACTGAGATAAAATGCAACTTCAGAAGAGAAAAAAACTTACCCTTACAAGTTCCGTAAAGTAATGAGCATCACTTTTATGTTTAAGGCATAACATCATATGGTGCACGTATAGTCTCATATTTTAAAACTTTTTTAATATGCAATCTTCATAAAAGAAGAAAAAAACCTTTTGTCCAGGACACAGATTTGTATTTCACCTACTGTTGTTTTTCATGAAAATAAATTGAGTGAAAATCCACTTCCAAGGTTGGTCATTACCAGGGGTAGGTAGAGTGATTTCATGGCAGCAGATTGGAAAATGGCCCTTTGTAACAACTCCATTTACATAGAGAAATGCTGATGGTTCACAATAACAAATGTGCCATAGTCGACAGAGAGCTGCTCTGCCCATTGTCTTTCACTGACACTTGATAGTAGTGCATGTACAATTATGCATAATGCACTAATGGCGGTTCTCATAACTGTCAGAGAAGCTGTGGGTAAAGTGTTTCCTTTGCAGACAACTTGATGCTAGGTCTACTGCTGGCACGTTTTGATTTTGCTGACGCCAGTACCCCAGACAACAAAATAGCATTGTATCAGCTGAACGTCTGCCTCTGCCATCCTTGCAGAGTTATTGAAAAAAAAACTTTGAAATTGCTTATTGAGATTGGAGTGTCACATTTTTCCTCTGCTTATTTAACTAAAAAAGGAAATAGTTAGAAAATGAACAAAGTTCAATATCTGGATGTTAAGTGTTAATGAAATTATTAAACACTGTTTTCATTTAGAGGAGTTTAAAATGTCCTAATGTCTCTAGAAATGTGAGAAGCAAAGCCGACATCAGCAACAACATTAATGTATTTATGGAGATATATATATTTCATACTGGCTGGCCCATAAGGATTGCAGCAGGACATATTAATGGGGAGAAGCACCCATTATTACAACAAGCTGATGAAAAATTGATTATGTTGTCTTGCTTGATTCTGTTAACTATGTTGGAAGGTAATTAGCCACAGCAGTTTCGTTTAAAATTACAGTGAAATGTTGAAAAATCCTGTCAACAATAGAAACCTGAGCTCTCTAGGCATAAAACAAAGTGTTTTTCCTAATTTATATCACAATTATATAAATTCTATAAATTAAACTGTTCATAATTAATAACTGCTTGAAAAGATTTTGGGGGGAATATTGATTATAACTTTAAAATGTCTCAGTAAATGGTGAGGATCTTTTATGTACCACTTAAACAAATGACTTTAAAGCCAGTGGGAAAGGAGGTGTTATAGTGTTATTTTCAACTAGCAGAATTTTTATCTGAAACTGTAGGGTAAGGAAAATGTATATACTTGCAGATACAATCTTAGTGTCACGTGTATACAATTTTTCACTTTCAGTTAGAAGAGCCACAGTATAGATATCTCAGATTTAGAGAGATGATTGGTCTTTTAGAGTTTTGGCTTTTGTTTTTTTTCTGTTTTTTGTGTTGGTTTTTTTTTTGTTGTATTTACTTTATTAGTGTCATTCTTTAAAATTAATTTCACCATATAGGAATAAAGTGACTCAGAATTTAATTGAACCTATTTCAAAGGTATGTTATAAATCCAACTCTGATCGCCACAATTTTCTTGATTCCCAATAAATTGAAAAAAAGTAAATAGCAAAAAATAAATAAATAAATAAATAAATTTGGTCAAATGTGAAGGAATTCATGTGGCAACCCAAGTTTTTTAATCAGGGCCACCGGAGTTTATTTGCCAGGTTTTCATGAAGTCAGCTGTCAAACAAAGAAGTAATAGCATTAGAAAGAGCAGTACCACACACTCGTGTTTTTTTTTTTTAGAAAATGTAATTTATTTACTCTGGACCTCCCTTCAAGTCCATCTTCAAAATCATGCAGCAAAAGTCTGTGGGTATGATGTTTCACAATAGTTTCCACTCCACTGTTCGCAGCTCACATGAATTTCTCCGAAGATTTATTCTTCACAGCTAATCACTTGTAACTTGGATTGAATGAGTACAGTAAGTCACACTTGCTTGCACTTTACAGAAAAAGAAAATAACCACAGCTGAATCAGAGCCTGGCATGAGGTGATTCTCTCCAAAGTGATTGGATTTCAGAGAATTCCCCCACCCTGAAATATATAAACACCTCATTGCTTTTTAATTTAAGATTAACTTTACTTTTTCTGTCTCAAACTCAAAAGACACAGGTTTTAGAGTGCGCTCCCTTTGTCTGCAGGCTGTCTCTTTTTCTCACTCACTCTCTCTAATATGTTTTGCTCGTTCAGTGCCATCAGTTACATGTCTGCCAAGCATCGCATGTCGTCAACTTGCTCCCAATGACATCCCACTGTTCTGACCATTGATTGGCAGGTCAAGCAGCGAGCGCAAGCAGGAAATCAATAGCAGAGGACCTCTGGATAGTACAGGGGGAGTCTTCAAGGAACTGGCCCGCTGGACACTGCCAATCACCAACTGCAAAATGTAAGGCCAGCCAGCCATGAACAAAAGCTATCTCCAGGCAGAAACACCAGCTTGGATGGTAGATGGATTTGTATTTAGGGAGAAGTTTGTTCCATAGTCTGGGAGTGCAGAAGAAGTGCAGGGAAAGTTTTCTGGAAATATATTTGCATTACTTATGCTCATTCATATGCTAAAACTCAAGTGGGATCTAGGACCTTTGGGATTTGGCATTACTAAATGTAGGCTCTTTATCTTAACATGCAGTTGCACCAGGTCTGACAGTCTAAGCATGACAGAGCAAGCTTATTAGCATCTAGTCAGCCATTTCCAACCAGCGGAACACATGGAAGATACAAGCAGAGTATACACAGCGATATATTCACCCTCTAGGCTCCTTAAAATATGGCCTAAGGGACCCCTGAGGCTTAGTCGAGTTCTGCTTTGTCCTCTGTGGAGATGCTTTTGCCATTTCTCTCAGACCAAGTTTTGGATGTTCTTGGCGCATCCCCAAAACATACACTCAGCTGACACTTTGACAATAGTTCTGGAGTTGGTTTTCAAAAAAAAAAAGCCTGCAAAGAAAATGGAAGACTGCAAATGTAAAACTGACTCTCAGGTCTACCTCCTCGTCGGAGTTAGCGTTGTAGCTCTTGGAGGACCCAAAGGATTTTATCTTTTTTATTTTTTTATCTTATTTTACCCGCAGATACAGCACATACTAATCTGGGAGACAAATTTTTTGAAACTGTTAAATCCAAGATCACTTTATGACTCATTTTGTGTTCCAATAATCTTGCAGTTTCATCCTCCGCCTCATCATTAGTCATTTATCTCACTGGTCGAAAAATATGGATATGATTCATTACACACAACACACAAGAATGTGAACTTCATAAAATAATGGAACAAAGAACATCATATGTACAGTCTTGGCAGAATCTAAGGCACATGTAGCAAAAATATTTGCAACAAACTTAATATTTTTTAGATCCATACATATTTTTTTACATCTGTATACTTTTAAAATTAGACTTTTCTTTAGAAATTTCTGTAGTTGCCTAGTTGATAAGATTTTGGTAGGAGCTGTATTATTGACAAAAAATAATGTGCTTTTCTTGGATATTAGTTTTAAGTAAAGCAATATATCATTTCAATGCTGACAAGAAGTAATTTTACAATCAGCAGGTCTTACGAGTTTGTTTGTTGGACAGGATGCTCATTACTTCAGAATAAGAACAGAAATGCTATGACCTTGCTTCCTGGCACTTCCCGAACATCTGAATGTGTTTCAACTACTGTCACCTTGAGTCCCTGCCATGCACCTGCCTTTCACCGTAAAAAAAAAGAAAGAGCAAAACAAAACAAAAAAATCTGTATTTCCATGGTAACCAGTGGAATTAAAAATGCACCAAAACTTCCCAGAGCAAAAGGAGAATGGCAGCAGAAAGAAGCAGAAAGAAGCAATGACAGCAGGCAATAGCGTGCTTTCCGGATGCCTGACATTAAGGTGCCACAAAGTACAAGTAACTGTTCCCATACATGCATGCACCGGTGTACTAACAATCACATACACATACCATCACTCTCACCTCTTTTGCACACTGAGCAATGGAACTGCACTCATCATAAATTCTACTGTTGCTGACAATGACTTCTCACCAACCCCTGCCCATCTTTTTACGATCTCTTGTATCTACAATACATTCCTAATGCTCTGTGGATAGATGCTGTACTGAGCTCTTGCCTTCACCCTACATTTCAAATGTGGATGTTTGTGAAATGGACTGGAATGAAATGGAAAAAAGAGCCTGTGCCTTATTTCCGCCTCTCACCATCACCTTCTCTTACTTCAGTTTCATTTGCCTCTCTCATTCTCTCCCTGGAGATTATTGATGTCCACCATTTGAAATTGCGTTTTTGCTTCAATTTCAAAGACTCTTCAAGACAGGGTGATAATAACAGCCACTGAAATGGGTAAATTATACCAAAGGCCAAGACAAAGTGGTCTTACTTAGCAGGCTAGTTATAAGGTACTAAATCAAAAAAGCTGCAAGCCTCAGTTTCTTGCTCAACTCTTCTAGAAAATGTTGAGTTTTGGTCAAACTTTTGGTTGCGGTTTCTTTAGTCAGTGTAGAGTGTTCAACATTTTTGCAGGCATGGTGCCAACACCTCTAAAGGGCAACATACACAGAAAGCGTATGACATCGTCAAAACGCCTGCACCTTCTGTTCTCTGGTGGCGTCTTCATGTTTGCATTGCAGGCTGATGCATGTCGCTGCATCAAGATGTGCCACTCTCCTATATCTCCTATCTGTCAGTGTGCCGTGTCCAGCGCGTGTCGCAGCTGTCTAATGGCAACACGGCGTGTGACACACCCAGTGTTTATTGCCCTTATAAATTATCATACTGTGACATCACTAGAGGCTGCACACAACAAATGCCAGAGCGGACATGCATGTTGCAGTTCAAAGTATATATTACTTGCTCTGTGGATTTGCCCCATAAGAATTGGATATTACTGCAAAGATTCCTGCTATATAATATAAGTCTTTAAGGATAGTTTAATTCATGCATAAAACTGAGCTGTGGTTTTAGCATGACTTTTGTCTTCTAATACTTCACCGCACACTGCCATTTGAAACAATTAGGGCATTTGTCATGAATTCCTGTGGTTGGATTCGTTTATCATGCGTAGAAGTATCTGTGACACAGATTGAAGTAATCAAGTTTACTGATTCCAAATGCTTTTTTCTAGCCATATATTTCTTGTATAAAAGATAATTGAATGGTTTCCAATGTTCAAAATGAATCAAAATAAGTAAATTAATATAAGACATACTGAGAATTAATAATAAAAATCTTTGTTGGTCTACCATCCTTGTTGGTTGCTGATTTTACACTCTGGTAAATCGCAACCCAACACCAATTTGCTTCATTTATCTATAATTGGAGTTTTTAATTCTGAGTGAAAATGGCAGCCGTGACAACAAAACCACAGAAATGTTATGGTCTAAATTTAACTCCTGTAAGAGCAGGTTCTTGTAAAGCTGCTTAATAGACAATGACACATTATAACAGAGTATATGTATAGAATTGTAAACGGGGACAGTTGCACATATAGTGCAAAGCATCTCTACATCCTCTTTTGAGTTGTAAGGCAGCATTTCAAACATAAACAACGGCACAGATTTTCTTTAGTGCACTTTAAAAAATTCTGTAGTGACAGCTGACAGTGTAATTGTTAAGGAGAATCTCCCTATAATGCCTAGTAAAGAGAGTATACATTTTAATGCCACCAAAGCTGGAAATCTTAAATCTCTCAACAATGTTTTACATGCCCAACAAGGACACAATGTCTGCATCCACGGTTCAGGGTCAGGGGATCACCAGACAAAAAACAGTCATTCTTCATGGCCTTTAAACAGGAGGCAACATCATCAGGTCCCAGATTCCATGTTGACAAGCCAGGGACTTCTCAGACAACCAGTGTGCTGACAGGACAATGTTTTGGGGCTCTGGCCAAGCAATTTCCTTCTTCTTTGCCTTTGTTTCAGCCGGGGAGCTGCATGTCATGGGTCAAGCAGAAGAAAATACTTAATCGCTTTTCATTCCTCTCCGCTAGAACTCAGAGAGAATCTGCTGAGAGACAGACAAGCCTGTCTCCCTGAAGAGAAAGACAGACGGTTTATGGAGGTTGCCTCCTTCACCAGTACCTGTGTGTGTTGATTGCCACTCTTTGCCTTGGGGAAACAATTTGGAGTTATTAAGTGAGTGAATTTAAAGTTTTCCGCTTGGGGACAAACATTCCCAGGACCCAGACAGAAGAGTGAAAAACTAAAATTTTTCATATCGTCCCAGTCATTGCGAAATGGTTTTGCTCACCTTATCAACCAAACTAAGGAAGTGACAGTGAAACATGGAAGTTTCACAATATCCAAGTCGTAAAAAATAAGATTATACTTCCAGTCTTAGACCCAAAATAAGCATGACAACATTTTTTTGATTAATCCAATTAATCATTACGTCTTTGAAGTGTGAAAAACGTAGTGAAACCAACCACTGCAAATTCTTAGATTCCAAAGTGACATCTTTAAATTTCTTTAAAGGTGTAATTTCATTCATTTGCATGACGGAAAAAGCAGCAAATCTTTGCATTTGATAAGCTGGAACCAGCATACCTTCTGTGTTTTTGCTTGAATAAAGTAATTATTTATAATATTCAAATAGTTGCTGATTAAATTAGTTCTAATCAATCAATTGAATAACCAGCTAACCGTTGCAACTCTACACTCCACAGCATTGTCCTTGTTATAAAAATGATTCAATTTTGATCGCATATTGCCCACTGATGTTTGTGATTATCCTAGTGTTAAAATGTGTCACAACAATTGCACTGTTAGTGCAATGTTTTAAAGCAACTTGATTCAAAGTGTTGGCAAATACTTTCTGCAATTTAATTGGCCATATTTATTAATAAGTAAGTCAAAAAGCACTGATTTTGATGGTGGAGGTTGAGCTTCTTGCTGTGTGATAGCTAGACCTCTTGCTGTTTCCTGTGAGCAGGACCCTGGCTGTGTATCAGTGATTGCAACATATTCTTCTGATTACCGTCAGTGAATGTTATTGGGTGTGTTCTGATTGGGCTCGCATCGGCTGCAGGGTTCACTCTACAGGCTTCTTGGGAATATGCAAAGTGCTTTGGAAAGTAAACCTCCGTCTTAAATACAAGGCTGCCAATTGCTACTGCTTTGCTTTTGTGGCCATAATTTGGCACAGATGCTGGGTCAGTCACAAAGGTAGTAGAAAACACATTATGTTGGAAAAGCCAGCACGTCCCTTCACCCGAAGACAAAGCTGTTTGAGTACTGTGGTGTAAAGGATACCTCTTGATTCTTCTCAATACTATTGCCTAGACCTGAAAATGGCTTTGGTTGTGCGAGTACAGAATCGCTGGACTGGAAGTTGCTGGAGTAATCTCTATCTCTTTCAGGGAATCATATTCATTATTTGTTTTGGGGGATGACACCTTGGTGTTGATCCTCTTGTCAAGCTCCAGGAGGTTCCCCTACCACAAAAAAATGTCACATCAAAGGAAGCAAAATCCCGCCTCCTTCTTCTTTTCTCCACATTTCTGAGCAATCAAATACCACCATCCACTCTAACATTTGCTGCTTTCATCTTGCTATATCTTTAGCAGTAAGGAAAGTCAAGAAGTGGGGATATATAGTATCATCCCAGTGTGCATCCAATGTTGTTCCACCTCCACAAGCAATTCTCAGAGGATTACATACATACAGAAGAATACATGAAACCCTCAGCAGATACTTTCATTCCTTTGTACTGCTTGCGTATCCGAGTCTGATGAGTGTGTGTGTGTGTGTGTGTGTGTGTGTGTGTGTGTGTGTTTGTGTGTGTGTGTGTGTGTGTCTGTGTATGTGTGTTTCCCATTATCTGAAATATTCAGTATTTCAGTATTTCCTCTCGTTGATCCCAGAACCAATATTCACACAGTAAAGAGGGATGGTATGCTCATGTTACCATTATCAATGTCATGTAAATAACCGCTGTTATACGTGTATATAATGGTATTAAATAAGTAACCGTGGCTCTGACAAATTCTAATACACGTCACCACCATCATCTCGTCTATCCAGTTTCTTTTCACTTCCTAGACACAATGTTGGCCATTCAATCTGAAAGCAATTTAGCCCATTAGCTTGATGTTTAGGAGGCCCGCTAAACCATATGCATCTACTCTCCAGCCTTCATATGGAACTGTAGAGCAATTTGTTTGTTAATAATGCAGGCGGTATTTCTCAGTGTTGGAAACAGATTATTTCTGACAATAATGCAAAGAAAAACAGGATGTATGGAGGGATTGCACAAATACTCAATGAGCAGAAGGAAACATTTAAGAAGATTTCCAAAAGGCTAATTGGCGGGGTTACATTCAGCGCTGTAAGATCTGTTAATAGTAAGGTACTTATTCTGTAGAACGTTCGTTTTATGTTAAAATTAACTGCAGCAGGGGGTATATACAGTTGAAAGATTTCTCCAATGCAGAGATGTGTAGAATTCTAGAGAGCCATTCTCTATTAAAAAAACGTTGTGATCCCTTAGAGCAAAGCAGTTGCCTTTGTATGAACATGTGCTGTGATGGATTTGATGAAAGATTGATTGTTTTATATGAAGAATGTTCAAAGGATGGGAAGTGTCCAGTATTATACAAAAACACTAAAAGTAGAGAAGAAGTAAAAGGAGAATAAGTAAACAATATATTTGTGTCAGGCATGTTTTTTTCTTCCACTTTAATAATCCTGCCCCCCCCCACCCCCCCCAATTTATTTTGGGATGTTTCTTTTGACCCTCATGCTTGGAAGTGCTGGACAGATAGGTTAAGCTAAAGCTAGGCTAAATAATGTACTCTCTATTTTCCGTGTTGATGATTGATAGAGCTCTATTTCTATATAGTGGCAAAGGTCACAGCACATGGCAACATATTAAAGCACTTACAACCAATCAAACATGACTTTTAACATCTGAAGTAGTCACCACAACCATTTAAATTGAAAGTGTAAAAACACTCAAAGAGCCAGAAAACTCTTATGGGTGATTGGAAAAAGGAAAAGGGTGAAATTAACTGGCAACTCTGCTATATACACATCCAGTCATTGGCATGGCTCCAGTGATTGCCGCTTGTTCTTAGCATTATTGTCTGCTCTTTCAGTTTTCCGGGGAACACACTATTTTCTTTCTGTCTTTCTTTCTTTTTTTATTCAGTCAGTTAAATCCATCAAAATATTTTAACCAACCACTGCCGACACCGCAGTCAGTGAATTTTTTAATGACTTCATGCTAATGCCAATTATTACATTTTTGCTTCAGGACCTCCCTTACTCACGGGTTATTAAAGTGTTATTAAAGTGTTTTTTGCCAGTGTTTTTTGCAATTTATCTAACAGAGGACATTGTGCTAGTGTATATGGATTATATGGATCTATAAAGATTTTCAATGGGTTTTAGGTCTGGACTCAAAGCTGGCCAGTTTAAAACAGTCCATCTTTCCCTTATCTACCATTCTTTTGTGCCGCAGGGTCATTGCTCTGCTGAGAAACCCAAGATCTTCACTTCAAACCTAGTTTTCTGACTTGGTAACACATTTCACCCCAAAATGCCTTGGTGATCATCTGATTTCACCGTTTCTTTGATATAATTACTGCCCCCTGTACCAGAGGCAGCGAAGCAGACCCACAGCATGATAGAACCTCCACCATGTTTTACCAGCGGCAGAGTTTTTTCCTCCCTGTGGGCTCCATTTCATCACCTTTAAACAAAGTGAGGCACTACACTCCCAAAGGGCTCTACTTTGGTTTCGTTTGTCCATAGAAGAGTTTTCCCAGAAAGACTTATCTATGGAAGTTTTGCAGACATTAGTCTTGTGTTTCTGTGTCTTTCTTTCAATAGTGGTTTCCTCTTTGGCCTTCACTCATGGAGCCTACTTGGTTTAGTGTGCGGTGCATGTTATGGTCTGAAACCACCTCTCCAGATTGCTCCAGGTCAACCAGTTGCTCTTTGGATGTCTTGTGTGGTGTTTTTTCCACAATCCGCATCAACCTAAGAGCACTTCTCTCATTGAGTTTCTTCTTAGCTTCACGTCTTGGAAGTGCTTTAACAGTTTTACAACTTTTGAAACAGGGTATGGTTGCGGCGATTGCTTCGTAGCCTGTTATGTTTTTTGATAATAGCAGTTCTGATGCTCTCAGGCAGTTCTCATTTCTTCACCTTTTTGAAAAAAAACCTCATAACATTGAGCCCCTTTTCACACATTAAAAGCATCATTCATTGATTAATGAGGGTTATGTGAACACTGAAAATTAAGCACAGGTGATTCTTTTTCAGGGTTTTTCTTTTCGTTTGAGGGACTGATTTGAATTAATCAAAAGGGTGCCAATAATTGCGTCAAATGTATTTTTTTTTCTGAATGAAAGCATTTTTGTTGTTGTTGTTGTTGTTGTTGTACAGTAACCTTGGACATTTTAATAAAATTCTGATGAAGAAAATTTATGAATTTTTGTTCATTTCCAAAGATGTTCTAAATTCTGCACATAAAATTCAGGGGGGTTATTCATTTCAATACGGACAATATATTATTGTTCAAGGTGTCTCTGCCTCAATTTACCTGCAAATCCAACATCAGCCATGCAAACTATTTAGCCTCAATATCCAAATATGATATGCATGCTCTTTTCTTTATGTGAAGAATGTTTCCGTGCTTCAGACACACTCTCAGGTAAAAAAGAATCATCACTCACTGGTCCAATTCTGACATTAACTTTTTTGTCAATGCCACTGTCTCCAGTTTGTCTGCACACTGAAAGATTTGAGAGACACTTTTTATTTGCACGCTTTTAACTCTGCCAAGCAGGGGTAATGGAACTGGTTGTGTGCAAGCAATTAATGCAACCACAATCCCAAAAGTGGTGATTTGTCATACACCGGTGATGCATAATCATTATATGTAATGCAACGCTCCTAAACAGCCTGGCCTTAGTTGATGTTGTGATTGTGTCTGTCCTCAGGTTTTATGGCCTTCCCATTCCCACATGCACAGTCAAACACATATAGACACAAGCAAATGATATACAAGATTTAGCCCTGTTTCCTGTTATACGTTTGGCACTTTTATTCTATTTGTCGTCATCTGTTGTTGCATTTCATTAAGTCAATGTACATCAAAAATAACCCTCCACTAACAAACTTAACCTCTTTGTCTCTATGTTAAACAGTATTTGTTTTCCCATCCGGCTGCATGGTATATATAATTAAAATGCAGCCATTACATGTTGTTGTGTAGTTCCTGGCCATCATTTGTTGTGACAGTGCTGCTAATTTCTCATACCTACAATTTTAACTCCCTAGAATCTCTACCTCCTGTCTTCTCTTGCCCTTAATATGACGGCTTTTCAATAGCAATGAAGCCCCTAGGCTGACAGCCATGAGATTAGTATGAATGTATTACCCCCTTGGGTGCCATAGCCTGTAATAAGTTCCCCATTAATCGTATCCGTTGGGGAAAATTTGTTTAGGCCTTAATTACATATCATTAAAATTGGTCTTGATTCTCTGAGATTTAAGCTCAGAATTAGACTGCACATGTTCTGCTTTCTTTGCCTTTGGCCATTCTGCAAATTTATGTTACTTTGCTTCCTCCACCAGTGTGATTTCTCATGACCTCAGTGATTGCGCTAATGTTTTCCTGTTCTTTAAAACACACTTCTTTGGTTATAATTTATAATTTTATAGCTTTTGCTTTGTTTGTGGCTGTGTTTTACACACATTTTACACACTGTTTTTTATTTCCATCCCTTTGCAAAGCTCTTTTCAAATGTGCTTTATAATTGCTTTAGTTACATACTTAGTGTGGATAAGAAGAAACTGAATCACTGAATCATTGCTTCAAAGGCAAGACTCTCGTTCACCATAGAATGCTAAGGCCTGTCAAACCCAGTTAGTCCACATGACTACAAAACATCTTAAATGGGGGCTTGAATTACTTTCTGTAATGTTTCCCATTTACACTATTGGAGCTTGAAGCACAATCCTGGTTGTCTTAAAATCCTTTTCCTTGACTTGTCAAAAACTTTGAAGTCAGCTATCAATGGGCTTCTCATCTTACTTTGGCTGAAAGGTACACTTGAAGGACTTGTGACCTCTGACGGTTCAGCATGGTTGCTCGTCCATATCAAATGATATCCAGAATACTGTACATTGAAATACCCCCACTATCTTAGGGTCCTAATGTGGCTTATTAAAGCGGCCTTTTATAGTTTTACTGTGTTCTCATCCATGAGACCAAGCTGAATACAATGGCCTCCAGTATATTGTAAAATACCATCATAGTTGGAAATTTATTACTTGTCCTGGTCTAACACCAACTTGATATATGTTTAATATGGTTAATCATGTAAACCTACTTTAAAAAAAAAAAAAAAAAAAAAAAAACAACTCCTAAAAAATACCTATACATATTTAGTCTTACACAAATATCTTTTAAGGAAGATGTCATTTAGCCTGGACAATGCTAAGATTTTGAATAAACAGTAGGTAAAAGTTATCATTATAACATCTCATACTAAGATTAAAGTGGTCACTCAAATGCACTTACTTGAGTTTTGTATTTGAAGCTTATTTATTAAGAATTTAACTGAAAGTTAAATTTACTTTCAAAATTGACTTTTAATTGATGGCAGTTGAACACCTCACTGAAAATAAGACAATTCTCTCAATGACAAGACAGCGTGTAGAGGGCATTCCTGGGGTTTTAGGTCTCTAAAAAGAATTAGAGCAAAAGTGCCTCTAAAAATGATAATGATCGAATATTTGTACATGACTCGTAACTTATTCAAATCCCTGTGAAAAATTCATGTGTCTTACTAGAAGTTGTCCATCAAGTTCCTCCTGAACATAACACTTTCCTATCTAGACATTCTTAGGCAGATTTAGCTGTGACCTGTTATTTTCTGTACGTCACGCCTACTGGTTGTGTGTCTATGACTGAATAATGAACCCCAAATTTACATGCCCATTCACAGGGTTGAAATGCCTTTTTTTTGTTCTTTCTTTTTGGCAAAGTCTGAAGTTAAAAATTTAAGTGGCACATATCAGGTTTTGTGACTTGTTATATTTTGAGATAAAGAATGTTTTTGTCAGATTGATCCTGAGAAAGGTGTTGATTCAATCTTGTCCATTCCTACTAGGCCAGCTGTGTGTTTTAAACAGCTAAAGTCATCTGTCAGTTTTAAGGGGTGGCTTTCCATCACACATGCAGGGAGGGCTTCCATCAGCCACAGGTCACACTTGAATCATTCTGATGTCAACACTACAATGACACTGCATCCTTATATGTAAAGTTAATTTTGAACAGCGGTTCATGTAATAGGTTAGTAGGCATCCGTTTTAGCAAAATGGCTGTTTACGGTTTCCTGTGCTTTTTTAGGTCAAGCAGGTAATCGATTGATTGAAAAAATAATTGCCGGTCGGTAATGAAAATAACTGTTAGTTGCAACCCTAGCCAAAAAAGTCTATAACAAAAGAAGTTTCATAAAACATGCATACAAACAGACAGATGTAGTTTCATAATCAAGTTAGTTATGAGCTAGCTTTCTTGTGGATATGATTGGCTTTTTTTACGTAAGACGGTCATCTGTGCCAAAAAAAAAACTGTACCAAATACAGAGATTTATCTGCCAGTGTTTTTGCAAAGTATAAATACTCCCTTCTCAATAAACCATTTTTTACAGTCCATTCACCATAGAATTTTTATTTTGATGCATTATTTATGATTGGGGACCAGAAGGAGGGTCCAGTATGGCACAATATTGACTTGTTCAAGTGGGGATAATAGTGGGTAATGTTATTTTTATTTTTATTTTTATTTTTATTTCATTTTATTTTTTTGCAATGGCAAGAGGTATATCTGGTCATAAAGCTTTAAAGCTGCATTTAAAGTGCCTGACTCAGACAGTTAAAAAGACTATCATCAAGGTCATACTTACACCATTCATTTTAAAAGTAGCCCATAACACCTGCAAAGCCTGCATAATGTTTACTGTTCCTGATAACATGGGCATGAGAGGAGGGCTCAGACGAGAAGACTGTTCACATAAGGAGCAGTCTGTCGTTGAGCTATCAGCAGTAACTTTTTCACAGCTTCATTCCCCCACACAGACCACCTGTATAGCAGTGGATATTTTCTTGGCAATGTATTGTGCCTTATTTAAGGATTCAGTGCCGAGCCATCCCGCCTTTCAGTCAGATGTTTTGTATCTTTTGGTCTCCAGCAGAAAGACACATAGTTTCAAGCTGAGAGCTATGTTTCACAAGTCTCCATAGAATGGAAAAAAAAAAAAGAGAGATAAATTAGGTTTTTCTGAATGTGACCTGTACAGGATTGAGAGTTATTTATATTGGCCTGCTATACGGTCTGCTCCCGTAGTTAGAAACCTGGGAATGGCAACAGTTCATTGGAGCAATCTGACTCGATATGCTGATGATTTATCAGGCCACTGGGACCATTTGGGCTTGTAAAACATGGGGTGAAGCCAAGACCATTAAGCTATGTAATCAGCCATGGTGAGCCTGATACCACACTCCCTACTTCAATACATTTACGGTCCAAGGGCTAAAACACATACTTGTTGGTTGTTACTACTGCTCTTTAGTGTTTTTCTTCTGTTTGTCTGAGCAATTATTTCCTCTTTTCAAAAGCTCGATGTATGCTCCATTTGTACAAATTGAGCATGTGTGGGAACCAAAAGTTCTACACAAAGTGCTTTTTCATTGCATTTCCTCTTGCTGGATTTAATGGTGTTGAGTCAGTGTAATAACACAGCATAAGAGACTTTGTATATCTAAGCAGCATTATGTTCACCACATGTGATTGTTCCATATACTCCTACTTGGAAAACATTCTCTTTTCCAATAACAACAGCTAAATATGCCTTCTAAATTACTCCAGCAAGCTTCCATCAGAGCTAAACACATGGAAATTAGTTCACTGGTTCAGACTTAGTTATTACTCACATGGACTGGTTCAACAGTATAAGAAACTGTTCCACAAACTATTTTCCAAGATAGACTGTACTGACTGATTTTCCCTAATGATATCTCTCAGGGAGACTGTCGTATATGTAAGCAGCTAAAGGGCAAACGCTTAAATGCAGCCGTGAGTTTTTTTAATGTCCATTACAGTAAGATAATGGTTTAACTTTTGTGGAGAGACATCAGGGCAATGGTAATTTGTCAAATAAGTTCTTATCTTTCCATACAAGATTTATTTCCCAAATACACAGTAATTCCCTACAGACCGCTCTCTTAAGAAAGCAAGCTGTAGGTCATAAAGGTATTCAGCCAGACCAGCAAAAAACAGAAACACCTAAAGCACATACTATATCTGTATATGAGACACTCTGACACGTATTTTCCGCCAGTGTCTACAGAACTGGTTTTATCTCAACAAAGTTTCACTATTTTGCATTTCGTGTGTCTCTACATAGCTAGTAATTCTCATCCTGATGCTTAGCCTGAACCCGGCTCAAAGATTGACCCGTCGGTCCAAAAATCAAATACCTATGTATCACTAATCACACCAGAGTATTACTGGAAGCTATTCTACTTAAACGGATAAACCTTAAAGTAGTATGTAGTCATTGATGCGCTGAGATATCCCTCAACCTTGCCTTTTGGTAACGGCATGTTTATATCATTTGTAACTACAGGATAAAGTGGCAGATAGATATCAGGGGTGCCGACTTGTGTGTAACACTCTTCTAAAACTATTATTGTGCTCCAAGAACCATGCAAGAGTTTAAAACAAAATTACTGTGTTAACGGTGAATTGAACCTAAATGTACCGACAATAAGTGCATTTTTAAGACAGTGCTGTATAGAACTGGTGCAGTAACCCTGACTTTGGCAGAAATAAAATGTTGCATATCCCTGATGTTTCAGTGTAATGTATTCTTCTGCCTGCATATATAATATAGCACTTGTGTCGTCACCATACGTTACTGTTGCTGTAAAGGTGTTTTTCTTTTATAGCATAATTGCACAAACAGCTGTTAAAGATGGCCTTGGGTCTTCCTCATGAACAAAACTATTCTTTTGTTTACATTGAGTGTTACTTTGTGAAACCCACCATTTGTATCCTCCAGGCCTGACAAATGTGTCGATTGAGGAGGATATTCCCAAAAACCTAATTTTGACCCCCCTAACCTTAGTTTGTTTCACATAGATTTTGTTGCACAAGCCTCTCTGGACATTATACTTTTACCACCCTGCCAGCATGAGAGAAGACGTCAGTTTATAAATATGTTGTTTCACTCATCGGTGTCGCGTTCAATTATTGCTTTGGCTCAAAGCAATGCATTTAACAAGCAGCAGCAGGTGGTGTGGTGAATGCTTATCGGATGTTTTTTGCCATGGGTGGTGTTTTTCAGGCTGTAAACAGACTCTCCTTCCTTATTGGTGAGAGTTGTTGGGGCTGTTGGCAACCTGAAAGGAAAACCTGGAGACACTACTCAGCTGAAAAAAGAAACCACCTAATACTCTTTGCATGCTATCTGCATGAAACCAGCTATTCAGGTATACCAGAAATTGTATTTGTATATACTGTACATTTGCAGCCTCTTGTATATGCACATTACAAACAAATCAAAGACCCACTCATAAAAACATGGTTCCGTAGTGTTAATGTTGGACAAAAACTCCACAGGCCACCTTTAAAAGAACATAACTAAACATGAACACACTCCAAGGAAAAGTAGGGAGAAAGATGGGATGCGGTGTAATTTTTGTGCACTGTAAATATTACACTATAGGCACATGATACTGTAAAGACTTTGGAAAAGAGATGAAGAATGAGAATATATTTTGGTTTAAAGGAATTTTCTTTTATATGATTTGGTTTGGAAGCTCAACATATCTCTTCCCTTGGTTGTCTGCTTTTCAATGCAATAATTCATTTTTTTTTTTTTTAAAGAGTCTTGGATATGCAACTGACTCTGCGGTTACAAATCGTCTTGATCTCTCATTGCCTCTGTCCTCTCAAAAATAGCTTACCTCTCAGTGGGGGGAAGCCTAAAAATGACTATTCCATACAGAATCATAAAAGAGGTGTTTTCTTTTGATGATAACGATAACAGGAGTGGAGGGTGAAGGCTGTTAGGGGAATTGGACTCACACCCTTCCCTGAAGATATTATGTATTTTAACGTGATTGTATGGGAAATGCATTTTTTTCAACCACAAGTTCACATGTAAATAAACAGATTTTATAAACCCCCAGGTAGAGTAGTTTTGGAAAGGAGGAGATTCAAAGTTATGTTCTTCACATCTGTGCAGTACATCATTTTTAAAGTCACGAATGTGCCGGTAGTATCAGGAACAGGGAAATGGATGTGAAGTTTTGTTCTTTTTAAAGAGGTAATACATTAATATTTTCACTTGACGCTGTTTTTCACTGAGTTAAGTCTTAGTAACAATAATGGCTGAAACACTCAGACAGAAAATTTCAATAATAATCATAAACTATTTTGATAATCGATCAATTTTTCGTCTTTCAATTGAGGGTTAATAACATTCTTTAGGATTTAGCTTCTTAAATATGATGGTTCTCTTTTTTTCTTCTCTGACAGTACCTGACATTTTTTTAAAAGACTTACTACTCTCAGGACATATGTCCATTAAGCTTTTCTTTTTTTTTTTTTAGCAGAAAAGCACTTGCAGGGCACTGTGAACGTTCCATCAAAAACCACTGTGATTGGGTTTTGTTTCTATGACAATAGTATTGATCAATAACAATATTTAAAGAAAATATAAAAGGAAGCAAACTGACATTAGCTAGAGAGCTAACTTAACACTACATTAACAGAGGGTTGACTACGCAGCTAAAAACAAGCTCACGCCGTGTACCAAGCTTCACAGCCAGAACAAGCTGCATCTCAATTTTCTTGGTAACCAGGGGAACAAAGGAGCTACACTGATGATACCTTTTGGAAAAGTCCAGAAAATTTCAACCAGAGGTGCTTGCACAATGAAGGCTGAGCACCCTGAAAAAAGGCACCGGGTGCAGCGCTTTTTAAGCTCACTTGAAAAAGACATTGGCGGTCACTAGAAAACACTTTATGGATACACACCGTTACACGGCCCAAAGAATACTTTTTCTGATGCACTGAAGTGCAGTTAATCCCAACACGTGAATCACGTATCTTTCTGAAACTCTTTTAACATTTTCGTATTGTTGAAACTCTGACTCAGAGGTATGGACAAAATAAAAAAGTACCACTGTCACAAAGTGTTTAACCTTAATATATTCACTGTTCTGTCCATATATATATATATATATATATATATATATATATATTAGCATGTGGCTGCCTCTGATAATGGGAAGAACATGTGTTTGTGAACGTGCTACAAGTCAGTTCATGTCCACTATCAATAGGCTCACATGTCCCTGCCCTCCATCTTCTCTCAGAGAAACCTACAATCAGTAACACTGTTTATTGACCAATAATATGGTAACACAATAAATTTCATGTCATGTTTATTTGTTGCCATTTATTCTGTGGAGTTAATTCATCTAAGAAATAGTGCTTGTAACTGATAAATTTACTAACAAGCTAATAAATTCTTACTCTTTCTAATTTTCAGTTCGCTCCCCTGTTAACACAAGGTAACTGCATTAGTCCATGTATTTTAAGCTATAACACTCTACTTGACTTGGCTTGGTCCCAGCAAGACCTTTTATCCAGCTGGGGTTTAGTAACATTAAGACATCTCTGGTTGAGACTCTGCTATATCTGTGAGGCTTTGAGCTGAAGCCAGATGGGCTACAGTAACCAAGTGCAGCAGGAGGCTTTAGTTCTGTCGAAATGAGTGGCCTCATCTTGGAGGAGAAACAAGAATCTACCAAGACAAGAATCACGTTTAAAAGTTATTTATTAGTAAACTCGTCATTCTGCAGATGTAAAAGCCATACGTTTTTAATGCCATATAACAACAAGGTTGAAAGGCATGAAATACCCAATAATTTTTATGCATGTTGCCATTGTTGGATTTTTTTTTTGGAATAGTGACATGATGAAGTGGTGATCTCAAAGATTTTCTTTTGAATAAATTACTTTTAAGTCACTATCTATCACTGAACGAGGTAACACAGTGGTGATTGAGCTTAAGGCCGACTGATTGAAGTATTACAAGATATATATATATATATATATATATATATATATATATATATATATATATATATATATATATATATATATACAGAGAGACAGAGAGAGAGAGAGAGAGAGAGAGAGAGACTGGATGTCTGTGGTGACATTCCCAGAAAAAGTACTGTGTTACTTTACTTAGGTTAATGCTAATGCAGCCTGAACATTTCCTACTGCTGTAGCTTCACATTAAGAGTATTTGACTAACAAAAGACGTGTTGACTTTTATTATGAAGTAATCATTGAAAATGCAATGTGTTTTCCATGAGCTTTAGCACTTTCTTTGGCACTTTAGCACTGTTGTTCATGAATAATGCATTTTTAAAACAAGACAATGGTCAATTTGGGCATTTCTGGACAGCAGATCAGTTTGAAATATTGCAGTGGGTAATGGAAGAGGGAGGAGCAGCCACAGTGAGCCGTTAGATGAAGAGCTGCAGGCGATAGGCTGCATACCTCCAACTTCTCAGCAAGGTAACAAGCTCCTTTCACTGTGCCCTGCTGTTTGCAGACTCATGCTGTGTGCAGCGTAAAAAATCGGACCATGTTTGCTCACAGAATGATGCTCACAGAAGGCCAATTATTATTTCCTTATTAAAACAACAACAGTTTGTTTTGCTGTTTGCAGAAATCTGCAGTATTAAACTTTTGCTGTTACCACCAGTAGCTACAGGTGTCACCAAATCAACCATGACTGGAATCTTTGAGATTACCGCTTTAACTTTTCCTCTTTCAATCTTACACATGCTGTTTTTATTGACAAACAGGATGTTAGGAGTGTTTCTTTAATATGCAAATGAAACGGGGAGGCCATGTAAAACTATTTAACAACCTCCAAGATGTTAGACAAAAACAAATGTGGTTGGTGTTGCTAAGTGCCACTAGCTGCTAAATCATGACATGCAGCCATATACTGTAGCCAGAGGTGTTGAACACCTCAGCACCGCAAGCAAGTCAGTTATAAGTCACTTTACTGAAGTTTGGCTGAACAGTGATGCAGCTTGAGCAAAAAGTCTCCTGTTGTTGAGAGTTGCAAAATGTCAACATCTACATTGTGCTCTGTAATAAAATTACTTTGTTTACTCCATCCATTTTGTGCTGTGGTGTTCTGTTTTGCAGACATAGTTTTGTTGTCACTCAACATACCCATAAGTATTTGTTGAGTTGACTTCAGTCGCTGCTTTCAGACACACAAGTAATCTGCCATCCGTTTTTGGGTCCATAATTACAGCTCTCTCAGCAACATTTCTCTGAATTCTCAATAAGCAGTGTACTAAACTTTGGAATCACAGTTAAAAGATGACACATGGAAAAGAGTAGCAGTCAATGTGTGGAAGCTTTCTCCATTAATTGAATAATTGATGGCAATTTTGAGTTGCCTGTTGTGACCAGAAAATGAAGATGGGAAACTAAGGAAAAAAATAGTAAGGAACTACTTAGTTAAATAGTTAACATTTAAGATATTTGATGACAAGTCCTCCCCCACAATTATCACCTATTTAATTTCAAATTCAGTGGTACTCTATCTTATTTAATGAAGTTACTAAATGCAAAAAAAAAAAAGAATTAAACGTTAAGCTCGTTACTGGAAAGAGTTGAAAGTCTGTAGCACCTTTTATTCATATGAGGTTGTGTGACTGGTGGTGTTTTTTACAGTAGCAGAAATCAGTTGTTTGAAGAAGAAAGCCTGCATTATCTGATCTTCTCGTTCTGGCGCCGCTGCTTAACTTGAAATTCGCCTTAGAACTTGTGGTTCTTTCTTGCGGGATACTGTTTCATCCATGTTGACACGACAAAAGTCACACTCACTCTATTATAGACTTGGGGATCTCTCATCACATTCTTCTGTCTCTGTGAAAGCAAATGTGCAAATGAGTGAAATCCCACAGATGGACAGTCACTGGTAAATGCTTAGGCAGTCAAATTGAGACCTAAACTCTGGCTTAACACATGACACAGGCAGATCTGTTGTTGGGAGCCATCAGGAGATTGATATGTGGAACCTTGGGAAATCAGGGTGAGTAATAAGGCCATTGTTCTGTGTCCACCGGTTTCCCCACTGTAAGGGTAATGAATGAGGCTTTAAATGGTTATAACAACTGAGAGAAAATTGGACTTTAATAAGTCTTCCAAGCAGAGGTGGAATTCATAGTTTGACACAGCCGCATTTAAAACGTAGCAAACTTCCCTCCTAGCTCCTTTGTAAGTTCTGTTTGCAATAATCAGTCGAAGTAACTAAGGTTCATCCCCTCTTTGCTGTTGTAGTAGCTAATGATGTAGTAGTGGAAGTAATAAGTTGGGTCCACAGTCTCCTTTATTCATCATTCTACTTTGCAGTTCCTCATTTTCAAAGGCAAGATGTGCGTAACACATTAGTGGTTGATGAAAGGAGAGAAAAAGAAAAGCCAGCAGGTTTTATTTATGGATTCACTGAGGCCCTTTTTTTTTCTTTGCTCTTTTTTTTTTTTTGACCAGGCCGAGCTATGGGCATTCTGGCCACCAGTGAATTTATTCCACACTCTGTAAAATGATGACATACACCAGGCTTTGTTGTGGGGGGAGTGTGTTTACTGTGAGGCAAGCTTCCCTGTGCAGTTGTTTTGGTCTGACCTCTCCTCCCCGTCAGTGACATACCATTAACTACTACACATGCTTCTCTGTGCACCTACCATCCCTCGTCAGCGCAGGCAATATATTTTGTTTGTCTTTTTCAAAGGTGGCACTGTTGGTGCTATACTCCCAGCCGCTTGCTAGGCTCTACTGCTTACCATACAGTATGTTAATGGGCCTTACAGATGTCCTTCAAAGAATAGGGAGAAAAGAGTTTATTTTGTAGTCATGTCTTATTACAGTTCTTTCAGAACTGATGTTAGCTGCTGACAGTTGCAATTAAGTGTAAAATAACATGCTGTTCCTTTCCTGTCAAAGCAGAGGTCTCGGTAGAATGCCTTCACCCGAGAATGGCTAGAGGGATAATTCTTCTGCATAGTCCTATTTATTGGAAATGTTGGAGTGAACCAGTGTGCTGGCATAATGGAAGTGGTTGCTAGTTTCATTTTTTGCCTTTTTTTTTTTCTTTCCGCATGTTGTGATACCGACATAGTCTCTCTCACGCCCCCTCTTATTCTTGTCTGCACACTGTCTCACCGTGTCAGGAGAGGGCTGGAAGCTCATCTGACACTCAAGCTGAGATTTAATGTAAAAGTGTAATAAGAGCTTTGAAGAGAGTCAGCTCCGCTTTAAAGCCGTCCCTTGAGAATTCAGTGTTTTCAGAGGGTATTGTTATGGGCCGTTGAGGCACCAATGCTTCTCTCTGGCGAGAATGGCATCCAACATATTGGCCTGTCGTCCTTGGTGATGATGGAGGCCATATTTTATGGGAGTTGCGCTCTAAGTGAAACTGAGAGACGTTCCTGCAAAACGGGAGATGGAAGGGGAGTGGGGGTCACAGTAATGACCCCTTTATTCCCAGCTACCAATTTCAACTTTGATATGAGTGCCTGGGTTCCCATGGTATCAAGGAGAGCAAAATGACTTTTCAGTATCCCGACAAGAGACATGCATTTCTCCCACACCTTAAGTCTCAAATCCAAATTTCTCAATAAAACAGTTCATACACTGTTGCTAACTTTCACCTGAAAGTAAACAGAAAGACACAGGGTAGTAGCTGGAGTGGGGTGCATTGAAAACTGATGTCTCTATCATTTCTTTATATCTTTATTGTATGCAACTGTATAGGGCTCATGTTTCCTGCTCTGCTGATGATTTTTCTAACTGCTAAACAAAAACAAGACGAAGCCAACACACCACACCAGATGTGATGTTTCTTATACTTTCAAGAATTGTGATGGTGCTATATTTTGAATGCCTTGCAAAGTTGAAAGAGTAAACGAGTTTAACGCTTTAAACCTTTGTGATTAATGCACGATTACAGTAGACAAATTAATTTCAGTACTGCTGTTTATTTTTGCAGCCATTCTACATTTTCATCTAGGGATGAAAATGCTTAGTGTTCACATTTAAAAAGTGGGCATTGTAGAGAGAAATTAAAGGCTCGGGCTATCTTTTAATTAGGTTGTTTTTCCATTCCACTGTTGCTCAAAAACTGGCAAGACAGAAGGGTCAAGGTCAGAACAAATTCATTACATTTTCATATCGAGACAGGGAGGAAAATGTTTTGTGAATCGTATTGTGGTTCAGGAGAGGGGGGTAAAGTTTTGAAAGGGGAGAGAACGAAGAACTCATCAAAATGCCATTTCTCCTGCACAAGTGTAAATAAATTAACCGCATTCTTAAGTATCAAGAAATTTGTTTTTGTCATGTCTGTGCTGGTTAGCCTGACAGTGCTGCCTTCAATGTGAGTAATCTGGATAAGTTTTCAATTCCTATATGACAAGGGCTACATTGCTGTAACAGAATAATGTCAACAGTGCTGACCCATTGAAAGTGATGGCTGTTTTGCTTGAATATCATTTGAATTTGTAATTTAAGTTTAATATGAATTTAAAACCAAAAAAGAAGACCTTTTGTTTGATATGGATTGTAATAGAATTTACCCACTTCTTATCTTATTGCTAATAAGAAAAGAAATGACGTGTTTTCAATTGATTAACTGATACCAATAATACTAATAGTAAATTGTTTCATAAACTAGGTATATTTAGGTTTTGGAATGTTAGTCAGACATAAGAAGGAATTTTGAGGTGTGATTTAAAGACAGGTTCTGAGAAACTGTGATAGACATCATATTCACCCTAGGTCACTTTATTGATAAAGCAATGAATTCACTAAGATAATAACAGATTAATGACAGGCTAATTGAAAATAGTCATTCATTGTTGTTTTTGATAAGTATACATGAATGTTTATATATATTTCTTTTTAGTAGTGCTTTCAATACCGAAGTTGTTTTTTTAATTGCCGAGTGCATGTGTGCACGTGTGTGTGTCTGTGCGTGTGTGTGTGTATGTGTGTGCGCGTGTGTGTGCACGCGTGTGCGTGTGTGTGTGCGTGTGTGTGTGTGTGTGTGTGTGTGTGTGTGTGTGTGTGTCTGTGTGTCTGTGTGTGTGTGTACATGCATGATCAACTGTGCGCCTTCAACAAGCCAAGTGAGAAGGGGTAGCTGAGCAGCGCCATGCTGTGTCAGCCCTAATCTGTCTCTTGACAGTACAGGCTTATTTCTCAGCAGAATACTCATATTGATCTGTGTGCCTGTTACACAATTAAATAAATAAGTCAACTACACCGCACCTGAGTTCACAACCTGCCCTTGACAATACTCTAAGCGTGTATGGAGAGAAACGGCATGTAGAGGTGAAGGGGTTGCAGCTGTGCAGCATGGGAGCAGAAAGTCAGAAAGGGTTCTGCATTGTTGATCCAGAATGACATTGATAGACAGCAGCTGAAGGAAAGCTGATAGCCATGTTTGGCGTGCTGGTTTTTAAAGGACGGACGTGACTGCCGATCCAAAGTTGACTGAGCATGAATTCAGCAGGCGATCGCCTCAAGTGGATGTGCGGAAGAGAGGTGAGGAAGGAAACTTTCACATATGACTTGCTTGACTTTCTATCTTTTCCACCATTATTATTCTTCCCTTGAACCACATGTTTCTGCCAGGGTTATTTTTACATATGCCCGCTTCTCTTTGTTGAACACAGAAATATGTGCTTTTCTCTTTCTGCTCCACCTCTGTCAACATGTAAAACTTTTAGAGCAATGTCAAACTTCCCTGTTGAAAAAATGGCCACATTGGCTGTCCATATAAAGCCTCTGAAATCCTCCCCTAACTAGAATTGCACTTGGTAGAGCACATACCTGGGCCAAGACCAAAAAATTCCAGACTTTACAGCTTCTAATAGAAAAACTGAGAAATTGAACAAAAGGACATAAAACACAAAATTCCCTTTGTTGCAATGTGAAGGAAAGGCATAAAAAACAATTGCTTGAGCCACCCCTTTAACCGGGTCTGCATCAAAATTCAATGGCCCCAGCTCCATCCCTCCTCCAAGTACCAAATTGCTTCAGAACTTTTTGTGTAATCTTGTTGATAATCAACAAACAAACAAACATATAGACATGGGTGAAAATATAACCTTCTTGGTCATAAACTAAGCCTATTGATGCAAAAAGATTTAGGGTCTGAATGAACTCAGTAGTTTGGCAAGATACACTTTTTCTGTTTTGCAGTGCACAAGAAAACTTACCTTGGGACCCTGAGAGTGCACTTAGCATTGTGTCAAATCCTAAGAAAAACAATATCAAATGCAGTTAGCTATCTTGCTACAGTAGGTCTCTGGTTAGCCTCACTTTTCCACAAGTGCCACTTGACACTCTGGGGGGGCCTTCAGCAGCTGCTGGTTTTCCAAGGAAAACAGTGTAAGGCCAGCTAAAAACCAACTAAAAGCCCCTAACAAATTAATCTGAAATGGGACTGAAGGCCAACAAAGCAACTGCTGTAGAGTTTTTAGGGTACTTAAGGTTGCTCTCCTCTTTGAATTCGACTGCATCCCTTTACTAACCCCTGCACATGCTCTACAAACAGTTCTGCAGGGTCATTTTTAGGAAAGGATAATTTGGCATTGTCTTAAACAGTGTCTAATACATACAGAACTCAAAAATGAACAGATAGCAGGTATTTGAATAGGGGTGCAATGTTAAAACTGTATCTGGTACTTGGGTGTATATCTTTAGTTGTTGCATTGTTAGTCTTACTTTCTGCACACTGAGCTATATTACATGTACTAAAAATGTCCTATCTGAACGAGACTCTTCTTTTCCTCTTTAGACTTTATCCAGCTTTAGGCCACATACCACTGTGGTATTTAGTGCTGTCAAGGGATTGGTCCTCTTTTGTGCTTCTCGTTGTGTTTTTTCTGAATCTTGAAGTTTTTTCTGTGTCAGTGTGCAGTTAGTTTCACTTTAAAATTAAGTTATTAACAGAAAAAAAGGTTTTCTCCACAGGAAAGCTAAATATTTGACTTAGGGGCCCATAGTGAAAGGTCTCTTTTGCTTTTTTTTTAAGTCTGTAGGCTGAAATTTTGGAAAGATGAAACAATTCTATAATCAAAGGCTGCTGTGTTACATTGTCAGATAACATTACCTGTAGTTTTGCTTTGCTCACCGGGGACTTTTTATAAAGGGAAGCCAGTGGGCAGATTGACAGTGTTGAAGCAGACAGTGATGTCTACAGAGTGAGGTTAAGTAAAGAAACAACATAAAATAAGAGACAGGCTGATGTGCCTTGCTAAGTGAGTTGTGTTTCCTCACATTTGCTGAGCCCTGAGTTGTTGAAGACTAATTAATTCAAGAACAAATGTCCCCGAAGGCTGTAATTAATGTTAAACTTATTAGACATGATGGTGCCCATGAGGTCTGGATCTCATCGTGGTGTCCACGCTCTTGGTGGTGTTACTTACCCGACTGTCACTTCAAATTATGTACAAAATATGAGTTTATGTGTGTGTGCGTGTGTGCGTGTGTGCGTGTGTGGTGGGGGGTAGATGTGTAAGGCTGTTTATTCTTTATAATTCCATTTTTCAAGACACAGTCAGCCTTCAAATAACCCTTCAATCTAGTTCTATCACTTGACATTTGACATGACTCTGTAGGTTCATATTGACACCATGGCTAGCGCTGAGGTGAAGGGATATCAATGTAACATTTAGACAAGCGGTGTGTGTGTGCTTTCTAATGAGTCTGTCAAAACTGAAGTCTCTTGAGAATGGACGTCTTCCATACTGCCTTCCAGAGACTGTCAGTGCTGAAGAATAAGGGGTGATTCAATGACCTCCTTTCTTGCTAACTCTTTCAGACGACAACAGCTGCACCCGGGCATTGACAATTTAGTTAAAATGTCCCCCTGAGCACAGTCACCATACCTTGCCATACTAAACAGAGAAGTTCAGTGTATGTGTGAGTGTGTGGGTGAGAGCGAGAGAGCGAGAAGGAGAGACAGAGAAGCTGAGAAAAATAAGAAATGAATCTCAATTCTGGCAGGCTACGTTCAGAGTAGCCTCATGCCTCAACGATTTCACTTCAGTTTTACATCCCCAGGGGTTAATACCTCTCACTACGCTGCCCCGCTCAGCTCTAACGATGCCAGGTGACGTCAAAGATGTAGAGCCAGTGTCAACAGATGTGAACGCTGCTTGTGTAGTACTTTGGACTGATGATGATGGGACTTTTGGGTCTCAAAAGTTCCACTTGTCATTCCTGCACACATGCTTGGACTTTACCCGATGAGTTGCTCAATAGAGCATGTAACCTTTGTTCAATAATTAAGATGAATACCTCAAATCATGGCTTTAGGTTACTAGATTGCCTGATAGCGAGTCAAGCAACAAAACCAGCCAGGACATCTTTGTGCATTCAAATGTCTACGTGGAATCAACAGATTATTTTTGATACTGAATTGAGGCTATAGGGATAAAGCCGACAGTAGAAGAGCGTTTGTGTGTTTGTGTTTGTGTTTGGGGGGGGGCAGTTATTACCTCCTATCAATCAGTTGCCCTGCTGGACTCACAAGTGTGAGTGTAACAGGCTTGTAATATGACAGTGACAGAGCAGGTCAGAAAAGTTCCTTATTGTGGATGTACGGCTCTAAAGACTAACACTAATGCCCAGCAACACCCACACGTCCATGCGCTTTAAAGTGAATAGTCATTGTATCGTCTACCAGTGTCCTTACTCTTTTTCTAATGCCAGAAATGGGATGGGGACTATGTCCAATAGTTTTTGACATTAGGGGGGGGCAGTGGCATACAGCTAGGAGGAGGCTATGACAGGTGGCTCTCTGCCCTGCCTTTGATGTGGCCATTTGGAACAGGTATAAACACTTGCAGATAAACGTGGACAGATGATATGTCATTCGACCAAGTTCATTTCAAGTATACTGAACATACCTTAACATTGCCTGCTGGTCACTGAGCAGCTCTACCAGGGCTTGGCTCAAGGGCACCTCAGCAGTTGTAATAATAAGGTGGCAACCGCTTTACACCACTGCTGCTCCGAGTTTGATAAACATCAGCCACCTGGTTACTTGTGAACTGTAGTTAACTTCTTGATAGACTGTCAATTGCTCTTAATGTTTATAACATTAAGAGAAGCCTGGTCAATGCAATCAGTGCCCAGTGCAGTGCTATTAATTCTTTTCATTTTGCAGAGATGTCAAAATGAAGAGAGCCAAATGGGTAAAAGTCGACCTGGCTAACATTATGGCCAGTGAACCAGAGTACAAAGTAGACATGTTTGTACTCTACTGCATGTTTTGACTCGCCACTCTGTCATGTCTTCCTGTAGCATGTCTTTTCATCTGAAATCCTCCAGCCACTTTCCGAGCCTCTCCCAGTAGTTTCAGACCAAATTAGCTTTCCAAAAGTGCAAAGAGTTTAATCCAACTTCCAGAACCTCTACCCTACTGTATGACAATCCTCCTTCTCTTCCCAGCTCCTTGCCTCCTGCCATAGAAATGGAGTCTGCATGGGGGGAGTCTATGTTTCGCTGTTAAACCCAGCTAAATTAGGACTTACACTGGTTGTGGGCTAGGGGGATGTGGTATTCGTGGGTTGAGCTGCTGCCAAAGGGTGTGTCAGGGCAATTTATTAGCCTGCTATGCACGCGTCTGTGCGAGTGTGTGCAAAACTGTGTGTTCACAGCCCTTGGCAGCTTAGCAAACTCAATGGCAGAGGCACAGCTGTACCACAATTCTAATATTGAGTCATTACAGCTATCCACAGTGTGCCTCCAGTTAATTCACAAATTTGTCTATAATAAACCAACTTTTTTTTTTTCTTTTTTTTCAAAAACTTGGATCACAATCTTGTGGTCTATGCTTTTTTTACGTTACATTAACCTGAGGCAATGGTGTAATTTGGCTCCTCTGGTTTGCATGTAACACTCAGACAATGCAATACATGCACAGTAGGTAACAGGTGTTAAACATAAAAACATAGTTTGTTCCCTCTGGGAGGAGGAGCACGAGGATTTGCTGCGGTGTTGTCAGAGCTGTAGTTGTCTGTGTATGTGTCGCCTTGAGAATACTTGGGTGTGTGTAATTATATATTAATGACCCCCCTCTTGTATTCAGCTGTGTGTTGAGTAGAGTAGCAGCCATATGATCAAGGCTCAAACTGTGGAGGAACATTGTGATATAGTTTACATATACCCAGCACCTGCTCCGCTCCCTGTTCCCCTCAGCCTTCTTCAGAGGCCAAAAACAGATGCTAGGGGACACTTAGCCTGCAAAATATAATCTGCAAGACTTGTTCATTGTGTTTAGGGAGCAAAATAAATAAATAGATAAATCAAAATACCAATAGTGTTGTTATCAGAGTTTGTAAGCACCTGCAGGTCTTGCTCACACTGGAACATTTTAATTGACCAGGCAAAAAAACAAAAACAAGGAAGACAAGGGAGCTCCTGTATAAGTATTCCCAACTAGTCTGAACAAATGGTTGGTTTCAAAGCCCCATCAGCAATCCTTTGCTGTAATGAGGGAGTTTTTTGGGAAATTGGGAGATGGTGTCAGTTTACCGTTTCTGAGCTGCGTGCCTTGTTGTCCAAAACGTGGAATAGAGGGAGAGGGTTCCTGTCAAGCCATGATAGGTGCAGACATCAGCAGAAAGTTAGAGAGAGGGAGTCCAAGTCGCTATGCCTAGATATGCAGTTCTTTTGACCGCCACACAAATGAAGTCTCTAGACTATTATGTAGCCAAAGAAAACACACACACTTACTGAGTCAGTAACAATAGCGGCACAAGCAATTTTTCTACAGCTCGTTGATTAAATAAGTTTTACAGCAAAGGACTGCCGCACCATCGACCAAGGAACCAAAGCGCCTTGTTTGTCATTTATTTTGAAAGTAATCACTGCTCACCCAGGCCCAGTGAAGGTGATAAATATTTATACCTCTTTTTGGAAATGTAAACCATATAAATTTTTACCAACCTTTGCTCTGAGAGCAACTACCCTTGATGATAACGGTATCATTTAAATGTCTATTCTCTCCATTTCACTTGTTTTCTCCCTCCCATTATCTCCCTCCCATTCACTCTGTTTTCCCCCAACACAATGTTAACATGCTCCTTTTCTGCCCTATCTTGTGTAGGTGAGACAGCTTCACAAAATGACAAGGTGAGAGGGCGCATGTGTGTGGGGGGGTTTGTGTCTATATCTGTCTCAGTGTGTTTGTGCATGTGTTTATATGAATGTACTCATGGCTGCTCTTGCAATGGGCGCCATGTGTGACCACCAGCCACTGTCAGGGCTCATGTTGCCCACAACAGTAACAGTAATCATGGGATTTGATTGCCAGTTCCCTCACCCTCCATAATTGATGAGTCCAATATTTATTCTGTTACCTGGGTGTTGTAAACATTCATTATGAGGTTCCTTCCCAGATAGGTGAGCAGGAGGAGAGAATGGGACCAGCCTGCAGGGAGCAGCTGTCAGTTTGACTAATGACAGAAATGAATAAAATCTCATAATTACTTTATAAAAAAGGACAGTCTCCACCTTATCTCGAGCCAATATGCATTTTAAAATTTTTTGGCGGGTTTATTAAATTCCCCCTCCCCCACCTCACCACCACCCTATCTCCACCCAGCCCCCTCCATAATACATTACAGACAGAGGCAAGTTCTCAAATTTCAAATTTAATTTCTACTTGCCATATACTCACAGGCTCCGTAATCAGATTCGGACATTATTGTGTTTCTATTGACATTAGCATTGTTATTATTTTGTACTGTGTAAATATCAGTAACCGGAGCACGCTTGGTTGCTTTGCCAGGAAGGGATTATTTTGTGTATTTATTTTGTTCTAATGCTCTCAAAAAATATCCTTTCAAGATAATATCTGATGCATTCCATTATCAGGAGATGTTGCCTCTGGATGCAGTATTATTTTAATGTGGAGTTGCACATAACTAAATTAAATTGGCTAACTAGAGTTTTCTTTTCTGCTTTATTGTGATACTGCATACAGGTGCCGTAGCAGCTACAGGGCCACAAAATGGCATATCAGTGAGACACATCATATCTGCTATTAGCCAGAAAGCCATCACAGGGCAGTCCATGCTTTTGTAGCTTCTTCTATGTGCGTATAATTGGATAAGTCTTCAATAATGTGTGTGTGTGTGTGTGTGTGTGTGCGTGCGTGCGTGCGTGTGTTTTTAAGTTAATGCATGTGGTTCACAGTGTGTCAAGTCTAAGGAATAGGCAGCAGCATAGAGACGTGCACAGCTCTCAGCAAAATAAGGTATTCAAGAGAGAGGGATAGATTAATGGCAGTGGGAATGGAGGGAGTCTAGAGTGGAGGGAGGGACAGTTATGGGGTGAGGCAGCACAGTGATATACAGTAGTCCCTACTTAGACAAGTCGACTCCTCTTTGCTATTAGGCGTAACAGGGCAGACTGCAGGAGAGCCATAGTATAGAAGTAAAACAGCGGACTGCTATCAAATAAACACGGACATCTGTCTCAGGGTGTGTGTGTCCGCCCTATGTTTCTCCACATGGCTCTTGTTTATTTGTAATGTCTCTTGTTCTGCGTCACTCTTTTTAATGAACATGAAACTCTAAATATCAGACAAAACTCAACTCAGCTTGATTCCATTTGAGTAGCTGCTCTCTAATATCTTTTTTGCATAGTGGATTCCAACATAGAAGCGTGTAATACGGCATATTTGTGTCGTGTCCATTTGTCATGCTGTCAAGTTAATTACCAGATTGAAAAGGAGACCGAGATTACCCCCTCCCCTTCCAATGGACTCTGGCACCTCCACATTTGCAACACACTCACACACGGTGAAACACACACATACTTAAGTGTTACAAGAAATTTTCAGTGTGGCATTTGAACAACATACTGGAGTAGAGCGAACAGCATCAGAAGTTAAGGGAAGAAGTTACACATGGTCGGGCTAATATCTTCAGCCGTGTATGTGTGTTGCAGTCTGTGGTGCAGCAAGTTACTTTAACATATTTTACTTTACCGCCATCACAGGAGAGGAAATTATGGGGCTTATTTGAAAGTCTTGTTGAAATGTTCTTTTGCTTTATTCCCGCTCTCCTGCCGCTGAGAAACAAGCTCTTTATCACAAGTGAAAAGTAACTCTTCTGTACTTCAGTTCTGTTTTGCACAAAGAAGTTTGTGGCCATACTTGTGTAATCAAAGAAGATACTGTTTGAAAAAGTGGACAGATCATTAGCACATAATGAGCTGAAGTACTTTGGGCAGTGAAGAGGATATCCTCAATCAGTGATGGCTCAAGGAGATGGATACAAGAGAGAGGAAATCAGATTCTCTTGGCTCTTGGCAACCTTTCTTCTCCCCAGGTGAGTCCTCTGTCTCTGTGTATGTTTGAAGTAAAGCACAGCTCAAACAAGCTGGCTAAGAGAATTAACAAAGCCTTTTGGCACCTCGGCAGTCATGCCTCTAGGTTTTGATAGTTCTCTTGTGCAGCAGATCACTCCTATTTTGGGGGCGAATGCCGAGGATCTGAGCTATATGTTCACCAGGCTCCAGACACGAGGACAGGACCTAAAAAGCGTCTTAACCCCGATAATAATTCTAGGATGAGAAATACCCTTTTTTTTGTCATCCACTGACAAACACAAGTATAATAGGGAAGAGAAAGCGGCTTTGATGTGCTTGTAGTGGGTACTGTTTGTAATACAACACAGGACAGAAGTGAGCTTGTTACAAACTTGGAAGATGAACCAAAACCCCTGGGTGCTGAGACAAAGCACAGGGATATCAAACAAGTGATAAAAGGGAGGTGACTCACTCTTGTGCATGTGTAGGGCTTATTTAATCATTAAAACCTTGATTAAACGCCAGCTCTCCCTCTTTCCATTTCCACTTGACAGCCAGGAATTTTAATACAGAAGCCCAGAGTAAATTGTTTACCTGTTTCGGAGCAGACCCTCTAATGTAACTATTTTCCAATATCCTTGCTTATCATTTAACTATGCAGCTCTATTAATATCTCTCCCCCTGCAGAGTTTTAAAACGTCAGGGGCTGCTTAGTTGAGATGTGATGAGGCTCCGTGACGGCACCCAGCTGGCCAAAGTTCTGCAAGGGTGGCCTTCGTGACATCACTGCAAGTGGCGCATGACAAACCGCCAGCACGCCAGTCGCGACCCACGAAATAATCTCCGACAGACGAGGACAAGGGCCAGTTCGGCTCACACCCGATGCCCTTTTACCCCATCCTCTGCCATCATGAGAGGCAGGCTGGGCTTTCGGAAAGGTGTCAAATGCACAGCGTGTATCGCCAGGACGAAAGTTGCTTCCTGTCAGGTCAGATGACGAGTAAGTGGCACAGAAAGAGAAATTAAACACATCAGCCCGATTTTATTTTTTTCCCCGTCTACTTTCTCGTGCTGTCAATTAGTCTCAATCAATCCCATCGTTTCTGTTTTGGGCAGTTATGCCATCTCCAGTCTGTCTTCCCATCCTTCAATGCATAATAAATACACACTACAATATATGGTATCTCAACACTTCTGTCAACTGTTGGCAGCAGCAGACTTGCCTAATTGCGCTGCCACACTGGACAAAATGAGCACTGCTGCATTTGATCATGACTCCAGGGGAATACGAAACAAACAAAACCCCAGGCATGTTTTGGTTTGTCAGGACATGTTGCTCCCTGTAGCCTCTCCGACACTCAACCGCTTCTGAGTCTTCTGATCATAGATGTGAGGCAGAACTGGAAAAAACTGACCGAGAAAGTTATCTCCTCAAATGAGAAGACGTGATTGGCTTCTAACGACTCTCCTCTCAGCTGTATTTGACTAAAGTACAAGGTGAAGCAGTGCTTATCAATAAAGTAAGTCTGCCACGATGTATTATTAACAGGTGATGGCATGCAGGGTTTGCTTGGCTAAAAAGGACTTAAGTGATGTGGGAGCAACACTGTCAATCTTAGCCTTCCTCTGAGAGTCAATTAGGAGATAAACAGGACTGCATGTCTTTGGCGGGGGGAGAAGGCTGATAGGCTGTCCCATGGATGTCCTGGGGCAAGGTAAACTGACAGTACAGCTTTGCCGTCAGGGATGGAGGCAGGGAGGACAATGTGCAACTGGCCCTCCGACTTGAGAGAGAAGCTATGTGTGCTTTTATGTCGGCATGCATGTGTGTGTAAATGCATTATGTGATGGCTTTATATTGTTTTTGTTTATTTATCCTACTCAGCTGACTGGGCTGAAGAGACTGAAAGTGGCAACGATGTTTGGAATATAATCAGTTTTGGAGATAATACTGGTGATGCTGAGAATGATGGTGAGCAAGGTAGTGATGATGCTAACTGGGATTGTGATGGCTGTGAATGATGATTAGTCATTTACCACTCCAAATGTATATGAATGCCTTGAATTTGAATAATGTATGGTAGAGAAATATGATCACACATTTATATTCGTATGCCTGTGTGAATATTTTTATTCATTGGTTTTTTGCGAGTGAGAGAAACATGCAAATGTGGAATACTCATTACTCACATTACATCCCAAATGCAATATGTATTTTCAATATAACATTATACACCATGTTTGTGTGAGATACAGTAAACACCAAGTCTCTAGTTTATACCTAGAGTGCATTGTCAAGTCCCAAAGTAGGTCCGTCAAAAGCATGATTTCGTGTTCATTAAGTATGCAGATCCTCAGGTCATACATAGCAGCCTTTTTCATAAGAACACATTGAATATACCAGCAGTGTACCTCACATTATAAGTATTGCATTGAATGTATAGCTGGTACAGTAGGATTTTTTTCACCGATGCATATTTAACCAGCATGGTGAAGCCGGAATATGGCTCAGTTGAGGGAATTATTACATGCTTATTAAGTGTATAGTTATTCAGGTCGTACACCAACAGTGGCTTTTTTCATATAATTAAGTATGTCATTATAATGAGATGATATTCTAATATCTTCTGTCTCCATGTCATTTCACTAACACTCGATACTAAGCTGAAGAAAGGGCTCGACTGATGAATTTTAATGAGTGGTAGGCCATTATTACCCTCATTATTTTCCAATTAGCAAACCGTACGCCACATCAGTACAGAACAGAGAGATCAGCTACTGTACCATACCATAAATACATCTCCTCTCTTATCTGTAAATAACAAGGAACTTAATACCAGATAGTGCAATTGCACTTCATGAGAAACAGTTCCAGTGTGCTTGGATAAAATGCACTTAAAATAATGAAGGCAATGGAATCCCACACCAAGAGCCATCCAAAGCTAGAATAGGGATAGAAAATAACATTATGTCTTAAATAGAGGTATTAATTCTGCAGCATGGCACATAAAACTGAATAGAATTAATGGTGGGGGGGGGCAAAGAGAGCTGACCTTGCATGTTTTCATCTTTATAATAGCACCAAGCAGAGTAGTCTTGTCATGATAAATTAGCAAAGGAATGTGTGGTTTAAACAGACAGATCTAAGTTAAATAGCACTAGCAAACATCCGCTCCCAAGGCTAAGAGTCCAGAGGCATGGTCAGATACAAAGGATGGGATAGAGGTCAAATAATTGACTCACCAGAACAATGAGATGGTTTTTTGGTTTGTTTTGTTTTGTTTTGTTTTATTTGATTATGTGTTCTAATTACCTCAGATGATTGTATGTGGGCTGATCAGTGATTTCAACAGCAAAACGTATTTCTAATATTTCAGGAAAAAAGCAATGCCTTCGTCATTCCAAAAAAAACAGAAGGGAGCTTCTCATTTTTGTGTGATGATAGACTGTACTGTCAATACTGTATAGTAAGAGCGCCACCCATCTCTGATTAGTGCTATTGCAGCCCTCGATTCCGATGAACACGCCCACCACAGCCGCCATTTTCAGTTGAAACACATCTGCATAGTGTTTGACCTATTTTCATCCATCTTGCCCTGTACATGTAAAGAAAAAAAATACAAACAGTGTCACTGTATTTCAGTCAGCTCAGTTATTTCAGGGGCAAAAAAGAGCCGTCTTCAAGCGTATATGTAGCATGAAATGTAAGTGGCGGGTGAGTGACACTGTCAGCTCGTTTTCTCCACCTTGTCCGTTGGTCGCGGAGTCTGTTGGTCGCTGGTTGGCTAGACAGTCGGGGGCTATGGGGTCATTGTGCGTGTGTATTTAGAGATGCGCTGAGTGAATAACCTTCCCCAGTAACAGCTGTCAGATTCACCAGAGCAGAGCAGAGGACAGAAGAGCAGGCGAGCCAGGCCCAACCCAGACACAAGACTGATAGGGGTGGATGGCAGAGGGAGTTGGTGGGGGCTGCACTGTCGGCCTGCCTCGAATGCCGGGCTCAAGGGTTTTGATGGGTGGCCACACCGAGCTACTTGACGGGGGTCTCAGCACCCAGGCAGCTTATTGTTTAACGCTTTGCTCATCTCTTTTATTCCCCCCAATGCAGATACCATGCACAGCAGTGCAGAGCACACAGGCCCAACAGTGGCCCGGGACGCTTCCTTTGTCAAGGTGTCAGTCACCAAAGTAGCATCTCAGCATGGTTCACCACTGGGCATGACAGGGGATGCAGACCCCATGAAGGGGGATTAGCACCACACCTATTGTCTGAGGGCACAGTGGTGCTGGATTTGGCTGCATGGCTATTCAACGACTGTATTTCTATTCTCCAACACTTGACAGGGACGCTCAGTGGCCCCACTTTTGTTCTGCTGCAGCATCACAATGTTTTCATGTCATGCCCCCAGCCAAGGCCCTTATTGTCTCTGTTGACATGACGAGGAAAGGTGCGAGGGTAGATTCTGTTATTGCTGTCCACAGCCTGACCTGCAGGTTAGGATGATTTTTAATGGGTTAGGTAGAGGCCTGCTTCTCATGTATAATTTACTGTTGATTCTGTTAACGCTGAAAGGAGAGCATGTTGACCGAGACTTAACCTATGAGGATTTGGTCAGATTTGATGTTATGAATACAAAATTAAGTTTTTTTGTTTTTTGTTTTTTTTATTATTATTTTAGGGGTTTGTTAGTTTTGTTTTATTTGTACCTTTTTATCATTCAAATCAAATATCCATTTTTTTTCACATGGAGCACTTTAAATAATTTCCAACTGAAAGATTACTGCTGTTGTTGTACATTTATGTAGTGATAAATAGAAAGATTCTAAGTCACTGGAAAAGATGTGACATTATCTGACTTCTGAAAAAAAATGCATTCTGGTTTCACATGACCGAATTATACAAAGATGATCACATGATACACAATATACATAAAAAAAGGAAACAATTTTCATTATAATTTTTATAAATTTAGTTTGTGGTAAAAATCCCACATAAATCTTCATGCTTTTTTTTTAAAAAAAATAATACAATATCTACATTTTGCTTCCATTCATCTGAGAAAAGTGCAGTAATGGAAGTTTAGTATACCTCCCTGTGTACAGTTGTTCAGAGGCCAGAAACCTCTGCCCAGCCCCACAGTATTCATTTCTACGTTGAGAGAGCAGTTTGGGCGATAAAGCAATGTGGAAAATAGTGTTGGATGGCTCCTTGGTCTCTCATATAATAACGAGGCAGTGGAAGTGGGTGTTTTTTTCTTCTTCTTTTTAAGATTGAGGCAGCAGCTCAAGGAGATGCAGGTTTACAATATTTACAGTAAGTTAACTTGCTGGGTCTGTCTGAGAAAATCTTAAAATTTGGGGTCACTCTCATGCAAACTCTTGTTGCCAAAACAATGGTGCTCCACTCAAATCAACCGTCGCATTTTGAAAGATAAAGCATAGGTTGTCTGAAATCTTTGTTAGATCTGGACTCATTGTTTCAGACGATAAACAATGAGTCATTTAGAAAATTTCCCCCTTCTCAGATACAGAAAAACACTTTCACATGTAGATATTGCCAAAGCCTGCACCAGTGTTGATGAAAAAGTAAACAAAACTCCATTGTGACTTCATCCAGGCTTAAAACTGAATTACAGACATTTGCTTCACTTTATACCATCCTGGTCTGAATTTTAGTTCTTTCCCCTCAGCTCAGTTTATCAAAAGATTTTCCACATACCTCTCCAGGAGATGCTGAAATGAAGAGACAAGAAAATCCTGCAAAGCATAGCTGACTGGTGCTTTGCCAATGAGCAATCCCGAGACAAGAGAAACCCCGTACCTCAGAAGCACCACGGGTGCTGAAATTGATATTTCTATTACCAGCTATTACAAACACCAGTTCCTTACTTCTTGCTTCTCAATTATGTGGATTAAGAGGAAACAGTCAGAAAAGAGTATATCGAGCCTGCCATCTTTGTTTTTGTTTTTCTCTATCATCTCTCCTCCTCATAGTCTTAATGTCACTGGAAGGTGAGTGAAAGTGTCATGGGTAGCTCGGAGTTTGTGGAGATTTTACTGCCCTTGATCCCTGTCAGGCAGCAATAATGAGGAGGTTCCGCTTTCCCCATCAGCGGGGAGTAATGGCCACCATAAAGGCCTTGATTGCAGTTGCTGCAGAGCGCTCTCCTACATGGCAGAGTGACTCTTCAATCATTTGTCTTGCTCATGTAGAACCTGCCATCTGATCAGAGCATTTTGCCAATGTACATCATTTTTAGTCTTCTTACTCCTTAAACATACTAAGTTAAACTATTATGTAAAGCAAATGTTGTTACACATCCTGGATTTTTTTTTTTTTTTGCCTATATTACTTTAGATTCCATTTTTTTAAAAAGTTAAATATAAAAATATTACATCAATTATATGTAGCATTAATTTAGTAATTGTTTGCTGCTTCTCATTTTTTTCACATTTTAAAATTGTCCGAAAAAACAAAAAACAAAAACAAAAACATTTCGCAAACACCAGTGTGCAGTTAGATTGGAAATGATAACATTTTCAAAACACGCCCAGTGCAGTACACGACGCAAATGTGAAAAAAATACCCATTTACAAAAACACGCCCAGTGCAGTATGGACGTAAAAAAAAAAATACTTTGAAATCACAAAATAGCCAGGACAGGCCCTAAGGTTGTTCCTCAATCTGTACAGTCAGCCTGCAAAACATTAATCTCTCTCTAAACAGGATGGGGAAAAAAAACAAACTATTATGCATGTTTACCTGTTAGAGAGAACATCATGTTGTTTCATTAAAGCAGTCTATGACAGCAGGGAGGCTCCACCTGTTGTAACAGTGTTATTCCACCACATGCTGTACCTAAACAGTAATTTACTGGGTTAAAAAATATAGCTTTTTTCATTTGTTTATTTTTTATCATCTGTGCTTTCATTCAAATGAAAATACCTGTCTGTAAAAAATTAGCTATATAGATATTGTTGGATATCCCGATACATTTCCTCAATACATAAATTTGAATTATAAAAATTTTCATTTAAAATCTTATTTAAAATTTTTAAGTGCATATAATTATGCATAAAGTTTAGATGGTGAAATAAAATCTAGCCTAAATTCTAGGATAATATCAGTGTGGTAAAGGGCACGAGGGAGGGGAAGATTTCTTCTGCTTCATTTGGGCGGCCACAACAGAGTGTGGGCGGTGACCAGACATGGCAGAAATCTGGAAGAGGTGTCCCTCTTTGTGTAGGTCGATTCCAATTCACTGGATCACCATGTTTATTTACAATCAGCCCCGTAATTAAGGGGAACCAACCCAGAAATTATCAATCAGTTAATTACCGGGATGCTGCAGAACAAATCCAGCTCCTGATTGAAGCCCACTGGATGCCCTCACAAGATGCTGCCATCATCCAAATGACAACAGAACAGTTTGTCACCAACATAAACAACAAGTTCCATTCTTCACTTAGAGTAGCAACAGGGTGTAAAGTAGATATTTAAAAATATTTCTTATGTTTATAATTTTATATAACCTTAAAATATTATGTCTTAATATTTTAAAGGAGATCGGGTTATTTTAAATTGCCCTTTTTGAGCCTTTAGAATAATTTTTAGGTCAAGGTGAAATTTCAGATCACCTTTAATTTATAGTGTTGTACCGGTGGCTTGGCGACTTTCCAGGTTTTAAAGCACTGGTGTGTTTATTTGCAGTCATGCAGCCAATGGCACAATTAATATGTCACATAACATGTAACTGTAGCATGTAACCAGCAATTAACTCCCCAAAGAATAGGAAATAGAGAGGTAATTTAATTGTGGCATACCATGTTTAGTGGTTTCCACATGTTTGAAAATTGTACACTAGGAAAATGGTTATGCCTTAAAAAGGCAAATCATTTCAAAGCTTGGTTGGAAAAAGATGGTCTTTATTTCACTTTAGTGGTGAATAGAAAAAAAAGGAGAAATGCACACCTCCCTCAAATGTCCATGTTCCTTGTTATAGTTTTTTTCCTCACACTTCACACATTCATTGACACACTAATTATTTTGTGACCCGTTTTATTTACTCATTTAATAGTACATAATACCTTCGTCATCACATCGAATGGAGTCGATATAAATTCTATGAATCTAACATAAAACATTTGTCAACACTCCTGACCAAAGGATGCCATGCAGCCACAGCTGAGAACTCTGCCCACCACAGTGCTTGTGATTCACTTAACTCTTTTTTTCTAATATGGGAAAGAGAAGCACCTATAAAATGCTTGACTCAGTACCTCTATTTACCATCAATACATTTCCTCTGCCTCTCCCAGGCACTAGAGCATCAAAATGCATAACAATCCCCTGACAGTGTCAGCAACCTATAGCTCATCTCTAAAATAAATGCTGGCCAGATAGAATTAAAGGGGAGGTCCTGTGTTTTTCTTGGCAAAAACATTTTTATTGTTTCTCTGCTAAAAAGGTGTCATCACAAGAAATAGAAAGAAAAAAGGAAGAAAGTGTATTTTGGCAGGCCAGTAAATGACAGCCAATCAGCAGTCTCTTAGTTAGGGCTGTGTGTAATAATATAGCTTGTATCAGGGCCTCTGCATACAGTATGTCATGATAAAACTTACTTTCTTCTCATTGGCACTGGATTCAGTGTTGCTTTGATTGCCTTTCTTCCATTTTTTAACTTCTGTTTACCTTTATGTACGTCCTGTAATTGGTTTCACCATCGCTTCTCCATAGGGCTGTAGTCTCTCAACTGACTAGTCAGTGTGTTGGTCGATATGCTCTCATCTGACCACATTCTCATTGGGGGGGACGGTCGCTGGTTTTACTGAGGAGAAAAGTGTTACATCAATAGTTTTCCAGGATTAATCTATTATTTACTGCAGCAGTGGAAGGGGCCACCTACCTGTGAAAACCTGCACAACCTAAAGGAGAATTTTAAGTCTATTTTATTTAATATTCACTGAACATTTACTCAGAGACAGCAACAAACTAAATGACACAATATCAAAGAAGTCGTCGGTGTGGCTGCATTCTATTAAAAAGAATGATCAAAAAGTCAAGTGTAAACTTTGCAAAAGGCAGTTTGCATGTCACAGCTCAACAACCAACATGGCATTTCACCCAGGATGCTCCGTCAACTTTGTGAATATTGCTCAATAGTACTTGTACTGGGAACACCACTTGATATAGTTCTTTTATCAGAAATCATATGAGGATGGGCACGTGCACGCTGGTCGGCTCTGAGTCCATTATTATTATTTCGGTATAAAATATTTAGGTTAAAAGGATTTAAAATGCTGGGATTACTAGCTTTTTTTTTTATTCATAATTAAATTAGTGATTTAGTTAATATAGAGATCACACACAGATTTTTTTTAAGAGTAGGTACAATTTCATTCACCCCAAATTTTCTTTTATTGACCCGAGCCCTACTTCTCTGAGCCTGTTACAGATTGCTCATTGCCAAAGCTTGTTCTTGGCTTGTTCTGTTCTGTCTGAAATGACCTTATGGCTGGTGACTCCAAGATGTTGTCTGGGAGCTGCATCCAAACAGGGATGCAGCAAGAATAAAGTCCTCTGCTGGTGGCAGGCGGTTGGGGGGGGGGGCTTGGAATGAGACTCAAGAGGCTAAATCACAGAATCTGGGCCCAGGGTTTTTTGGCAGGCAGCAGAGTGTGAAATTTACAGAATTTCTTATGTTGGTTTCGCAGCTGCCTCTGTGCCTGCATCACAGTATTGACAGACAGTAGCTGTGCGAGGACGCTCACAGCTGGGCTGGAGCGAGAGAGTGGAAGAATTCAGATGTGATGTTTTGCCAGCTTTTTTACAGAAATACTACAATGCAGATAAGATGACAGAATTGGTAGGTGACACTGATTTTTCTATGTGTGATAGGACTTCAGTGACAACATTTTTGGCTGGTTGAATCGTTTTATCCCCTCAGTTTTTTAGTCACATTTCTAGTTCTCTTGGTGTAGGTAATAGTACAAAAGAAGAGAGGGGAGTTTGAAGCAACATTAAAATAAGTGCTAGCTCTGAAACAAGCATAAACAAAAACCAAAAAAAAAAAAAACAAAGGAGAGAAATGTTAAGCCAGCTAGAGTAATAGCGCCAGTCTTTGTCCTGCACTCATTATTTTCGCTTTGATTACAATCTAGAGCAGCTCGAGTTACTCTAATTCAGCCGGCTGAGTCTCTGGCTGAAATTGTCCTGTGCTGAGTGATGGTTGAATTGAAGCTGCCGGGGTGGTGGGGGGGGGCAAGCTATGTATCGGGTGTGGAAAGTAAAATGATTGCAATAAAAGCAATGATAAAATAGATAAATAAATTTAAAAAACAAAGGCAATATCTGCAGTAATAATATGACAAGCATGCAGCATCACAATAAACATAATCTCTGAGTAAATTTCAGACTCATCCACTGTGGAGGAAATGTAAACGATGAGGCCAACCGTGTAATTCCTTCAGGGATGCTTTCATGCCAACAGGACGTCTTGTTTATGCCAGAACAAGAATGGTGAGAAATGCTCTCGGCATTGAACAGTATATATATGTGTGTTGAGTGGATGGAAGAACAGGGAGGCATGCTGGGAGTCTACGGCCAGTGCCGGTTGTACAACGGGAGGGGGGAATGAGCGCTGAGGATTCCACCTCAGGGCTGACCACCAATGGACACTACGGTCCCCATGTAGCACTAATCACAACCCCCTCTAACTCCTTCCATCTGTTCTCCATCAGCGGTCTTACAGTACGACTCAAATGCTTAACTCCATCCACCCTCCATCTTCCTCCCTTCCAGCTATTGCTGTCACTGTCTCCCGACCTTCTGTAGCTCAGGACTTTTCTTCCTTTTGGTTTTTAGATTTTTCCCTGGCTTGTATTTCTTTTCCTTGTACTTCTAAGGATGCAGGTTTGTTTCAGCTAGTTGATGTCAGATGCTTTCATGTTTTCAACCTGAATATTAGCCTGTATTTTCAAGCTCTCTGCAGCTACACTAGAACCCATATAAAGAACATGACATATTGATCCTTAATGCTTTCATGCACTCTCTTTGTCATAGTTTGATTTTTTTCTTCCCACCCAACAAATACTAACATCCCTTGCCTTCTGGTCACAGCGCGTAATCTGGCAGAGATGGCAGAAAGTGTCATCAGTCACGTGACTTTTCTAACTGGATGCTGCCACCATCACATCAATTATTAACCTAGTTCGAAGTTGTACCACAGCTATCCTGATTTTTGCTGCCCTTAATGATCAGATTAGAGGTACTAATTAAAAAAGAGGAAGGAAAAAAAATATTATGAGCTACCCTAATGCTTCTCTTGGTGGTGATGAGTGGAAGCAAAGTTATTATTCTTTTGAACTCCTGCGGTGTGGGGGGAAAGACGGCAGACATTCAACGCAGCATGACGTTTGGTGTTTGTTTGCGGGTTTTTTTTTACCTTTTTTTTAATTCCTGTGCCAGAGATTTATGGCTCGATAAGTGCCTCGAACTTTTCTTTTTTTCAAATGGGATAATTTAAATACACCTCACAGGCAGACAAAGCTTTTTGTCTCATTTTCTCTCTTCCTCCCCTATTTTCCGTTAGTGTTTCTCTGACTCTTGCTGTGTTTTCTACTCTGGGTTTTCTGTTCTCCTTTTATTTCAGGCAGTTTTTTTCCCTGCTATCTGCACAACAGTTGACATGCTTTGTTTTTCCTGTTGAGATTTACTACACCGTACCTGCACATTTAAATGCAATTCAGCCTTCTGTATTTGAAGATGAAACACATAACATGACCAATGTGTTTTCTTTTTTTTTTTTTTTAATTTAATGTATTCAAGTTTTTCAGTTGTGTTCATAAACTCATGTTCTCACCAGTAGCACAAACAGTAAATAAAATACGTCTGGGGCCAAGACAATGAACCACGTACACAGATGTGCTCTCCTGCTGTGCATTTAATCCATTTCACCCTCTTGCTTCAGATTTCAAAAACTCTTTCGGAAATATTGACCTTTTTTTTTTTTTAAGAGCAAGTGTAAGAGGAAAAAAAACTTTCTCATGGATGTAGCTCAGAATATTTGAAGAAAATATGTTTCTCATACATTTTCCATACTGTTCCATCTGGCCAAGAAGCTTCATATGTTGGTGCCTACTAAGCTATCGGCATACGGTATGTCCTCATTCAGCCATTACATCATTTGTTTCTATTTCCTGTCAAGCGTGACTGCTCGACAGCCCATCCGTATAATTAAAACGACCTTTAAGCAATTTACTGTTTAGTTTCTAATATTTTTAGCCTGGTCGTTATTTCGTATGCACAGATGTGGCTTGTCAAGGAGGGAACATGGTCCTGACAGCATCTCATTCCTATTGTTCATTTGGGAAGAGATTCGGATATAGGTAGTCAGGTTGGTGATGGAGCTATTGCCCAATTTATTCCTTCAAGTGTCAGTTATACAGAAAAATATGTGTAGCACCAATGTAGGGCTGAATTTTGGAGCTGTAACAGCCTGTCGACATAGTCATAGCATAATCATTAATCACCATACATTTGATCAGAATGCAGCAAACCTCACTGTTTCCTGTGATGGAAGGACAATGCAAGGCTGTGTTAGATCTTGTTCTGCTAATTGGGTTAGTCCAGCTAATGGCCATTTAGATGGCAGATAACAGGCAGGCATTTTACTCCACAATGTTGTGATGGAAGCAGAAGCTATTGTGTATTTGAATTATACTCAGAATAAAAAAAAAGTCCTCAATTCTTGATAATGATGGCTTAGGACTTAAGTTGTGATTATAGTGTGAGTGTACTCGGATAAATTTTGCCATTCAACGGTGGACTGGTTACCACAGCAGAAAAATGCTCAGCGGGTATTTGTTTCATTATTTTTTATTTTCACAGCCCGCGTGTAGTAGGTTTGACAGTTTTGTGAAGTGTGTAGAGTGGAAATCAGCAATGCCACAAGTGACTTATAATTTGAGCAAAAAGCATACGTGAAATCACATCCCCTCCTTCGCTAGATCCCAGTTCCAGCACCTAGAGCATTTTCAAAGAAATGTTACCTCAAACTCTTTTGATAAGAACAACAGCCCACTGTACAGGAACATGGGATTTAGAAGGGAATTAAAATTACAATACCTCCATGCCCAGCTGCCCAACTCAAATTGCTCGGCTGTTATATTCTACTCTATGCAATATCCTGCCACTGAGCTCTCTGCAAGGCACACTAATAATGAAGCTGTCTCTGGCATAAGGATTCCCGTGTGCAGGTCATGAAAATTGGAAAAGAGGGAATAGATATGTGACTTTTCTAACCTAAATAGGCTAAATGGGGCTTGCTATTCCCCGACTAAAGTCACCACTACTGTTTTTTTGCAAATTACTAGCCAGGTGCTGTGAACACATAGCCAGCTTGGAACTACTAAGAGCAACTCGATAAGTGAAATAGCCCCAGTAATATCAGAGCATGTCTACGCAGCTTTTTTAGTGTTACTACAAAGAAAAATGGAAAAATAAAAGAAACAAAGACTGGCTGCCGTCCTTGGTTGAGTTTAGCTCTGGCCGCAGTTTCTCTTCAGCTGCCAGTGCAGTTTCTGGCCCTGTTATTTCCTTCCAAATGAGATAGAAATGTCGTTTGTCCCCACCATGAGCGAGCGGCCGCTGAGATGAGGAATAGGCCCAGTGCCTCACACAGACTAACGCGACAGGATGCATGACATCACTTAGCTAAAATGGATTGCCACTTCAAAATGGATAAGTTCTGCCCAGTGTTAGCGGGGTTCTCACTGTAAGAAAATAACTGACTCTGAAACATATTCAGTGTATTTTCATTTTGTGTTAAGACTGGCAGCGGTGTTTTTCTGCGGGTGGCAAAGATAAGTTGGCAGAGTTTGGTATCTTAAGACTTGGAATTGTTTAGGAAAGGTGAATTAAACATGAGAATTAAAACTTCTTAATTGGAGCTGTTGACAGTATTTTACAACATCCTATGGTGTGTTTAGCAATTAATCTTTGTATGTATCTATTTCGCAGGTATAATATTCAGCTAGTGAAAATTACCTTGGTGTCTCTGAAACAGATTAATTTAGGGGAATTATATTGATATAAAATTATAACTATTACAGACCTTTGGGAGACAAATTGGACAGATCTGATGGGTAGACCAAAGGCTGCCATTTTTAGATTTTAATTCACAGCCAGTAAGAACTATAGGCATTGGTGTTTGTGTATGTGTAAGTTAAAAATGGTTAGGTCAACAAATCACTTTGAAAATATTTTCCCACATTCAAACAATGCGGATAGTCTTGGTTTATTTTTGATGAGATTTAGACATATATGCTGCTTAGACTTCTGCCATAACCCAGTTGTCGTTAGAAACTATTTTCTGGTGGGCTTTCTCAGTGGGTGACATCTCCAAACATTGGCAGATAAAACTGAAAATATATCTATATACTGTATAGAAGCCTCTTGGGAAATTTAAGCAAAATGTTCATTTGATTTGTAGTTCTCTCTAATATGTATTTTGAAAAATACAGAGAAAGACTGATGAAAAAGTAAGGACGTTTAGTCTTCAGCCCTTTGTCTTAGTCTGATTAAATTTCAGATGCTGGTTTCCAAAGAGTGTGTAGGAGTGTGTGTGATCCTTCCACCCAACCTCCACTTTTTCTTGAGTGACCTGTGCACCATTCAGGCCCTTGGGGCTCAGGCACACACATGGCCTGATTCGCTGCTCTTGAAGACTTCTAATTTCACTGCTGCATACACACGTACACATACACACACATTTTCTCACAGCACGAGCACATCTGGTTTCCAGGATGGGTCTGATGAATACAGACCTTTTAGCTGCTGGCATAGGCAGGCTACTGGTGTTAATGACTGGGGCATTCCTTGGCTCCCAGTACGAAAATGGGGAAAGGATGCAAAACAGAGGCAGCCATCCTTTCTAAGGGGGTAACCCAATCCATCCAGCAGGAGTTACATGTGTGTGCGTGAGTAAATGGCCAAAGGGGGTAGGCCAACTAAAGGTCCTTGGGGTCAGAAGAGACTGCCACAGCACCCCGGCGTCTATATGCCAGGTCTGGCTTCCTCTCAAAAGCACAGAGAGGTCACAGCAATTTCCCCAAGTCAGGAGTAGGTCAGGCTCCCACTTCCCGTACATATCAGTCAGTTAAGGATGAGGAGGAGAGCGCGAGGCATGGTCTTTGTAGAATTACCTCCCCTAATCCCCAGAGTGACAGGACTGCGAGGGAAAGTATGCTGCTGTTTGGCAGGCCATGAGGTTATGTTAGGGGGAAATGTGAGAGCTACAGAGACTGTATTTTTCAAACTGCAACTTAAAATGTAATCATTCCATTCATAAATGGGAGGGGGGGGGGGGTTTCCACACAGATGTCATTATCTGTCTGATTATTGGCACAGTCCCACAATGCTCTCTGTCAAGTTGTTCTTTAACGTCAGTACGTCACCTCATCTCACCTGGCAGCAGTAAGCGAACGGCTTTGTTCAGAAATTGAAAGCGAATACATTAAGAGTGGAAATAAAGTGTTGTTCCGAAAAGAGCTCAATAACAATTTAAGTCGCCTGCGGTAGAAAGAATTATTTTACTGATTTTTTTTCCCCTTTTTTTCCAGGTTTTTCGTTGACCCAAATAGCAGGCTTCTCTCTGTCTCTTCTCTGCTCATTTCCCTCTGTCTGTTTCACTTTTGAATCCCCAAAGAAATGTAGAAGTCCAAGCATACTTCATATTCAAGCAGCTTGATCCTCGAGTTCCACTCAGTCTCTTGACAAACTGAAAAATGTATTTGGGGTTGGGAAAGCTTTCCCCTTTTGACACACTTCTGTAGATTGCGGTGATGATTAACCATCATAAAGATCCAAATCCCTCCATCTCTTGGTAAGCATGGCTGTCACGCTACAGCCCTGAAAAGTTTGCTTTAGGGCATGGGAAGCCAGCCGATATTGGTCCATCAAAACAAACTATTAATCATTGGCCCTCCAGTGATGAGTGTTATGAACTGAGAAACCTATTGGTTCAGGTTTTTAATTACTCAGAAAGGAATGCAACTCCTTTTGAACATTTTTACAATCTATACCTTTGGACCAAGAAAGCTCAATCAATATTTGGGACATGAGCCACCATCAAGCAATGGGGGATTTTAGTGAACCCTCATCTTTATGCAAGACGAGTTATCCAAGGCCAGAAGAGAAATATTAGAGTCCCCCTTTTATACTCCATCAATATCTATTTTTTGTTTATTTCTAAATTTGCTACACAATGTTTCATGTCCTGGCAGCAACCTTAATATTTTACCACGCACACACCCAACCCAAGTCATTAACAATTAAGGAGTATATATTGGCGCTTGTCCAGGGATAGTTGCGCTAAGATCGAAAACCCATCGGAGCTCTGTCCTTTTCAGCTGCCAGAATAAATCTTAATAAAAAATTATTACCACCCAGTCTATTAAAAATGCTTAAATCATGAAAACAATGTCGGTTCTTCTTGAAAAAATTCTCATATCAAGAAAAAAAAAAACAAAACAATGAAACAGATACAAGGAAAATTTAAAAAAATAATATAACTGCTTCCCTCTTCCTCCCATCGTCCCTGTTGCAATAACATATTTCAACAGATGCATGATTAACTTCAGATCAGGAGGCATGCGTTGGCCACCCGGACTCTGCAGCAAATAGGCAGCCTGCACACTGCTCAAGCCGCTGATAACAAAGGCCATCACCCTGTGCACCGCTAAGCAGTTACCACATTATTTTATGAGGGCCATGCTCATTTATGAGCGCAATCAGTTGCAACTCGATGCCCAATAGGATGTCCGTGTTCACACCACTCTTTGTCCTATGATGATGGACTGTCAGTTCAATGGCGTTATTGTAGCTGTAGTGGCCATCCAGGGAGTAATACATTGATAACAATATCAACTCATAAAGATGGGCTGTTGGCAAAAAGGTCACTCCCTTTATTGCCTGTGCTGTATCTCTCCCCTCCCTCCGCCTCATGATACCTCTCCGGATTCTCTTTACCTCCCTCTCTCTCTCTCTCTCTCAATCTCTCTCTCGTTCTCTATCTCTCTCTCTCTCTCTCTTCCTGCCTGTGTCTCTCTATTTCACTGGCTCGGAATGACGAAGGCTGCCCCTCGGTGTATAAGGAAGCTGGAATGTCATGTTTTAAGGGGAGTTAGAGGTATGTTGACAGGCCAGACAGGGAGAACAGATGGCAGTGTGACATGCCCAAGGTCATCTGGCATGCCGCTGTCGGGAGCACTAGATTTGAAACCCCACACTTTTTCGCATGCTTCCTTTTTTCTTTCTTTAGGATTTCTTCTCTCTCCTTCCCTGCCTCTTTCCATCTTTCATTCTTTCTCTCACCTCTATCTCTCACCTCTTTATCACATACTCCTTTCTCTGCTTTTCATTCCCTAACCCTTTCCCCTCTCTCCTCTGCTTGCCCTGTTTCCCTTACTCTTCTTCGCTGTTTATCATTCTTTCCCATTTCAATGTAGGTCACAAAGCCCCCTGTCCAGGCTGCTGCCTATCTCTGCTTAAACATGATGCCCCCTAAACTCTCCTGACTACCCTATTCACACATACACACGTATTCAGCTCATTGAACATCTATATTCTTTCTCACTTCCCTTCTTTTTTCTCTCCCACACATGCTCAGTTGGAGTCCCATCGGCCCCGTAGCCCGTAAAAATGTGCCAAGCTGCCTCTGTCACCTAAAGTCTCGCCCCAAACAGCCCTGTCAGCAGAGATGCAGAAAGAATCCAAATGAGTTTTAATTACCTGTGCAGCCATGCCTGGAAGGTCGTGCACCGGAAATCCCAAACACATTGGTACAGTAAGCATGCCATGTAGCAACACATGGACTCCTTTGTCTTCCAGCTAATTTCTAACAGAAGCATAAAGTAGAAAGGGAAAAAAAACAGTGGGGAGAGAAGGGAGGGAGAGAGCTGCTCTTTGTGCTTGCTGCCTTACCATCTTTGCTGAACGTTTTTGAGGGCTTGTAGCAAAATCCCAAACAGAGCAGGGGAGAGCATGATGTCCCCACCTTACCCAAATCTTGTCAGAAGTGTTTGCCTCAGCTCAGCCAGTCAGAGCCCTTTCTCCCAAAACAATATGGGCTTTTTGTTTTTTCCTTTGATAGAGGAAAAAGAAAAAATTGCAATGATGATGCAAAAAGCAGGTTGGGAGGGTAAAAAGGGAAGGGGTGGAAGGCAGGCAAAAATTTTCATTCATGTAATTTACATTCAAGGAATAGCCAGCTTGTTTATCGAGGACGTCAGACAGTGCCTGTCCATTCTGCCTAGAACTGGTAACCTCGCTTTATATTTTTAATGTTCCCCAGAGAGGCTCCTATGGGTGCTTTCACTCTCTTTGCAGCATTCATAGATGGCTCTCAGCCATACAAAGTGTGGCCCGTACGAACCCTAATGAGGTGAGGAGGACGCCATGACAACAGCAGCCTCCTGAGGTGACACTTCCTCATGCCCAACAAGTAAATACACAGATTTATTTTTGAGAGACCCCCCCAGATCAGTGACTCAAAACAGTCTGTGTTGTATTTATTAGCATGTGTTTACATTTGGTATTTGTAGTCATTGTGCCTGTGTTTGCCGATGCAGTTGCTCAAGCCCTGTGATTATGTCTGTCGTTTTTTTGGCAGGCATTATGTTTTTTTCTGAATTTTAATAACATAACAATGCTAGGGCTGATTAGTCTTGAACGCAGCATAGACATCAGATCTCTATCTGGGGTGATACAGCAGTAAAATCATGCTGGGAGACAAAGACAGAGAGAGAGAGAGGAAGCACTGGAAAAGGGAAGAGGAGGGATGAAGGGAGGGAAAAACTGTTTCAGATCTTCTCATCTACAAAGGTTATTTTCTGAATAGTAAGTCTTTCAGCATAAAACCGCATGTTTTTCCTTGAATAGAAATATGCGTAGCCACAAACAGAGAGCATATGGATGTATTTATGGCACTGCTTTGTTCTTGCAGCGTTGAATGTGTAATGTTGAGACTTTAAAAAGCCTCTTTTCATCTCTTGTTTTTTCCTACTTTCCTTATGCTTTTTCAAAAAGGCATTTTACATTGCGAGAATGGAATTACAAGGTATATTACAAGTAAATACTAGAAAACTAGTATAATTTGTTGCAATTATACCTTATAAACCTAGTAAATTCATGATGTGTTCAGCATCCTTACAGTGCTCTTACAGCTGTGGGAACATTTGCTATTGAAAAAAACAAAAAAAAAACAAAAAAAAAGAAGATTGAAGTTTTGAGCAAATATAAAGGACTTAGATTTCTCTCACTTGGGACAAAAAAAAACTCGGTGGCAAAGTTAGGGTACGAATTGACGTCTCTGTGAGAAATTTGATTTTGTGAAGAACTCCAAAGTTGTAGCTTAGGCCATTAATCATCCATCCCTGGAGAAGGGAACTCACTGGAGCACAGGGCCCTCTCAGTGTCGCCACGACAGACTGAAAGCCATACCCAACGGTCTTGAACAATAGATGCCCCAACGCGACACCATTTTGTTAGTGTGCGTGTGAGTGCATGTGTTTGCATTAGGAGGCAGGATGGATTCTTGAAAGTACAGTGACACCTAAAGGCCTAATCCCATAGGCCTTCTCTATCTCTACCTCTATCTCCCCTTCTCTAACACTTGAGTCAAGGACATGGTGAAACTTGGAGCAAACCCGATGAGTTTTCACTTTTGCCGCACTTGATCGTTCCAAGCACTTGCACTCGGCATCAAATTCCTCTCCTAATGACATGCCTGGGGCTGCCCGCAGGAAAAGTGGCATTTTCATCTCCCAACCTGAGCATCTGATTGGACATTGCGTGGGAAAGCTAAAAAAAAAAATTGGGTACAGCAGGTTTTTTTTTTTTTTAATTTTAGTGAATTTGGAATGGTACTGTATCACACTGTGGGTCCTATTTTTGTGCCCTCAAACCAATCATTCCTTTTCTCGTTTGATTTTGTTTCTACGCCGGCTTTTTTAGAAAAAGTTTGTCCAGTGTGAAGGTCGGGTCCTAAGTCAATCTTGCATGAGTATTAAGACACAGTATTGGTTTTGTACAATAGACTCAGGACTGTAGACAAAACCGAAGTGCATTTAGACATCAGAATAGAGTTTACTAGCAGATTTAACATGACAAATTCATAGTTAAAGAGCAGCAAGTTATTATAGGCCTAAAAATCATGATGAATTTTAAGGTAATGATCATCATGATCTTTTTTTTAAGATTTTTTTGTATGGGTTGGGATATCATAGTATGTCTAACATGGGGTTTTTATTTGTTTCTAAATCAGTGAACATGCCCTCAAGGTGCCGTTTTATATTTTCAGTAGAGACTACAGTACAGATCCACTTACACAGCACATACACATATAAACACACATTCCCCAGCAGAACAGTACCACTGTAGTGGTGAGATTCTCACTGGGCAGCCCTTTGATCTCAGCTCGTCTCTTGTGTCTGCTTTCACAGCCAGCTCTGCATGCAGGGCCAGTTTTTAATATGGCAGTGCACCCTGGGTCCCAGAGTAACAATAAACTTTACCTTCAACTGTCAGCAGGTCTTAATCACTGGGATTACTGCAGCGGTAAATGTTGGATTCTTGTTAATATTCCTGCCGGTGAAAAAAGGTAAACAGACCCAAAGAGATAAATATCACCCGGCCCTCAACAGAGATATCCTTTGGACTTCACAATCTCATTTTCATCACTTGCAAATATGGCACGGAAGTCAAAAAGGGGAAAGAATAAGCCTCAGTTTCAAGAGCCTGGACAATCACAGTGGAATTCTTTATTGATGGTGGGCTTTCTCCCACAAATGTACCATTGGTCAAGCCACGAAGCACCTTCAGCGGAGCTGTTATTTGCTGTCCCATGAGGCACCGTAGCTGGAGGTCACCAAGCCAACTAATGGTGCTTCAGAGGCCCGCAAATGGCAAGCTGCCAGCGTGCAGCAGCTTCCACGGCCAAAATGCATCCAGATATCTACTTATTTCAGTTTCCCTGTGAAATGAATAGGAAGCAAGTGCGATATTACGAAGAAAATCATTGCTGTAATTATTTTATGTTGTGGTTCACAGGCTGTAGGGTTTTAGAATAAAATTGTAACATAAGAGTAGGAATAAAATACAATATTAATATTATCAAAATACTCACAATTCTTAAAAATACAATATACTTTATTATTAAGTTGCTACAGGGCAAGCCTTATTTTTATCAAAAGTTATAAAGTATTTAATATAGTACAGTATCCTTCATTTGCTGCAATTTTGAGTTGACAGTGAGTATATTTTTTGTTTTATTCATTAAATGGATATATTTTTATTATTAATAAAACTCAGAGGTCTAGTTCCTCGTGTGCCAATAGTTTCAGTTCTTTCAGTATCAAAATTGTATCTCATTGTCTAGATTTTCCCTAAATTCTCCCTAACAGGCAAAATATTTGAAATGAGCACACACCCAATCTGACAAAAGCGAGTGTCATCCATATATTCACACACCCTAAAAATGGCGTCTAGTGGAGTGGAGCGTGCTGTTCCTAAATCCGTGCTCTACTGGGTCCAAATATTTTACCATAGCTTAGCTGCTCCACTAAAATCTGCACTTGTGTGCACTCCATTGCCCCCTCATCTTTCTTTGAAAACACCACTGGATTAGAGACCGTTGTCTCACGACTCAGACGGCTTGACTCCTCAGCAACATGGGTCTCGTGCCAGTGTCACATAGTGGGAATAGTCGACAGGGAGAGAGAGAGAGTATGAGGGAGAATTTTAAGCAATTCAAGAGTACAGTCTCTTCGGGGAAGAACTACAGCGGTCGCTGAAAGGTTGGGTCTGTGAACAAGTATTCATGCATTTTCATCAACAGTGATATCATTCACAGGGAATGCAATTCAGGTTGGTTTGAATGAATACATTAAGTAACAAGGGGCAGCCATTTTTTTAGATTGTGCTGTATAATCAGTGTTTAGGCTGTGCATGGCTACACTCTGGTTAGACGAGTAAAATGGCTTTGTGTGCATTTGATTTTTTTTTTCCACACTTTTTCATCCTCATTCATTCGGTTGTAAGTGACCCTACCTCGTATTTTTTTCGAGCACTCTGCCAGATTTGAATGTATGAATAAACTCATGTGATCACACGCCTCCGAGATCCCAAAAACTAGAACCACGTGAATATTTTCATAAATGACTTGAGTTCCATTTGAAAAACAGGATCTTCTCGCACATTTGTCACTGGGTTTTTCGACACAAAGCTTGGCAAACAAAGTAAATATTATCAGGGAGACATTTCCATCACCCTGTTCCTTTTAGCTAATTAAATTGCTATGAATCCTGCTATCACAGCGTTAGCAGCACAGAATGTATGATGTCAGTCTTTATTGAAATGATTTCCATGGGTGTTTGTCTCACTCCTGGCTCTGTGTCAGGCTTTTAGGAGGAGAGACGGAGAGAAAGAGGCGCGGGGAGAGACAGAGGGTGGGGACGTGGGGAAAAGAGAATATGAAATTGATTAGTGAGCTGGGATGGAATATAAAGACTTCATCAGGATCACTTTGTGCAGTCCTCACAATCAGCTGCGAAACAATGCAGCCTCCCTAATGAGGACAGAGAGGCTGGGACTGTGTGTACATCTGTGTACCTGCGTGCTATTTGTGCGTGTTTGCTCGTGCCGTGCCAATAATATGAAAGTGAAAGGGATCAGAAAGAGAGAGTACGCGTTGAGAGGGTTTGTGACACATTCACTCAGATCCTCCACAGCCTCCACAAGTGTTCTTTTAAATCAAAGGCAGCATTGCCGTCCCTCCAACCTCCAGCCAAAGAAGCAAATGAATCTCCTTTTTAAATTCTCAGCTGAGTGCTGTTGAATTTAATTTTTTAAGTTACATCAAAGATCAGAAGTTTAATTCTTGTGAACATTCAAAGTGAGAAAAAGTTGAAGTGATGTCCTTCTGGACGACAACTATTATTCACACAGAAAACACAGCTATTTTGATTGTCAGAAAAGACAAGGGCAGGTGAAAAAAAAACAAAACAAAACTGTGCGGTGGACATTATAGTGTAGATTCAGTTGTTGTTTTCTTTATCATAAAAAAAACTCAATAAACCACACACAGTTTTGAATATATATTTGTACTAATAATGATCTTTTGCATTTTGTAATAATTATTTTTTTTTTTTAATTCAGTAAAGAAAATGATAATAAAGGTAAATAAATTCTTTCAAAAAGCTAGTCATTACATTCAGGAAATCATATTTTATTATAATAATGATACATGCACTCTTCAGAAAAATATTTTGCGAAAAAGAATAATCTCTACAATTGAAATGCTCAATGATTTTTTTTCTTCTATCAAATTAACCTCTTTTTCACTATATCTTTATTGAGCATAACAAGATCTCTTCATGCTTCATTAATGGAGTTAAGATTGAGATTTACTTTTACAATTTACTTTTATTGCTACTTGTGAGCTTTTGTGGCAATTTATTATATTTTCAGTTGTATTTGCACTGGTATTGTTTGATCTACATCACATATGACAATGGTGTGATACACATAAGAGAAGAAGCATTTAAACTACTACAGTGTTTATGATATTGATAAAATGCAGATAAAATTAGGTTCTCATGTTAAATCCTCCTCCTCGAACAGAAATGTAGGCAGGAGAAATAAGCCATGTGTATTTCTGTCTTGGTCACAGTGAGGCAGTTACTGTTGGTGGTTCACCATTCAAATCGTAACACCCAGACATTACATATTCAGCCATATAGTTGCTGCTACGGTAACATTAAAAGCCCAACCTGCTCCATATACCTGAAAAAATCCACTGAATTAGATTCGATAGCACTGCAGCAAAGGCATGACAGAGATGCTCAATAGATTCAAAACAACGAAGAGTGAAACAATAATCAACACATTTTCTGAGTAAAATACGCTCTGGCAGTAAAAATACAAATAAAATAAAATCAATTTACAAAGCAAATGGAAAAAAAGAATATAATATTCTCAATTTTCTAAAATTCGCCTCTCTTTTAGAGCCCATTTTGCTCATCGACCAGGTGCAAATAACTCTGCACACTGTATTTATAACACTTCAGTTGGCAAGACCGTCCCTGAAAGGTGAATTTGTGAAGTTCTTAAAGTCGACACCACGGACAGTTGTGAGATTCATCAAACTTAGGTCTCCAACCATGAGGGATAGACAGGCACCGAACTGGGGCACGGTGCAACAGCCAATCAAGACAGAGCAACGTCAGGCAGGCATCCAATCAGGAGCCTGCTCCAGGTCAAACCGATGAATCCCTCCAAACTTTTATTTTCTCTCCCTCCCTCGATCCACCTCTCCGTCCCTATCTCTGCTGATAAAGTGTTCTGATTTAATGTGAGAATGGCTGCATTGCCACAGCCTTGCTCTCACACTCTCCCCTGGTTATTTTGGTACAATAGAGAAACTGTGGCTGACTCCTGGAAGAAACCCTCCGGCGACTGCTATTTATAGGGAAGAGACACGTTCCACATTTGCATCTTGAGCTTATAAGAGAGAGAAAGACGCTGCGAGAACGAGAGAGGAGCATGAAGGATACAATCAATTTGTGGGAAAATAATTTATCCCGAGTTATATATCCCACAAGTTATTTCTTTCCAGGACAAAAAAAATGAAGACAGGGAAGAAGGAAGAAACGAGGGAAGCAGGCGGGAGTGTGGGACAGACTTTGTCCAGATTCTCTTTTCTTTTTTTCCCATAAGTGGATGGGGGGGGGGCACCTTGAAATAAGACAAGCTGACCCAAATTGAATTAAATCGATTTGGATTCTCCCGAGCCTGCCTTTTCCACAGTGTACACAATATTATCCTCCATTTCCTATGACAGTGTCATGAGTAGTGTGCATTACTCAGCTCCTTATATAAAAAAAAAAAAATACTCCAGAGCTATGCTATCGATCCCTGCGCTTCAATAATTGAGCCTCCTATGCAGAACAATGGCGTCCCCCCTTCGCTTTGTTCCCATTTGTGCGTCTCCCCTACGGCCTCCGATGGGGAAAACGCCGCGGCCTGTGAGCGCGGAGCAGGAGAGCGAGATCTTCACCGTGAGATTAACAAAATATGTGCGGATCTCTGTTCAGACGGAGAGGACGGTCCCGGGGTCGGCCCCGCAAACCCCCGCAAACCGCGGGGCCTAAATGCTTGTTAAAACCTGGTTATATTTAGGATTCAGGTTACAAGAGAAAATGGGTGAGAGAGGGAGACGGGGAAGGGGAGGGAGGGAGGATCAAACCTCCCGGATGGCTTAAACACATTTTCTGCCTGTGTTCGCATGCTCTGTCTGAAGTTTCTTCTGTAGCACGGATGTGCGTGAGGCTCGAAGTGCGGTACACGAGGCGCGGCACGCAAAACCCGCCGCTCTCGCCCCATCACCGACGCGTCTTAGAGAAGCGCGGCGGGGCGTCACGGGCACATCACGGCACCCAGGCCTCGCTCCGCAGGGACGCAACAGCGGGCGTGGGCGCTCGTTTTCGGTGTGTGTGTGTGACCCCCCCCCACACACACACACACACACACACACGGCTCCGAGGCAGCCACGCACGCACTGGCCGGCGCGTCCGAGAGGCCGTCCCCGGCCGAGACCTCGGGCGCGTCAGGGTTCACCGACGCATCGAGACGGCACCGTTGGAGGCTGGCGCGGAAGTGTGACAGGGGGGGTGTTGTGTTCTCAAGCCTTTCGAATGAGCCCATTTACATCGGCACTGTTGTCACTCTCTTTTCTTTTTCCGGACGGGGCTTAAGATATAAATATGTTAATGCGTGTTTACCCCCCATTCACCGCGAGGGCACGGGCGCATTGAGCGCGGCCGAGCGGGCGGTTTGCGCCGCGGAAAGGGCGCTGAATGGGGAGAGACTCGAGGAAGGGAGGCCGACGGAGGAGTGGGGAGAAACGGATAGAGGGTGGGAGGGAGAGGGTGGCGTATACATTATTAACTACGACTTCATCACATGTTCCCAGTTTCTTGGGGACTTATTATTCCGAGGCACTTTAATGAATAACAAGGAGAGAGGGCAGAGGGAGAGAACGCGAGAGGGAGTGATTGATGAAGCGAGTGGAGACACCGCCACCAGCCGGCTCCTTTCAGTACTGCTCCGTAAACAGGGATACCGGGGAGATATAGTGTTTATAAAAATAGCCACAGAGGGCAACAACCTTTAAAGTGTCCCTGGCATTAGCATTTGACAAGGTCTCCGCCAGACACACTGCATATAGATTGGGATTTGCCTTGTCAAGGATACTTGTCAAGCGGACGCATGACAGCCAGATTTCATGAGCTCTGCGCAACAGCGAGGTTGGACGTGGAGGCAGCCACTCCGTAAAGCCTCCCAGTGTGTGTGTGTGTGTGTGAGAGAGAGAGAGAGAGTGTGTGTGTGTGAGAGAGAGTGTGGGTGCATATGTGCGTGCGTGTATGTGTGTGTGCACGCGTGCAGGAGAGAAAGGCAAAGTACATTCGAGTCAGAGCAAGTTTTTATGTTGCGTGCGTTCGTGTTTTGCAGGCGCGCGTATCCGTGTCCACGCGTGTTTGTGTGATTGCAAAAAGAAAATTGGAGGGTAAGAATCCCTGTATCCAAGGTGACCGTTACCTCTTTCTTTCTTTCTTTTTTTTGAGGGGGGGGGGCGGCATTTCTGATCGCCAGCGTCCTACTTTCCACAAGTTATCCTCTGGTGCATGAGAAATGGACAGTCCTGTGTAATTCCCTGTTCCCTGTATAATACTGTCACAGTCCACCGGCCATTACAAATGCAGAAAAATTACAGAAAGAAAAAAGGAGAGAAAGTAAAGAAAATTGTCTAATTGCCAAGATGGCTTGTACTTGTTTCTTGCAGCCTTGGGCCATATAGATTTTAACTTGTTTTTTCAGTGTTGGCAGTTCATCCCCTGTTGACTGTCAGCGTGTCTTTGATTGTATAAACTTTGTGCGGATAGAAGAAACGAAGGGAGGGTGAGCAAGCTGGGAGAAAGTGAGGAAACTTCCTGGGAAGAGGAAAAAGAGGATGCAATATCAGAGGTTGTCAAGTCGGTTTACAGAGTAGTGTATTTCAGGCCTGTGAGCTCCCTGCTGCTGCCTTTCATTTTGACTCAGAGGAAGATGTGCAGCATGTGCAGAGGACCAGTGTAGAGCAACTCATGAGAGAAGAACAGCTTTTACACTTTACCTGATCCCTTCATCTTTCCATTTAAGTCCCCAGACCTCTGTCTACTCTTTTTAACCCCCAGCTTTTCCTGTCCATACAAGTGAATGTGTACACCACCTATCATTATAAAACCATTCATTGTCCCGTATAGCGTTTTCACATCGATAAACAAACATAATAATCAGTCATTCAGTAACTAAGTTATAACTGACGTATTCCTTAATTTGTTGGTGCCCAGCTAACAGGATATGATCTGTATTACTTGCACTGAAATTTTATTACACACAGTATCCCCAGTGTTCCCCATAATTTCAGAATAATGCGCAGAAAAGTGACGATTATTCAATGCTTTACAAATAAAGGGTTCAGCATAAAATTTAAGTTACTAAATATAACGAGTCTATGTTTTGTTGTTTAATAAATTTCAAATATATTGAAGCAAACTTTCCATTATCAAGGAAAGGAGTACAGAACCTGAAAGGAATTTGAATAAATTTGACATGAATGGCAATAAAATTAGAGCTCAAATTAGTAGGCCATCAATGCAAAATTTATCTGCAACTTTCTTGATAAGTAGGGCTGAACCAAAGCTTTTTAATTTACTTTTACATTTTACATTTTACTTTTTTAAAATTGCTATTATTATTATCTATTCATTACCACAAAAATCCAAAATAATCCATTAAAAAAGAAATATTAATCCAACCTTATTCAATTATGCATCAATATTAATCATGATTAGCTATTCTCAAACAAGGACAGGTAGCAATAATTTTGTGCATCACAGCTCTCAACCACTAATGTTACCAGCATTGACACTGGAACAGTGACACGAGACAGAGTGAAAGACTCACAAGCTAAAACTATGCTGGCAAGTTGTCGAAAGAGTCTAGTGTCTGGAATAACTTCCAAATTATGACCCCCCCCCCAAAAAAAAAAGTTGAATTCAAGATAAGCCAAAGGAAACTATAAGATCACAAAGTTGCAACAAGTTCGGCAAATCACTTGAAAACTAAGTAACAAATTTTAGCCATCGCTGGTGTTAGTGTGACCTGCATGCTTACAGAGCATTATGCTGAAGTCAAGTTTTTGTCCTTGTCTCTCTCTTAACTTAGAGTTTTAGGATATGGTGATTGGCATTTTTCTCTTTTTTCGACCACATGATTAATTGAGGAAATATTTGGCGTATTACTTGAAAAAAATCATTAGTTCCAGTCCCGAGTGAAATTAATTTCTGCATAAATGACTAAAACATTCAATACATCACAGTCGGTTAGTCTCGAGACTGACCGTGAAGAAACGTCAACCTCAGTGGCAAGAGGGAGTCAAAACAATAGGAATGTTTGCATGAAGGAACAACAATAAATGAAATGACAGGGTGCATTAATAAGCTTTCAGAGTGTTCTCAGTCCAGTCATCGCCTCAGTTTTGAAGCCACTCCAGATCAGTCCATGCCAAAAGCTAGTGAAAGGTGACGTCTTGTAAGAAGTTAAATACCAGCCACTCTGTAATGGCTGTAAAACTTCGACAGTCAGTCTCCCACAAATGACCACAGTCTGGCCTGGTCCTCATCATCTTTATTTTGTAACCCTAACCCCATCTGCAGCTGTTTTTGCAGCCCTTTGATTTTCTCTTTTTCTGCTCAACAATCAGGCCAACTGGTACTGTGTTGCACAAAAGGCTGCTACTTGTCCTCCCTGATGTGTGACAGCTTAACTGTTTCTCTGCTTGGCTAAGACTGAGCGCAGCAAACAAGCAGCAAAGTCCAAGGGATTCAGCTGGTGACTACCAACAGCCAGACTTCATAGACATGGATAACCGTGTTTATTACAGGGGGTCAGAGGTCACACTTTGCCTAATAACCCCAAGCAGGGCACGCCGTCGTGGCTGGCTGAGTAGAAAATACGGTGGCAGACAAGAGCGGCTGTCGCACTTGTTTCCTGGCAAGAAGAAAGGAGGGGAGTGACTGTGGAGTTTGAGTTCAAGGGTTTTGGGAATTTGGAGGGTCTACACCTGTAACCTGTCACTCAAAGCCTGTCATCACTGATCTCAGCCATTCATCATGTTCTTAAAATCATTAATCTCATTCCTCCCCAGGAGCAACTGGTTGCAGATGGGATCCATCCCTGTCTTGCTCCGCTAAGCGATACTTTCATCTGTTACAACTTGGTTCACAGGCAGCTTACATCCATGCTGACATGTTACAATCTGAAATTAAAGCCTGCAGTGATTCTAGTAAGAACTACTCTGTTTCACCCCAAGGTTGTCGTAGGCACTCGCAATAAGCAGTGACATAGAAATGTATCAATGGGTTCTCCAGGTGATAAAAACAAGGATGAGTTCCTTTGCAGCCTCAAGACTAAATCATCTATCATGGTGTTGCACAGGACCAGACAAAAAGATCCAACACACCAAACAGAAAGCAATGTTTTTATACGCTGGCTGCAGCAGAGGTAATCTCCCAAGACTTGGCTTTATTGCCTCCCTCAACCCTATAATGATGTTAGGACTCGGGGCTGCTCTGGTTCTTCGAGCTCCGGCTCTCCCCAGCCAGCCCCCATTTTGTTTCAGAGAAAGAACTGATATTGGCCAGACAGCACCGAAGTTTCCCCTAACAGGTTAAACCTGTTTACTCCGAACACAGAGACACACATAATGAACGTAAGCATGTACCCACACCCAGACGTGTGCACAATGGGACGTGTAGACAGGTGCGCTAAAGATAAACATTTCTTTAGCAAGACATTTGCTAATTATATATTATTTGTGCACAGGCACTTACACATACTTAAGATTTGTTTTTAATGGCTCCACCATTACACCAAATGCCAATTTTCAAGATGTCTACTGCAACATTTATTACACATTTCCCCAAAATTCAGTAAGACATATTTGGTATCTTATGAAACTCATCTTGACAATGTTTGTAATGACTGACCCACCGATGGACTGCAGCTTGTTAAAGGGTTTAAAAAGCTGCATGAGCTGAGGAGGAGAAAAGTGTAAGTTTTTGGTTTATCACATGTTGGCCTTTCTTTTCGTTGCTATTGTTTCTAGAGGTTGGTTGTAGCAGTCATCAAAATCACTTTATTTGGGGGCAAAACCGCAAGCTTGAGCAAAAGACTGTAATGATCTCTGTTTGCAAAGGAAAAGTTTGTGCATGCAAAACTCTGGCAAGAATGGTAGCTCAGAGTTTAGTCTGTAAAGTTTGGAAAGAGTTCCTCTGGGCTGCACACAAAACAAATGTCTGTGGGTGTTGTCCACACTCTCCATCTGACAGAAAGTTGGATCAACCTGCACAACACATCGTTGAGATTTGCGGGGGTGTGTGCAACAGATCCTCTGCAAACATCTGTGAACAGTGATTACTAATAGAAAACTTCACTTTGTAAACCCAAAAAGACACATATATATATCATTACTATATTTTTCTCTTTCAAGAAAGTTTGGCTATACAGGGGGTTTGACCCGTAGTACTTCTTTTTAACAAACTCGCCATGGTCCCAGTTAACTTGGTAAGTAAAAACTTATGAATACCATAGGGAATTATGGCTGAAACAGCAGAAATAAGACACAGGTTGTATGGAATTTAAACTTTTCTATTAATATTGTGGAGTCTGTGGGGAAAAAGTGCATGTTAAGGTGTGTCAGCATATAACTGTTGCTAAAGATCATAAAATAAGTGATGCAATTACTAAGAAGCCACTACACATCCTTCTGCGAAACTGCACAGCTGTCACCGTGTGTGTTTGTGTGTGTGTGGCAACTTGTTCGCGTGCTGTTTTCTGAAATTATCATGTCACATAAACTCATAGTTGCTGAGCTCTTAAGGGGGCCTTTGAAAGAGCACTCTCACAAAACCGCACGTAAAATGTAAAACACACACCCAGCCCTGCTTCAGGGTTCAGCAGTTCACATGGTCACCTTGTGAACTATCCTTCAACCTCTGTTAGACATCAGTGGTCCCTCTACACTCCAGTGCAGAGCAAGGACTTAAATGAAATAATAAATATCCGCAGTATGGCTCCCACTTGCGCACCAGGCCACTCGACCCCTTTCAGGACCTTCCAAACCAGGCAGGAAGAGCCAGCGAGGGGCAGGGGATGGGAGGATATGGGGAAGGGAGGGCTGCTCGCTGCTCAGGTGACCCAGGAAATGCCTGGAAAAAGGCTGCAGACCATCTGATTGTTTCAGCGGGGCCGGACGTGTCAGCAGTGATCAACAGAAAAACTGGAGCCATGGCTGAGCTGGGGTGAGCCAAGCTAAGCCAGGCAGCTGGCAGACATCACAGCAAATATGTTTGTGTGCTCTGGACAAAGCAGGTCAGAAGGGCTGTGATCCAAGAGGGAAAGAGAGACAGAGAGAGAGATTGAAGAGGCAATGAAATAAAGATAAAAGAAAAACTAAACTGAGGAAGAAAAAGCCAGAGAAGGTGGACGTGAAACAGCACAAGACACTAAGATCAACAAGACCGAATGTAATTTCTTAGGTATATGCTTCCTGTTTTTTATATGCTTAGTGTAGAATTTTAGATGTGAACACAACAACAAACAAATATTCAGAAAGAAACAAAGACATGATATCAAAAACCTAAAGAAAACATCAAGCTGCTTCACAGAGGTTGAGTCATTCCTTTACATTTTATTGCATTCACTCACTCATCAACTTCTAGCAAAATACAGTATATTATCTTTAGCGAGTGATATATGTCAAGTCTTTTTTGATCCTCCAGTGTGTCCTTGATCCCAAACAGGACACTGTAGGAGTGACGTCTACAGGTCCAGATGCTGCGGTCTGTGAAAACAAGGTGTGGGCGAGCCCCCTCTCTCCCAGGGCTCGGGTCAGAGCTGTTATAACATAAGAGGACAGCGGGATTAGGTGAAAACCTACAGCTGTGGCTGGATGTGTGTGTGTGTGTGTGTGTGTGTGTGTGTGTGTGTGTGTGTGTGTGTGTGTGTGTGTGTGTGTGTGTGTGTGTTTGTGGGGGGCGGGGGGGTTACAAGAGATCAAAGGATGGGTGGCAGATTGAAGGATGGGAAGATTGTGTTTGACATTTGTATGCATGGTGCATGTGAATGTGCATACCCTAAATATATGTGTGTGTACATATGAGGAGGCGGCAGGTTAGTTGCTCGAAAAAACAAGATGACTGTAATTTTACTGAGCAGGTTTGAGTTGAATAAGTATGGAAGTCTCAGGTGACCTTCATTGAATTTTCGTAAACATGTGAAACTATGTAGAATATAGTATGTGTTCAACGTGTCTGCAAACCCACACACACACAGTACAGTATATGGTTTTCTAAGCTGCCCGACACACTGCCACACTGCCTTCACAGAAATAAATTTAAAGCCTATTTCCCCTCTTTATTTAGACATTTAAAAAAATTAAACATATTAAATACATAGTGTACCTGTGTGTTGAATTTTGCCAAAATTGCCTTTTCTCACCAAGCCAGTTCTGCAGGCTAGAATACCGCGTCAGCTTGACTCCCAGAAGGTTTATACCTGCAGTACGTGGATAGGAATATTTACAAGAAAAATTAAAATGACTGGAAAAAAACAAACAACAGAAAGCATGGCAGCAGCATTGAATAGCCCACCACATCCTGAACTGAATCCAAGCCCAGCTGTTTGCCAAGACTAATGCCAGGAAGCAAATATTCAACCACTGCACTAACAGAGCCGACATCAGCCAAAGTCTAAACATCAAAATCGAAATCCCTGTTGAAATGCTGCTACAAAGTGAGCTAAGGAAACCCTCCGTCCTGGAGTTTGTGTGTGTGTGCGTGTGTGTGTGTGTGTGTGTGTGTGTGTGTGTGTGTGTGTGTGTGTGTGTTTGTGGGGGGCGGGGGGGTTACAAGAGATCAAAGGATGGGTGGCAGATTGAAGGATGGGAAGATTGTGTTTGACATTTGTATGCATGGTGCATGTGAATGTGCATACCCTAAATATATGTGTGTGTACATATGAGGAGGCGGCAGGTTAGTTGCTCGAAAAAACAAGATGACTGTAATTTTACTGAGCAGGTTTGAGTTGAATAAGTATGGAAGTCTCAGGTGACCTTCATTGAATTTTCGTAAACATGTGAAACTATGTAGAATATAGTATGTGTTCAACGTGTCTGCAAACCCACACACACACAGTACAGTATATGGTTTTCTAAGCTGCCCGACACACTGCCACACTGCCTTCACAGAAATAAATTTAAAGCCTATTTCCCCTCTTTATTTAGACATTTTAAAAAAAATTAAACATATTAAATACATAGTGTACCTGTGTGTTGAATTTTGCCAAAATTCGTCTTTCTCACCAAGCCAGTTCTGCAGGCTAGAATACCGCGTCAGCTTGACTCCCAGAAGGTTTATACCTGCAGTACGTGGATAGGAATATTTACAAGAAAAATTAAAATGACTGGAAAAAAACAAACAACAGAAAGCATGGCAGCAGCATTGAATAGCCCACCACATCCTGAACTGAATCCAAGCCCAGCTGTTTGCCAAGACTAATGCCAGGAAGCAAATATTCAACCACTGCACTAACAGAGCCGACATCAGCCAAAGTCTAAACATCAAAATCGAAATCCCTGTTGAAATGCTGCTACAAAGTGAGCTAAGGAAACCCTCCGTCCTGGAGTTTGTGTGTGTGTGTGTGCGTGTCTGGCATCACAATGTGGTTGTATGAAAACATTTTTGATATTTAATTTAATATAATCAAGTTTTTTGATTATATTTGTGCATTTGTGATCACTGATAACAACTGTTTTTCACATCACAGTTTCTGTCTGTTTTCTTACTGTATCTGTCTTTTCCTCTGTCTCTCCCTCCAAGAGGCATTCAGGGACAGGCTTCAGTACAGCACATTTCTAAACAGCCTGTCTATGGGGGGTTAGTTTGTTTTACTGTCCCAGCAGGAGGGCTGATGGGAGTCAACCGGGGTCAGGGCAGGCCCAGACTTCATAGCAGTACTTTGACAGAGGGGGCGTAGCCTCTTCAGACCCTACAGATTGCTGGTTCAATAACGGCGCCAGGCACCACTCTCAGGGAGTTTGTATACCCTTTGCAGAGGACAACTTTAATCAACCACGGTTGAGCTGTTTGTGTTATTGTTTTAAAGGAGTAGTAAGTCGATTCTTTTTTCTCAATGTGTCAGTTCTTTATTTATGTGTTAGGAATGCAGCTGGCCATAAAACTTTCCTCATCTTTACACTATTTATGGCATCTACACAAGGGCTGGAGGAAGGTTAAATGGGAAAACTCTCCCTTTCCATATGAGCGGTGATAGCAAAATGAGGATCTTCATAAAAATTCTAGCAGCACACCATTTCAACTTAGATAAAATAACTTTTTTGAGTCAGGGGGATGTATTGAGGACAGAGTTTTTACCTACCATTGCCATCGTCTTGCGTTGTGATGTCTCACCCCTTGAGGAACGTGTGAGAGTTTACAGGCATGGCACACAACTCTTGGCAGATGTGGGCAGCTGGGCTCTGCAGAAGGGCTACTTAAAGAGGGCTTACAGGTGCAGTAATGAGCAGGTTTTTAAAATCCCCCTGCCGACTCACTCCTAATCAGCCTTGGGGCTATTTTTACCAACCCCTACGGGCCCCTCGGGCTCATCCACTTTGAGTTGCTCTGTGAGGGCACGTTTTTATAACTGAAACACACAGAGAAATACAGTTACACAGCACACACACACACTAAGTGCAAATTTATTACACATACCCAGCACAGCCGCACTGAGACATAAATTCACATCTAATATGAAGCCACAGGCAAGACAGTCGTCACATGCTCTCTCCGTGTTGGAGTGCTTGGAGCTTTGCATTTGGCTTTCAAGTTTTGTCTGGTGTGTAGTGAAGGATTTAAAGTAGAGCCTTGACTTAAAAAAAAAGACAATATGGGATTTTCCTACAATTAATCCAGTAATAATTGTGATTTATGTACTTCAGACCCAGACTCAGGACTTCATGGTGTTACGAAGTGGTGTAATTATTTCAGGCTTCTGTTCAGGGTTCTGGAAGTAAAGGTCTTGTTCATTCATTGTATACAAAAGGCAGTTAGGTAAATTCCAGTTGGAACACTTCCGAAGCCTGGATGGGGATTGATAAAAAGTCAGTATCGGTGCCCCAAGTAGTCAAGGCGCTGGTCGTAAACAGCAACCTCCTAAGTAAATAATCACTAAGTATGAAATGTCTAATCACAAAGCTTCAAGATCCAGTAACTTTTTATTCTAACACTCTTTAGTTGAAATATGCTCAAAACACAATTTAATGTGGCAAGGTGCTGTCAAAAGACTCATTGAAAAGCCCGGCAGGAGTGCAGAGATATTATTTCATCTAGATTTGAGCGAGTCTTGCCCTTCTAACCAATCAGAGAAGGCCAAGGGTGGGAGCTCAGGGCCCGTACTAACCGTTAATCATTACAGCCGACTCACTGGCTGGCAATCCCACGATTCTTGCAAACTAGGAAACAAAGTTTTAACTGATTGTCATAACATGAACTACATTATACAGGAGACTCTTGTGTTTCTCTTGTGTTGAGAAATTGAGGGGGATTTTAAGAAAAAAGAAAAAACTGATTTGGAACGCATCTTATTGCACAGTAAGAGACAGATGTGGGATGAAAAAAGAAACACACGAGACTAAACAAGTGCAAACATTTAGCTTAACCAAGAAGCAGTTGTAGGGGTTTGAGAGCCAAGGAGGTTGAAGTTTGTTTTTAATGTAATAATTGCTCTGGTGTGCCTTCTCAGTGACCCGGAATGGCTCTCACTACAGGAGTCAAACCATCTTTCCTATCTGTTCCTCCCACTCCCTTCGTCTTTTCCAACTTGACTGACACCGTCGAAGGTCAGAAACCTGCTCAGTACACGATGCTACATTTCGACACACAGGCACATACACACACACACACAACATGACATGTGGCAGAGGTCCTCTGGCTGGCGGAAAATCACTATCCTGTCACCCCGAGGAAAGCGGATGCAGCGCGGCGGGACACTGCCATGGCAGCGGCTAACATTTGGCCCGTTGGCGCTCTGTTAGGTCGTTAGAAGTTATCCAGTCCCCGGCTTAGAGTGATTCGTCTCAAGATTCAGGGGACCTGAAGACAAAGATGTAGATACGCGCGGGCTCGTGACTGACAACTTGATTTTTAAACATGACACGACAAAGTGGGTATTTACGCTCATAAAATTGTGCTGGCATCATCGTCAGGGTACTAGTTGTGTTTATTGCTTGGGCATTGGCAGGTTTACTCTCTCCAAAAAATCTTTTGCTCCCCATCTGTCTCCCGGTCTGTTTGTCAGATAAAGCCAGCTATTTGTCTCTGTGTCTTTCTCTGAGTCTTTTCTTTTTCTACTTAAATAGTGTGACTGCTGAGTGCATTTGATCATTTATTAGGATGAAAGGAAAGAGGAGGATTGAAATTAATTATCCATTACTGCATATATTTGAAGAGCATGGTTCAAGGTTCCAGGCTGCTCATTCTTTTTCTGCCTTCCACCATCACGGGAGTTTGAAGCCCCTGAAAATTTCAGATGATCTGTAACATCAAATCTGCGTGAGGTCTTTGAAATTACTGCAAAGCAAAGGAATGCTCATTTTAAAATCAAGTGGAATTTTTTCCCTTTGCACACTTTTACTCTACCCTGTAGCACATGTCCTCATTTGAAGTTCTACAGTGCAGCCGAGATGTACCTACTTGCACTTCAGTATCTCTGGCGGAGCCGACCCAGCAAACTAGGTCTAATGCTTCCTAGAGTTGCGGAGCCTATAGTCTACATGCATATATTCCTAAAAAGAGAACAGAAACAGGTTATTAATTTGGTCATAAATTCTTCAGCTACAGACACATAAAGTCTGCACCCACAGCTGATGGAGACTCTTCCCAGGGGTCCCAGACTTATCCTGGCCTCCTCTGCATGTGAATTTATGGGTGGCTGAGTAGATGTAAACACCTTCTCATCTCCATTGTCCTTCATAACATTTCAACAGCGACAGAGTACCGTATTTTACTGTATTTTACTTACTTACTTTTTTTTTTTTTTTTACATTGAATTAGTAATGTAAGGGAGCCTGGCAAAAGAAATACTTGACATAATGAAAACTCTGAGGTTAAATTTAGTTTTAGGTGTAAAAATAGCCAGGCGTTAAAGGATATACCTGGTGTTCATTTTTATTTCTCTAAAAAAAAAAACTGACAGGGTGTGATTCCATCTCTCAGAACTGTCTGACTAGTTCCTACTGAAGACATAAATATTTAAAATAATAGTCAGACATTTTTGGAAAAAAGATTATTCACTTTTTTGCCAAGTGTTAGAGAGAAGATTAATACCGATCCCCGTTGATACGAAGCTAAAGTCAGCAACTGATCGGCATTTTTGGATACAACTAGACTTTGATTTATAGAAAAAGCTTAATATCTTCCTAAAACAACTGGCCATGGTGGTATTTAGCAAACATTACTCAAACAGTAAAATACTGCATTTATTCAGGGCCACAGATATCACTTTTTTCAGAAAAATTAGTTTGAGCAAATCCAAACACATTCCATACACTTTTATCCCACCCATGTTTCTCTCATGCTTATTTGGGCAAAAAAGTGGGTAGTCAGAAGAGGCTGTACAGTGGATGTTGGTCTAGTCATTTCTGGTGCCTCCGCTGCCACTTTGGTTGCAAACCAGAAGGTGAGTCCTCACATTTGTAGTCTTTACACAGTAAGACAGTGCTTTTTTTCACATTCTGCAAACTGCTTCATCTTTGTTGATAACTTTGCAAAGAAACCAAAAATTCTTCCATACTTCCACCACAGGGTGAACTGCTTCAAATGCTCTGATTAGCTCATAGACTGTAAATTTTGAGATTAAACAGGTCGTTACAGTTCGATATTTTTTGGTTCCAAGGATGAAACAAATATTCATATTTTGAATAGATGTTACCTATTTTCAGATGAATACAGATTTGATGCAATAGAGGGTATATTTAACTGCAGGACAGTTTATGTGGGATCGATTAAAAATAAACTATAGGGACATGTTAATTATGAAGGAGCGTGTCACTCGTTGCTATGATGTGGCTAACTGACATGTTCTTAATAGTTTCTGGACAACAGTGGACACAGTGGCGGACAGGAATAATTCATACCAGGCTTTGGCTACACAAGCAGTACTTGCTAGTTAGTTCACTGTTGTTCATTGTTGATTTTGGTCTTCTAATGGGATTTTTTGACAGAAAAATATGAAATTTTACCGGACGTTAAAACTTTCTTGATTGTTGCATCTGCACCAGCTCTCACTAAGGAGTAGTTTCACTAAATTACTTGTATAAAATATTCATTATGTACCCAAACAGTTGTTTTTAATTTATCAGCTTAATTATAAGTTTCAGTCTGTGTGACAGTTCATTTGAAAGCTGAAAAATATCCTGTGTCATCTGTAATTAGCAGAGTCACTCTGTGTTGTTGGTCGGGGAAATTGTTTAAAAGACTGGCTCAAAAGTAATTATACTGGTAGGTGTATTGGACACCCTTGAAATTGGAGGAAAAAAATGTATGAAAATAGAGGTCATGAATGAATTTACTTTGAGTAGAAAAGCATTAAGAACTAGTTATTAACAACACTAGTGTGTCTGCAAATGTTTGTGTGGTCCAACTACACCTTTTAAATTACAGCATGAATATAAGCGTTGATGGAAGATTTATTCAGATCAATTTCAGTACTTAAGTAAAAGAATCAATGACGCACAGTGAAAGTACCGTATTACAAGTAAAACTCCTGAAGTCAAAATGCAAATTAAAGTGGGCCCGGGTAACTTCTTCTGAACCGCAGCTAAGATACCTTCAAGCTGACAAATGAAAATTATGATGATACATGATAAAATGCTGATAAACGTTAGAGTCAACAAACCCACACTGTAGTATCACAACAATATTTACATACACCTGAATTTTGCTGATTAACCATCATAAGCTACTGGACTACCAGACTTAGTAAAGCTGTAGCAGAAAAAACTCAGAGTATTGAGTTGAAGAAACGTGAATTTTATCACTTGGTGTTATTCCGTCTTTCGACAGCCACAGTTTCTCCAAGTAAATGTTCAGTATGGAAACTTAACAGTATTGAAAGTGAATTTAAAAGTATTGAAATATTCATTATGCAGAACGGCTCCTGTCACTGTTGTATCATTGTATAATTGGACCACTATATTTGATGTACTACTATCTAAGCTGTAATGCTAATATAGGTTTCTGGGCATTTTTACATATAGCAATGCAGCACATTTTCAAGATGATCGTATATATTGTTTGCAGAGACTAGGAGTTGACCAATATGTTTTTTCTTTGTTGAAACCAATAATGATTTTTAGTAATCAAGGAGATTAATAACCCATCTCTGGAACTGACATTCAGAAAAAATTTAAATTTTGGTGTCAATATGTAGAATAACACAAACTCCAACAAAAAAACTGGACACTCACCACGGTGCCCAGGTGTTTCTCTTATGTTGTCCACAACATCTGTGTAAATGAGGGTAGGTTAAACAACAGAAACGCCTCTCTGTATGATGTAATATAGCCTGACTGGAAATCATTGGTAGGTTTTGGTGCAGTTTGCACCTGAGAAAAATAACAATCTATATTAATTGTCCTAAAGATGTTGTCTAATTTAATAGTTTTATCATATGTCATCATTATCGCCATACAAATCTTTTTTTAACCTCCCCTTACCCCTAAAAAAAAATGTAACAGTAATGTTACCTGAGAGTACATTTTAGATGACTTACTTGGTACTCCCGAGTAAATTTTTAGTCAAGTAATTTTGATTCTACAATTTTAATTCTACTAAGCATTTAAAGTTAAACCAATTTTCCTCTAGTTACTCTGGCTCAGCACGTAGCGATGGCTTCTCTTCGTCCCACTCACTCTCCTGCTCTTCCTTGCTCGGTGTGTCTCGGATCAACAAATGAATTGCTCATTAGATTGTGTTGTTTTTACCCTCTAGGCGTTCGATGTGCATGCTGTTTCATGGGGGTTTTGTCAGTTCGCGTCGTCGTGACGTAGCGTAAACAATGCATCATGACCGTGGGTGATGCTGTACAAGGTGAGAGATGCAGACACACCAGCAGTCTGGGAGGCCAATTATTTTCTAGTTTCAGAGGCTGTGAGAATGCGCCACTAATTATCAGAAACTGAGCTTCAGTTGCTGAAAAATTGCAAATACTTTAGAACAGTTTGCTCCCATTGAGTACCTAGGCTAATTAACGTCAGCCTCACATGTGAAAGAAAGTTTGTTTTTTTAGTTAGCCATTTATGTAACCTACTTTGATGTACCACCTTAATTTCAAGTATTTTGAGCAGCTGCTACATGGGCTTTGCTGACGCTGAAAGGAAACAGAAGTTTTAGGGACCTTGAGTGGTGATCTTGAGAGTTTTAGATTGAACTCTGGCAATTGTGAACTGTGGGAGAAAAACACTTTTTTTGTGAAACATTCTGGGATATTTACCAGACCAGACATGTTTGTCTTCACTTTACTAGAATGGACCTGGACACCCAAAGGATCACCAGAGAGGTCATTAACACCAGTGACCTGTGTCCAGCTTTTTGTTGCAGGATAATGGTTGGAAAAAATGGAACTGGGGAGCTTTAACAAAGAAGGACAGACATGTGGAGTCAGAAAGGAAAAAGGGATTGCAGACATAGGAGGGGAAAAAGCTTACAGCTTTAAGAGATTTGCAGGGTCACTCTTTTTAAATTCCTCTTGTTTTTGAAAAGATGAGGTCACAGTTATGGCTGTTTAAACCATCTAAGAGGGTTTTCAAAATGGCTGCTGGCTCCATAGATTGAGCTGTGGTTTTTCTCGAGGTTTTCTCCAGTTTCCTCCATGCAGGAGCAGCGAGCAGCCAGACATCTGTCCCTGTGAATCATCAAGGTTAAAGTGGAGATTGGGGGTGGTTTGGCATTTGAAGATTTGGCAACAACAAGAGGGAAAGCTAAAAAATGACCAAATACCCATTAGACTAGTATCTCAGCGAATGATACATCTATTGCCCTTAAATCTTCATCTAATCAATTTTTAAATAAATTACTGTCCGCTGAACTAAATATGGCCATCCATTTACATCTGAATTTCACTTTCTTTTTTTGAGTAGAGTAAAGAGGTTTTTGAACAGACAGTGTAGTGGGGTTATAAAAAGCGTATTAATGAGGAAAAAAACCCATTCTCCATAGAAATCTCATCTCATGAGATATTTGGCATTCATTCAGCACCGGCCTGGTTAATAATTTGGATTTTTCAGAAATGCTAATACAAGATCAACCTGCTCATTACACAAATAGAATATCAAATGCCTCTGAAACAAAATGGAGATAGAGATTTAAAATAGAGTAGTGACACTGATGTGGGACTAGGCAATAAAAGCATTTCTCATGAAACAAAACTCTTAAAAAGAGCAAGGGATGAGCAATTACAAGTTTTGGGCCGCACATTGACAGTTTTAGCATTCCTTGGCACCTTCAAAGGAAGGGGAATGAACAAGAAAGAAGTAGGATAATGGTTTCAAGATTAAGAAGAGATTTCTGGAAGAAGGAACAAGGCAAGGGAAGGGACAGTAAATTGATTATGAAGGCTGAAGAAGAGAGAAACAAACAAAGTTAAAAAGAGAGACTGGAACAGACATTGAGTAGGTAAGGATGAGGACTGGTTTGCAGAGGCTCCAGTCAAACCAGCTGGTAACACCAATGCTCAGCAGTAGACTAATAGGAAGAGTGAGTCAGTCGCTCTGTCTCCTGTCTCCCAGGCTGCCTGGAGGGGCTGTATTGATAATATCCCAGCCGGCGAGGCTCAATCCATCCCCTGGGGCGCTAAGAAGCAAGTGGATGAAGGGTCCCTGGACGGTCTTTTGGCTCCACAACCAGACAAGGCAGCAGAGGAAGAGATCTGAACACACTACAGTGGATGGCAGCTGTGTGCATGCACACACACACACACCCACACACAGGCACGCACGCAAACAGGCACACTGCCCGAATGCCTTTCCCACACCTCATTTATTCTCCTTTTGAGTCTCTCCTCTCACACTCGCTACAGAGTGAGGGGTAGAGAGCAATGATCACAGAGGAGGTGAGGAGATGTACAACAGAGGAGATGGAGATACGGGGGAGAGGAGGGGAGAAGATGGCAGCCGACGATGAGGACTGTCCTTCTCTCTTCTCTCCCATCAGAGGTGCTAAGCCAGCCAGCGGAGGTGCAGGCCTCCGCCCACACCTGCCTGCTCCTCTCCATCTTGTTAGGGAGCCAGATGGGAGGGAAGCATACTTCCTGCTGTACTTCCACCACAGGGCTCGTTCCCTCACATTAATACCTTTGCTGCTCGGCTCCATTTGTTACACGTGCTCTAGACACGCACACTCAGGGGGAGCCCGGGGCTGTGAATGATGGCCATATGCAGAACTGTGCTCATCTATAACCCCCTGTGGCTGGAACAAAGAACGGTAGACTCCTTGAGTGTTGAAACCAAGGTTAACATTTGCAATGTGGTGCAGTGTAGTTTGATTCACCGATTCTGTGTAGATGCCCGGCCGGGGTCGACAGGTACATAAAGGTTGGCGAAGCGGGTTTATAGGTTGCAGGCCGCTGGTTTAAATTTAAACAGGTGAAAGCCTGTGTTTTTGTATGTACGCGGGTGTCTAAAAATCTGGCAGGGAAGGTGAACGGCTAACTTGCCGCCCTCTTTGATCAGCCACTGTGAGATGTCATGAGAGCGCTCCACAGCCAACAGCAGCCACCGGTCAGCGCCTGGCTCCTCAGGTGCAAGAGTGTATTAATATGTGAATGTGAAAGGAAGCAGAGCAGGAAAAGCATGCACACTCAGCACAATCCCTCCCCTGACAAATAGAGTAAAGAAAGAAAAAAAAACAAGATAGCTTATGGGTGGATAAAAGGAGAAAACACTGGAGACTTCACACTCAGGCACACCAAACCAACACCAGCATACCATTAAAATTCAGACAGGGCAAACCAAGGGTATGAGACGGCTGCACAATGAATGCTGTGGTGTGTGTTTGTGTGTGTGTTGAATGTGTATTTGGCCATAAAACTAAATAATGAAATATTATCTTTTTCCGCTACAAAGGAAGTAACATGCTCTAGTTAGTTCATTGATAAATGTGGCCTATTGTGCTTGTTGAAGAAAGACCGAAAAGCAATGACCTGTGCATAAATAAACACACATCACCTTGAATCAGCTCCACATGCGTATGCGTGAGTGTGTGTGTGTGTGTGTGTGTATGTGTGTGTGTGTGTGTGTGTGTGTGTGTGTGTGTGTGTGTGTGTGTGTGTGTGTGTGTGTGTGTGTGTGTGTGTGTGTGTGTGTGTGTGTTGCAAAAAAGTCATTGAGCGAGATGAATGCTGTCACCAGCATAGAGGTGATATTTCAGTCGCACTAAAATGTTTCATTCGCCTTTTTCAAATGAAATGTTTTGCAATTGTACTATTTGTAATTTAATTTCCATCAAAAGAAAAAAAATCAATAAATATTTGAGAGAAAAACTTAACTGATCTTTGGACAAAGCATTTAGAAATATTTTCATTATCATTCATTATTTTGTTTATAAAATGTTGTATTCAAAGATCTTGTTTTATTTGACCAACAGTCCAAAAGCCAAAGATGTTCAGCTATGAACATACTATGAAAATAGTAATTGGTTAATTACTTAATTATTTTTTTCCTGTCAATCAACTAATCAAGGAAGTAAATTCAGTCTTTTCAGCCCAAAATAAGAATATTTTATGAATGAGCAGGGCCAGAGGCCAGAGTGGGCAGGAAGGTCCAGTTTAGGGCTGCAATTAAATATTTTAATTGTTGATTAATCTGTTTTGTAGTTTTAAAAGTAATCTATTAATTGTTTAGTTAGAAAGTTAGAAACACCCATTAAAATTTCCCAGGGGCTAACCCCGAAGTTTTATTTTACCTCGGCATGCCACCGGCACCCACTGTGGGAACCACTGGTCTTTCAACAGCCCAGAACCCAAAGATATAAAGTTTGACATGATAGAGATATAAAAACCATAAGGAAGAAGAAAATCTATATATTTCAGAACTAGTAAGAATTTAGCTTTTTTGATTGTGCTTGACCTGAATAGATTATTAAAATTGTTTATTTATTTTTGTGACCATCAGCTAATTGATTAATAGTTTCAGCCTTAGTCCATAAAAAAGAAAACCGCCACTATCTACCATTGGTTGTTTTTTATATTAAAGCTCTGTCCCCGAGTAACATCATTGCAGGGTTTCCCACACATTATAGGTGCCTACAGAGCACCTCCACTAACTATAGAAGAAATTTTTACACTTTAATTATATGTACTAAACTAGAAAATGCAGTAGTGCTCACAGCAAAGGTAACAAATTTAAGGCATGAGGCTACTACTTAGACTATGATTTACTAAGTACACTGATGATATAAGATGAGATATGTCAGGATCAGTCCGATGCAGCTCAAACGGTGATGTTCCTTGACTGATCAAATCATGCTCACGTCACTTGGTAATAAATCAGAACAGAGGGTTGAATGTGGAAAAAGCCGAGGCAAACAGCTGACCAGTTTCCAGGGGGGAAACCTTGTGTTGTCTTATTAGTATAATTCACCATGTAATGAACAAATGAATAATTAACCGTTTGCTATTTTTTGACCATTTTACACACGAGGTGAGTATTTTTGCTCATTAGTGAAAATATGAAATTAAAGACACTGCCCAGAAAATGCAGATTTATTGCAGAGAAACAGAAATACATGCACAGTTAATAACCCGAGCCAATGGGACGAGCTGAGTGAAGACCATCCAGGCTCCTCCGTGTATTTATCTGTTGGTTTATGTGTCAGTTACAGGCATGACCCCTGCCGTGACCAAAGATGTTTTAAACGAGGCAACGCAGAGAACGTTTTGCAGCGGGTGTCACGACTGTGTTCCTTTGAGAATAGACATAAAACACACAAACACACAAATGTCAGAACTAGGAGGCAGGTGTGAGGCCTGAAAAATGAATACAACACAGCAGTGAACATATGTGAGCATGCTACGCACACATGCAATACAGCACATGCTGCCATTAAACGCACACTGTGCATAGGAGAAATACATAATCCGCACACAAACACACACACACACACCTTTTTCAGACACAGGCTGTGCACAGGCAATGTTTGTCTGATAAGAAAGGTCACTTTTGTGAAAGCACACAAACCACTACAGGCTCCACTTTTAAAGCTTCAGTAGAAAGGAAAAGGACACCTCAGTCAGGCAGTCATAATTACAGAACAGATCACACGGCCCTTTCCCAACATGTCATTTGAAATAGTGGATTAAGTGCAAAAAAAAAAAAAAGAGCAGATTTTTTAAGCTCGGCCATCTGTGTTTTGCACAACAGTGTGTGTGTGTGTGTGTGTGTGTGTGTGTGTGTGTGTGTGTGTGTGCGTGCGTGTGTGTGCTTCCTTATCTCATCTGAACCATCCACCTCTCACACAGCTCCCAGTTGGTTTTTACTCTACAAGCTGGAGAGGTCGGTTTAGGACCCTGAAACTGGGTCATCTGGGTGTTGGTTAAAGAAAAAAAGGGCTGGACGTTGGCGGCAAAGCCAAAGCTGCCTGGATTACGCACAGGTAGGGGAGAAAGGGATAGAGCAAGTGGTGGAATCGGGATGGGGGGAGTGACGATCGGAAAGGTCAGGACAGAACAGCGCAGCCCCGTTGCCGGGGGAGATATTTTTGGACAGCACGCTAGGGTCGCAGCGCCAGACTGTCAGCCCCTGCTCTCGTCTGGTTGCAGAGGCTGTGGCCAAGGCGGGAGCCGGTGAGCCTCAAGGTCATGCCCCGCACCACTACTGCTGACAGAAAGAAGGACTGAGAGAGGTAACGAAGGAGGAAGGAGGAAGGAGGAAGGAGGGGTGGAGAGGTCACTAGGACCTGAATTCAAGGCTGCTGTTACAAGTCTAAATAAAACTGACTCGGTTCTTCTTGTGTGTACACACATCCATGCACTGTGGCTTTCAGGTTAACACTGGAACAAGAAGGGGCTGCTGGGTACACACTCTCATTTCTGAGGCAAGTGACGGGTCGGGGGTGTCACCTGTCCGCAGGGGCCTCTGCTGTGAAATGTGATATCACTCCGCGGTCGACCCGGGTAGTTTTAGAGCTGTTAAAGTAATGGGTATCAGATGGACAGGAAGTTTTAAAACCCATTAGAGTCTAACGGCACTTAAATTCAATGTTTATAGTTGGTTCTGCTTGATTCTGCCTATTTATTTATTTCACAGCTCCTACCTTCACTCACACTACTTCAGGATATTCATTTTTGAAATATTTTTTTTGCATTATTTTTTAAAGTTAGATCGTCAAAATTCTACTTGCAGAATTATAATATGATTATTTGAATTTCTGTAGTCAAAAAGTGAGAACTTGCTTTTGGTTACAAGGAAACTACTACTACTACTTCTACTACTTAATATATTTAAGGGGAAAAAAGGGTAATAATCATCTATCTAATTATAGAATATTGTATTTTTGCAGTAATTACGTTGATGCTGTCTCAGCAGCATATTTTTCTTATAATTTCTGTGACATAACCCAACACTAATACGCTGATTCTTAATATTAGCTAGCTTTCCTAAGTTCTGGTACCCACATTTAGGCAAATAGCATAAAACCACAAAGCCCCTGGATCGGTTCCGGTCAGGGACCTCTGTTGCAAGTCATATCCCCTCCTGTCTGACCTTGTTTTCTGCTGGTGTCAGCTGAACAATGAAAGCGAGAAAAACATTTTCTAGGTAGTAAGTAACCACAAAAGAATTCAGACCAACTAAACTTAAGCTTCAGTTTTGGTTAGTTTCTTTTTCATGCTGGCCCTGTCTTTCACATATTGTCATTTCTCTGTCTCTCTTTTTGTATTTTGTAAACTCATAATCAAGGTTCTGCTCATGTGTTCAGAAGATAAATAAGGAGTGATTCACAGAAAAAATCTGAAAGGTTTGCTATGTAAAAAAAAAGGGAGGAAAGCACGGATTTCTAATTCAAGGAAATAAACAACAAAAAAAACAAAAACGGTTTTCTTTAAACATTTTATTGCTATGTAAAATTAAAAATATCATACCTTCAATGGAAAAGTACTACTCTTAAATAACACAAATAAAATTAGGCAAAATAAAAAAAATATTTGGCATTGTGAATTGATGTTCAGCATGTGGGGAAAATTCAATTTGAACAGATTTAGCACAGCTTTGCTGCTACACTGGTCAGACAAAATTGATGTAAAATGCACGCTGTAATGCAATGTACAATCTGTTGACTACCATCTTTAAAAGTTTAGCATATGTATCATCTGATGGGGCAGTACACAGAACCAAGTAAACAACTAAACAAATAACACTGCATTTCTTCCTACCGACATTTAATACTGTATTTAACTGAGGTCCTAAAACAGTTTCATGATAAATTAACCTTAAATAAAACCCAACTGAACACATAAAGTAGATGTGCATATTATTGGCACATCCATGATTTCCCTGGCACTTGTACCTACAGTGCCGTGGGGAAAAAGGCTGCAGCTGCTCGTCCCAGGCAAATCACCGCTTTTACAGTAGAGTACATTTGGGCTGATGTGCTGAGTTATTCAGCGCGTTGCACAATCTCTAAGTGCTGCAAGGAATCCTTATTATTGACTAATCTAAAAGGGAAGTGTCATCGACTGAGATGCAGCAGACACAAAAACACAATAATTAATGACAACACTGAAATTCAAGTATATTCCAAACGCAGCTCCTCTGTCTAACCTCTACATCTGGGCGAGGGACTATAATCTAGGCATGCAAACACTAGTATAATGTGCACCCACTTTCTCTTTCTGTGACAAACTGCAAAGTGCATATATGAGGAACTGGGTGCTCTCTGAGACTTAAGTTTGGCTCCTTATGCTATGGCGTAAAAGTCAGCTCATTCTCTAAGAGGCAAATAGGCTTGGCTTTACTACATTGACATTCTAGACATTGTGTTGCTTGATAACAGTGCTGCACTTAATATCACACAGGTAAAACGTGAAGCATTAGCATTCAAAAGATAAACATAATGAGCTCTCTGGGCACCACCTTTCTGCTGTTACTCTGAACTAAAAAACTAAAACATAAAGTTACCGTTAAAACATTTATAAACATAAAACTTCTGATATAAGTTATGAAATAAATAAAATTCAGAATACAGAAATAAAAGAGGTGATTATGGCCAGTAAAAATAAGATTTTGTTGTTTTTTTTACATCCACTTTTTCAAACAAGGGATACATTTGTTTGTTTTGTCATTCCATATCTGCATTCTGCACCAGCATTCACTGCATTCATGGAATACCCTACAAAATAAATAAGTACATAAATAAGTAATCCTTGCATTGTTTAGTATTTGTTATTCTTTCCTTTTACAGTACCATGACTTGTAACTGTACAGTGAGTAGTTATAATACAGCAATTACAATGAGAAAAAAGGGATAATCCCATTGTCTGGTGTTAGTGGGGCTAGATGGAGGGTTTGAGGGTTTCGATGGTCTGCTGGTCTGAGCAGGGCCCAACTAAAATAAACTGAACAAGGCCCTTTAGCAATCCCAAGTCATCAGGCCTTTCTTTGTTGATTTTCCACAAGGTGGTTTGGCCAAGGGTGAAGCTCCATCCGGTGCCCAGAGCTGCCCCAAATTCCATTCCATACCGGGGATGCTGGGATTGGAGTTTGGCTTGGTGAGTCAGGGGAGGGAGGCTGAGGTCAAAAGGCGAAGTGTCAGAAGCCAGGGTTGCCACAGTGACCTCAGAAGTGGCCCATCCTGGCGGCAAAAAGGCTGCGGGAGTGTGGCATTGCCGAGGAGATACGGCCAAAGCTGGACGAAGGCCACTTCATGATGAATTGGGAGGTCACTGGCAGCAGATACCTGGACAGACGGACAAGGAGGGATTATGGGAAAGGATGAACATAATGAGAGGATTAGTTATGAAAAGGTCAAAATTTAGAGGTCAGGACGCATTAGTGCTCGGGCCTGAGACCAAATATCGCCCACTTTTCACATATTGATTCTACCATTGATGGCCATTTCTGCAATTTTCAATTTAGTAATGACCTAATGATTTCAAGATATAATGACATCATCCTCCACTTGTAAATGAGAAAAAGAAAAGACAAAAATTTTAAAAATTTGAATCTTAAGTTACGAGATCCATACAATCCGGGGTATTTTGTGTCGGGCTGAAACTAACAATTACTTTTTATTGTTAATCTACCAGTTTTTCGGTTATTCAATTACTCAGTTCATGTCTATAAAGTGCCAGAAATAATTATGTTACAATTATTTGAAGATAGAATTCCCCACAGACCAAGGTGACAGCTTCAAATGTTTTGCTTTGTCTGACCAACAGCCAAAACCCAAAAATACTGAGTTTACTATCATGTATGACAAAGAAAAGCATCAAACCCTCATATGGGAAGTAGGAAACAACAAAGGTTTTTTATTCATGCTTAAAAGATGACTAAAGCAATTATTTGATCGTCTTTTCATAGAGTAATAAATTACGGGCTTCTTACTGACTGAAGCAGATTGTCTTTATTTCAGGACAACTGACTTCTCCACTTTGACCCTTAAATTTTTAGTATCATGAACAGAAAATCCTCACCTAATGTTCCGAGGCATAGACGTCAGTACTTGTCTAAGACTTTTCTATGACACCTTCCACCGAGACAGAGCAGTGAGGCAGCTCCTGCTAACAGCGTTCCAGTACCTGAGAACGAGACCAGCATCAGGTTGAGATAGAGTCAGGAGGGGCTGAACCTTGCTCCCATCCTCCTTGGTTACTGGAAATGAGTCAGCTATGGTTTTCAGAGCAATGTCAGATGAGATGATCAAATCCTGGACAAGGTTAACTGAAGGTTATGCAAATGTTGGGGTACTGTTCGGAAGAGAAATGAGACAGGGGTAGTTTGAATTCTTCCAGACTCACCAGCTAGAAGAATAACTTACAGTTATGGGCTTTTGCAGCACACTTGTCATATGGTGATATTATACATTATATGACCTTAACACCACATCCATTGCCATTTAGCAAATAAATACTACATCTAATAATCATTTAGTTAAATGAGAACAATGGTCAAGAAATACTCCCTGTGGAAGCGTTTAAGATGTGACAATCTAATCAGAAGGGAGCCACTGGTGCAGATGATTACAGAGTGAAGAAATAATATCTCCTTTAAAGCTGGTGCAGAGATAGCAAGCTTTTTCTCCGACAGCTCTCTTTCTTTGTGAAATAGCTCTTGGACAATTTAGCTGAGCAGCTTCTTCTAACGTCAACCATAAAGGGGGAAAAAAAAAAGAAAAAAGAAAAAACATGTTGCCAAGGGCGTCCTCTTTAACACAGTCCCAGACTTGGGAGAGTCGGGGGAAGATTCAAATTAACAAGAGCGTCCTTGAAAGGGCTTCAAGTGGGCTGTAGGTATCCCTTCAGCAGATCTTCTTCATCTGTGACTGGACTAACAGAACAAGGACCCAGTCCAGCATTTCGATTTAAACACCTCCATATAAACCCCAGAGAGGAGGACAGGGTGAGCTTTGCTTTCAGCCTTTCACACTTGCTTCTGTTGGGTAACTCAAAGTGCATTTAGAAGTGACATTTAGTGTTTTCACACCATGATTTTGTTTCATCCTCCGCTTAATTTCCTATGTTTCTCTTCTTCCCACTCGGCACCTTATATCCGGTCATATCATGAGCCACAATGTACATCTGTTGGGATCCTGTTCATGGACAGGGTATGATTTCTCCTTTCCCCCTATATTACCATAAGGTTTTCACTGTAACCTCAGACCCAGGAATGAAAATAATAGCCAAAAAAAGAAAAAAAAAAGAAAGAAAGAAAATCAAATATTGAACATTCATTGGGGGCCGAGTGTGTGTTCTTCAGAGCTCCTCTGCAATTCACTTTGAGAATATTCTGCTCATAGAAAGAATCACAGTGTTGGTAGTAGCAAGGGTTGGGGTGTGGGGGCTTCTCATGTCCATGCAGCTGCTGTCTCTGCAGGCTATATTTAATTGGACCCTCATCTTGCATCTTCCAGGTTCGTCCTCCTTTTTGATCATAAAGAAGGTCTTTGCAACAACGTGTATGCTTGAAAGCCAGGGGGAGGCTCGTTCAAGCACTTGTGCTTGCTTGAATCCATCAGTTGACAGGGAGACAGAAAGATGCTCTCCTGCTTTCGCTCAGTTTGTGCAAAGCCACAGTCTACCACTCTACCTGCTGACAAGCCTTCCATGCCACTTCCAAGTCTTCCATTGCAATGCAACTGCCACAGCAAATTAAGGAACAGCCAGACAAAATGAAATATCATGAGTGGGAACGGAGGGGAAGACTGCCTTGATAGCTGACGGTACAAAGAGGCTTGAAGGTTATCTGCGGGGCCGCATTCAGCTCAACACCCCAATTAACCCTTATTACTGCCACACTTTTCAGACAGATGAAAGTTAATAAAATCTGAAACTTTTGTCATCATGGGGAAATTGTCTTTTGGTAGTGACAGTAATTCCAGGCTTAACAAGAAAGTCATTAGCAGAGCTATTTGGTTACTTCCTCTCATCTGCCCACACAGACTGAAGGACTTTTCCGAGACCCATGAGGCTGTTGACACACCTGATCATCGCACTCTAAATAGGAAGGATACTTGAACAAGAGCAGGCATGTGTGGTCAACAATGGAGACCCCAAAGACCTCAGCTAATAGACCCACTTTGACGTGTGCCAAAGGCCGCCAAGAGCTGTGCAAGTGTGCGCGTTATGTATCTGTCTGTACTGTACATGGACATGAGACAGCGTGTACATTTTGAATTTAAAGAAGCCAAATTTGCCTGCATATATGATCAATGATTTCAATGTGGGAAACAGTTTAGGTAGTCAGAACATACACCTCTATCTATTTCGCATTCTTGTGTGTTTAATCGCAAAAGCTGAATGGAAATTACAGATTTGATTTTAAAATTTCTTGATCTCCTTGTCACTTTCTTCAAAATATCTGTCGATTATAGCCTTTGAGAAATATTAATACAATACCCACAGGTGTACGTCATGGTTGTGTTCTTAATCATTGCTGGTCAGTAGTTGATACATTGGCATACTGTATTTCACATTTTTTAGTTTTCATCTTTGGATTAAAACAAGGATTGAATTCCTGACCTGCCTTTTGTTCAGTCAAGTTGAACTGATGGTGACTTGACAAAGTAAACCAAATTATTTTTTATTATTAAATTATATATATTTTTTTATGTTTGCCTTAAATGATGGGGCACATTTTTTTCAAGTTTGTCTTACAACAATATTCACATGTGAATAGAAGCACTGAAAGTTCAGCTGAAGCTAATATGTGGGTTCAGCAGTTTGAGACAGACAAATCAGTTGGATATTATCCAAAGATACAGTAAGACAATTGGAAGACAATGTGTCTATTGCTTTTTTCTTTTTTAGGAACAAGGACTTTGGAGTTTCTCTGCCGTATTGTACACTGGGAGTAGGAGGAAAAGATGTCTCCACAGCCAGTATGGACAACTGGACAGCTGTCAAACTTTAAATATCAAAATTTAAGTTTACATGCATGTTTAATATCCAACCTGCTCAGAGTATGAGGTTGACTGAGTGTGAATCACTGAAAAGACAAACGATCATTGCTTAGCAGTCACATGACATGTGCATGCATGCACACACTCATACACACACAGTTTATCCTCTAATATAGAGCATATGCATCGATTAAAAAATAATCCTAATTGCCTCTCAGCTATCTGAAGTGTCAGTGGGCTGCGACTGTTCTCTGCTTGCCTGATGGAGCGAGGTGAACCACTTGTGTTGTGAAACTGCAAAACATATGATGCAAGACAAGCCATTTTCTGTCTTCTTGTGACAAGAAGAGAGCAGTTCTTAAGGTAATCATGGCACTGATGCGGTACAGATGAGGCGCTCAGTTCCCACTGAGGCCATTCGTTCTGAAAATGCACTCAGGGTAAGATGCTCTTGATAGAAGCAGTGGGTGAAAGGCATAGTGTAGCGTGTGGCACTGGGGTGATGGTGGCTGGTGAAGTACAGCAAGCTGGCTGAATGGTTGCAGTTTTGAAAACCACTGCTTCAGACAGTCTTAATGTGCTTCCTTCTCCTACCCCTTTCCTTTCAAATAAACTGTTTTCAGTTTTGGACTAAGAACAATATGATAATTTGAAAAATATTCCATTCTCATGCTGTATAAGTCAACCCAAATATTACTCATTTGCATGTTAGAGAGGGAAAGGAGAGGAGGCCATGCTAGACTGTTGATTGTGCAGCCAAAGCAACCATCATTGGGCAAGTGGGACCAGCCCTTTTTTACGGCTGTGAGGTGGTAGGAACAGCAGAAAGCAGTGAATAGGGACGGTGCTGGAAGATGGGGGGGGGTTTAGCAGAACTAAACCAAGCAGAGACCTGCATCAAGGGGCGAAGAGACGGAGGAAGAGGAGGAAGAAGAAGCAGCAGCGACAGCAGCAGGGGTGGAGCCATGGGTAGAGGCTGGTCCAGCAGCAAATGGTAAGCTTTTTTACACAGACATATATAGACACAGAAGAAATAAGGAGAGACAGACCAATGCATGCTTAAATGGACTCTCAAGGAAACCTACTGCAAAAATATGGATACACCAATGTATATCATTTTGTGCATGCTGGAGTTATTAAACCAAGTTAGTTATATCTTTAAATCTTTTCAGTTTTTCTTTTTAAATATATCCACAGAACAAATTGGCTGAAGGTAAAATAATCCATGACAACAATGTCAGATTAGCCCAGTTTTACAACTGTACACAAACCCCACATAGTTTTTTTTTAAACAGCTGAGGTTTTTATACTGTAGGTGCAAACTGATAGCCTGTTAAAATATGCACAAGAGTTATGAATCATGTAAAGCGAGGCCCTAGGAAAAAAGGAGCTCTCTCTCGTGTAAGGTCATTTGCTGCACAGGCTCATCTGGGCTCTAATTGAATTAAGCAGGCCTCGGGGGGCCCCAGGCTAACCTGAACGCTAATCTGTGGGCCATTATTTCCTGTTAACAGCACACTCCCTCTCTGCTTCTCCTCCCTGCCTGTCTGCCAGCCCAAAGCATATGTGATTTAAAAGTTCACTCATTCCAAACCTGAGCTACTGTCTCCTGCAGGGATCAACCTTATCAACAGAAAGAGGCGGTTTGTTTAATTCCTCCATGGAGGAGAGAGAGTTGTTTCCTGAGAGGTTTTATGATTATAGACATTGGAATCTCGAATCAAATTTTTCCTGTGTGTATTTGAAATTGTGTTTATTTATTTATTTACTCAATTTATTTTTTTGCACTGCTTTCTAAAGGGAGTTTTAACAAAGTTTATTACTCAACATTTCTGTGGATTACACTGCTGTAACAAACTCAGCTTTAATCAGTTTAATCTATTTGGAAACCTCTAAATATCAATCAGAGGTGGACATCAGAAAACTCTAAATATTACTAACATGTCTCTTGTCATTCTTAATGCAGGTTTTCTGTCCCTAGTACATTGTGGGTGCATTATATGGTGCATTATTTTAATGTGCAAACTAGGACAAAAAACTGTGAAATCATCCACATAATAATAATTTCCTTTAACAACAGTTAACATTTGCTTGTCAGGCATTAAGATTAATTAACTTTGTAGAGCAAAAGCTCAACATCTTGCACAAGGACACTGACTGAGAACTGTTTGAACCTGGGACCTACCAGACCCTTGAATCCCATCATATCCTGGAATCTTATCTGGCCACCCTTCTGTATAATAAACTATCTATTGCAGCAGGAATGCTATAAGAATCTTTCAAAAATAAAGAACTCAGTGAGAAGACATCAAGGGGTTGGGTTTCCTTCTCACCTGGTGTCATCCCATTCAGGGCTGAGTCCGGTCAAAGAGCCACGGGACTCAGAGACAAACTTGTAGACGACCAAAAGGCAGTCTCGGCACAGCTGGACCAGCCGGCGGCAGCACTGCAGTTCCTGGGGTGACACCACCTCACTGCTCTTACTGAAGATGGTCTCCCACGATGAACTGTAGAACAGAGAGAAGTAAAAACCAAGCATGGGCGGCGCCCGCACAAACACACACACACACACACACAAAGTGTAAAATTAAGTTAGCAGTTATGGATTGGTATAACCATTCATGCATCAGTTTATACCAGTATACTGTACGCACGATCTTCGCCTACAGATTAAGTCAAATACAGTTTAATGCATGGCATTCAATGTCTCTGTATAAATATACATTTGCATGCACACTCTCCCACACACAGACATGCAAGAACACACACACACACACAGAGGAGAAAGGATGAAACAAATCCAAGTACAGTTAACCCCCTTTACAGCCCCGGACATACCCCTGACTGTGAGAGAGCTTCAACAACTGAGACATACAACCCTGGGGGGTACGTTTGATGTCTACCCCCTTTCACTTCTTGGGAAGTGAGGGGGTGCTTCCCCTGAAAGGGTTCAGAACTGTGTGTGTGTTTCCATTCTCTTCCTCTAAGTCGTTTTCAAAGCCTGTTGAATTCATCACCCACAATAGCTGCTAGGCTGTTTGATTGTTGTTAAGTCCCATAGATAAAATATCAAACAAAATGCAGAGAGCAGCAGAGGGTGGGGCCACACTTGGATTTGGAGTGTGCTTTTTGAGGTGCACCCCTCCACTGTTGCCTCGTGACATCGGGGCCCCCTGTTGGGTTCATCCATGTTGGGGCCACGGCCTGCTCTCGGGAGGGGCCGAAAAACAGGCTAGCAAGCTAGCAGGATCATCCAGGGCAGGCTGTGATCAGACAAAGGCTGCATGGGGTGCAGCGTGCTGGGGTAGCTGAGGTTAGGCTAGGCTAATCCTCCCGGGCCTTTACCCCTCCACCCAATCTTTTCTCTAACGTTGTTACCGTGTCCTATTTTCAGTCACTCTCCTAGCCACTTTTGTCTGCCATCAGGTTCTTCCCCTTCTCTCCTTCTGCTTATCATCCCCTTCATCTCTATCAGCAGCTCACTCCCTTCATCACTCTCCCCCAGTTATGACTGCCAGGATAGAAGGGAGGTGGAAAATGGGGAGCTGTGGGCAGCGACTTTAGTTACACCCTGTAAGCCCTCTGTGTCGAGGGAAACACGACCACTGAACAACTGAACTGTAAAGTGTATAGAGTGGAGGAGGTGTGAGAAGGTCACACCTTTATCACAGACGATGAAGCCAACAGCACAGCAGCTGTCTGCCTGTCAGGGTTTTATATACAGTATATGTGTGTTGTTGCATCGCGGGGGTCTGTTAGAGGGTATTCATTTATGATTTAGATGAAATAAATGAGTGGAAACCATTTAGTTGCTGTGTTTGTGTTTGTGTTTGTGTGTCTGTCTGTCTTTGAGGGAAGCAAAACATATAGGTTTAAGACTGCCAATGTCAATCACTGATGCAAAACAGACCAGTTTTGTGTGTTTTTGTCTGTCTTGTCTGCTGTTCTGAGATTTCCATAACGAAATGATCAAATGGGCAGTCGCTGCAGTGACTCATCTTGTAGGAAGCCCCTTCATGTTGCATCAAAAAAAGAAAGAAAAATATATACATAAGAAAAAAGGAACCACATGAAAACGTCAAAGTATCAGATAACAAACCAGAGTAAAAAAAAAAAAAAAAAGCTAAGAGGCTTTCATTCAACTCCTTCCTGCTTCCATCCCACCCCTCTCTTTTTCTTGCCCTCACCTGTGAAAAAGCACTGATTAACAGCCCAGATTTGTGACCTTAATTTGCACCCTGTCTCAACAGAGTAACATGTTTCTTTCATCCCCAAGAGCTTTCAGGAAAGTGCAGTGGGGTCTGGTTGGACTGTCACTCATTCTCTGTCATTCAGATGGCACTGCTTCCCCAGACATACTGAAAAAATGGGAAATTGTCTCTGCTGTCACTGAAACTGATAGCTAGATGAACACTGGGCTTAAGGACGTGGGGAAATTGCATGGTGCATGAACTTGTATTTATGGAGAGGGAAGAGTGGCATTATACCATGAATAGAGTCTTAATTGGCCTGTAATCTGATCACTTGTTTATGTTGAGTCTGATGTTCATTCAGAGGAGTTCTTCGTGACTCTCAGGGCAAATTTTTAATGTCTTGGTTTAAGTCATCAGTTAAAGTAAAAGTTTTATTAAAAGTTCTACATATTTGTTTTTTTGTTTTTTATTCAAAGGTGTTTGGATTGATCTTTAATTTTGGTGATTTTGATTTCTTGCAATTTTTCTAAATTTGGGTTACTCATAGATAGAACTTTTGTGACAGTAGAGCTAGTTACAGCTGTTGAAAAATGCATTATAAAATGGACTGGAATTGATGGCAGCTATGATCATTTGTTCATCTCTAATATAGCACAGCCTTGTGTGAAAAACCAGGCTTGTCGGGTGATTAAACAGCATCTTAGACCCTTCACCCCACAGCTCTCTGACATCAGAACTGGAGGCATCTAAGTGCTACAGTTTCATCTCACAAAAACAATAATCTGAAAATCACTCCTAAACCACACAGCCCTGCTAAACCTGGCCTACCCAGTGTTGGAGAAGCAGTTCCACAGGCCCTGACCATGACTCCAGAGCAGCCTGTTGAAGACGCGGTTAAAGAGCCGGTAGAGGTGGAGGCTTTCTACGTCTGGCTCCCTCCAGATCCGCTGTAGTGCCGAACGTACATTGGTGCGTACAATGTCCAACACCTGAGTGATAGTGATAATGACAGAGAGAAGGAAAAAAGGAAAGAGCAACAGGTTTAAATCAAGCATGTGATAATGAAGGAAATTAATGCTGCAGGACAAAAGGTTACAGAAATTCTCACTAATATGCATGAGTTGGCATTTGTTCCAACTATAATTTCTTCCTTTTTTTCATCTTACCTTACAATTTGCAAACACAGAGGCTAATGGATTCACTCAGTAACTGAAGGCAAGCTTGCATTTATGAATAATATAGACAGATGCACACACACAACCACACACATACAAGCACAAAATCACATTCAGTATATGCACAACCACATACTAAAAACTACTTTAAGACAGACATACAACCTGTACCTAGTTTGTGTGTGTGTGACGTTTTAGTAGAGGCAGGACAAAAAATGTGAGGGCAGGCAGTGGAGAACATGGGAGAGGACTAATTGCTGCACCAACGTCAGTCCTCGACAGAAGGTGCCAGAAGTTCCTGGGCAGTCTGAGAGCACCTGCACCATCCTGCCATCTTCCCATCTTCGTTTCCCATCCCTCCCCACCTTGCTGCTTTCTCCTCCATCCTTTTTCTCTTTTTTCACCCCACAAAGAGTGCAGCACTGTGGATCTTTTGACTTTGATTCCTCCCTCCTCATTACTGAAGTGCCTATCTCACTATGTGTGTGTGCATGTGTGTTTTGCGATGTGAAGAGGCAAGATTTCCCTTCAGCAATGTGAGGCAAACGAGACACGCATACACACACTCAGACAAACTGATAGATGAGTAAACACACGCACAGATATGTTTTGGTATGGTAATCAGATGGCAGAGCGGTGGGTGCTACATTCCTGACCTCTGCCTGCTGCTCATTAGGCTGCTCCACTCCAAATAAAACATCAGCTCGCAAAGCCACAGCCCACAACACAGCCAAACACGGTTCTGCAGAAAGCAGTGGCTGGGAGATCACATCATTACTGACATATCTACTGGATGCAATTTCACGTCTTGTCCCCTCTTCTGTTTTGTTTACATCCTATTTGGTGTCTCTACCTCTCACTCTCTGACATGGTAATGATTTTCATGCATGTCTTTTTTTTCTCTTATATCTGATTTGGGTATTATTATTGTGTTTTAAAAGTTGTTCAAAAGAATTTAAAGGAATAGGTAGGAGCAGGGACATTTTGTCACATTCAAAGGCTTTAATAATACCCATTCTATACAGAGTGATGTACAGACTGTGTGGCAGCAAGGACAGAAGAGGACAATTTAGACAAGTATCAAATGATAAATGTAGGTGATTTTTAAGAATTTCAGAGTTGATATTGACATTATATCTGACTGTTGTGATTGAGAACTTCACTGTTCAGTCACAACTGATTTTTATTTAGTTATTAAAGTGTTAATAATTAGACCAAGCTTGTTTTTTGTCTTTGACACACCTGTTCATTTTGCTGTACATACCCCACGTTTCCTCCTCCCGGGCATTTACCCAAGGAAGAGCTGTGGTCGGTCGAAATGTTGCTTTAAAAGAGTGAGCTGTGATACCAGTGTGCAAGAACTCCTTGTACTGCAATTTTACCTGCCAGATTTCCCCAACTCTTTTGTAACTACACAACTGAGGACATGTTAGCCTGTGTAGTTCAAGGCTACATTTCCACTAGCCGTTCCCCTACAGCTGCCCTAAAAACCCATAAAGTGCCACAACTTTTCTATTTCAAAAGTCCTCTTTTTTCCCTTCTTTATTGGTCAGTCTCTTGTGTGTTTGGGTTATAATCTTGACCTCTTAGGAAGCAGTGACTTTCGATCCAGTTTTGAAATAATGTGGTGGCCCTGAATGTGTTTTGAAGTAGTTTGAGAGGAGAAAACTTCAGATAGAAATTTTGCGACACATTGGTAGCTACCAAAGATATGGAGCCAAACCATCCTCCAATTCTCTAATGGGACACAACAAACTAACTCGCTATCTGATTCCAGCATAAGAACTTACCTTCCGTTGTTTGGTTGAGTCCAACTTCACTAGCCAATAGGAGGCCACCTTTGGTTTATGGTATTTCCAGTTGTCAAGGATCTGAGGAAAAAAGTCAGGGTGGAAAAAAGTGAAAAATGATTCTTTAAACATGAAGAAAAATTCCATTAATACAGACCCCCATTCTTTAAGAAGTAGAATTACAATAAAAACTCCCCAATTGAATGTAATAGGTATTGATTTAAACAACAACAAAGAAAAAAAAACATTTCAAATACAGGATATTCCTCTGCCGTTTCATTTCACTCTCCATCAAAACATAGGCTTACTACACTATTCTTGTGTTGTGCAGCTCAATCGCTGCAAAAAACCCAATCCCAGTAAAATCAAAAGATGAGGCTAGACAGACACCTACAATTAATACAACTTGAGCACAGGCCTTGGTGAAATTTAATCTGAAGAGGTTACGGTAAAATCAGGCTACTTTGTGGCAACTTTTCACTGCCAAGCTAAGGAGGGCACAGTTAAACTTGAAGCATTTTCACTTAGTATTTAAAAACTTTAAAAATGTGTCGAAATATAAGATGTGGAACTCATTCACAGTAGCATCCGGGCAGACTCTCTTCAAACTTCTTAACCCAAAATGAAATCTGTGACACTGCCAGGTTCACCTATCTGTTAATATAAACATAGATCTCTGTTTGGGAAAGTTCCATGTTCGAACATAACATGACTTTTACCGATAGAAATCCAATGGTTGTGTGATATTTGTAAAATCAAGTTGTGATCTTTTGCTCCTTAGCAATGAAATCCCCTTTTTTGAAGGTGTGTCAAAAGTCCTTGGGGCATGTGTTGTTATAATCAAAGCTGTTCTGGATTTTTACATGCACTGTCTCCAGGGGCCTACATCACTGTTTACCTACAGGTGCCATCATTGTTGGTCTGTTGACTTAGTCTATATCTCCCAACCGGTGCACATAAACCTCTCACGTAGCATGCAAGATTCCCTGCAAACAGTGCTCCCATCGGGAAGCTCCAGAGTAAACTTTATGTGTAGTCACAGACATGCACACATACACAGATACACACACATACACACAAAGATTCCACTAGGAAATTATTGATACAGCGCTAAAGTATACAGTAAACACTTTTGTTAACTTTCTAGAAAGTTGATCATTTACTTGTTTAGTATTCTCTCTCATTAAGAAACTTATGAACCTTGTCTTGTAACTTGCATGCTCATTTATCACATTTGTTTCATATGTACACAAATTACCCATATTTAAAGCACAACAAAACACAATTGTTACATTTCACCTTTCAATGGTTCCAAGTGCAAAACAAAAAAGCAGGTTTTGATTGAAAGATAAAGGCGGCAATTACTCCAAAACAAACACATCATTAGCCCAATTATACCTCGACTTTAAATCATGGAAAACATAAAATGCCAAATATTGTTTTCATGCCAAAAGAATACTCCTTGTCCCCCGAGGTAAAGAGGGAACAGTGCAGGTGCAGCTGCTTGTCTGCATTTCCATGGTGCTCTCATTAGGGTCTGTTAAGAGTACAGGTGTGGTGGTAATCATCTCTCACAAGCCCAACACACCCAGATGTCACGTACACACATAAATATGGTTTTGGTGAGGAAACTGCGTGGGCTTGCAATAAATAAATTGGTGAGTTGCCCTACTTTAACCTTTATCATAACAACTACATATTAATTCTATTAAGAAATTTCCATAACTAGATTATTATAAGGAATTTTAACGCATTCTTGAATGGTTCCATTTATGCAGGCGAAAAGCTAACAACAACAACAACAACAACAAAAACAACAGGAAATATGATTTGAAAAGCCTATCACATAACCCTAGGACCCAAAGGGATATCAAGCTAAACTCAAATAAATGCTACTAAAACGCACTATATAGAGTGACGAGGAAGCTGTGATCAAGCAATGCTAGGGTCCCCTCACATCTTTGTTATAGTCTGTGTAATATGGCTAATACTGGTGGATTAAGGGTAATTTTCTTTTACAGTCAAGTTCCAATGTTGAGGTATTTTCTGCAGAGTCTGTGTTTACTTTTGGCTTTTTCAAGTTAAGAAGCCAAGTGAAAAAGGTCCTATTGACCTTGCACTTTGGACTGAATGCAGTATAGAAATATAAAACAAGCCACTATGGTATATACTTCTCCCAGTATACATCACACATCGCCTACCAAGAACTAATTTTGTCCATTTAACATTTTTGTGTTTTTTTTCTCATCAGTCAGCCTCATGAAGACAGCCTGGCCAGCTGCTGTCCTTTCAGCACCGTGGGAGCTGTGGTGCTGAATAGACAGCTGGTTCTGAGGACAGAGATGGCTGTCACGGAGGTCAGAGTCAGTGTAGTTGGGACAGTTGGATGCTTTCATAGTACTTATGTGCTTCTGGTGTGAATTGAAGGTGAGCCTCTGCCACTCTTTGGTGTATTTCTTTTTTTCTTATTCTTTTCTTTTCAGCTTTTCCTATTGTAATTTAACAATTTTTAAATAAAATAATTTGGAAAATGTATGTATTCAATTTAAACTGAAGATTCTAGATGGCCATAAATAAAATAATATATGGCTGTGATTGCTAAAAGCTGGAATCCATAGCTCCAAACTCTAGCACATTACCATAACTCACGTTAGTATGTTCATTATTTCAACAGACATTTTGTAGAAATAGCGGCCAGTATTGAATTCTTAGGCAGCCTGATTCCAACAGTACAGTACATTTATAATTGAATTATTTAATTCCATAAGGTCTAGTATATCATAATCAGCCATATGACACGATTCTTCTATTGTTTGTACAGCTTTAGCAATAGCAGGCACGTACCAACAGTAAATGCAAGAACTGAGACAGCTGACCGGAAATAGAGGAGGCACTGATTAATACAAAAGAGCAATGGGGAATAGTGCCGGGCCGCAGACTGACCGACAGGTTGTAACTGGGGTCGTTGGAAAGACAATGGGAGCCAGGCCAGAGCGGACAGGCTATTGTGGAAGAAGGAGAGGAGGTCACTTTTAGTTAGACTGCAGAATGACCGCACCTGGCCACAGAGGGGGCTCTGGGAATAAAGGATTTCTGCTTAACAGTTGTATCCCATGTTCCTTCCCACTTTCTTGCCATTGTTTATTTCAGTCTTTTTCTGAGTATTTTTTAACATTTTTTACACTCATTTTCCGCCCTTGGATCTGAATCACAAATACAAAAGAAATCATGCACTCACCTCATCCAGCACAGCCTCAGCCTCTTCCTCAGTTTTGCCAGGAAACCTGATCCTCATGGCCGTGAGTGCAGACAGAGTGTGATGCACCAGCTCTGCCTCCTGCTCTTTACTCCTCAGGTTTATCAGCGGATCTCCCTAAATGTACACAAAGGTGAAGGCAAACAGATAAAGAAACAATTCAGTATACAGATACATATCAATATTATTATTTAATTCAATCATATAGCCTCATTTCACATCTTTACCAGGCTCAAATAGACACAAACAGCATGCTATTAACAGACATGGAAGAAATGGGAACTTATTGCATTTAATTTCACTATTAGGACAATTCAGGTTTTTGAAGCAAAGTACACTAAGTAGATGTCATTACCTGAAGAGCTGCAATTAGTGGCTATTTTAAAATTTAATCGCTTATCAATTAATGAGATTTTACGCTGCCAATTATCATGCCAAAGGACATTTTCAATCCCAATCTATGTAAGGGGCTCTTTAAAATCACCTCTGCCAAGCAGTATAATGTCGCATTTACACATGAGGGTTTGTTAACATGTCAAGAAAACATGAAAAGTGTGGAATGTGTTACGACTGTAGCATATACGTTAATATACATTAATCATTATTGTTTCTGATTATCAGGGATACTTTGAATTTCACAGGCATTGTATGTTATGTATGTTATGCCCTGAGGGCTCAGTTATCTATGATCCTGCTACATAACCATCTATTATAGGCACAGATCATTATTTCTTTACATAACAATTAGCACAGAGAAGTATCTGCAACATCCAACACACTATGTATAACTAGAACTACTGCTGTGTGGTTGTATGCCTCCTCCAACTGGTCAATATGCAGTTTACATTGATATCTGTCCAGATTCATATTATCTATGAGGTGAAGACTTTGTGCCATATTTGAAGAAATTCCCTCAAGGCCTTTGTGAAATATCGCATTCACAGGACTAGGACGACTGTGAGGTTACAATAACCTCCTCAAAGTTCTATTAGTTATTCTATTAGATCTATTCTCATTGTTAAAAAGTTTTCTGCCCTATTTAATTTCTTCCAGTGTAACCAAAGGTTACCAGCATACCTGTAAAGAATGAGAGGGAATGAAGGAGGCAGGCAGAAAGCATCAGATGGCGACTTAATAGAAGACAATTGTTGTGGGCTACAGTAGCCCTGTACAGTATCAAGGAGTAATCAGAAGTTGCTTAAGATTTTCTCAGTAGGCCAGAATTACAATAAATGCCAGAGGAGGAAAAAAGCAAGGGGGAAGGGTAAAAGATATGATGGCAGAACAAGTAACTTTATATGCAAGTCTTTGAAGAAATAGAATTTGGTAAATAGATTTTTTTTCCCAGATCAGTATTGCCACATACTCGGACACCTTGACTATCTGAAAAGGAATTCACTTTTCTGTAACTGACAGCTCACCCCACACATACTGATCGATAAAGAAGTGTGTGAGCATCTTACTATGTTGGAATGGATGGTCCCCAGGCTGTTGCTGTGAGGCACACGGTGGGCGGAGCCACTACGGCTAAGCGAGTGAGAGCGCAGCGTGGCGGAGCTCGGCCTGACGAGGGGAGTGGCCGTGGGAACTGTGGGGGAAGGCCTGGTAGACAACGCTCGCACCTCACTGGGCGATGAGAGGGAGGCGATGGAGCGAGGACAGGAGATGGAGCGTCTGATTGGACCAGAAAGTGTTGGCGAAGCAGAGGGGGCGGAGCTGGTTTTGAGTGACTTGATTGGAGGTTTCCAGTGCATACGACCTGTAGACAAACAAAAAAGAGAGGGGAGTAACACAAACAAACTTTGACACTTAGATTTAATTTCATCCCTGATCCTTTCTCAGTCCCCCCAGTCACTGTCAAGCTCTCGTCTCTGCTTTCCATCCGTTGTTGGGTGGCTTTGGAGATGAAGTGTGGCAGCTGCACTCTGGCACACTGGCCCAGTGGCCCAGTGTGGGTGTGTTATTAACGACCGCAGCATGTGTAGTCAAAACCAGAAACTAAACAGTAGTCCTCTCTGGTTTTGGGATAGATTAAAGAGCGGCTCTCTCTGTCTGTCTCAGGCACACAAATACACATACACACATCATAAGCACATGCACACGGAGAGAAAATGAAGCTGAAAACCCACACTGACACTCTCCATCACCCTTGAAACTCCTCCAGCTTGTCCACCAGCCAGTGTTATTAGCGTGTGATTTTTTATTTGTGCAGTGAGTCTATCCAACATCAAGTATGCGCACAAATGATTATGCAGTATGTGTCTATGTGCTTGTGTATGTGTGTGTGTGTGTGCATGCGTGTGTGTGCATGCGTGTGTGTGTTGCAGTGTGTGTGTGTGTGTGTGTGTGTGTGTGCATGCGTGTGTGTGTGTGTTGCTGTGTGTGTGTGTGTGTGTGCTTGTGTGTGCATGTGTGTGCGTGTGTGTCTGTATGTGTGTCTGTGTGTGTGCGTGTGTCTGTGGCTGCTGAACCTTCCAAGGTTTGGCTTTTGCCAAGTGAGAGCATTATGGGGCTTAGTCCAAGCAGCCCCTTGGAGGCTTGGTATGGAGTAGGGCTTGGTAGATTTACTGTCTCTCTGCACACACACACTTACACATTCATGGATACTTAGTCAAAAAGTTTGTCTCTTTCATGGCTTTGTCCGTTATTTTGTAACAAATACAGTGGGTAAATGGAAGAGTCTCCTCTATTGAGCAGTAAAACCGGTGGCACATAATGCAGGTAGAGAATTTTTTCCTTTCCAAGGTCAGCATGAAAGACTTCAGTGAAAGATCTTGTCTTTCTCACTGCAAAGAGCTGATAGCGAGTTGATGTATTCAACTTATGAGAATTTGTGGGAACGTTTAAGACCTATGGTTTTCACTATATATAGGGAATGTTTAAGCATCAAAATCAAGGTTTTTTAAAGGTAAACAAGATGGGGGTGTTGTTGTTTTAATCACATTCATTCTTCTCTTCATTGCTACCTCTCCCTTCATCTTCCATTCACTGGAGCTGCACTGTTCAAGACACTATTCTTTCCTCAAGTGCTTTTCAGTGCTTCAACATTTTGTGTGAGTGTGTGGGTCCACAGCTGTGAACCTCCTTTGCTTAGGGACTCAGTAACAAAGAGCCACGTCCCATGAGTCACAGGTTATGATCACCCTACTTATGCTTTAATTAAAATCCAAGGAACAGGCACCATTTATCACATCGATGAGGTACAGAAATACTGGTGGGCTGCTGAATATCTATAACATAGCCTTTGTTGGTTCACAGCATCAAAACCTGTGCTACACTGCTGCCGGAGAGTTTATTGTCTATGTGCATTCACTGCTGTTACTGACCAAAGCAAAACTCTCTGCATTTGTGTTTAAAAATGTGAAAGAGTATATTTTTCAAACCGTATCCTTGTGAAAGGTACAGCAGGCTGGAGTGGATGTCATCTTAATTGCATCATGATACACATTAACATTTGCTATCTCTCCTGTCTGTACTTTATTCTCTATCATAGTCTATCAGTTCGGTTTTAGCAATGGAGGGCTCCAGCTAGAGAGAAAGAAATCAACAGACAGGACAGAAGGAAGTGAGAACAAGACTAATGGGGAGAAAATATATGAGAAAAAAACAAACCAAGAAAGACAAATTACAAGAAACAAGGTCCATGTCAAACCCCTACATCCTGGCTTCCTAATAAAGACATTCTTAGACACTTAGACACATACACCCTGTCGTTTTACCTGAGCGTTCAGCCAAGTTCTTCTCCTTGCTCTCCCCAAGGTTATAGGAAACTTTCTTCTCCCTCTTCTCTCCACCTCTTCCTCCTCCTCCTGCTTTCCTCCTCTCCTCCTCCTCTTCATCTGAGGAGGAGCAGGAGTTTTCAGCACTGCTGCCACTGGTAAAATTAGCCAGGTAGTCTGGTCGTTGACGTCTTGGTGTCTGGCTGCACTCCGGCATGGCAGTTAAGGGCTGGCAGGGACAAACACAGATGCAGGTACACCAGGCAAATGCATATATATAAATAAAGCATGCACATACAGAAATCTACCTGAGATCTTTATGTAGATGGATTTTCGTACATATACACAGACGAAATGGATATGATAATACCTATATTCTTTTTCTCTCCATCATACACACACACACACACAAACATGATTTTACTTTTATCCTCATGGGACCTTCCACTGACTAGATTTGCTTCCTGACGCTAAACCATCCAAAATGGCATCTTTTTGCAAAAATGTCATCCATCCAAACATCTAAAACTCGCACAGCCTTACACATAAGGACATAAGTACAAGAATCAAGACACACACACACACACACACTTAAAGATACTGAGATATTGTCAGCCTCCTTCCCCAATCTGTCTTGGGAGACCTGGTGGTGACTCTAGCCCATGTGCCCACATGTCTGTATGTTTGCTTAGACCTCATTATACACATACACACAGTTACACATGCAGTCCTTTATAAGCTTTAACCTTTTGCTATAAATAGAAACTTGAGCAACCTCATACCTTGAACAGATTTGATCTGACTGGATATGTAAAGGTTAATTTCAAAGTAAAACAAATAATTTCTTCTTATTGTGATGTTCCTTCTTTCCTTCTGCTTCTACTAATAAGAAAAAAATGAAAATACTTATGTCACATAAGTGCAAATGTAACGACTAAATTGTAAAACTTGAGATGCATCTTGTTTTTAATAAATAATTTTGATTCAGAAAGTTTCAGATAAGTATAAGTTGCTGACTTTCGTTTGTATGAAGTCTTGATCTAATTCAACAAAGCATTTTTTTGTTTGAAATTCATTAAGTCAAATGTCTATTTCACATCCTGAAAGATGACACACTGAAAGCATTAACAGAGCAGTTATACATCTGTTATTCAACTGGTAATTTGGGCAGTGCTGTCAGGCCACCCAAATTAATGGACAGGAAGTCATCACAGAGATTACACAGTAACCGCCGGGTAGCTGTGTCAGTGAGTGATAGAGGGAGATTGAGACAGAAAGAATACAAGAGAGGATAATAAAAGGGAAGATGGGAACATCAGATTGATAGGGAGAGAAATAAAGAAGAGGAGGAGGACTGGGTGAATCTGAGGATGGGAGCAGAAAGAAACTGAGAGGAGGCACTGAATGGACGAAGACAAACGGAAATGAAGAGAGAGAGAAAGAAAAGGACTCTGAACATGCAAGTGGAGAGAGAGAAAGGGAGACAGAACCTGACAGTGGATAAACCGTCTGACAAAGAGAGACAAAGAGCAAAAAGCCAGACATGGAACAGATGAGATGAGAGAGAAATTTTAGACATGTGTGAAGAGAAGAAACTGGACAGATGAGGTAAGAGTGCCTGAAGAGAAATGTGTGGGAAGAGGGGAAACACCACGAAGAGGAAAAAGAAAGAAAACGTGAATGTACTTGCTAGCACTCCCTCTTTGGCAATTTCCCCATTTCACTCTCTTACTTGCTCTCCTCTTCTTGTGCTCTCCCACTGAACATTTCCTCAGTGATAACTAACCTTAGTGCCCCTTCCTTCCCTCAAAATCCTGTCTCTAATCCCTTTGCCTCACTCCTCTCTTCCAGCTTTCACAAACTCAATGGTTCAGTTTCACCAGATGACTTGTGAGCACTATGCCCCAAGGAGTGAATCTATCCATCACAGCACTTTCTTTCCCCCGCTCTCAATGTCTCTCTCCACACACTCGGCAGCATCGAAACTGACTGGGCCCAAATTAATTTGGACAACAGTGATTGTGTCTGAACAAATCCTCATTTCAGCTAAGTCCTCTCTAATGCGGTGCTGAACTGCCCCGTCAAGTCCCTAACACGCTCTTTGAGTGTTCCAGCCAATTTAGCCCTCGAGTGAGGGATGGATGTAGATGTGTGGCGAGAGAAAGCGGATGGAGGGGTGAAGGGGGGGAGTGAAGCAAGGTGATGGTGGGAGTAGTGTGCCGTTGTGGGAAACTGAGGGGGCATAAAGGTGTATATGAGAGAGAGAGAGAGAGAGAGAAAGGGAGGTAGATAGAAAGAAAGATAGCACTGAGAGAGCGAGAGAGACAGCCTGACAGCTGTCCCCCAGGGGAGTTTGGGCTTTTATTTGGGCCTCTTTTTGATTCTTTTCTTTCTTGCCAAACCCACTACCCCCCTTTTTTCTGAATCACATCCTGTGTGCTTTCTTTGGGCGTTAGCTCCATGCATCTGCCTACCTGACCCCTCCCCCATCCCTTTCTCTGTTTTGCACTTTTCTCTCAGGTCCCATGAGGCATGTGGTCCCTATTCTCCCCCCTCTCACTTAGTTTCTGTGTCTCCCAACCTCTCTCTCACTATCACTTACCTTAGGGCCTCGTTGCCTGGAGGATTTGCCCATCAGCTTCTCGTCGTCCAGTTCACATTGTTCCAACAGATCCAAGATGTCCTCCTCCTTACCCATGAACACACATAGAAAAAAGAAAAAGCAAGGTAAATGAGAATATATGCCAAAGGTCTTGATTTTGATTACAAAGGAATACGCAATAAAAAGTATCATCAAAGAAAGAACAGGTAAAGAATATAAAGAATGAGAAATAAAGATAAAGCATAATTAAAATATTTTGATGTTTCATATCTCTCATTACTTTGAAGTCAAAAGGAGGTGTGAGAAACTAATGAACTTCAGTTATTAACAAACAGGGAGGGATGAAAAAGTTTAACTTCACAGGCTTATGTGCCTTATCAGTTGGTTAGAAAAAAGGCCCTGGCTGAACATGCATTGCTATTTGGCAGCACTCATAGAGGCTGAATTTGGAAAAAGGCAGGCTCCCGGCCATCGCCAATATGCTGGGGCTTTGGCCATTTGGCCGTAGCTGAAATGCAGGCAAAGGTGATTAATGTTGCTTCACGTCTGGGACATAAAAAGCTCCCGCTTGCCACTCAAATAGAGATGAAAAGTGATTGTTTTCTCTCAGATTAGCCATCAAGCTGCTTTCTAGGGTCCATGAAAAGGTCACTGCACCCCTGGCTCTCTCTGTTGATGTGTGTGCATGAACATTGTGAACCTGGGCATATGTTTCGTCTTGAAATATTCACAAATGGAATCTGACATAATTTTATCAGGTTTTGGAGGCTTTTTTTTTTTGGATGATCCTATCCTTTGATTTATATATACCTCATTATACTGCATGCTTATGTGACTATGCGAGCAATTTTGTGTATGTTGGTATGAATTTGCACCAATGTCAGCCTCAACAGGTTGGAAAGAACTTTGCCTTGTTGCAGCCTAACCAATTCAATTCAATTCAATTCAATTCCATTTTGTCTATATAACACCATTTCATGACAGAGATTATCTCAGGCTACTTTGATATAGATCAGGTCTAGACCAGCCTCTTTATAGTAATTATTTACAGAGTCCCAAGATTTCCCCCATGAGTAAGCACTTGGCAACAGCGGCAACAAAAAACTCTTTTAAAAGGTAGAAACGTTGAACAGATCCCAACCGGCTGGGTTGAGAGAGAAAGACAGACAGAGAGAGAGAGAGAGAGACAAAGGGGGGGCAGGAGAGACGAGAGAGAGCATAGCACAATAATGGGACTAATAGCAAAGGTAATAGTTATACTAATGGGCCTAATAATATTACTAATAGACAGCTGATCTGAGCTAGGTGTGTAAACCTGTAATTTTTTTTAATCTCAGTAAGACCTCAGTAAAATAATTGAAAAAAATACATCATAAGGAGGGCAAACGTAATCACTGAAAGTGTTTATAATAAAGTGCATGTACATTTTAAGATGCAGCTCTGTAGATTATAAAGCGATCACTAGCTGTACTGTCACCAATGAGAATTCTCCAACTTGATCAGCTGATGTTTTATAAATGGTAAGTTTAAAAATCAAGCATTTAATTCCCACTTTCTGTCATTCTGCATAATATTTAGCTCGATTTAACAGCCCAATGATCTCTGTAGATGTCATTTTTCAATCCATTTTTCTCAAAAAAGCAGTAATTTTCTTCTATTGGCGGTGATTCTACCATGGCATTCTCTGAATCCATTTGACAGAGGATACTGCCCTGTGCATTTCTGTGGTAATGAGGTCAGAACACGCTTTCCAGTGGTTTGGAATTTATTACCTCCATAGTGAAAAAAAACAAAAAACAAAAAGCAAAAAAAGAAAACCACTTGCCCCTAAACCAGCAAAAAATTTCAGTGGGTAAAACTAGGCATGTTCCTTTAGATAAATGAAAACTGATCAGGACCCCCTCATTTCTTCAGCATGGGATAGTTTTGGTGGAGACTGGATAGTCAGGGACATTTCCTCTGCTTCTTTTCAGCAGAGAATCTTCTTTTTTTTTTTTTTTTAAATCTTGCATCACAAACAGCAGGTGCAAATTACAGTTTTTACACTCATTGCATGTGGCTGACATGGACGATTGTACAACTGCAGGAGTTATTATTGTGGTTGCAGATGTCCCACATGATGGTGATCTTCTCACAGCAGGATAAAGGATGTTTCATGAGAAAATAAAATCCTGCTGAAAATCAATTTAATATTGTCTTTTCGTTTTAAAAAAGAATATTCCTTTCAAAAATAGTGTGCATTTTAGGAAAAAATTTGCAAAAAAGGATCTGATCTGATACCTAATGTTCCTCTGCGTAATGTACATTTAAAGTACTTGCAGACCACTTTAATGGGATTTGCACTGAGTGTGAGGTACTCCATGACAACACTTGCAGTTTGTGTAGTTATGCTATGCTATTTTATTTGCAGAGCACTACAAGCCGACTTGTAGTTTTGGTTTTAATTTTTTCATTTTTAGTATCCACATTTGAAAATGGAGGAATCGGAAGACATCAGATGAGTGAGAAGAAAAACATGGATGGCTAACAACAGAACTACCAATGTGATGCATACCTGTCAATGTGACTGTAATGTAAGTGTGAAGAAAGGTGATGCAATGCCTATGGAAACCAGTGTAACCTGTGGCTACGTTGTCTGTAGCACAGTAAACTAAAGCCAAGGAGACTGCTTTGCAGTGCATCGGCATGTTATTACTAAGATTACAGCACACATTTTATTTTATATGGTAGTGTGACGATCAATATAATTCTCTCTGTCAATTCATGGCCCTCAGAAGCCCACAATGGTTGCGAAAGTAAGCCTTGGGGTAAAAGGTCTATCATATTGACAGATATGTTGATGGCTTGCTGGCAAATGAACTGGCTTGCTGGACCCTTGCTACAGCAAAACAAAAAAAAAAAACAAAGAGGCAATGCATGTCAGAAGATGAATTATGGTTCCCATCGGGGTTATGAGCCAAAGTAGTATGATTGATGCACAAAACTGTAGGCTCTGGTTTATCATAAAATCCTTGGTATTTTTAGGTACAAACCTTAAGATGGTTAAACTTAGATACAAAGTTTAAGATGGTTATGTTTGGATTGAAATTGAAGAAGGCTCAGATTGGGTAAAGTTTTGTCATCAAATGGGTTATTAAAAGAATCTTCCATCCATTCAGACTTCTATCTCTGATCATAAGTAATCTGGAATCCACTGGTTTACTAATATCCTTGCTTAAAGTAGATACAACTTTTTTAGTTTATACTTTCATGCAGCGAATACAGCTACCAAAAATGAACTGCTAGATAGCTAATCTAAAATTAGCAAGCTAAATTCCTAACCGTTTTAAAGAAGCTGTGTTTTGTGAGTAGAACCACTGGGGAATGATAAAGACAAAACAACAACTAGTACCTGAACATGAAACTTGAACAACTTGAATAGGCAACAATAGCTCTCAAATGAATTCCACAATTAAAATAAAAAAAGTTTTAATCTGAAATCAACAATTGGAATTCAATTGGAAATCAATGTGTATTGTTACAAAAGGGGAAAAAATGTCTCTGCATAAAATGCATGATTTTTGATATCACAATGAAATTCAGAAACATCCCTTTTTATTATAAATAGCCAAGATTAGGATCTCACAATCTGTCCCACGATAATAGGGACAGTTCGGTTGTCACTCATGATCATGTTATTAGACAGCAGACGCTACAGCTTCCTTGTTCCTATTATTTCTCAGCCTTCCTACTTTGAACAAGATCCACATCTCTGTGTGTTGACTAAATTAAACTTACCTCACCCTGGTGTTTTCGACTCAGTCTGATCTTTGATTGACAACTCTGTAAGAATTTTCTGCAGAGATTCCCCATTTGTAAGGACACACAATAACTTTCTGAAAAACAAACTGCAAAGGGCTAGCGGCTGTTGAGGTTGGAGGTAGTACTTGTTGTATTGAATTTGTAAAATCAATACTACTGTCGAAAACATCCATATTCATTAATCACTATTAATTTTCAGTTGCTAAAATCACTTGCTTCATCCCTGTGTTTAAGTATCCCACAATGCCTTTCTCTGTGTCTTATTTCAGTTATTTGTTCTTTCTGGATACATCATTAGACTTGAAAACAGAAAATTTCCTAATTTTTCTCATTTTTTGCACTCTACTTATATCATAATGATTCATAAATTGCATATATAATAAAGGTTTGTCATGATACAACATACTTACTTATCCTTCTCTCAAATAATGACCATTAATATTATTCTCTGCTCTCTCCCTCTCTCCCATGAAGTCGTATGGTATGGCAGTATGGAAATCGACTCTCTCTCCTTTGTACAGTCTCTTCATACCTTTACCTTCAAAGACTTGAATCATACCATTGTACATGAACACTGCTCAATGCAAAGCCACACAAGTTTATGTGTGTGTGTGTGTGTGTGTGTGTTTGCATGCACGGGTGTGTGCGTATGTGTGTGTTTATGTTTGTGCACGAGCGTGCATTCACACACTTCATTGTATTTGTTCAAACATATACCCTGAAGCTTTCCAAAAGATGAATAAAATAAAAATAAATAATTTACCTGTAGGAAAGCAAATTCAAATGTGTGGCTATAGCAATCAACTTTGAAGCCTATTCACAACTTTGACAGAAAGAAAAAATACAACATGAAGATACAGAAAGGAGATGAGGGAAACTGAGAAGAGCCCTGACAAGCCCTGTAAAGAACTGTGCTGAAATGTAAAGAAACAGCGATGACACTGTTGTGTGGGATCCGCTTTGCTTTCTAACAGCTCATGTAGACTACACAATAAGTATCTGGGGAGAGACGGTGAGACAGTGAGAGACACAGAGAGGAGAAGGACATTTTGTTAGAAATTCTAACAAACACAAGGTCTGTGACACACTTTCAGCATTATTTGCACATCCTTTTTTGTCTCTGTGGGCAGAATCTTAATAGAAATGTGTGTGTCTTCCTTTTCTTTGGTATGTGCTTGTCCACAAGTGTCTTTAAATTGTGTGTATGTGTGTAGATGTCTGATGTCTGTGTGTTTTTGTCTATGTGTCTGTGAGTGCGCGTGCGTGACAGTCTGCCACTGACGTACGTGCCTTCATTCGTTTCAGAGGATTATTCATTTCCTTTTGAAGTGAGGCAGCTCGCCCAGCGAGGAAGGTCTGAAAGGCGGCCGAGAGCAGGCTTTCATACTTCTCCAACAGCAGCTTGTCGTCTGGGGGGTAAATACGTCTGTAGGCCGCAGAAACACAGAAAAGGAAACCAAGTGAAGGAGGAGTGGAGAAAGAGGGGAAAAAGAAAACGCGAATGATGAGGGTCACCAATGCATGGAGAATGGAGATGAAAAGTGAAAGAGAAGAAATGACAATAGAAAAAAGATAGACGGAGGTTTTGGGTTGCAAACAGAGGGAGAGTGACAGAGAAGAGAGAAAGAACAAGAAGAGAGGGAGAGAAAAAGGGGGAGAAAGAAGATCGGCGGAGAGAGCAAGAAAGAAAGAACATTGATGCAAAAATGGAAAGAGGGAGATTGAGGAAATAAGGCTTGGATGGAGGAGTGAGACACAGAGAGAGGCCAAGGCACAGCAGGTGAGAGTGTTGGATGGACAGAAGAAAGAGTAAGCAGAAGGGGAAACACGGAAAGAGAGAATTATGAGTATTTAAATTGAAAGAGTGAAGTGATGCAGAGCCAAAAAAAATGTGAGTGGCAGGATCAAGAAAGAAGGAAGGAGGAAGAAGCCAAGAAAAAATCAACTATTAATGGAGACCTTGAGTTAAGAAGCTGTGCAAACTTCAGTCAGTCTTTTCACATGGCCTAATGCATTGATGCACATCTGTTTCAGACACATAACATCCTCCCTGTGATGTGCACTTACCTCCCCTTATGTCGCAGTCTTTGCTAATGTGCTTGTTCACACATTTCACATGGTCTTGGGCCCTCAAGACTAAACTAACACTGCTCGGTGTTTATCTTTGGCTTGAGGGGATTAGGAAAATGTATAAACCTTTGCCTGGTTATCCTCATAATACAGCCCCATACTCCCCCCAATTCATCACATTAGCCGTCAAATCAAAACACCGACAGTGTTATGATCATTATAAGCATTGGCAAGTGTAAAATGAGGGAAATAGTTTGGCCTCTACACAGACATTTAGAGCCAAACTCTCCCAAGTTTTCTTCTTGAAACAACATGATGTTAAAAAGGCCAATGATACAAATACAGACGTCCTTTTTAAAAAAAACACAAAGATAGAAAGTTGAATGTAATATTTATGCTGCTGCAGGAAATTTCTACCATGGCAAGATGATGGCCAATTTTTTTAAATACTGAACATTAAACTATTATTGTTGAGCTATTCACATATATCAGCACCTGAACTGTAGATTTCACTGCAAGTACAAGGCCAAGTACAGTTTAACATTACGCAGTTTCACAATTAAAACGCCATCTACCCTTTAACGATTTTATCTGGGGTTTGCTGTTCTTGGTACATCATCTCCATACAGTTGAGGATTAATCCCAATTCTATGCATTACTTTAGGTACTGCAGTTCAAATCAAGCAACTACTGAATGTTGAGAGACCTGAGACGAACTTCAGTTCCTTCCCTTGGCAATATCCTTTGTGGGATTTTGAAGATGCCATACTTTTGTTTGACCAACTTCAAGCTACACTGATCAAATTCTTTTCTTTCTCTTAAGATAAACTCTAGAAATTTGAAAAAGTCTCTTAATATCTGCTGAATAAAATCAACTGAAATGATAATATGTGAAAAAAGCCAGAACTCAAATCTCAAAGAGCAACATAAATTATTTGACTGAAAAGCATTAGGTCAGAAATTGAATATTTGGTGTTTACTCCTCCCTCTTTTTGGCAAACTCCATCTCTGAACATATGGACATTATATTTGTGACCTACGATATTTTTTATTGAAACACTGAGGCTTATTTTCATTCACGTTTCCAATCTATCCAGACGCAATACTAATATTCATTTGCCATTCCCATCTCTTTTTTTGTCAACAGTGTCTCTCAAGCCTACTGATTCAACAGCTTAAAAGATGTTGGATGAACAGTAACAATGGCATCAAACCAGCTGGGTATCCATCTGATGCCACAGGGTCCTGGCTTGTTTATACCTGAAGCAAGTTTCATTTAATAGCCAAATGTAAGCAAGTTCATTACCCGAACTCATCTAATGAGAAGCACTGGGTTAATCAAACTCCAGTGCGACGCCGTGACACCATTTGAATGCTAAGAGGTCTTTATTAGGGGTGCTCCAGACAGACCTCATCCTGTCTGATTGACTGTCTGGCTGCCTGTCGGAAAAGAGGAAGAGAGTGACAGCACCTCATGGAGCCTGCGATCAGTATTCTGTCTTGCCATTCAGTCAAGTGATGATTCAAGAAGTCACTTAGATTTTTGGAGTTAGTTTTCATGTGGATATGCTTGTGTATTTACAAGAGACTGAGAGAGAGAGAAAGAAAATGAAGACCAGAAATTGAGGGAGTGAAGGAACATAAACAAAGGACAAGAAGCAAATCAGAACTTGCCGCTGCTGAGTCTTGCTCTGTCTGGTCAAATATCTCACTGAATTTAAACCCTTTTCTTTTTCTGTTTTCAGACAACAGAACAAGTATGAAATAGTGACTGAGAGGTGGCCCATTAAGACCTCATGTTAACCAGCAGTCACCTCCAAGCCATTTCCAACCTGCTGCACTGCTCTACTAAAATCCTGATTTTATTACCGCAACATTGTGTGATAAACTCACAATACAGATAAGTTAAAGAAAAGGGCTGTAGTGTGATTTCAGCTATTTTCACCTGTAAGATGATGAGAAAAATTAGAAGCTCCATATGTTGCTGAGTGGTTTTTTGAAAAAAGTTGCATAAGGGGTCTGAGAAGTAAATCTAGTGACGAGGCACTAAGTAAGTAACCCTGTCTGTAAACGCCCCCCTAATGACGTAACAGAGACTGTTTGCACCGATTCACTTGAAAGAGCGACTACATATGGTGAAACTTCATCACTCAGTCACGCAAAATTCAGCTGAGCAATAGTGTAACTTCATTACTCAGTCAGTCAGTTAGTGGAAACATCTATGTTTATAGGGCTGGCCCCACTCTTGCAGTCCAGCCAAAAACTGACACACTTGATGTCCAAAATCTCAGCTGGAGTTGGAGGAGAAAAGAATAGAGCTGTGTGGGAAAGAGGCGATGGAGAATGACTTGAAGCTTTCAAACGATTTACACATGCATTTGAGTTTCTAAAATGCTGAAAAGGTAACATTGCATAACGAAGAAACAAACTGAACCTTGACCTTACACATTACTCCTGATATGGTGTGAATTCTTCCATCCTAAAAACACTGGACATTCTCTAATGGTTGTCGTCTGCAAGAATATTATTCATTCTCCTGACAGCCTGGTGCTCTGCAGTTGATCCCATAAATGTAAGTGAAGCTGGCAGAGGAATAGTGGGTGGAGTTGCTTGAGGGTGCATCTTGTCCCACTGGCTGTTTGCTTCTTCCTTACCTATAGTTCCCCAGATGTTGCTTTTCATGCTCCTCCCTGGAGATCTGCTTGCGGACCTGTGCCAGTCGCTCTTTCTAGAAATAAGAGAAAACCAAAGGAAACTTTTTCAGGTGAAAGTCACTGCCACTTCTACCCTATCTTCTATTAGTAAGAAAGAAAAAATAAAACCTGAAAAAAACGAGAAGTCAATAAGAAAAGGGCAGTTTTACCCAGCAGTGACTTATAATTTAGAGGCATTTTTCCATCTGCTCTTTTATTCATACATTGAGGGTATAAATGTTGCGCTCAGTTGGTAAATTTGGCAAAAGGCAGAGTTACTGCAGAAGGCAGTAACTCCACATCTGGCACTGCAGTATCATTGAGAATTGAGCAATATGTGCCTTCAATAGACCCAAACCTGGTCTTGCACCTCATTATCTCATCTTTGAGGCATAACAGTCCTCAAAGATGAGGTAGTGCCCTTTTAAAAATAGTGTCTCTGTGCCATATATCCTTATTCCTACTGATTACTGCTGTGGCTGATCAAAAGGCTAATCAAAGAGGGTGGGAGGAGTGAAGCACTGGTAGCTGCCACTTTTCACCATATAGATGAGAAAAGCTCCTCCGACTCCTTCATTTCAGAGAGAAAATAATTCAATGATATGCTTGTCACAGTAAACTAAAGCCTCTTAACATAGAGTAAGAAGTACTGCATTTCTGCACAGGCTTTTTTCTTGTTTCAGTTCTGAGGAAATAATTTCTACTTATAGTTCTTTACTAGATTGATGTGCATTCTTAGTGTCTGATAATATCTCTTAATACATCTCTGATGAGAACCTATCTGTAAAAAGCCGATTCTAAGCCAGTGTTCACCATTTATGCTCATTTTGGTGTGGTCTTAAAGCTTAAAAGGTATCTCATGGCTTATGATCCAGGCCCATGTCTTTTGGAAGTCTGGGTGAATAAATGAACGACTATCACTCTCATCTCCCTTGACCAAAGTCAAGTTGTACCACTTTGCACAGGTTCTTAGCCTCCCAGGTGATCTACTGCCATTGGTCAGTAGCAAGAAGAGAGAATTGTGGTTTTATTTGGCAGATCCCAGATGGGAATATGTGTACCTGTATGAATGTGAAGCGGAGTCCTGCTCCACAAATCTTTTCAAAATCAATAAGAAGTTTTAAATCAAATGTAATATTTCATTATATTCAGATCTGTATTATTAATTATTACCAGCTCTTCTCTCCTTCTCTCCAGTGTGTGACGTTGCTTCTCCCAGTCTGAGGAAGCAGCCGAGAGTTTCTTTGTGGAGCCATGTCCATAGAGCCGTCTCTGAGCCTCTGCCTTTTGCTGGGCCAGGTTGCGTTTCTTATCACTGGCCCTGAAGCAACGTAAAATAAGTAGAGTCAACACAATTAATAGTTAAAATATAAGGAAAGGGTTCAGACTCCACTAAAAGTAGACTACCTTTTATCAAATCTGATTTTCTCTATCTTCTCACTGGAGGTCTGACAACTTTTCCTGTTTTCCAAAAATACTTGAAGTCTCTGACCTGTTTTCCGTCACAGATTTTTCTGCATGCAATAGTCTTTATAGAATAACAATAAATACTGCTTAGTAAAGAACAGGCGTTAACCACAGAAAAAAAGGTTATAATGGATGCTGTAAACTATGATGAAGTTTTACGTTGTGCAGGTCTCATCCCTGACTGATGGACTGACATGAATCTGCCTTTTGATCATCACATCAATGTGGTTGTAAACAAAAAAAAAATAAGGAGAAAAGAGAAAATCCCTCACAAAGTATTCATCGACACAAAGATAAAGCTGAAGCAGAGACACAAACAAACCAACAACCCCGGGATGAACAGGACCAGACAGCTAATTCTGAACAAGTGGGCCACTGCGGTCTGGAGAAAGGGCAATTCATTTTAGTCAATCGCTGGCCCTTTAAATTGGATATTGAGTGCTGTTGGGGGGCTGAGGTTTATCAATGTCCATGCCCGACCGGGTCTGAATTGATCCCACGTTTATACACTTGGTGTTGCGAACAGAGTTGCAAGCTGCCCCTACCTCTACACACCACCACCCCCTTCCCTTTTGGGAAGCAAAGCCATTACTATATAAGGAAAAAGTGAATGAGGTAGAACAAAGCCCTCATTCACTCCAGCATGAACATAAGCAGTTTGTCCAATGGAAAAAGATCCCCACCGCCTTTCAAGGCCTCCTAAGATTTATTTGTCATGAAATAATCAAATCTCCCCTTTTAATCTGTGGAAACACAGAAAACATCAGCCATGAAACAAATCATTTTGATAAGAGATTTGTTTGTCTGAAGGTGGGCAGGAGGATGGAGCGAGGTTTTATGTGGGCTGGCTGCACCACGCACCACACTTGGCCAAACTAGATCTATGGTACTGCATGTAATTGATCCATCGTGTGTGTATCTTTGTGTGTGTTTGTGTATGTTTGTGAGTGGTAGAGTTGAGACTATATTTAGAGCAGTAAGAGGAGGACAAGCACAGAGAGAAAAGGAGAAAAAGAGAGCAGAGATCCAGAGGTCTGGTGTACAATGATCAATCAGTGGACAGACTCACTGTAGCCAGGGGACAAAAAAGCATGCCAGCAAGCGGCACACATACACACACAAACACACACTATATACACAACAAATATGCAACATAGCAAGAATGATAGAATGTGTAACCTAAACAGGCAAACAAACACACCCACAATACAAAATAAAAGAGCAACACAGGAAGCTTATATAAATATACAGAGCAGGGTTAACAACATGGACTCAAAACCAGAGATAGAATAACTTACAGGTAAAAAGAAATTCAAACACACACACACATACACACAGCATGTCAGTTTGAAGTGTGCAAAAAGCACACGGTAGAGGCATAGCTTTCTGCCTTGGCAATTATCTGTCTTTGTATTCATTCATTCATTCTACAGCAGCACCAAAACACAAATGTTGACCAAAGCTCAAACCTCTTAGTTTCAAACACTGCTGTGTCATCAGTCTGAACCCAAAAGAAGATAAAGACTGTGATGTGCATCAAACTAAATCCAAAGTTCTCAGGGTTGCAAAATAAAGAAAACTGAAAGAATTGATTGAAATCTTAAAACCATCAGAGCATTGTAAAATAAAGTTTGTCCTGGGTGATGCCTGCCTCAGTACATCAAACTTAATGGGCCCCAAGATGTAAGTAAAGTGTTTTTATCTGCATGCACATGTGTGTGTATATGACCACAATAGAGAACAGTACCTAATGTTGAGGAGTTTGAGAGAATTGAGCAGCACCCCTTTCTTCACGTCGTAATCAATCTTCTGATCAGTCCCGAAGCTCGGAGCTCGATTGATCTGCCAGAGAGGAGAAAGAGAAGATTCAAAGAATATTCTATGAGAGGTTTTCTACTTCATCTTGTTTTGTTTTTTTCTTTCCTCTCAAATCAGCAGAAAGAAATGCTATGCAATTACAGAAGTGGATTTAGGGCATCTTTGGAAAAAAGTGATCTGTTCCCACACGAAGGTGAGAAGACTGGAGAAAGATGGAAAGGGAGGATTTTTTTTTCTCTTTGAAGGACACTTTGGAAGTCTTAGCCTTTGCCAGGGGATAAATCCTGTGTGATGCGTGTCTGCTTTTGCATGAAGAAGATTTTCTTTATCTGTTTATGAATGGACACATACAAACAGACTGTGCAAGTTAAACTTTCATGAGATGAGTGACCCTGCTCTTTGCCAGCCACAAGTAGTCAATGACTGTGTAACCCAAGTATGTCCACTACAGTTAGACAATGCAACACACACCCATACCACTGCTCAGCTCAGTGCCGTCATACGTACACAATCAAGATCCCTCAGAAAGAGTCAAATGAGAAAGAACAAAAATAGCTACCTTTGATTTGAGGCACAAAAGCTGGTATAACCAAGGGAAAAAGTCAAGAACAGCTTACGTTTCATAACAGAACCATTTCCAGCACCCATGCAAGTTATTCAGATATCAGTTATTATACCTGACAAAACAAATCAATTCTTCACCTTTACTTTGGTTTGTTTCCTCTGTCTCTCTCTCAAAGTGAGAAAGAGATTGTGCAAGACAACAAAGGGACCAGCAAATGGAGGGAAATTCAGTGGGAGGGTTAATGATCTGGCAACTCTGATCTGAATAGCGTCTACCTATGAGGGGACTTCAAATGACAATGCAACAGGTGCCCACGAAAAGGCTGGCTCGGGTTGATAAACCTGGATGGTAAGTCAGGTCTCCTCCTAATATTGTTCAAGGGCTCAAACCACCTATTTTCCTCCTAATGTGGGACCAATAGTATGAGAAGCTCCTTTTGATTTTATTTTGATTTGTAAAAGTTTTAATAATGGTGTATATGCTGAATGAGTTTAAATAGGTACAAATGAGAATCATGAATAAATTTCTTCATCACAGAAAGAGAATCCTGAATTGAAAGGTGTATCGTTAGACTGAACCTCACCCATAAGCAATGTTTAAACAATGGTCTCTGAGTTAGAGGGTTTTTTTTTCACCAAGCTGCTGTTAAGTGTGCATTATTGATGATCAGAACTTGTGTTGTTATTATTCAAATATTCTGAAAAAGAATTTAATGAAAACAGCATACAACAGCATAGAGATTTGGATTACCAAAGAGATTTGGTAGGGATTTTTGATATTGGTCTGAAATGAGCCATCATTAACTTAGACATACTGATGAGTATGCCATTCTTCACTTTTGAGGTGTGGAATCATCAAATTATGCTTGACACATTATTAACAACTGCCTAATTTACTTACTACTTAATATGACCCAGTATGGCTGCACCTATCCATAGTCTGTTTACAGTTTAATTTCATTATGTCAAAAATAATCACTTGATTTAATATGTTAGTTTATGTTCGTTTTTGTTTGTTTAATTTTATAAGTTTCTACATGATTTGGTTTATGAACCGTGACAAAAGCCACATGCCAAGACGTATTTGTTTTATGGATGAAAATGACTGCTAAAGTAATAGATCTGGAAGTTTAGTTGGAAATTCAACCTTCCCAGTAGCCTTAATCTGAAGTCAGAGCGAGTATTTGTGTCAGAAACATTATTCATCTTTTTCCAATCTTCCTTTAGAAAAAGGCAGTTGGATACAGTTGAACACATCAAAGCAACACAACAGCCAATCATAAATTGTGATTTCAGTACCAGAGCAGTACTAAGCCAATCAGATGTTTTAGAGTGCATTATAGATCCATTCAATCTGCCAGTCAGGACGGTCGGTAAAGAATGCTGAAAGAGACCAATGAGAAAACCGACTGGTGTGCGAAACATCGGGCAATTTGGAACCATAAAGATTTTTGGCTTAAAATGAGCAACAAAACCCAAAAGCTCCTTTACAGAGATGTGCAAAGCGTCTCAAGGGTTGTGGGGGTAGCTCTCTGTAACTCCATCCTCTTTCTCTCCCCTTCTTCTGTACTAGCCATTACTAATCCTGACACAAAGGTGCTTACTGCTGTGCGGCAGATTTGAGAACAGTGTGTATGATAATATTTACATCACAACTGGGCTCCCAGGAACTGAGAGAGCCAGATCACTGGCTGAGTTGCCCGCAGTGGGGCAGGTAGCACAAAAGAGCAGTAACTACTGAAAGTTTGTTCATTTTGATCGTAAGTCACCAGTAAAAAAAAATTGGGCAGGCTTAAGTGAATAGTAAAGCTCACCCTGATGTCAACAGCTACTCCCAAATTCTCCTTTAGCAACACACCTAAACCAACTAACACCTAGAAAGTAGATGAATATGATTGTACAAGAAAGCTCACATGTTGAAATGTGTGTAATTACGTGAGGCAGGGCATAGATGAGTAAAAACACCAAAGCTAAAGAAAACTTGCAGATACAGAAGTATATGTATAACCTTCTCTGAGCCAGCTCTTTTCACCTAGTTAAGACGATAGATCCTAAAATACCACAAGTGAGCTACTAAATCCACACCAACATCAAGTGGGTTTGTATGGACGTGCCTTTGTACGTGTGTGTGCGTGCGCACACATGCACGCACGCACCTTCATGTGCTTTTTCTACACAGTAACCATTTATCAGAAAGACGGGGGAAGGTGATGAATGTCTTCCAGCGCAAAGAGGAAAAAAGGAACAGAGACCCCATCCAACTCTTTCACTCAATAGAATGAAGTCTACAATACATCCCTCTGTGTGCTGAGGACACAGCTCAACTTAGACCTACAGTACCTTACCTAAAAAAAAAAAAAACCACTACAAAAGAAACAGAGGGGAGGGAGGCCTGTTTTCATTTAGAGCACTCCCTGATATGACAGCCACAATGAAAAGAGTATGGCTTCAGAGTGCTGTAGCCTATAGGTAACAGCCAGACTGGCAGTGATCCTGGCGACAGTTGTCTCGTTACTTGTCTTCATTTCTTAGTTTGATTTGGGGTGTCAAGCTGTCACAGGGTAGACTGGCATCGCAGCAATAGCTGTCTCTCTTTGCTCTCCCTCAATCTTTCGTCTCACCCCTTCAACTCTGTGCCTGTGGCACTCCTCCTCTCCTGGTTAGTTTCTCTTCCCACTCGGTTTCTTGCTGTCTCTCATCCCGTTTTCTGTCTGGTCACTCATTCCCCGCCTCTGCATGCTAGCCCTCTCTCTCTGGTCATTACCTCTCTTATTCATTTCTCTCTCCGTGTTTCTGTGTTCTCTTTTTCCTCTCTGGCAAAGGAAGTTGGACAAGTCTGGTCCTAATGAACCCCTGCAGACTCCCAAAACCCCCACTCTGATTTCCTTAAGTGACTCTGGCAGGGTCTTAAAGGAGCCCTCAGTTACTCCAAGACGTATTCAATAAAAGCATCAGATGAAAAGATTAGAAACTCCTTTTTACTCATGCTTTGATTCAGTCCAGCATCAGCACTGCATTAATGAAGCCCAAATATTAGTCTGTCAAACAGCAGATCGAGTATGTAGGAAAAGAACATATCGGTCTTTAATTTTTCACAGGAAAGGTTTATCCTCATCCGATCACTCAATTAAACATACGATGTTCAGAGGGTGAGCTGTAAACCATAAACATGCTGTTTAGATGACAATGTAACACTTTTATTTTCAGCACCTGGATTTGTGTGACTGAGACGAATAATTTACTTGCCATTGTTTATGAAGGAACTTGTGAAATAAAGCTTGTGGTGGGGGCCTATCCATTTGGTTTGAATTGTCTGTGAACCATAAGTCTGTCTACTGAACTTTACTGCAGTTCTTAAAGTACAAACAGAGGGCCAGGAGTTCAACCAGCAAATTTTACATGGCTTGCTTGATTTGATAAACTTTATTCATCCCCAAGTGTGAAATTCTCTTCAGTGTCAGTCTCATAAGGGTTGGCCCACTGGAGCAGGTGAGAATTAAGTGTATTGCTCAAATAATATTAGTAAGTAAATAATGGCTATACAGAAAAACCAAGCCCTAATAAAAACACTATTATTGACATAGCAATAGACCCTTCTGCACATTGAGAAAGAATAAACTCAGTCTCAGTTCATACTAGAATATGGCAGTTGCTCAGATTCAAAATCCGTCTATTAATTCATTGTAATCATTTCAATAATGAATAGGAACAATAAAAAAAATCCTTACACTTATCATATAACTCTCTCCTTGATTAAAATGTAGTGGACATCAAACAGTTTGCGCCTGTGGCCTCTGCTAAGTCCCACCGACCCTAATAACATAGCAACAGCGATGGATCAAGAACAATCAGCTGCTTTCTTTCTGCAACAAATTGCTTCCCCCCTTCGACATCTATTCTGTGTCTGGAATACTCGTCAAACAAGTGCAAGGGCTGCTCGTGATTAATCGGTTCAGAAAAACGACCCCCTCTTATTATTCCTGGCAGAGTGTAAACAACCACTGCTTTGACAAGCCTCCCATTCTGCCCCGCACACTCAAGGGTATCGGCACAGTTCAACTGCTGTCAGAATGGAGTGTTTGTTGCCGCACAATGGTGGAATGAGAAAGGGAGGCAGAGGGAGAGAGAAGGAGAGCCTGAGTAGCAGAGCGACAGAGAGACAGACAGCTGGCCGCCCTGTTAAGTTGAGCTCTTGTTACAGCCGTCTTATCAATCACTGTTTTGTTCTTTTTGTGGCGTTTTTAGTGGTCCAGTCGGACACGGGGAAACTCTAGCTGAGCACGCTGAGCTGCTGGTAAAGGTCCTGGGAGTAAGAGAGCCAACTCTTAGCTCAGCCACCAGTCAGCCTGACCTGCCTGACTGACAGGCCAGCAGGGTGCAGGGGATGTTAAGTTTTTTTACATTTGGGGTTTTCTTTTGTTTGCTTGTTTGTTTTTGAAGACACAGAGATACAATCAGACACAGTCACAAAAAGAAAGAGAAGCCTTGAAGGAACACATGGGTAGCAAGGTAAGAGTGTAGCCACACACACACTTGATTCCTTGCAAAAGAACTGACAAACACCTGAGAATATATCAACAAAACATAGCTTAGGTCCAAATCTACCAGTCATAATTATGCAATAATATATATCTTTCTTCTCATTCTCTCACACATCACCCATTCACTACAGCTCCATGTCACTCATAAACGTTTAATATATACCTTCCCTCTCCATCACATGAGTTCAAACAAACTGGTATTGCCATACATGGCTGATGATTAATGACTAAATGTTGGTGTGTTTTCAACTGCCCCACATACAAGGCCCAGGTGCCCCTAATATGATACTTAGTCCATGAATTAGTCATGTTGGGGCAAAATGGATGTGGATAGAGATAGACAGTCCCATATATCATTCTAATTATTCTTTAATAAACCTCCTCTAAGCCAAAGAGTGACTTGTAGGTAACTACTGCCACCTAGGGTTTATAAGGAGAAAGACAGCCCCTTAGAGCTAAGGACAATATCCCTGGTCATTTAAATAAGAATGAATTCCACTAAGTACCAAAGATTAATCAAAGGCAAAAGGAGAAAGAAAGGTGGAAGGGGGCAAGAGAGACTAAAGATAATTGAGTATATCAAACTTTATGTATTCTCACTTCCAATCATTTTTCACCCTACAAAATTCAATCATGAGGGGATGAAAATCATTTGGAGAGCACAGGTAGCAAGTAAATTCCTCCTTAATCACCCTGAATACAAAATAATGTTCAACTTGGCTGTTGTAGGGGTTAGAAAATACTCAAATTATCAGAGGAAATATCTGAAAGGCAGGATAACCTCTAAAACCTCCTTCCAATATTCCTTGGGAAAACAGCTACACTTAAAATGGCTACTCTTTAGACTTTTTATGAAAAGCTATGAGGACATAAAATTTTCATCTCATCCTGCACGGTTAATTTGAATTTCAATTTAAAGCTTATATAAGTGTGAGCCACTATTTATTCCACACAGGAATTTGCCAATACTTCTAGTTTGTTATTCACTTGCAGTATGTGTTTTTGTGTGTTGGGGATGTGGGAGAGAAAAAAATATCCATGTTTTTGTTTCTATGTGTATGTGCATACCATGGCATCTGTTAACTTTTGCCAGCACAGATTACTCCCCATAAACACACCCCCAACACAAACACAAACACGCACACACACACACACACACACACACACACACTTAAACTAAAAGAAAGTCTGGATTATGTTGGCTCTGAGGGATGGACAGGCAACCCAACGTCATCTTGAAACAATTGGGGACGGAGCACTGAAAGAAAGGAAAGTTTCAGGAGGGGAAGTAAGGGGGAGGCAAGGGGTGGAGAATCACCGCCCTTAGGGGAGCAGTCCAGCTAGAGGCTGTTGTTGGAGTGCCCATTCACACACACACACACACACAGTCACACTGAGGCACAGCTGAACCCGTGCCATGGTTGACCTAACAATGCCCATCTCATTAGCTGCCAATCACTCTGCAAAACCAGTCCTAATGGCAGGCAGGGGGGTAGAAAGATGGAGAGAGATGGATGAGGAGATGGTAGTTAAGTTGCAGCCAGCAATTATCAAGTTGCCTAAGCTCCAGTATGTGCTGCCATCTTGATACCAAACAAGAAGACTTTAGAGCATCAGTTGGCAAACATTGTTTCTTCTTTTTGACTTTCTTACTGAATAGTTCTTTTGCTTTATGTGCATTTTATGCAGGATTCCTCCCTGCCTCTCTGACTGGATAAAAAGATGGGCTGTGGGCTGGAGTTTTTAATGGAAGGCAGATCTGAATAGCCAACCACACATACACACACACACACACACGCCACAGTAGACTATTCCCAGAGGGAGAAAGACCACAAATTTACACGTATGTATGCAGTAGCTCTCATAGAACATATCTGTGTTATGTGCTAAGGCAAACACACATATTGTACCAAACACCACACACACTGACACAGCACAATTCAAATTCATATTCAGACACCCACTAGCTCATACTCATTTACTCATACATGCGCGCAGTCTCACACACTGACTGTGGCCCTAACAAGCAAGCCGACCAGCCTTTGAGCTGCCTGGAGGCCGACACTAGAGAGAGCTTCGCACGGACCAGGCAGGTTTCTAATTATTCGTGCTCACTACAAACACTTGTTTCTTCTTGGTTAGAGTTGACCAGCTGGAGCTTTTTTCTCCTGTGTGTCGGGGAACAACTGAAAAAAAAGAAATTAAAAAAAAAAAAAAAAGAAGTGAGCCAGAGACTATAATTAAGCTGGGCTTCAATCCACTGATCCTTGTGTTGAAGTCAGTGAAGACCCATCAGGACATCATGAGAACCAGAAATTGTGCTCTTTGTTGGGTTCTGTTTTAGATATAAAGAAGTATTTAAAGTAACATTTTTTTTTATATATTCCCCTTGTCCTCGCCCATCACCCACCAAGAATATAGTAATATATTTTCCATTTTCCTCACTCCGTTTCACATTATTTGTCATGCCGGCTTACAGCACATTTGCCCTGGATAACTTGAGAGAGAAGAGGGGGTGCGGGCGTGATAATGTTGTCCCATTGCTATATTTTGCCATTGAGTAAAAGCCCTCCTTATGACTCACATTGCATTTGGAGATGCCTGCTGTTCCCTTTGACCCACACACCCCAATTTTAAGACAGCGCCTCCTGCTAAAAGAATTTACAAGTACAGCCTGTGTCATGAGGCAATTCCTGAACACAAATAAATATATAACTATTTTTGCTCGATTATGTTTTGGGGTTTTGGGTTTATTTAGGGTTGTTTTTTTTTTTCTTTAGCTTTTATTTTATTTTTTTGGCAGTAGCAGTACAAACCAAAGCCTAACCAGACTGTGTGTGTGAATGTGTGCTAGTGTACTTGCTCAAGTGTGTGTCTATGTGAAGTGAAGACCATGGTTCAATGAAACACTGTTCCTATACAAGACACAGATGCTGTCTGGGCTGGTTTAATGAAAGTAAGCATCTCTGGTTACACCATTTGAGCAAGTGTGTGTCTGTTTGTGTGTATGTGTGTGTGTGTGTGTGTATATGTGTGTGTTTGTGTGTGTGTGTGTGTGTAAGCTTATGTCATGCTGATGTTTTGAATGTCAATAGGAGGTAAAACTTGTGTTGAAAACCTGCTGAATTAAGATAAGGATCACACAAAAATCTGTCTCTCTCTTTTACCCCCTCTTCTCTGCTTTCTATACTTGCTCTGTGCGCCATGTGCCTGTTTGATGCCTGGTCTTGAGAATTCACTTTGAGAATCACTTGCCTTCTCCTTTTTCAACCCTGTGACAAGCTATTTAGCAGGTGCTTGCTGGTCTATGGGTTAGTCCTCCTTAGTGTCTGTATTTGTTATCAGTAAATTTGAAATGATTTCTATTTGTGCTCTATTTTTTACAAAGAGCCAGTGTATTGTATCCGTCACAAAGGTTTTCTTGCAATAGGAAGGTAGAGGCAAACATGTCGTCTAGTCACAGGAGTTTTGAGTTGCACTATTTTGAATACCTTGTCCCCAAAAAAACAAACAAACAAAAAAAAAACAGTTGCCATTTTCTGGAGGTGTAATTGGAGGATGTGAGATGCAATCATGTACCTTCACTCTCCCCAGCCTGCTAGACACACTCAGAAAAAAACACAAATACAAAGGGCAGGACTAATATCATTTGACAGTTTCTTATACATGATATCATCTAGCTTTCAGGTACCTGACTGAATTTGAGTTTACACAGGTTGAACTTTCATTTCCTGGCTGCAAGTCTGCATGTCCAACAACCAACTTTGACATTTTAAAGAGTAAGAGAGGAGGACATTTTCAGAACAGCAGTCTGAGTAAAGCCCCAACGAGGCGTGGCACATGTAATTCACAGTGACACAATAAGGAAACCTGAGAAGTCCACAAAATCAAAACAAACCTGTAAGACCTAGACTGTGTTTCAATTCCTGACACAATTTTTACTGTTTCAGGACTCGGGGGGTGACAGAAATGAAAAATAAAAAAAAATGGTGAAATGGGTTAAAATAGATTCAATTTACCACAAAATGTTGCAAAGTGATCTGCTGAAAAATTAAATTTGTACCTGAGGGGTTGCCATAGGGTACGATTTGTGGCAAGCAGCCTATGGGCCTGGCTGTGTGTTGTGTCTTGGCTGAATAAGAATAAACGTTGACAGGCTAAAAAGTGATAATAAAGTTATTTTCAGGCTTGACAGCGTATGCAGTGGGGATTTGAGAAGGGATCTCTTTTCTTGCCACTACTCCCTGACTGATCAGTTAAATTTTGAAAATAAATGATTGTTGCTGTAAATGTTGCATGAAATAGAAGCAAGGCTGTGTGTGGGTGTATGTGTGTGTGTGTGTGTGCGTGTGTGTGCGTGTGCGTGCGTGCGTGCGTGCGTGTGTGTGTGTGTGTGTGCGTCATTGTGTGTGCCTGTGTGCGCATTGGGATGTTAATTGATGAGAGTTATAGAGAGCTGCTAGTAGCACAAGGGGGATCATTACTACTGGACTGGAACAACTGCATTCACGGCTGTTTGCCATGTCTATTACACATTTATACACACAGAAGCACTCAAACATACACACACAAAGTCATAGTGCACCAGCAGTCAAAAGGAACACCACTTTTGCTCTCCCTTGTACATCCTTTTGTCATATACTACAACTGTTCAACCACACAGAAAGAGTCACGTAGGGTAATTATATCACCCTAATTCCATGATGACTCTCCTGAAAATACCAAAGGACTATCACATGTCACTCTTTTTTTCTACTTCAAATCAGACATTTTTGGAAATGCAAGATTTATTTTGGGTTGGCATGATGGGGAAAAACAAACAACTATCCCAGAGGCATTTCCCATCCTTTAGTCAATTTGAGGGAAAGGGAGGAGAGGCACAGCCACTTTGGGTTAAGGGATTTAGGTCACACTTTAACTGACTAGCTGACATCATAACAGTGAGACAGAAAACCTGGAGTGGACTCTGAACTTGAATCCATCTCCTGAATGACTGACACTTGAGAGACTGACACCAAGAGAACAAGGGGCGGGTGTCTCGCTCGTCAACCTGCCATCCTGACCTATATTTTTGTACACTGCTTTTGTGTGTGTGTGTGTGCTTTTGTATGAGGAGGAGAGGTATTTGTTTTGTCTTACATGCCGCTCTGTGTATGTCTGTAAGCATGTGTGGGCATGTATGAACACACACATGCATGTAATTGTGTGTGCATGTTTATGGTTGTGTGGGTCCCTTTCATTTAACATTGGAATGTTTCTCTCCTTTTGTTTGGAGGTGCACAAATACACACTTCAGACTGTGTGGGTGTTTGTGTGCGTTTCTTTGGGCCAGGGATGATTGTGTGTAAGCAAAATCAGGGTGTGTTTATGCTTTCTGTCAGTGTGTGGAAACGTCTCCCTCTCTCCTACTGATTCCACATTACTTCAGTTTAGGGGCCTTCGTCACTTCAGTAACAGCATAGACAGGTGAGACTCCACAGACTACTCTGTCTGACTGAAAACACATACACACCTTTGAATAAAAATGTATAAATCATAAAAGATTCCTATTGTACTTTAATTCTTTTTCAATGTGTGTTAAAATTTAAAAACCTTATTATAATTGATATAGCAGTGATATTCAACATAAAAACTGAAAATGAATAAGAATCGATTTTAAATTAAAAACATCAAATCAATAAATGACACTTTGCCTTTCAATGATGTAATAAATACACTACTTCTTTTTCGCATTTCAAAATTCAGTTTTTGTCAGCAACAGCAAGTAGAAATTACCAGAAAGGAATGAGAAATGCAATTGTGCGGTTTAACACACCACACACATAGACACACACATGCAGAGTTGTACCTCCAGTAGCCAGGGTTTGAGTTTGCGGTCCAGGATGATGTCAAATCCCAGGACCTCAAAGCACACACTGTCGCTCCCTGGTGGCTGGCCGGGGCGACACATGCGGTAGGCGTGCAGCACGTGGGGCTCAGCCACTATTAATGTCTTGACAACCAGCTCCTGGCAGGACAAACACATGGACACAAAGGGAAAGAGATATTCACCAAGTGGAGCTGAAGAAGAAGAACACAAAATCTCACTTTTTTATTTTGCCAGTTACATTCTAAGCCATTGGTTTCAATTTATATAGTTGCTGATTAAAGGTGTACTTTTTTTCTGCAACTGCAGAAAAAAACTTGAATCTGTAGATTTGGGATTAAACTGAATGAAGCAATCATGATGCATTCCAGACCTGTAACCTGTAGACGTGCTCCACACAGGTAGGGCTGGTCTGTGTTTAAGAGACCCTGTCAGTTTAAAACCCGAGAAGAAACACAAAGTGTAAATGGCACAGAGCCTTTTGAATTTCAACCACACACACTTTCATCAGTTTTGGTGGTGGTGAATCTGTGTGGCTCCCAACCTAGGTGCATGTGTGTTTGCATGCACAGTATTTTTTCTGGCTGCTACCTGCCTGCCCACTCCCACTGCGTAACTGTGGTAAACATGCTCACTCCTAACACATACACACTGCACAAAGGTTCCCCTCACCAGCCAGACCCCTCGCAGCGCTGCTAGCCCAGTCTAGTCTGACTGCTGGGTACAGTGGTCTGGCCCTGGCCTGATAAGATTCACAACCCTCCCTTTTCTATCTGTATGTTGTTCACACACCTCCATCCATCTATCCATCCACCTGTCTGACCCACAGGCTGTCCACCACAAACACCTGCTCCCACTACCACCTTTAGGCCTGAAGTGCCTGCACTCACTGGTATGCATGTGTGTGTGTCTTTGTCCCCACCCCATCACCTCTCTCCTTATCCTGAGCCCCCAGCACTGGCTGCTGCCTAGCACTTTGCATATGTTTGCCTGTGTTTTGTAAGCTTTGAGCTCAAATAAACTACTGAAATTAAAATTATGCCAAAGTTTAGAATTATGTGAAACTAAACCATAAAAATAAATATCAAATAACGACACAAATTATATAGAAAATATAGACAATACTGCAGATAACGACTTACTGTTATAACAAATTAAAGCCAACCAACTGATATCTAATTCTGTCACTTAAAACACTCTCTATCTTTTTTTAAGGACAACTTGGGAATTTTTATTTTTCAAATTGGCCTAAAAAAAAGGTTACTTTTATTGTTTCACATTGCCCACCAAATGTCCCCATGCCTAAGACATCAGTAAAGGAGCATTATTTTCACTGTAATGGTACCATTTGAGGGGATAAGATGTAACTATTTTAATTTATTGATTAAATTCAAAGAATTCCTTCACAATACTCAAAGGAATACCATTAAAATCGTGCATAGGATTAGGTATATCTTTAGACTTTGGCAAGACACCAAAAATCTAAAAAAAAAAAAAAAAAAGAAAAAGTAAAAAAGCTTCAAAAGCTGCAGAAATTTTGTGCCACTTAGTGTGTTTATGTGTGCTTATTAGCAAATAGAAATTCCATAAATAGCCGATTTGTAGTCAGACACTGCTCTCAAAATTACATCCACATAAAAAGCTGCGGCTTTCCTGGCCAAACCTTGGACACTCTGCCCCATACAGCACATCAATAATACCTCAATATGAGAGAGATTCCAGTGTTTCACATGAAAAAAAAACAAATACGTGTTATTCTTAACCCCCACAGACAATCTTTTGGCAAACAAACTCTCTGACTCTCTGACCATGACTGTTGGCAGAAAGAGTCAGGGCACCCTGCTAGGCCTGTACAGGAGAGATGAAAAGAGAATAGAGGAGAGTGAGCAGAGAGCATAAATACAGAGTTGAAACAAAGCACAGTATGTTAGTGTGAACGGACAGTACTAACACCAAAGTGGTGCAACTTCTGAAGAAAAGCGTAGGGAAAAAATGGCGAGAAACCAAGAGAAGAGGAGGATGGTCTTGCTGAGTCAGAGGGTGACACTATGGTGTGCCACTGAAAACTAAGGAGAGAAAGAATCAGAAGTAAGGAAAAGAAAGTTGAATAGAAACTTTAGTGCCTTGAAAAATGGAGCACACAGAGAGATTACACAAGATGGTAAGAGAGGAGAATAAAGAAGAAACGTTACTAAGAAGAAGAACATGGCCAAACAAGCAAAGCACTGGCCACAATATCTACTGTAGTCTCGAAATCCACATTCTTCACCATGAACACAAAGGAAAGTTAAAGCTGACGGAGAGAACAAATAAAAGATCGCCTTGTGAATAGGATGATAAACAACAGGATTTGATTTTAAGGTTGAATGCTGGTAGCATGAGAGCAGACAGTAAAACAGAGAATAAGCACTGAGGATCCATACAGCTCAAACTACTGAACAAAGGGACAAGGAGTCAAGGTCAAGAAGAATAGCAAATAGCAAAGAACAGGCACAGAACATGGGCTAAAACAAGGAAAGAAAATAAAGTGGAAACTATAATAGTAGTAGCAGAAAGAATTCTTCCTAACAGACACTGATGGAAGAAAATGAGCAAATTAAAGGTGTTTGGATGAGCTGAGAGTAGTGCCAGATAGGGAGAGCTCACGCCCCAGGAATGATGTTTTTACTGAGCTCTTCCTAGAGTTCAACAAAGATTTGAAGCTCACTGAATTACTGTCATAACAGATTATATCGACCCTTTGTTGTTCCACTTGTGTACTGTGTGCATCTTGTGTTTGTTAGCAGCAACATGTGTATATGTGATTGCACACTTAAAGATTACACTTACAGATGTATGCATGTGTTGTGTGCATTTGTGGTTTGTTTTGTTTTGTTACATACCACATTCCCTTGCTTTTGTAAAAGCACACATCCACCACAGTATGTCTGAATGCAACTGTATATCTGTGTTTGTGTCTGTTTGGTTAGACTAGCCACGTACGGAAACATCTCCCCAGAACTTGGCCACATCATAATCATTTGTGCGGAGGAACTCGGTGAACCAACTGATGGATCTCTTGCTGCCTTTGTCCACTGTCTCGTCTCGCTCGAAGTTCTCATTGTGTTTGTTGACTGAATAGTTGGTCAGATGCATGTAGAGTTGACTCTGTGGAGACAGAAAAGAATTCACAAATGCATTTTGACATTAACATTATTTTCTATGTTTATTTATCTTTTTAAAGCAGGCCAACAACTTCATGGGGAATCTTTTGCATCACAACACAGATCTGAGAGAAATAGGAATGATTTTTGATACTAAATGTACTAAACCTAACATTACTAGCATCATCTAAATGGTAACAAAACAGGCCTCCTTCTTTGCTTAATACTGAATAATACAGCAAATCTGATACCAATTTTACCAGATGTTGTGGATTGCTGAGTCAAAGGTCTGTTGTGTACTTGTAAAACACGTTGACATATTTATGAAAACCCTGAAAACATAAAAAAAATCTACTGTCATAGCAACAGCAGATCATATTTGCAGCAGATGTCATATTTTATTTGTTGTTGCAAAAATATTCTCTTTAATTTTCCCCTTAATTACTTTATTTAATTATAAAAATAATTAATTACTTTTACATCCTTTCTAGTCTTAGTTAGATATACTCATGCCTGAGAGTTGTGAAATACAATGACAATCTAATACTAATAGTTACAAATAACATCAATGAAGCAATGGGGATGGCAGTGCAGCAGAAATTAAAATTAAATGTTGTTTTGATATATGGGTTACATACTGTAAATTATACTTAAATGGCTATGGAAGGTGTGACAGACCTCTTTTATTTAATTATAAAAGGTATACATTTGTCAGTGATGATCATCATCACAGCCAACAACATCCATGCTTTTATCCCCACAGAGGCACTCACCCAAGATGTTATGTAAAAAATGTTCTTGAAAGTAATATGGGTAGAGAAGAGAAGGGGAAAAAATAAAATAAACACACTATTCCCTTGGCAACAACTAAAGATGGTAAGGAATTGTCCTGTAAAAAAAGGTACGGACAGCTTGCTATACGGAAATGGTCAATGCTTTATTTTAAAAATGTTTCTTAGGTGATAATCTAACAGGAGAAAATGATCAACAGCAGAACAATAATATGACAGATCATCAAAATCTCAAGCATTCAGTGAAAAAAGGAGTCACAGCCATAGTGCCCAATAGTTCTCACAATGCATGGCTAAAATTAATCATTTCATTGGTCAACTATAAGAAACCATTGTATAAACCTGTTGTATCCCTCTCTTTAAACACTTTCTATCCCAGCTGAAGACAATACATCCTTGTCCTTAGCCTAAAAGGTAATAACACTGTGACCGCAGGCCACTCCAGCATCTGATGGCTGTCTGGGAGCCAGTCTCCGTGGGATTGAACATCCATCTCCATGGCATGACTCACTCCATCATGTGTCACAGACTGGGTAAGACAATACAAACCTGTGTCACAGGAGAGGTCCAGTGTGTCTATGTATTTGTGTGTTCATATTTTAGATAGGCGTCATGCTTGATAGAAAGCTGTGTGTGTCTGTGCATATACATCTCATCATCAGCAACAGACTGTGCTTCAGCAGGTGCAGAACCTCAAGGCAAATATGAGTGGCTTGATATTACAAGAGACATCTGGCTTGTGGACATTTACACTCAGCTGCATACATACAGTATGGCTGGACATTCTGTGTGTGTGTGTGTGTGTGTGCATGTGTGTTCGTGTGTGTGTGTCTGTCTGTCTGTGTTTGTTTGTGTGTGTGGATAGGTCTGTGTGTGAACAATATGAGTTGTCTGACCATGTACAGTATGTAAGTACGTGTATGTTTTTGTTATTGTACAGAGATTACTATGTGTTTCCCAGCCTCTGTCTTCTTGTTCGTTTGTGTGACTAATTTGATTATGTTCAGCCGCAAGAGAGCATGGCTCCGGTTCATGGCAGTGCATGGCAGATATGATGTTTTGTGAATCTACTTCTACAATATGTCTGTAGTGCATTTATGACTCACCTGATCGGCCATACATAGGGTATTGCATGTACTTTCTAAAATGAATCCACAAACTTTTGTGTGCAAGTTGCCATCATCAAAGCGGTCTTGCGCAAAGATGGCCCATGGATAAAGATGGATGTACTGTCCTTTCTGAGGACAGTACATCTAAGAAAGTCTATGTAAGAAAGTTTATGTGCAGCTTTTGTGAAGTACTTGATAACTTTGCTTCAAAAAGCTTACTCAAATAAAGTACATTATCATCATTATTTATGTTAGCATTGTTGTTTGTGACTCACCAGGTTGGCTTCACTGGGTGCATGGTACTTCTCTGTACCCATGCGAACTAGGCCGTCGTTGTAGAGGAAAATGCGAAGCGGGTCGCAGGAGGTGACAAGGATGTAGATTCGCAGGTCGAACTTGTATCCCTCCATCAGGAAGGGCTTGTCCAGGTACTCCTGAACAATAAAGTGCTCCTGGGCTGGCAACTTCTCACAGTTACGGATAAGCGAGATCCTGGATAGACAGAAACTTTATTAATCCTCAGGGGGGAAATTGGGGTGTCTTCAGGAGCATAATAAAATATGGCATAGTAAAGACAAAAAAGATAATTGAAAAAATGATAGATGGGAGCATAGAGGAACCATGAACATGACTGATGACACTGGCACTGTCTTATGTATGTGCTGAAAAAAAAAATTGAGACAAGCAGTATACAGATTTTATAAGTTTCAACACAATATTTCATTTCAAAGTAGACTGGAAAAGTTCTGGATAAGACCTATTTCTGGGTTGCAACATCTGCCCATTGTAATCACTTCAATCTTCACATACAAGATTAACTTTGCCCTGCTTCTGTTTTAAGTTAATGGATAATAAAGCATAATAATCTACAGGAGTAAGAGATGCAATCAGAGGCAGATAAGATATATACTTAATATGCACGGAAGGATTTCTACATTTACATTAAAGACATTTAGCCCATAGGAGGTAAAGGGTCAGAGCCATAATGCCCCACTGGTATTCATGTGACTTTCCAGTGCGAAAGAACCTTCACTGAAAACATATGTAAATGAGTGCACTCAGCATGCCTCAGGTCTAGTTTGAGCAGGACAAGCTGTTTGGCTCTGTGGGCCATTGAACATTCAAAATGTTTCGTTGCTGTTCATTACCTGGACTTCTAAATAAAACAGCTGAAAAATAAACAACCATGTTTAACACAAAAACTGGTTTGTCTGAGAAGTACTCTGTAAGCAACATTGTGATATTCTGAAGCTAAATTCCGCTCTCTCTGAGTGGCACATTGCATCAAATGCTGTAGCAGGATCTTTTAGCTGTGGGCAGGTTAATAGGAGCAGACGCTCTGTTCCGTTTCAACCTCCACTCTAATTCATTTGCTTTGGTCTCATGTCACTGGCACTCAGGACTTGTAGTATGCAGACCATTGCTAGCTGGACTCCCGAATGCGTTGTTTTTTTTTTTTTAGTCTGTGTGCATCCATGTGGCTGTGCATTTGAGGGTGAGGGAAAATATTTTCAAAACTTTGTGTAGAGGAAAGTGTGTGTGTCTGACCCCGCGTGTGTGGGTGTGTACATGTCTGCAGGGAGGTGAGGGGTCGCTTTTAAACAATCTCTCACTATGTATGAGCAAAGCGACTGACCTATATCACCATCACTCATAGCTGAGGCAGACTTGGCTTAAATTGGTTACATGCAAAGCCTGGAAGGCTCCATTATTCCCAGGCAAGCCGGAACACTACACACAAAAACACAATATTTGGCCAAGAAGTAAAGATGTGCCTGTTAAAAAAGTACAGTTTAAGGTACTGAGATATTGTGGCACCAAGCCACCAGAATGCAAACATTGTTCTGCTCTGTGGCTACTGTAATCACAGCCAGAACATGTAGTATCTTGGTAACAGTGCAGTCTCTGTTGTTGTAATTTAACCAAGAATTCACCTGCTCAGTTAAATCTAATGAGGCAAAAACACTAGAACATAGTCGCTGAGCTCCTAAGGAGGCTTTATTTATCAAAAACTAGCCAGAAGTTTGAATTTAGGATGGAATTGGGTATTGCGTTTTAGGTTGTAATGAAATAAAGTCTAGGTTCAACAATTCCCCTTCAGAGGTTTGATAAAACCTTCACAGCTGGTAGAGTTACTTCAGGTTTATCAATTACCACTTGCTCCCGCTAGCTAAAACACTGCTGTATTATAGACAAGCGCTTCATTGGCCTGCTTATCGCCGCTCTTGAACAGAACATAGAGAATTTGACGCGAGCCTGACCGACGATGTGAGGGGCCCGCCTAACTGGCAGACAGCAAGCTGAATGATGAGGACAGGGTTAACAGTGTTAGTTAGTCGAGGGGGAGTAGCTGAGGAGAAGACGACATGATTGATGATCCGGGGTGTCAGATAATCACGGCCCACTCTCCCCTGCCTATTTAATTTGACACCAGAGGGGATCTCGCCTTTTTAAGCCCCACATGCGCTTTTATTTTGTTTCCCTTATAACAAGCTGCGCTTCAGACACAAACAATAACTTCATTTAGTTGGCCAATGGAAAAATAAATTACAGGGGGTAGATATAACTTAATTTCCTGCCACGTCACACCATGCAAAAAATAGAGAAAAATCTAATCTTGTGAGCCGCCCACTGTTGAGTGGTCGAGCTAAACTCATCATCTTTCATATTCTTAATGTATTGAAATAATTCTGCCTTTGCTGCCTTTTATTCTTTAATAAATAAGGGCTTAGTGCAGCATGGAGTTATAAGTAATGCTTGTATTAAACCAGAAAGGACAAATTCAAAGAGAATGAGAGAAAGAGGTGAAGCACAATGAGCCATTTGTACTTCAATATCCCCACCTATTGGTGCCAGTGATGAATGCACTCCAAACTATTTCTTCATACATGCACATCAGGTATCACAATTTCAAAGAATAAAAAGTCAAAAAGAATACTTAACGAATGTTTTGCAATCTGAGCAGTTTCAACGTCCTCTCTTGAGCACTTCAAGAGAACAACCTGCAATGTGCTATGTGAAAAACAAATCTTTTTTCAGAGGACTGCGTATTTTAGCCAAATCATAATATTCAGAGTTTGGCCTGTCTTTTAGTTAACATTTTATCTTATGAAACATAATTGTAAAAAACAATCACAACTGAATTGTTGAACTTGAGCCCACTTGGTAATATCTCTCTATTTTGGTCTTGTCTATACAGGCTTGACCTCCACATAGGTCAAATTGTACCTGATTATAATTCTGTTTTGAGTGCCAAAAGATTTGGTTTAGCTCATACATAAAACATTATAATCAGTCAGAGGGGGTTATTTAAGAGGCTATTTGGGGTACTGGCATTGTTAACCCCTTACTATATATTAACTAAATTGATGCATCCAGCTATTTTTTGAGTCACTTATCCTGATCAGAGAAGTTCAAATTTCTCTTTCCCTAGGGAGTCACCCAATTTCCATCAACTCATCTTCGGAAGGAGATGTAAACCCTCCAGTGTGTTGTGGCACTACCCTGAGGTCTCCTCCCAGTCAGTGGTACCTGGAACTCCTCCAATAGCCAGTGAGTTTTCTTACTAAATGACCAAACACGCTCAAATTGCTTTTCTCATAGAAGGAACTTAAAAATCAATGCCACGCTCATCCAGGTTTATGATGTTAAGTTGTGTCGACATTGTGTCATAGAGGAGTCCATTTAGCTCTTTAGAGAGTTTTGTCTTTGTCTATACACACACATTAGGGGGACGGAATACTTGTAACAACTCTTAATATAATGACAAATATAGCACTGTTCCCTATAGGATTAAGAAGTTGAGCCGACACTTCTCTGACATAGCTAAAACTAAAGTGCACTAATTGCAGAGATTTAGAATTCACAGGTGTACCTCATAAATTGACCAACGTGGGAGTAAAGAGGCCATATCACCATGCATGCCCCTAAAAAAGGGATTTTGCTATTGATTCTCTACACTCAATTTCAACCCAAAGGATAGTGAAAACATACCAATAGAAATATGACATCACAACCTGAGATAAGGTCTTACCCTTATGGGACTGAGAGTAGAAATATGCATTCAGGTACCACAGTCTGCTCATCTTTTGATAAAGAGTTGCTATTGAGAGACAGAGTACCCTGCAGCAGCCATCTTGGTCCATTTTCTAGTCAGACTGGTCTCTGTTGATGGTGCCTCATAAAGGAATCCAATAATCACATGCAGAAGCCTTCGGGGAAGGAACTACAGTAACTGCCAGGGATCATGTGCGTATGTGTGTGTGTGTGTGTGGGTGTGTGTGTGTGAGTGTGTGTGTGTGTGTGTCCTCCTCTGGCAGCGATAACCTTCGATTTATGAAGAGTGTGACCATCAAGGACAATGAGGCCAACAATGAGATTCACCACACCCTCTCCGCTCTAATACTCAGTCTGGTCCCAGCCATAATGCTATTTCCATAGACACCCATGTCGGGGTCACAAACCTCTTATTGTCTTGTTTGGTTGTGCTTGTCCTCTATTTGATCTACTGCTAATTTTCTCCCTCTCTCACTCACTCTCTTGTTTTCTATCCTCTCTTTCAGTCACTCTCTCACTCACTGTGTTAGATTGCTGTGGGGTACTTGCTAGCCTCTGACCTACCCGTGACCCATGGCTCCATTGGCAGGTTTGACAATAAAGGTCTTCTGCTTGCGTTTCCTACGTAGCTCTTTGACGTAGTTCTGGAACTGAGTGTACTCGGCGGGGAAGATCCAGGTTTTGGGTATGAAGCTGTACTCTTGAGGCTGGCACTTGATCATTCTAGGCACACAAAGACAGGGGGTGTGTGAGCGTGGGGTGATTGTGTTTCTTTTTGAAACTCAACATTTTCTACAGCCTTATACATATCAAAATTGCATTTTTGTGACAGTAAAGATCATTTCTGTACCTACATAGCAGTGTCTTTTACTTTTTTTGGCTTTTATTTGGCTTGTAATGGTGGAATGCTACAAATATCCAGTTGTAAGTTCTTAAACTGCAAAATGGCTAAACATTGAGCTTTGTCATGCTTCTGCCTCTATACATCTGCAACTGAATCAAGGTAAATTCATTTTCTGTGTTAAGAGAGACAGAAAACCTACTTGGACATGTTTCTTGCTAGGCAGTCTTTCCGGCAGATTTCACCCATGCCAGGGAAATGGTTAATTCTCTGCAGAGGGACAGGCAGACATAATAATGGTGTTAGGACCATTATACCACTCAATTCCACCCCCACCCTTTCATAAAAATGAGCACATTAAAGGCAGCAACCTGAAGTGAGCTTACAATGTCCTGACATTTATGCCCAATTACAGACTCAAAACAAAAAGGTGACGCTGAGACCTTTCTCAACCCTTATTTAGTTTACTATGTTTTTTTAATACTTTAAAGGTTGGGGAGGGAAGAGGCGAGAAAAAAAAAGATCAATCTCAACTCTGAGCGGCCAAGGTAATTGGTTCTGCATCACAAGCTCCTGCAGTGACAGTTGAATGAACTGCTTTGAATGCGTCGAAAAGGGGGGTGGGGGGTAAAGGAAAAAGTCTGGATTTTCTGTATTCTTTGAACAAATGAGCCTGAACAGGGGCGTTAATTAGGCTCGTATGAACTGAAACTTGACAGAAAACTCTCACAGTACATCACTAAGAGGAAAAAAGGAAAAAATTAACCGATTAGGAAAGAGAGGAGAGGAAAAAAACAAGAACACAGAGTGTAAAAGGAATCCGTGATTATTATCCAAACGAGACAGATGTAATTAGAGATTCGGAAGAATTGCACAATTATGCCAATGCCGCAAGACGACGTGGCTTGTGAGGGGAAATCAAAACCAATTGTTAAGGGACTTGTACTTCTCTTCTGAGAAATTATCTCATGAAACACCACAGCAGCGCAAGGGAGCAAGTGAAAACAACTGACAGCAAATCACCAGTTCTATATGAAACATTATCCACATTGCTACACGTTAAGCTGTTACAGCATTTGTAATATTCAATCTACTTAGCTGAACTCTTGCCGCCCCCATCCTAACAAGCCATACTCTTTCTGACTAGTCTGTGATTTAATCGATCATTAGTGCCCAGTCTAATCAAATAAGCACTCGGGAAGATGGATGGCTAACGCTCCGAGCAGAGGGGGAGCAGCCAAGTTCACTCAGCAGGACAGGGAGGTCAAACAGAGGTAAGATTACTCTCAGACTAGTACACAGATCTCTGCACAACCATTGTTGTTTAGGCCTGTCTTATCAACATCACTAGTGACATCTGAAACCTGCCCCACCGCCCCCTGCCGCTCACAACTTGTCAGTCTACCTGCCAATCTTCCAATCTGTCTCTGTGTATGCTCTGTTGTTCCTGCTCCCTCTCACTCTCTCTACCCTGCTCTCCTATTTGCTATTCTCCCTCTTACCTCTTACCTCCAAGGGTCTGTGGAAAAGCAGATTCAGAGTCCTCTGTCCATCTTCACTTTTCTTCCTTTTTTTTCTATTCTATTTTATTTTATTCTGACATTTACCATATTTCAGTTGAATCTTCTGTGCTTCCCTCAGCTCCTTCTGTCCCAAATTTCTCCAACTCCTTTCCACCAGCTCTCATTTACCTTATAGTTCCCTTTACCTATTTTTTTTACGTGTACCAACACCCAGTATGCCCCTTGTGAGGTGTCACCTCAGGTGGAGTCAAACCGCACCATTTATATAACTGCGTGGAAATATGATAATTTCTGTATACTGTTTTCATTTATTCTATCAAAGACCAACTCTAAGTAAGGATTCTAGAAATTACCTTTGCTAGTCTTGATCCACACATCTCACCTCTGAATACTTCTGAATACTAAACACAAGATGCAACATGGTATTTTTGCACTTTCATCACATTTACTTATACTTAATTGAGGGTTTTTTCTAGTTTAATCCCTTTGAGATTTGTTATTTTGGCTATATAAATAAAATGGACTTGACTTTAATTGACTCAGTAACTGTAACTCAAAAAGTCCTAGCATTTAGATATTGTATATCCATGTGTTCATATAGCTTGAAATGTTTTTTTTCTTTTTAAGTTTTTATATACTAGAAGTTTTGTTGTCACAATAACCCAGTGTCCTCAGAAGTGACTCTACATTGTGTTGTTGCGATAGGCTTGAATACGAACCTTCTTAAATTTTCACATAGGATTTTCAATTACAAAAGGTTTTTTTTTTTCTTAATGATTGCCAATCCTATTTGTAGGCATGTGACATGTTCACTGCTTAGCCAACAGTATATATGAGACCTTGATGTCCTCACATTTAGTGTGTAAGCCACATTAGCATTGAATATCTTAACAAATAAAATGAACAGGGGTGTGATATCTGGTAACAGGAATAAATTTAAGGTGTATTTATTTTCTCTCAATACAATTTTATTTTGGATAAAGTGTGAACAAACCTTTTGTTACATTTCAGATTAAATCATGTTTTAAAAAATATTTAGAGGCTTGGAAGAAGGCCTTGCATCACGGTGGGTTGTAAAGTGTAAAAAAAGTGTAAAAACCATATCTAGGTATGTTTTGTGCTAAAGGTCTCTGCAGGAAGTCATGTTTAACTGATGGAGTATTGAAGGAAGGGATTTGATTTTTTTATCAGAAAATAATTTAGATAAAATTCTCAAAGCACATGAGGGTTAAAGTACCTGTCATGTCTGTTTCATCCTTTATATCCCTTTCTTCTGGTGCGCTTCAGTATTTCATCTCTTTCACCTCTTCTCTTAGGACATCCTTATGGAAAATTCTACCCAAACTTACCTATTAATGATGTACACTATTAGAGGCATGTTATTTCTTTTGTACTGTCAGCTGAACACATATGATCTCTTTCAGGTGTATTCCTCATAACTATTAATTCCCAAAGTTGCATAAATCGACTGGGAACTCACGAGGGAGCTGATTTTGACTGTTTGCTACTGAACAGCTTTATTGGAGCACACTGTAAATGTTAAAATCCAGATTTTCTTGTTCAGTGCAGAAATTGGATCTGACACCCCTTCAGTCAAATGCTTTATTCTCTAACCTCTAGCCTACCAAGGTGTGCTGACTTGACATGGTATCAATGCAGTATACCTGATAATTCCTGAGCTCAGCGATTTTCTCGTGCTGCACAGCCGAGTCATTCCAGATGAGGTTGGTAGTCTCGTCATCGTCCCGGGTCTTGATAAAGTCCATCTCATTGATGACTATACGAACTGGCAGAAAAACAGTCATTAGATTGTATTCCATTAACAGAATGTAAAACGCAGTCAATTAAATGAACTCTATGCACTTACTTTAGGAAAGAACAAAATCTGAACAGCCGTATTCATGATGACAATGCAACTTACTGATGTAGATGCAAAATAAGATGTGATTTAGACCCGCAAATCAAATATTTGTTTTACAGATCATTGCTTCACTCAAACATTTTTCTATGCTTACATTCTGTTTTTGCATACATTAAGAGAGAAATGAGTCCAGGAGATTATAGATCAAAAGTTCGCAGCAATATTTACCATTCATGGAATGGTGGCAGAGCAGCCAATCGTACTGCCTCTCTTCAAAAAGATAAATTAATTGTCTGTAATGCATTCAAATCCCACTGGAAACCCCATAGTATGAGAGATAGGTGGCAAGCCCATTTTTACATTAATCCAACAACTATTCATTATTCAGTGAGTAATGAAAAATTCATATGCCCTAACGAAACATGGTATTAATTAATTTCTTGAAAGCCTTCACAAACCCAGAGAAGGCTTGCCTAATGTTGCATGATCGCACTTGAATGGGAAAAGGATGGTTCCAGTTTGACTCCATCCATCCACAAACAGGCTAACAGTGTTTTGCAAACTAGAACAGGAAGGGTTTACATCACAGCAGGCCTATACTTACAGTTACCAGTGGGGACTTTAAGTACAAAGCTATAATCAACCCTTTCTTACATATCAAACTAAAAAAGTATCTTTAGCGCCAGAGTTTACATTCCCTTCTCAGTTGGTGTAAAGCAAATTTCCAGCACATAAGTCCCAGACCTTTGACCTTTACCTGTAATACTATAAATTCTGATACAAAAAAAGACATTTGGAAAAAGGTAACAGCAAAAATGAGCCATCCATCTGGCCCTTATTGTTAATATTCTTTCAAATTAGCCCTGCACTACCTCTCCGAATGGCCACTGTGAGGGTCTCGTCACAGCTAGGAAAACCAACTCACAGCTAGATCCCCATCTACCTACAGGATCCCGGCAGCTCCTAACTTCTACTTGCTGCTGCTGACACCTTAGTTTCATAGGTTGTAGTTCACCCCTGAGAGCTCTGCTGCCATACAATATACAGAGAGAGTGAGCTGTGCTTACCAAGCTCTTTTGGCCCTTCTCAAAAAAACAAAAACCGGTTAAAGTACCTCAATAAAGATTTATGTATGCATTAAAGGCCAAGCTGTGTCGATGTGAACTGTTTCACTGGATTGCAGCTCCGGTAGCTTTAAGACATTACATTACAACAACCTCCTCAAACGTTCCGCCACAACAAATTAGATTTTATTGTTCAGGCAACTTTGTGATTGGATTAGTGGTGTGTACTGTGTTACAGTATATTAATCTTACCTGCAAGACCACCCAAATTGCTGGTCTTACTCACTCATATAATGTCCATTCAGATTAGCAAAATATAAATTTGGAAGCTTGAAATCTGAAGTGTTGCAATAAACACTCTGTAGGTAGATCTGACATAAATTTAGCTTACCAGACAGTAAATTATCAGTTACTCTGATTTGTTAATGTTATCATGTTTCCCAGTGATCTATGTAAATAGTATCCTGAAAGAGGAAAATAACTGAAGTTATACTAATACTGCAACTGAAACTACAACCACTTATGCTGCTAAAAAACCATTTCAAACTACTCCTTGTTTTCCAGTAAAAAAAAAAAAAAAAATCAATACTGGGATAATGTACATCAATGAAAGGGTTTCATCACCCATCTCACAGTAAGCCTCTTTTTATCCTACAGTCTTTTCCCAGTTAAGACAAACTCTGTGATCAAAAGTTATTTTACCTTTGTAGACTTACATTTCTTAAGTGTGTATGCCTGTTTTGGCACCTTCTTAAGCCAGTTTTAATCATGTCAAAAATCTTTTATTTATGTATTGTTCTTGTAAGGATTATTTCAAAAGGATTTAACATGAACAGTGATAGATCCCCATACCAATTTCATATTTGGTGCCAGCGACATTGGCGGTGATAGTGCCTTTTTTCCTCTTGGCATGAACCTTCCTCTTCCCACTGCTCTGGTAGGAGCCCACAGATGGCCCGTTCACGGGGGACGCTCCTTGATCCTCTGGAGGAGGAGGACAGCATACAATAAGACTAGATATAGTAACAGCTTGTGCTCCAGACTTGGAGGGGGGCAAGACTTGCTGGAGTCCTGCAATATATTACTCTCATTTCTGCAAGGGAATTACCGGGGTTTGTTTATGGGCCTAGAGTATAAATGAATACAGCTTCCAGTTTGTGTATAGTTACATTTATCATGATCCTTTTCTCATTACCTGTGTGTGTGTGTGTGTGTACAACTCTATGCATTACAGAATAGTATAGATGAAGAGGCAGGCAGGTACAAGCATTTGCAGGTGGCAAGTTGTATGTGTGCTTATGGGTGCTGCAGTGTATGTACAAAAATATGTCAACCAACCAACCATCTAACAGATTAACTCTGTCAGTCATAGAGAGTTGAGAGATGGACTACTCATACTCACCTCCATCATTGGGAGGGGAGGGCATCTCAAGGGCCGGAGTAGTGAAGGGGCAAGCCAAGCTTTCTGCCAGGCTTTGTGAGCTGGTCTCCTAGGGATACTCACACCACCCTACAACGGCGCTCACACTCGCAGTAGTTAGTCTTCCCTGTCTTGGGCTTTATGGATGATGTGGTTCAGGATGGCCCAATGGATCATCTGAGCATCTCCCCGGTGCCTTTCAGCAGCATAAAGAGCAGCAGAGTCCGAGTGGGTAGGGGAGTTTGAAGGGGGAAAGCAGTGGTGGGGGAGAGTGGGAGGGGGAGGGACTCTCAAGGGTCTAGACAGCCCCACTTTATTTACAGCCCCCAAGAGGAGAAAGGGAAGGGAAGGGGTGGACAGAGGGATGGACAGGAATGCCTGTGGGGGAGAAAGAAAAATATTTTTTATGCTGCAGAACAGTAGTGGTAGGCTGACTGCTCATAGGGTGACTACAGTGCACAGTGTGGATTAGTATGGATTTTGTTGCTGGACTGGAGTGCATTCGACATGCTTTTGATGTAAAGCAGCAGAAACACCAGCATGCAGGCCTATCATAGCCTACATCAGTCAATCTGACACGGAGCATAGCATTTCAGGGAGAAATCTGTACAGCTTTGACACAGCAGTAGTACTAGTGAAATGGTTTAAAGATGTCAGCTGGACTAATATGTATTCCATGGAACCATTGTGAAATATTAATGTGGTTGTCAAGTTAAGGGTTTGTAGCATCTCATTGTGTCTCATGCTTGTGCCAGCTGGGTTTCATTGCATGGCTGGGGTCACTTCATTCGAACAGATGGCATCTTTACAGTGGTTTGTTAAAGACATGCTGAAGGCTGTAAACAGTGTGGGAAATTAACACTAGTCACCAGCCATTTTCTGTTATTTTTTTGGCTTTGGTCTGTGTGTGTGTGTGTGTGTGTGTGTGTGTGTATGTGTGTGTGTGTGTGTCGTCAAACCATTTTTGGAGGTAATCAACCAATGCTGAGATGTCCTGTCCCATAAAATGTTATAGTGACTCGGGGACTATCTGAGTCCCCGTATTCTTTGTGTACGGGGTTTTCATGTTCTCCTTTTGTCACTGTGGGATCACATATCCAGGTGCTCTAGATTCCTTCCGTTTTTAAAGGTGGACTGTGTGAATTGTGTAACTCCATCCAGTGATGGACTGGCATGCCATAAATTTCTTGCCCACCTTGCAGTATACCTGGAAAGTTTTCAGCTGTTCATGATCCTGACAAGTAAAATAGTGCATGTAGCTGTTAAATTTTTAGTCACAATTATCATTACTAGTGGGACAAAGGTTCAGAGCCTGTCCTCCCTTGCAAGATGAATCTGAAGGGTTATGAGATAAACTACATCTTTCTGCTATACAGAATGAAGTATATTTATCTATGTCAATCTAATCTTTTCTTTTTTCTTGTGAATTACTGAACAGTTTTACCTCTTCAACACATATTATTCAAATAAAATAAGGGGGAAATTATCCCTCTTTGGTTGACTGGGCCAAACCCTTAAACATATCCAACCAGTCTCAGTCACAAGAGAGCTATGCCTCTTTGTCAGGGGTCACATGCCAAAATGTCTGGGAAACACTAACTTTTAAGAGTTTAAAGTCTTACTATTGTCAAATAAAACAGTGTTTTCAAAGTTTCCCATTGGCTGGAAGATACCAACCATTGTTTATTCGAAACTCAGGGGGTTTACCATGATGAATTGTGTATAATATTGCATGAAAGCAAGGCAGTTTCCTGCTTAGTCTCTTTCTATGGTTGAAAGGGGGAAAAATCAGAAATTCTAATTTGCAGAAGATAAAATAATCACAGTCAAGTAGAATTAATCAAATGCAGGGCATCAGCACATAGTATATAGTGACACATATAAAGACCACATAAATCAGAACTCATGTGTAAAATAAACTGTTAGGCTGCATTTATCTACACTGTTTCATGGTGCCTCTTTTGTATTTCATAAAGAGATCAACAGTAGCCTCTAGTGGCGAGAATATACTGGAAAGCCCATTTCCTACCTACCAACGTTTATAGTCCACAAACACGCACACAGATACGCCTGAATATGGACATGTAGACAAATGCACATTGGAAGATATGCACACAAACAGACTTGAAAATCAACCATATTGATTTGATCACCATCTTCCAGACAAATCAGAATGGGGAGACAGTCTAATCCCATTATTTGAACACTGTGTAGTCTAAACTGTCAGCCACTTGGTCTACCTGTGGTAAGCAAATTGATCCTGGGAAGGACGGAGACCGGAATGAGATCTACAGAGAGGGGGAGAGCAACATATAAGAGTCAGAGAGATAAAGTGAGGCGAGCTGTGCTGTTGACAACCTGCCCGCACCTCCCACTACTGTACTGGCTCTCTGTACAGGAGGCAGAGAACACTGTCTCTATAGATGCCCTGTACCTTGATGTCATTTAAACCCTCAGAAGCCATTGGTGATCTGACAGACACATATGTTGCAATGAAAGACCAACAAACACACAAGTAAAACTAGAGCATACATGCATCCTCCAATGCAAGTCATCTTTGAAAAATACACACAGTTCCCAGACAAGGGCTGTGATGTTAATTCTAACTGTTCCGCATAATTTTACAGCATTATTAATTTTCATTACTCAAGGAAAAATTATTTTATTGCTCTTTTTCTGTTTTGATAAAACACTGAATACCAGCATATCAATTGTTATCAGCTAAATTCTAAATTAAAAGTAATGTTTTAATATTGCTATTTATCTCAATATCAATACTTATTAATGGTGTATCTTCCAGTTCAAAGAGCTGTTAAATTACATTAAGAGTCTAACATTTTAAGTCATGCTACTATGATAAAGAAAGCATCATAGAGCCCTTTTTAAAGCATCAGGTAAGTTTTGCAAAATCTTCATTTATACGTCTTGGAGTAAAACGTAAACAGAGATTTCTGCCTAGCCTTGTTTGTGTAGTGACCATATAAGATCACAGTTGAAGCACTTTGGTAAGACAAAAATGGATGACCAAGCAAAAAGAGGCTCTCTCTTGTTTCCTTCATTTGTCTTAGCAGTAGATGTTGTTCTCAACCACAAGAGGGCCTAGTTTTACTTGCATTCGCATGACAGAAATCAGATTTTAAAGTAACCAGATACCAGATAAGAGTTACTATTATAACTGAAAGATAGGGGTGTAAAGCAGGACATTGTATTTTGACCCCACAGGTCTGAATTCAGCTCATTGACCATCTTCATATGTCATACCCTTACTATATTTCCAATCCCTGTAAAATTTCCTGTCTAATAAAGTAGAAATGTTTCTGGGCTAATCTATATCATATTACACTGTCCTGTATAAAATCCTAAACTCTTCTGAAGGTTCTTTAAGCTGCTTCCCGTGGATGTTTGTATCTTGCAGTTTCTGTCAACCCTCTGGTTACTGAAATTTCTACTTTAAGACCCTGGTGGAGAATTGTACATGAGGACATCCATTAAATGTGTTCTGAGCTTTTTAAACATTCCTTGCCAGTGAAATTTACTACTAGCACTAAAATACATCATCACAACTAATCCTTCAGTAAAATAATGACTACAAAATCTTAACTAAATCCCTACCGCTAAGTAGAGTATCTACCACTAATCCTCTGATGCAATGACAGTCTTTTTCCAACAGAGTGAGCCAGAGGGCCACCATAGAAGAGCTGAATGAGCAGAGCTCCTCTGGATGCTGAGCTCATGCACTTCCCCCCTGCCACACAGAAAGGCTTCATTGTAGTGTAAGCTCTACATGCTGCTCATCTACATCACTTCTGTTTCACTGTTCCTAAATGCATGACAATCGCATGCCTGTCTTTCAGGGCATTGTTATGCACAGTCTTCCCCTTATTATCCTGAACAAAGTTGGTAATTTGCGTGTCACATTGTGTGCATTTCTGTAGGTCATGGTCCTCTTTCAGATATACTTATTTTGTCTGCTGCATTTAGGCTACATTGCAAATATTTACTGGAACAATATCAGGAAATAAAGTGATTCAGTGTCTTCACACACGTTATCCACACTATCATGTGGCAATGGCACTTCAAAAATACTTTACCCTCTTTTATATGAAAAGCAAATCCACAAAGACAGCACAAATAGCTCTACAATAAGTGTGCCAAAGGAAAAGCTGAACCAAAGCAGCAGACTCAGTGTCACACTTATTACACAAGTCCCTTCAACAACCAGCAGTAAATCCCTGAGGGGTTTGTTTTATGTTCTCTCTTCCTTACATGAAACTACATCTTGAAAGCAGCTGTCAAATACAAAATCAATAGAGGTGCTCGGGGAAACACCACTTAGTTGTGTTAAAGAGCAGGATTTGCAGACACAAGTTCTTTTCTGTACAGTAAATGTGCTCAGCCCCGATCTTGCCATTACAGCAGTACTGGGACCTTGGGGTATATATAACCATTCAAAAGGGCAGGGACACTGGCTAAGAATGGGGACATGTTGTACTATTATATATCCCTGAATGAAAAGAAAATATAAACAAATGAATTGTTTGAATTGACCTTCATATAAATATAAACCCTTTTACTGGACATATTCTTACACTTAAAATGTAAAATTGGCAAAGTCATTCTACACAGCTTTAAAATCTAAAACATAAATATACTTGCAAGATCCATTTTGTAATAATGGTTTCTACTTCTATCATTATCTGTTGGCCACCACTACAACACTGTCTTCCTAAGAAAAATGATAGCTGATTTGCAGAGTACTCTCACAGAAAAGTAGTTGGTTTAGAATTGCCAGTGGAACTAAAATTAGCTCGAACCAGTGACCTGACTCTGGCTTCATGCCTTCTTCCAAATATGAGGAGGAACAAGCGTGGGAGCTGTCAGCCCACAGGGTACTGAAATACACCAACAAACAGCTGAATGTTAAGCTTAACTTTAGCAGGGAGGATCTACAGTGTTACAGGCAAAATTCAGCCCCTGCTGTATAACTGCTATTAAACATTTATATCCACTACAATCTTGTCTGTCCTTATTTCCTGTGAGACAAAGTGGAGCAAAAAACTTGCCACAATGAGCACATAGCTGTTTGTTCAAAGCACTGTAGTGTCATATCAAAGTAAGATTTGTATCTGTGGAGGTGCTAGTTCAACAGACACTTTGATCTTACTTCCAGCCCAATCTTGTCTGATCATCACCAGGTAAGACTGGCATTTAGTGACTGGTTGAAAAAATCAAGCAAGGGTCTGTAGATATGTGAGAGGTCAAAGACATTACAAAGGAAAGGTCCCTGTAAAGAACAATCTACAAAGCGAATCAATCCGCTAGAAAAAAAACAAACTCAACGTTCACAAAGATAATATGTAAACTTTGATTAAAAGCAAGGCTACTCGTACAACTTGGTTCTCAGTCAGAGGTTAATTTCTCTATAAAGCATTTTGTCCAAAAAAACAACTCTGCGGTATGTTATTTTAAAAAAATAAACCTGATGACCAATGTAGAAGTCAAGCCATTGGAGTGACCAAGTAGACCAATCCTACTTGCACTTATGGTGTTCTCTGGCTTTAGAGTTGTCAGAGAGCAACCAAGCCTAATTACTTTGATCCTGTAGTTGCAATGCTGCAATGACTATCCGAATTAATCCAAAAACCTCAGGATGCCATCTGTAGCCTGCATGAATATAAAAGATTATACATATCATATCCCTCTTAAGAACCTTAGGCAGGATGCCATGCAGACCCCATATGTTATGCTGTTGTTATTATTATATAATCCATCTGTTCTACTGGGAATAGCCATCTCCAGGGTGCTCTACAAGCATGTGGTCTGTGAGTGGCACACTGGACCACAAACAGTCCAGCATAAATCAAATGGTTCTTTAAACACCACATCCCTCATGCAGCCAACCGGGCTGTGTGCACCCAGAGCTAAACGTCAGCGGTAGGCTTGCATGTCTACACAGATTTCTTAAGGGTTCTTCCAAAGCTAGCCTGAGCTAAGAAGCTATGCTATTAGGAGGAGAGACCTGTGCCTGTCAAAGAATAGCAGTCGATATGGTATCTTCCAGATCACTGGCAGGATTGTAGGCCACCCCCCTTTATTTATACAGTCTGCGTTTCGGGATTACCACAAATTGGATTTCTAAAAGCTCTTGTATATCATCTCGGATATTAGGGTTTTCAAGTTAATCGGTTGAGCTCACACTTTAAATGTCACGTAGCCCGAGCAGGTGCATTATCGCCAGGAATCGGTTGCTAGCGAGCGGGCGGCTAGCATCAGGTCGCAAGCCACCCGGATGGGTCAGGTGGAAGGGACCGAGCAGGGGGGGGGAAGAAACAGCCCGGCACCGCTGCTACTCGGGGCAACGTCGACGTCTGACCGGGGGTCGGTTCGGTTTCACGTTGCTCCGAATGAAAAAGGAAAAAAAAAAAAGAAAAAAACCCGAATGAGAGACACCATCCGACGATTCAAAGGGGGAACGGGATGACCCCGCACCGCTCAACAGTTAGCTTAGCCGCGTTCGCCACCGAGCGAGGGATGGAGAGGCGACCGCGGAGCCCGTCCGTCAACGGTACCTCGTCTATTCGGGGCAGCGGCGGTGCGGCTCTCTCGCTGGTCTCATCCCTGCTGTGCTCGCCGCCGTTACCGGGAGACGCCGAGGTTTTCTTCGGGGAGGGCCCTCCGGCGCCGAGGGTCTCATCGAGACGGTGGAAGTGTTGGCGGCGTGTGAATGCGTCGCTATTGAAAACTGACAGAAACACACGAGAAAAAAAAAAAAAACAATCAGGATCTCGTAGTCCTCGTTTGCGCTACGGGCGCTGGAGCGAGTCCGCGGGTAAAACCATTCGCTTTAGCGTGAGGGGGGGGACCTGTCCGAAGTGCTGAACTTCGCATTCTCGCTCTGGTACCAGCGGGGCATTATTTTTTAGCGTAACGTGGGGCAGCCGACGCAGTTTTATTTTCCAATCATTAACGGAGTCCGACGGAGGGGGAAGACAAAAGCCTTCGCCTCAGCCGCGAGTTGCCCCCCCCCCCAACACACACACCTTTAGCTCATTGTTTCGGGCTCTTCCTCCACCGGTCGCTGAGACGTTCAGGGACAGGCCACCTAGCGACTGCGTGTCGCTGGCCATGGTGCTAAAGAACCCACCCTGCGTTTAATGGGCGCGACCCGCCCGGAGGTCATTAACCTGCCAATCGCTTATTATCTCCCGCAGTAATAATAATCACTGCGATAACCTGGACACGTTCCTCAAAATGGACCGAAGACTCTCCCTTTCCCTAGTTTTCAGTAAACTATAAATTAGTTCTTTTTTTTTTCAAATATTAGTTTATGTAAAGTTTTCAAAAATTCTAATGATTTCTGTCAGGATCTAAGTAACTAAAACCAAGGCTTTGAACCAGTTCGAAGCTCGTGGTTAAAACTGAGTTTTTTTATTTTAATTTTCTTTACTTTAATCGTTTTAAATTGAATGCAAGGTGAAACAGTAGTTCTAGTTTTAATATTAACCATACTAGTTTGAATTAGTATGTTTATTTTTGCCTTTGTTCCCACTCTTTTTAGTCATTCATTCATGTACTGACCTGTTTCAACTCCCCAAAGATCATTTTGAAGTCGTTCAGTATCAAGACACACTATCAACTATTGGAAACAGACCCCCTGAAGCTGGGTTGGCTGGCTGAGGTATAACTATCAATTAAACTGCATATGGCACATTTCATACAAACAAACTCTGTGTTTCATGTGTTTCACATGAAAAGCAGAAAAGATTTGCGATTTAAATCAAAATCAATGCTCAAAAGGTAAGACAAGATTAAAAATTACAACATTTAGATGTAATTTGAGTTAGTAATTGGGTGCTCAGTTATAGCCAGCCATGTACATTTTTTCAAACTGAGACGTCTATGATAAAAATCTATAATAGCATCACTGTCCACAAAGCTTTTTTATTAATTTACTTTTCTGTCAGAAATGCTGTTTTCTCATGGGTTTTAAATAAAGAAACCTTCTGACTGAAAACATGATTCACACTTACAAAGTTATGGATTTTCATTTTTTTGATCAGAGTTTTCAGAGATATGTCCATTGTGGTTGATACTGCAGTGTTTGGTTTGCTGTATTAATAAACAAAGCATTCAAAGGCAAGAGTAATGGCGTTTCAATGCCCCACACTTCTTTAAATGATGAGTTAAAAGCCATAGGTTTTGCTGCATTCATGGTGTGTCATAACCATATCAGATGACCTAAGAAAATATTATGAAAAATCTGAATTCCTCTTCATGTCTCTTTAACATCTGTCAATAAGGAAAGAGAGAGAGGTGGGGGGGCATGCAACCAATTTATTAACCTTCAAGATCTCTAACCCTGCACATTATATTTACATAGCATGCACCTTTTACACCTATAGCCTTTATGTCTTGGATCATCTTCCAAAGATATCATCCATTTTTTTTCTCTCTCTTTTCAAAATAACATGGTCTCATCTTGTCTAATCATTTTTGAATGAACATCAATGTGGACAAATCTAATTAGAATTAAGTTTGGTCATTAGTGTGTACCTCAACAACAAAAACAACAAGTATCGTTCTTTCTATTATTATTAATTCAATATCGATTCTATAATAACAGTGATGATGATTATTATTATTGACAGTAGTAGTAACAGCATTTATAACATTAATGCACGTTTTTAAGAGACAGATTTTAGAAACCAGTCATCACTGGCCATTGTTCAAAATGATGGAGCCAACCTAGGAAGTTAAAGAATCGCTACATGCAACTTCTAACGATACGACTGAAAACAACTTTTACCCATGAAAACGCAATGTCGCGAGTACGGCGTTTGAATATTCCCGAATAGTACCTGAAGGCGGCATTTCACGACTCTTTTCTACGGTTATTCCGAGACGACTTGAACGCGGCACCAAACGACAGCAGGCAGAGGTGAAAAGTCTGGATCATGTTTTCATTCCAGAGGAGGCACACTTGAACGACAAAAGGACGCTGTGAATAAAGACCAACGAGGTGGCAAGCGGGGCACGTCGAGGTTCTGTCCGCGAAGAGACGACATTAATGTTGTTGTTGTTAGCCGACCAGCTAGCACAAGCTGAAATTCGTTAGCTAGCTAACGGAGGGACCCCTGTTAGCCTACCGCCACCATCATCGCTCCTAGCCAGCTGTGCATCGCCCTGTCTTCCTACGATGGGAAACGCAGCGACTGCCAAGAAAGGCAATGAGCAAGAAAGCGGTAAGCACCTGAGAGCCCCCCCCCCTGGCTAGCCCGACAGCCATCTGACCGCTAGCTTGCTGTAACGGAGCACGATTGCTTATTTCGGACCTCGGCGGTGAGCAGCCTTTAGCGGTTGTTGTCCAGCGCTAGCAGACAGAACAGGGATACGCGCCTGCAGAGAAGAACCATCTTTGGTAGGGCAGTTCACAAGGTGTGTTAGCTCCCTCCTAATTATTTCTGTGTGCTTATCTCACATGGAAACAGTGCCGCGGACGATGCGGCCAGCTAATCGTCGAAAATGGCATGGGATCAAAATGACAGCGTGGTCCTCGCCAAGCCTGTTTTCCCACAGCAGTAAATACGAAAAAAAAATAAAGATCAGGCTGGAGCGAATGGAAGTGTTTCATAATTGTCTCCCACGGTAACGTCGGACTGAAGTTGTCGCGGCCCCGTGTTTAATTTCCACAAAAAAAAAAACTAACATCGGCTGCCTGCAGCCAGATAACATCAGCAAACGCTGGTTTCTACCAAAGCTGCAGCAGAAGGCCTATTAACAACAGATGTCCGATAACGTTTCAGTTACGATTACCAGGGGGATGCTTGAGGTGGTTAAACCAGGACAGTGACTGTAATAACCCCCTGGGTTTTTTTGGTTTATTGGCGTTGTTTTGTTTTTCCAAACAAGGGCTGCAAAATGGCTAGCAACAGTTTCTATCAAACCTGGTTAACACTAATGTGTCAAGTCAGCTGTCAACAAGTTTACTGTAAATCAAAATGTTATGCCTTGATTACTGCTTTTCTTACAGTGGCTTCAGCCTCTTGTGTTGATGCTATAACATTTAAGGGATGGTGGGCTCCTAGTCAAATTGCAACCTGTGGATGGGCAATTTTTGCAATCTCAAGTGCTTTGTCGCATGAAAGAAGTAGCCAGAGGGCACTCTGTTGTGATTAGTGTGCATTTGTCAGTATTGACCAAGCTAATCCACTAAACTGTACCATGGTTATTTGTTTGTCTGAAGAGCACTGAGCTTGACCTGCTTTCTGACTGGCAGTGGGCCATACAGCCTCTCAGCCTTGTGACTTGAGCCACCTGTAGTGTCTGTAGGGAGGTGCTGAGGGTTGTGTATAATAACACTCTGATGCTAACCGTGAACTATAGAAACTTGTGAAGACAGTCGTTTTCATCTCGATTTTTGTTTACATTTTAGGTATCTACTTCTGTTAGCCGCAGTGGCCTATAATGGGGTCAACAAACCCACATTTCTTGTAAACCATCATATTAAAAAAAAAAAAAAAAGCTAGATTGTTGACTTTAAGCGTTGGAATTGGGGGGGGGGGGTGCACTGCTAAATTTTACCACCAGAGAGCACAATAACCTGGAGGTAACTTCTTTCTCAGTTAGTTGGCGGGTGTCACAGGCCTACAGTTCCCTCATCTGCACTCTGAATGCACAGCAGCTGTGCAGTGCTTTTGACACATGGCTGGCCTTTTTCTGTGCTTTGCTTATTTTCTAAAGTGTTGTCAAAACAGCATCACCATTTTCATGGAAGACCATTATGTGCTTTCAATTGGCACCACAGAGAACATACATTTGGCTGCCATAACTGAGGCAGGGCACTTGAACAGGAAGCCTAACTTTATGTGGTTAGCCTAGTATTGCATTGCACTTGTCTGTATACAGGAAGCTAGTATCACTCATAACCCTTCAGTCTAGAAACGGTTGCTTTGTCAGGGAGCCTTTTCACTCACAAACCAAGAAATCTGTCACAAAATGGCCCAGGCAAAGGAGCAATCCTTTGCCAGCCGTATATTTCAAAAATGTCGCAAGAATAACCAAGACCCAAGAGGACAAGACAGTGATGTGCCTCATATCTCTGAGTTCACCATCATGTGGGATAAGTTAAGTAAGTCCAGTGTCATCATTTACAACTCTGAGCAGGCAGAGTCTCGGCTTTTATTTGTAGTTTTTTTTTTGCAGGAAAACTATTTTACCTGAAGCTTATAGAGTAAACAAAGATGCGTTTTGGTCTAGAATGTACAGGTCTTTTAGTAAGGTTGATAAACCTTTAAGATTGATTATGAATTTTTTGCATGTTCATGGTTGTTCATTTGGCCATTATTTGTTGAGCAGGTTTTAAAACTGCAAGTAGCAGCCCAGTTTCATAACCCCTGTTACAGAGTTTCTACTTTCCTTCCTCATCAGGTTCACAATTTCTTTTTTCACTCGGCTATTAGACATAAATAAAAGCATCTTAGAAATAGCACTTTGTTGTGAAGGCCATTTTTGGTGCTTCAGTCGCTTACCTCATTTTAATATCGCTGTCCTGTCATTTTTGTCTACTGTTTTTCCAGTATGAAATGTGTTTTTATGTGTGCTTTTTACAATGTCTTTTCACTCACTGTTGTTTTATCTTCTTTGTAACAGATGATTCTAGTTGAACAATATTTTATTCAGAGTAGTAGGATGGTAAAAGCTTACTTCAATACTGGTAAGAAAGAAAGAGAAAGTTAGGTCTAGAAATTGAAAACTGTCTACTGTAGAGAATCAAACCCATATGAACAGAAATATCCACTTGTTGCAGAATGATAAAAAATATAATTCATGAACAGCAATTTATAAATAACCTTGACAATTGGTTTTAGCTACAGTTTTCAGTGACAATAAAAGGAATGAGTCTTAAAAAAATCTTATAAAATCTTAATAAATCTTATTTCACTGTAGATGAATGTAGTCAGATTCTACTTCTGTCAGATGGTAGGGGGGCCTATGTTGTCTTCTTCAGTGTCATTTTGTTTTGTGTTGCATTTAATCCACTTGAATCTAAAATGTTCTTGTTTTTAGCACTTCATAAATGTTTCTTCCTCTCTTTCTCTTCTCCATCATTTCCATCCATGTGGGTGAATGTTCCTGTAAACCCTTGGTGAACTGTAGAGACTTTTGGTATGCTCATTTTTCCATGAGATATCCTAAATCACAGAGAGAAGGTTCATTTGAAGCTTAGGCCCGTCAGACTTGTATTATTGTATCTTAATATTACAAGGTTAAAATGAAATTTGCATAGTCAGTTAGCATACAGATTTCATATATACAGCAGTCCATCAATGCTAGATATGCATTTGAATAAGTGACAGTAAACTAAAGTATACTACCAACTAGACATTAGACACCTGCAATGACTCTGTGACTTTGGATGTCTCATGTATGCTGTGACTTTCACAATGCACTGTCTCTCTAATGCCTGCACTGTAGCCCAAGTTATGTTCTGCATTTTGTCTTTCTCTCTGCCTATTATTACCGCCTCCCCTTTTACTCCCACCTCCTCCGAAAGAGATGCAGAATAGCTTGAGTCTGAATTGGCCAATTCTGAAAAGTTCACAAGAGCTCTTTGCATCACTTCATGAATAAAATGTCCTGCTTAGGTGTGTGGTTTTGAGTTTTGGAGGTATGTTTTGCTGTTTGCCTGACCTTAAAGTGCATTTGTTCCCCCTTAACCTTTGAACTGACTATTTTTAGTTTCCCGAACATGTTAACTGCCTTAGTTTGTCATTTTCCTGAACATGTAATCAGACCTTGTTAGGGTAGCTAAATTTTAATTGTCCTATAATATTCCTCTCCTCTTTTTTCAGTGAAAGAGTTCTTAGCTAAAGCCAAAGAAGATTTTTTAAGAAAATGGGAGTGTCCACCACAGGTAAATTGTTCCTTATGAGTACTTCATGGACTTCAAATTTTTATTTTTCCCATTGCTCTGGACTTAACTGTTTTTCTTTTCAAAAATTAATAGGCATTATAGCCACTTCCTTTAGAAGAAATTGGTTTAAATCTTGTTGACTTGAATACTAGCTGATTGTGTGATGGTTAGTAAGCAGTATTTACTCTAAAAAAAATCTCCATCCAGTGTTTTTTTCTCTAAGCTACAGGAAGACAAATATTAAACTAGTGGTATTTATAAGAGCCCCAAGTACACTGAACTAACAGACAGAGTTGAAACATTTCAATCATCAGTTTGCTGTCTCACTATCACTGACAATGTGTTTCCTTAGAGCACAACTGGCCTGGATGACTTTGATAGGTTTAAGACTTTGGGCACTGGCTCATTTGGGCGAGTAATGCTTGTCAAACATAAAGGAACTAACCAGTTCTACGCCATGAAGATCTTGGACAAACAAAAAGTAAGTAAATGCTTTTAAAGAAAAGGGTTTACCCATCTCATAAGAACTAGTGTTGTAAATTATGGTAGTCTGTAAAATGTAAACTCATGCTTGCTTGACAAATGTTGTTACTACATAAAGGCTGAGTATCTCAAAAGGAAGTAGAACATTTCCTCTAGTGCACTGCCAGCATGTTATCTCTGAAAACCTCAGAGGCACTTCATGAGAGTTTCGATCTTTAAACACTGATGTGGAAGTCGTAGGAGGAGGTTAGCGTGTCCTCAGAGTGCTGCTCATGCAGCAGTACTCTGTTCCCTTGAATTTCACACAGTTGGTTTAAGAAATGTCTGACCTGACCGTTTCAGCTCTCCTGCTTAGAGACTTTCCTTTTTACAGTGTGTGGCTTCTCACTCGGCCTGTTTTGTTGCTTAACACTTTGCATGCTGAGCTCTGAAAGGATTATACTCAGTTTTTGCAAATTTTAGTCCATTTCTTTCCAAAGTATGCCATGCATTTAAAGGTTTGTGAAGGTTTGTGTTTTTTGGGTGGGTGTTTTTGTTTTTTGTTTGTTTCTTTTTTTGTCCATTTGTTTTTTTGTCAGTGCAGTATGCAAATAGAGAGAGACATGGGAAAGTTGTTTGAGATACAGTGGTTAATTCTTCACAGTAAATAAAATGGCCATAGTGTCTTAGTGATGTTGTGAATTGAATGAATGTCTGACAGTCTGGTGTGGTGACTTTCCTTTCTGTGATTGCTCATTGCTAATCTTCTCACTTTAATGTTCTTATAATGAAGCTTGCGGTTCAACACCCAACTCTCATGTCTTGTATGTCAGAGCTTCCCACCAACTCATGAATATAACAGACTGGCAGTCATTTCAAATTAGTTGTACTTTCAACCAGTAGCTCTCAAAAAAATCGAACGTAATATGATGTTCACTCTGGTGGACTACTGTATCTATTTTGAGCAAGTTTTAAGTCTCTGCAAGTTGATTTCAAAGCCTTACTAAGGTGAATGGAAGCCAGTAGCTGGCTGGATACTAGAACAGACATAATTCAGAAATGTAAAAAATTATCCAATTAAAAATTATCAGTTATTAAGGAGCTAAAACAAGCAAAAACTCACTCTGTGCATTAACTTTTCAATTTGGCATTCTGAGCACTCAGAAATTAAGGACATCTTATGGGCTATTGTGGCTTTGCTTTACATTGTATTTTAGAAATCTAACTTCTGTTTTGTGTTTTTCAGGTGGTGAAGTTGAAGCAGATAGAACACACACTAAATGAAAAGAGAATACTACAGGCTGTCTCTTTCCCCTTCCTCGTCAGATTGGAGTACGCCTTCAAGGTACACACTGGTACCCACCTCTTAACAACCAGCTACGTGGTCACCACATTATCATTTTTTATGTGTTTCACCATGGAATCCTGACACCAACTTCACTAAGCTAGTACACCTTTTGTGTTTGCCTGTAAAAGTGCTACAGATCATTCAGTATATCTCAAAATAGCCAGCCAACTATAGGTCTAAATTAAAAGATTTTTAAATAAATTAATAAAAATACAAAGTCAGCAGAGTTGACACACCTATATTGCACCATCACTGAATCTTATTTGGAGTTTTTATTTCTTAACCTGAAGAGCACTTAACAGTTAACATTTACTCTTTTGGTATGAGCCTACTGAAAGGTTTTCTGGCTCTGTTAAACAGGACAACTCAAACCTCTACATGGTGATGGAATATGTGCCTGGTGGAGAGATGTTCTCACACCTCAGACGTATTGGAAGGTTCAGGTAAGGAGTACAAAGAAGTCCATTTGAAGTATTTTCTTGTTTCTTCGGAGTTCTTCATCAGCCAGTAAGCGCTGGACAAAGACTTATCAGTTTTCACTTTGTTCAGTCTGGTCTGGTAATGACTTGGGTCAAATAGCTTGAGACTGACATCATTTTATGTTGGCTATACCATATATGATTGCATTTCCTCCTTCGCTCAGATGAAGCTTATGTTCATGTTTTTCACCAATGTCTGACTATCTATGCTTCCCTCTTTCAGTGAACATCATGCAAGATTTTATGCAGCTCAGATAGTACTCACCTTTGAGTACCTTCACTCCTTAGACCTCATCTACAGAGACCTGAAGCCTGAAAACCTGCTCATAGATCAGCATGGATATATCCAGGTATATCCACAACCACAATCAATGTAAAGTTTATAATAGAATTGTAAATTGAGTGCAAATGTATCAGTCATCAACAAATTCTGTCTGTAAAGTGTTAACTGTAACCCTCTAGTAATTGAAAGGGAGCCAGGAAAACACACACTAGTTGCTATGAGAAGAATACTAGCTGTATATGTCAGGACCTACAAGATATTAATATACAAAGGGACAGTGCTGAAAAACTTAAGTCACACAATCAAACAACCAAATATAGGCTTCTTTTAAAAGCCATGGTAAAGAAATGTGGTATATGTTAATCCTCCCTTTACATACTAACTAATCCTTTTACGTTCCTATTCTTCATCTTCAGGTCACAGACTTTGGCTTTGCCAAAAGAGTAAAAGGCAGGACCTGGACATTGTGTGGAACTCCTGAGTACCTGGCTCCAGAGATCATCCTCAGCAAGGTAAGATCTTATTACCCATCTTAGCCCATACAACCATCTTACTACAGATCAGGTAGCATTTATTAGGAAAATAGCCTCTTTTTCACTTTTTCACAATTTGTTTTGTTTTGTGTTGTTTTTTGTTCACTAGGCTTTGTACTCCAATCAGGAGATTACAAATGAAATTGTGACTATGGGGCTTAAACACGGACTTTCAGCTCTAAAGATTCTCTCATTCATATGCAGGGAAAGCCTTTTTTTTTACTGACACCCCATTTTTTACAGCGCTACAGGACGATGATACTAAACATACAGACAAAGCAAACAATGAGTTTGCTCATTGTTTGCAATTCATGAATATTACCTTTGTCTTACTGTTGAAATATTAGAGAGAGATAGGAAACAAGGGCTGTGGATTGTCCTTGACTGGCTATCAGTCACCTGACCTAATTCAAACTCAGTATGTGTCTCATTTGATGATGAGGCAAGACTAGATAAGAGTTGATTGAGAATTGACAGTCGCCGTTTAGATTGAGGGGAGCTGTCTGTCATGAGGAGTGAGGACGTGACAATACAGGTGAAGGGGGTAATCAGGCTAAATCAACAGCTGGATACACTCTTAAAAAAAAAAGTAGGTTCACAGGAAGACCAGAAAATGCCAAACGACCTAGCAGCACAAGTCTTGTGGATGAGCAGAAATTAATTTGCATGGTGAAGAAAAATCCCTTTATGCCTGCACAGCAAGTCAAGAACATTGTCCAGGATGTAGGCTTATTTGTTTCCTTGTCAACAGTCAAGAGAAGACCTGATTACAAGATGCATGAAAGGCCAGGCTGGGATTTATTAAAAAGAAAAACACAAAAAGACAACAGTAGAGTTCCAGTAGAGCAACAGTATGCAAAAGGTTTTCTACAATATATTAAGTATGATGACTTTGTTTGGCTTTATGAGTATCTATCCAATTACATTCAAACCCCTAAACTTTGGCCACTATGTGTTTAAAGGGCTACATTATATCTGTCACACAGTTCTTCCTTTATTTTATAATTCCTGCTCAAATTAAAGGCAAGACTTGGCCCTTTGATGTAGTATCCATTATTTTATTTTATTTTAAATTGAACGTGCTGAAGCTCAGAGCCTGAAGAACAGAAGATGTGTAACTGTCCAGATACTCCCAGATACTCGACTGTTTGCCTCAGGGCTTTTTGACTCCCATTGCTGATTGTCATCCAAGGTAGTTTGGCCGCCTTCAGAGAAAACAACCTTTGAAATTAATTTTTATAAAAACCCTGTTTCTTCCAGGGCTACAACAAAGCTGTGGACTGGTGGGCACTTGGAGTTCTTATCTATGAGATGGCTGCTGGTTATCCTCCCTTTTTTGCTGATCAGCCTATCCAGATCTACGAAAAGATAGTGTCTGGCAAGGTATGCTGGGTTAGCCATTGGCAAAGAATATAAATATTTTTAGCAATTCAATTATTGACCTTTTCTCTCCTTTAATTGCAACCATTAGGACCAGTTCATGATTGCTTCACCAGTGGTTCTTAATTTATCTTTAATTGCTGTAATCCAGCATGTTAAAGGATCAGGTCAAGTAACAAAAGCATTTTTTCTGCAATTCATTCTTGATAATTCAGTTTGTTTTCCTTTTGTCAATCTTGTAGGTACGATTCCCGTCTCACTTTAGCTCCGACCTGAAGGACTTGCTGAGAAATCTGCTCCAGGTGGACCTGACAAAGAGATTTGGCAACCTGAAGAATGGCGTGAATGACATAAAAAATCACAAGTGGTTCTCCACAACAGACTGGATTGCCGTGTACGAGAGAAAGGTAGGTCTTGATTTTTGTTGCTGTATATAATAAAAATGAGCCTTTGTTTGACATGATCAAATAAATACTGCATTCTGCATTTTTAGGTTGAGGCCCCCTTCTTGCCGAAGTGCAGAGGACCAGGAGATACAAGCAACTTTGACGACTACGAAGAGGAGGACATTCGTGTCTCACAAACAGAAAAGTGTGCAAAAGAATTTGCTGAGTTCTAATGTGTGGGCAAGAGTCCCGTCAGGGCTCACGTGTTTTGGGATATTTGCACTCCTCTGAGGGTTAAAGTGGAACTGAGGTCTTCACATGTTCAAAACAAACACCTCATTCATTCATTCCACACAGTTGAATGAGGTCCTTCTTGCCATGATCCTGCGTGCAGTTAGCACTAACCTATACACAGGCACATTATGCAGACACCCCTCGTACTGCAACACAAAAATACTAGACCACGTCCTCATCTTTTGTCTTATTTCTTTTGTTTTCTATATTTGCCACTTCTGAGTATCCTCCCTCCCCCCTCATTTGGATTTGAATAATTATTTGAAAAGCAACATGAAAACTAATATTACTCTGATTTTGGCACAAGAGTGATTGATTGTATTAGCTGGTATTACACTTTTTGTGATATAAGCTTTGGGAAAATAGAATGGATTTTTTTTTTTTTTGGTTTGAATTTTTAACATTGAGTTTTGCCAGTTTTTGTCGTCTGTTACATGCCTGAGTGTGTTGTAGGGTTCTGTTTGTTATTCATTAACCATGAACACTTTAACATTAGGCGTTACTCATCATTCTGGTGTCCTTAAGACCTACATCTGTGTACTTGTGCAAATAGAAATATACATATATGAAACATACGATTTGAACACTTTGTTATGTTAAAGCATGACCAAAATTCAGTCAAAGAAAGTCGTGTTCAGCTAAGGATAAGAAACACTGATGACTTCTTGAAGTTTCTGAGTTTTACCACTGGGGCATTCGATTCTTGAAGAGACTGATTATCAGTGACAAGTGTTATTGTGAAACAGGAACTTGTCCGTGCTATATTAGTTGATCAGTTGTAGCATCTGTTTTATCCATATCCGGTCACAAGACATTTCTTTTTACCTCAGACTAGTTGTGGTATTAAATGAAAGGAATGAAATGATATATTTTTTCAGGTACAACTCTGTTTCGCAAGAATAGAAGCTGATGAAATTTGAGTATGTGACTCCACACAACAGGTCATATGTCTTTGGTACATCTAAAAAATATATGAAGTGCATTGGCATTTTTCAATAGCTGAAAGGTCAGTTGTTAGATTTTTCATGAGGGTGGAAACAAAGCAGTGTTGGTCGCGTGGATATATTTTGTTTGTTTGGGGTTGCTTTTCAGTTTGTTTTTAAAAGCTATTCGTGCTTTAGCAGAGCACTCGGATGACATTGTGTAACTGCCATAATTGCTTTATTTTCATTTTTACTTCTGCATGTTTGTTATGTTTGTACAGCAGTGTCATAACAAGCTAATAGTGCCCTAAAATGTTCCCATCTTTTATGTTGTTTTGTTTTGTTACCTTTAAGTTGTTTCATAGCCTTGGACATTAACGCATTAGATAGGTACTTTTTATCTGAGTGGCATATTCTTCTACATAATCCAGTTAAAACAAAATGACACCATGAAATAAACTTTAACTTAAAGATAATAACAAAAAAACTGAACTGTTATAACTTTAAAGTATTCATTCATTTTGGTCACTTACTAAGTTGAACTGTTTACTTACTGCAGTTATAGTTCATAATCTCTTTGTATCATTTTCTAAAAAAAAAAAAAAAAATTGCACACTGTGATGGAGCATTATTTGCTCATTCTTCCTTGCAAATTTGCTCAGGCTGAGTCAGGTCAGCTAGAGAACGTTAATGGACAAAAATGCTGTATTCCTGTCTCAGATTTTCAAAGGGAATAAGGTCAAGAGTGACTTTCGAAGACCTTTTTTTTTTTCTTTTTTTTTCTAGCCACTCCTGTTAAGTTATTGTCTATACATATTTAATATAAATTTTCCCCCCTCCTTTGGACTTTTTTTCTATACTGGGCACCATTCATTTACCGTTAATTTTAACACATTGCCTGTCCTAGCTGCTGAAATGTAGTCCCTGGCTCTGCAAACTCCCCACGAGCGTGACAGGTTGTTGTATTTTTAAAAAAAAATTGTATATAAGGCTCAATACCTGCAAGACCAAGGTGTCTGCTTGTTGAACTTCCAGATGTCAGAGAAGCTCTGCTTTTGTGATCCTTCAATTCGTTTCTGGAGGAAATTTGATTCTGCCATCCACAGGGTCACAGATTGAGATCATTTCTGCAGGTTGGACACTCAGGGTTGTGGGGAATTCACAGTTTTACGTTTTACACCTTGTTGCAAACAATAATGCATTGTTCAAAGTCTTTCAAGTTAAAGTCTCTTAAGTCTTGGGAAGTTTTAATTATTATTTTACACGGTGCTCATGTCCTTGTAGATGAGGAAAAATGCAATTTAATCACGTTCAACAATCTTAGACAACCAAATGTGAAAAAGGGGACTGAATGCTTTTTTTTTTTTTTTTTAAGTATATATGTACTGATATGGCCTAATTTTTCTTTTCAAAGATTGAGCATATGATGTAATGTTTTATTTAGCCCTAATTTCATTTCAAAAGGCAAAATTGTTTATTATTATATTTTTATTTATATTTAGAGACATCTAATAAAATAACATTTTAAATGTTTAAATTTGCTTAGTTCTCATTATATAAGAACTAAGTGTTATAAACAATAAATATATTGGATTATTTATTTGTATAACTTTTTTTATTTTTCCCTTATAAGAATAAAACATTTATAGAAATGAACATATTTACTACAGTTAATACACATTGATGCCTCTCATGCCTATTTCATATTGTAGCGTTTTACTTTAACTTATTTTTCTTTTTCTTCACCATTTTATTTTATTTCTTTAATTAGAGGATGAACTTTGTTGAAGATGAACCGACATTGTTTTCCTAGTTTAAAGGTTGAAGAGAATGTAATTGCAGAATCAATGGCATTTTTTGTTTGGACAGAGTTTGAAATCTACACCTGGGAATTCAGCATGTTTCAGTCCAAATTGCCTGTGTGTAAATCTTCCCAGAAAGTATGTAGGAAATCCACAGCTCTTCTCATGTGTCATTTCTACCCCCATGTGTGTAATAATGTTTGTCTTATTTGATGTAAATGATGGCACTTTTCCCTGAGCCACTTCACACTCCTGATTGAAGGAAACAGTTTTTGAGTTCTTCGTAGGTAGCCGCACATGCCAGTATGAGATCAATAATCTGAAATGTGTCTGTATTTAGTTTGTGGGATATTTTGCACATCATTTAGAAGGCTGACACGTTTTTTCCCACCCATATTTACTTGTGTTTGCAAGGGGAATATACTTTGCTGTAGCAGATTTTATGTAACAAAGGATATGTCACTATAATAAATTCTTTTTATTAAAAAACATATCTTTGTATTTAATATAATAAACGCTGCTCTGCGTTTAGAATTTACATTGATGGGCTTTAGTGGGTGGTTAATCTCTTTGAGCTACGAATGCTGGCGTTGGAGCGGTTGAAATAACTACATTTCCCATGAGCCTCTGCCGTCACGTGGGCTAAGGAAGCTAAATCGATGAAGAGGGGCTAGTTGGTATTACTTGATTAAATCTTGATTTTATCAAATGAATATCACTGTTTACGACTTTTTTTAAAAAGCAGCGATTAGAAAAACATTTTTTTTTATCTAAACAACGTGTACGGCTCGGACGAACCATTGATGTCAGCAGCAGGAATCATCTAACATAAGGTAACTTCAATTTTGTATTAGCAAACCCAGCTAACTATTCCTGTTAGCTTAATACGAAATACGAAGATGCAGAGATCAAATATTAGCTTTCGTCTTTTAGCTCAGTACTCTTTCTATACCGCGCTGTATTTAATTGTTCGTTTTCATTTTATTTATGTACGTGGCAATTGAAGAAATTTCATTTTGTATGTAGCCTTAATCCGCAATTTTTTATTAAATTTTAATCTAGCTAACGTGAGTTTTAGGTCGTCATTTTCACACGATGCAGGTTTCCCCGCTGGCTGTTTCTGAGAGAGCAGCAGTTTTGTTTTGCTCTGTAGCGATGTTTTGGTCATAGATTTATTAATTATTATTTTTTTTAAATGTCCTAACAGTTTTTCTATGTTCCTGTTTCTCCAGCGGAGACATCCAGTGAAGGAGAGACGACGAGAGAGAAACAATGATGGTGTTTGAACTGCCAATACACTAAGTTCTCCGAGACAAGACAGCTGATGAAAAATTACTGCAACGTTACAGATCGTAAGAGTCATTATTTTCCAAACGGTGGATAAATACGAGCCTAAAACTGAAACCGCACGAGTGAAAACACTTGCTTCTCACTCACTCGGAGTCAAATCATGGTTTCGCTATGTATTTAGCCATATGTCAGGTTGTCGAGCAGCTTCAAATCAGACAGTTTTTGTTTGCTTTCGCTTCATCGTGTCTTTGTTTTGTGGCCGAACACTATTTAACACTACGCAACTTGCACAGGATAAAAAACGTAATGTGAAGACAGTCAGAGGGGAAACGAACAGCCGATCGACAGAGAATTATATATCCTGATAATCAATTAATCATTGGATTCATTTTTTTTTTTCAAGCAAAAATGTCAAAATTTAAAGCTTTCTAGCCTCCCGAAGGAATATATTCGTAGGTTTTTTCAGTCTTGTTTGTTAATAATGTATTTTTGGACTCCTTGTGACAAACGTTTCAATTTTTGATATTTCATAGACTAAACAAAAAACAAATGATTTTCTAGATTATTCACTAGTGATAATCTTTGAATTACTGATTATAAAAATAGTTGATAATTTTCTAACAGATTAAACAACGGATTAAATGTCTCTAATCCACTGATTTCATTCTAAGGTTCTAATTGTAATAATTCGTCTTCCCTTTTTTATTATTTTTTATTTTATTTTTTTTCACAGCCAACATGGAAGACAAGGCAAATGGCTCTGTTGACACTAAAAGGTACCATCTCCCAAGTAGTGTAAGACGTAGTTTATTGAGAGATTTGAAAGAATGTGTTAAACTGCTGTTACAGTTCAGTATGCATCCACATCAAGTTGAATCCATCCACTGTGACCCCACAGCCCAGTGGAGAACGGTCAGATGCCAGACCCTGCCAGCTGGGGGGTCGTGGATGTTGTCAATTACTTCAAAGCAACAGGGTTCGAGGAGCAAGCCACTGCTTTTCAAGATCAGGTTGGTGTGCTTTTTCTGCTCAAAATTCCTGTCATGTGAGGAAAATAACCCAGGACGTCAAATATTTTTCTCTTCACCTGACAGGAAATCGATGGTAAGTCCCTGCTCCTGATGACACGTAACGACGTCCTGACGGGGCTGTCGATAAAGCTCGGCCCTGCACTGAAGATCTATGAGTATCATGTGAAACCGCTGCAGACTCAACACCTGAAGAGCAACACCTCGTAGCACCGCAGGCCGTCCCGAAACCCACCTCAGTGACAATCATCATGTCAGGAGACCCCAGGTTAGCTGCCGCTTCACAAAGACTCCTCTGGCCACAGTGGCACCTTAACGGGATTTGAATGCTGTATGTTTTTTAGAGCATGGACGCCAAAAATGGGTTGCACATGGAGTCCACTCAGCTGTTTACCCTTTCAGTCATTCTTATTTCTGCTGCTTGAGATATGTATTGTATTTTATTTTTATTCTTTGTGTGTTTGTTTTATTTAAAAAAAAAAAAAAAAAAAAAAAAAAAAAGAGAATTTGGGTAGGGATACTCTGCAGGTATGATTTTTTTTTTTGTGTGTGTGTGTGTGTGTGTGTGTGTGTGTGTGTGTGTGTGTGTGTGTGTGTGTGTGCGCGCATGCTTGTGTGTGTGAGTAAGTGTAAGTGTTTATGTGTGTATGCAAAGTGAATTGACCTAGATTGGTTTTTAAAAAAAAAAAAAAAAAAGTATTTGTATATGAGATGATATATAGTTGAAAACTGTATGTTCTGTCGTACCTGAACAGTTTGATACACAGAGAAAATTATTCTAAAGCATCCCATTTTGCCCTAATCCCAGTTTTTTTATGCTGTAAACTGTACAGCACAGTCCATAAGTCGTCCTTAGCATGTAACAATGAAGCATTTTGTTTTTCCCAGACACCAGGAGCGAACCAAAAGCCTCTTTGTCCCTGCACACCTACATTATTCAGGCTTGAGACTCTTCATATGAAAATATTTATGTGTATATATTCTTATTATGTTCCTACCTGTGGTGCTTTCAGCATTGTCGCACAGCCAACTGTATTGAAGTGTGTATGACCAATGTATATGTGCAACATAACACTGGAGTTTGAATATCTGAATCAGAGATTTGCAATAAATGGTGCTCTTTTTCTCACCAAAGAACAATATTAGTTTACAAGTTTATTGATGGTGGTTTTCTTGCATGGCCAAAAGCTTTTATCATGTTTTGGAAATCTTGAGTTCAAGTAGTAATTCTGACAAACATATTTCACCCTTTTAACCCTTTGTTCTCAAGAGCTTGATTAGGAATTCATGATGTCGCATTGACTTGTCTATTATATAGTTCATTAAGGTTGATGTGTTGATCACAGCAGCAGCATTTTCTGGATTTGTGCCAGTGCCCTCACAGCCTTGCTTGCTGTTTCCTGCGTACTGTCCCTGTGATGTTCCCTGAGGGGTTATCCAGGGGAAGAAGTACCTTTGAGGGGAAAAAGAATACAATAATATATCCAATAGTTCCATGTCTAAACAACTTGAAAGATTAATTTTAATCCAAACTCACTTCATCTTTGTTGACAAGGCCCATTTTTGTCATGTCTATGGTAAAGTAATGCTGATTGGGCATGACGATCTCTATTTCCTCCACCTGAAAGACAGAATACTTACTTTACAGTCTGAGTTTTCAGCCTGTTTTACATACTGTATGTGGTGTAGTATTGAACTTAAAATATTTGTAGTAATTGTTTTTGTGCACTTAAGTAAGAATTTAGGGGAAATTAGAGATGAATAGATTGAGTCCATGCTCACTCAAATTTTTTTTTTCTTCTGATAAATAAAATTTAGTTTTTATATATATTTTAGAAGCAGTGACTATGACGAAGAAGCTGAAATTGCTTATGTAAATAAAAATGGTTGTGAGGTGTTAGTGTGTGTTTTGATCTTAAAATCTAAATTCAGGCCTACCTCAGGAACTCGGTCCAGGACCAGAACCTGTGTCTCATAAAGGGTCTTCTGCACAGAGGGAGAGAATTCTCCACGATAGTAGGGGCCAGCAAACTTTTCAATAATTGTCTCCTTCACACACCTCCTACAAGGGCAGTATTGTGAAGATCATTAGATGTAGAAAATGATGAAATTTCACTCTCAGTATTTTTGAAACACATCTCATTCATTTGAAAAGGAGAGAGTTTATTCTTTGTGTGTTTGTTTTATTTAAAAAAAAAAAAAAAAAAAAAAAAACAAAGAGAATTTGGGTAGGGATACTCTGCAGGTATGATTTTTTTTTTTTGTGTGTGTGTGTGTGTGTGTGCGTGTGTGTGTGTGTGTGTGCACGTGTGTGCGCGCATGCTTGTGTGTGTGAGTAAGTGTAAGTGTTTATGTGTGTATGCAAAGTGAATTGACCTAGATTGGTTTTTAAAAAAAAAAAAAAAAAAAGTATTTGTATATGAGATGATATATAGTTGAAAACTGTATGTTCTGTCGTACCTGAACAGTTTGATACACAGAGAAAATTATTCTAAAGCATCCCACTTTGCCCTAATCCCATTTTTTTTATGCTGTAAACTGTACAGCACAGTCCATAAGTCGTCCTTAGCATGTAACAATGAAGCATTTTGTTTTTCCCAGACACCAGGAGCGAACCAAAAGCCTCTTTGTCCCTGCACACCTACATTATTCAGGCTTGAGACTCTTCATATGAAAATATTTATGTGTATATATTCTTATTATGTTCCTACCTGTGGTGCTTTCAGCATTGTCGCACAGCCAACTGTATTGAAGTGTGTATGACCAATGTATATGTGCAACATAACACTGGAGTTTGAATATCTGAATCAGAGATTTGCAATAAATGGTGCTCTTTTTCTCACCAAAGAACAATATTAGTTTACAAGTTTATTGATGGTGGTTTTCTTGCATGGCCAAAAGCTTTTATCATGTTTTGGAAATCTTGAGTTCAAGTAGTAATTCTGACAAACATATTTCACCCTTTTAACCCTTTGTTCTCAAGAGCTTGATTAGGAATTCATGATGTCGCATTGACTTGTCTATTATATAGTTCATTAAGGTTGATGTGTTGATCACAGCAGCAGCATTTTCTGGATTTGTGCCAGTGCCCTCACAGCCTTGCTTGCTGTTTCCTGCGTACTGTCCCTGTGATGTTCCCTGAGGGGTTATCCAGGGGAAGAAGTACCTTTGAGGGGAAAAAGAATACAATAATATATCCAATAGTTCCATGTCTAAACAACTTGAAAGATTAATTTTAATCCAAACTCACTTCATCTTTGTTGACAAGGCCCATTTTTGTCATGTCTATGGTAAAGTAATGCTGATTGGGCATGACGATCTCTATTTCCTCCACCTGAAAGACAGAATACTTACTTTACAGTCTGAGTTTTCAGCCTGTTTTACATACTGTATGTGGTGTAGTATTGAACTTAAAATATTTGTAGTAATTGTTTTTGTGCACTTAAGTAAGAATTTAGGGGAAATTAGAGATGAATAGATTGAGTCCATGCTCACTCAAATTTTTTTTTTCTTCTGATAAATAAAATTTAGTTTTTATATATATTTTAGAAGCAGTGACTATGACGAAGAAGCTGAAATTGCTTATGTAAATAAAAATGGTTGTGAGGTGTTAGTGTGTGTTTTGATCTTAAAATCTAAATTCAGGCCTACCTCAGGAACTCGGTCCAGGACCAGAACCTGTGTCTCATAAAGGGTCTTCTGCACAGAGGGAGAGAATTCTCCACGATAGTAGGGGCCAGCAAACTTTTCAATAATTGTCTCCTTCACACACCTCCTACAAGGGCAGTATTGTGAAGATCATTAGATGTAGAAAATGATGAAATTTCACTCTCAGTATTTTTGAAACTCATCTCATTCATTTGAAAAGGAGAGAGTTTATTTTTTTTTGTGTTTCCTCCTCTTTGGCAGATAAAGATGCAGTCATGAATATCTCCAGCTAAGACGTTGGGTGAATGCAACGTATTTACCATGCAGCGTCAAAGTCGACCTCCTTAACTTTGTTGTAGCACCACCTAGAGTAGACAGAGGTGCAGAAACACCTGTCTTTGGTATCTTGCAGAGTAGTGAAACGGTCTCGCAAGAAACCCTCAAAACCAGACTGAGTGGTTTTCAGCACTTTCATGTTCTTCACCCCACTGTGAACCACTGGGATTCCTGTGTGGGACACAGAGTCCTTATGAAGCTTTCTGACAGTTTGCAGAGTAGCACAGAAGGGACACCTAACAGCAGGCCTTCACACTGGACTAACTGAATTAGAAAATGGAGCTCATTACAAGACTTGAATCAGCAGCATCACTGATATGCAGCAACGACAAGCATTTAGCTTAGTTTTATCTCCTTTGCAGAAAATACAGAGGATTAATTCAACAAGCCTCAAAACTTCAGACTGGACATACTATAGATCACACCAGAGCATCTAAACCTCACTAATCACGTGTACTATCTACTGAGTGTGCATGAGCATAGTGTGTGGTTGTGCTTACCATTGAGATTCTGTTCAACATCGCAGAAGCGACAAGCCTCTGGACTGAAGATAAATGCATGAGCATGTTCTATCCCATTCTTAGAGAAAAAAAAAACTGCATTTCAGTCAATCAAATTATCACACTCACCAACAACAGACATTTTAAAGTTCAAGTTTGATGATGGATTTAGTACATAAGTGCTTGTGGCCTGATGTCACAGGGTGCTGGTGTACACTGGTACATCAATGCAACAAGATGAGCGGTTAATCCACTGGAGGTTAGCAAGAAGAAGATTTTTAAGGGATGTTTGAATTACTCTTTAAATTGTTTGAATCAAAAGATACTCAACTTACGCAATTACAGCAAGTAATAAGCCGAAATGTTGCGTTTAGTTCAGGACTGATCAATGAATCCTGTATTTTACCTTCTCCAGCCTTTTCCATGGAGCCTCCTCCATGTAAACTTTGGCCCTCAACACATGGTTGAAAGAGGTCAAGAAATGATTACAGATATCCAGGGAAAACTGCTCGATGGTCTGTACCTGAAGAGAGAGAGTGACAGGCTGCTAATAAAACAATCTCCAAAAAGGTCTCAGTCATATGAGAAGTAGTGTTATCTAGGGTGGATGGGAACACATAGAAGGGGAGACTTTAACAGAGGTTCTAACCAGACAAAATTAACTCGATATGTTTACCCTTTATGTTATCTGATCAGTGTGTGTTTGAGCTGTGGGTGAAAAGGGGTCCCTTGTGAAAGTATAGTGAATGATCATGTTAAGAGTCTCCCTGTTGACTGAATGACATAGCAGTGTTCTATTTCCCCCACATAAAACTCTATTAACTATTCTGGGAATATGACATTAAATTCAATATCTCTTTACTTACTTTAACTCTTGAAATTCAAAGTCTAATTTATTCAGTATTTAGCAAATTAACTGTAAGTAAATGTGCAAGTACTTTACATTGCCATCCTTCCTGTTGAATCTCTCGTCACCTCAGACATCTCTTTAGCTGTCCCTAGTCATTTAAAGCTTGAAGACAAAAAACTTTATTCTCTTAGGTCCTGTGAGACAAAGGTCACCCCTCAATGATGTTATAGTTAATTTTACAATCTCCTCAGTTGCACAAGTTTACTCTAAAACAACATGCTATCTTTCAACAAACATTACTAACATCCTCATATCAGCCTGCTTTACCCCTGTAATGTCCTGTATTAAGAATCAAGCCATTCCATAGCATTGCTGGACTCCACAGCCTCATAATGTGCAGAGTTTACTACTGAAATATCCTTCTCATTGGTTTAAATACTTCCCTAGTAACAAAACAAAAAATACTTTGCAAACATAATCCTGCTGAAATTTTTTTCATTTTCTCAAATTGAACTCTATGTAATTTTGGAAATTCTAATCAGTAAATCTCAATCAGTTGCAGAATTGAATGTTCCCTTTACACCTTATCATGAAGCTTCGGTCCTTATTAGTCTTCATTATTTTTTTTTTTGTGGATAGAAATTGCTGTCTATGGTACAATAGAAGCATTGCGATTAGAAGAAGTTTGTGGGGTTGCCCTTATTCACACTTAAAAGTGTCTGTAATGTGTAGCTACGGCCCTGCCTGAGGTTACAGGTACATGTTCCTGGTGTTTGTCATAGAGGTGGGTGACCTACCCCCTTGAGCTTGGCCAGGCCATGGACAGTGTTCTTGATGGTATCAGTGGGGATGATGTCTGAGTTGTCACCAGTTAGATAATCCTTGCGTGATTTGAGCGTAAGCTCCACGTCAGCTTTTAGCTCAATGATGGAGTGGTGGCTCCCCTGTCTCCTGATGACCAGCACCTTCACTGCGTTCTTGCCATAGCCTGTTCGCACAAACTCCACATTCTGCACACGCAATGGGACAGATTACTGTTAAAAGGGCTTTTTGTGCCATGAGTACACATTTTTCTGATATTCTAAACTGCAGATTTACTGTAATTGTTGTATCGAAATTGCAGGATTGTCTTCCTTTTATTTCCTGTAAAGTTTTGCCTTCAGTCAGTTTGTAATCTTTGTTATCTGTGTGCTTTTGATGTTTATTTTTGCATGAGTTTGCTATAAATATTTCAGTTAATGAGGAACTGTTCCCTCTAATTGGTTGCTTGAGCAGGATTGCTTTCATCATTCGAACATTAATTCATCCCTGTGAACTACTGCTAGTACTATAATACTGCTAATACTATGATACTGTACTTTATAACAATATATAATACTTGATACTATAATATCAAAAAAATATATATACGACAGGAATTTATCAATATGAAAATAATGCACATGTATATTTTTAGATTTTTCCAAGAGGAATAGTTATAACAGTCTAAATATGATTATAAACACGATTATTTAATATCCATAGTGTAAGAAGTAAGAAAAATACAATTAAATCTATATCGACAGAAATATTTTGAGTGGTTTACAGTTCTAACATCTGCAGGTCATGGTTTGGCCCCGTGGCCGCTGACCCCAAAAATGTGACAGATTCTAGTCTGTCTCATAAGTCATTTAAGGTAGCCTCCAATGATTAAAAAAAAAAAAAGTTGATCAAGTTCTGTCGGTTTAAAAAAATATTCCTGTGTAAAACATAATGACTGTTACCTTATCTGAAGCAGTTGCCATGGTATCTTCTGTCGCTTTACCTGCTCTCTTCTGGCCACAGTCCGCGTCCTATTTCCAGCATAAGGTGTCTTTACTGATGGAGGAGGCCTTTGTACAGAGGGTGGTTCTACTTTTGCAATCAGGCTATTGGAGGTTATGTTAGGCAAAGTTTAAATCTGTGTTTGCACTCACAAACTTGCTTTATTATGTGCACTTGCAGGATCACAAAAAAAGCAAGCTACATTTTTACAGATCTTTTTTGTCGTGTTTCATTCTGATTCTGGTGTTTTAACATAGAAGAGGTTGATCTCTACTACTGTGTTTTCTCATAGTTCCAGTCAGTGTCTGGTCGCATTTTTAATTGAAACAGGTGCGACACCCTGCACAGACTTAAGTCTTCTGCAACTTAATGAGTGCTTGTGTAAATTCTGAGAAAATTTGAAATCTGAAGATTTATTCAGAAACAAACATGTTGACCCCACACACCACTCTTCCAATAATGCCTCCTTTATAAAGACTTGATAGGTATTACCAAATTGCGTTACTAAAGATCATTTGCTAATGTTCCAGAAATAGGTTGTGAGCTGCTAATAGAGAAAATTTGAGGTTGGAGGATGTAAGTTGTACATTTTTTTGACAGTCTATGTTATGTATTGAAATCAGTTCCAGCCAATACATTTTACTAGATTGATAATAGTCCAGAAGACAGTCTGCGGATACAGTTTATACAGATGTGTCCTGACCATATCACCTTTGTTTTTTAAAAGCTTTTTTTATTATACATTTAAATGCATTCTCTCTAACAACACTCCACTCCACTGGCAGTGGAAAGTAACTAAGTACATTTATTCAAGTGCTGTATTTAAGTACAATTTTGAGAGACTTTCATTTCTGGTATTTTGGGGGGGGGCTGAACCCTATATCGAGAGAAACTTGACTGAACTACCTAGCTGCATATAAGTAGTTAAACAATAAAATGCTGCTTACACATTGAAACATCAGTATCAACAATCTAATGTCATTCACATTGTTTTATAATGATATATCAGTCGTGGAGCATTAACTGCATAGTAAGTACATCTAATTTTGACACTTAAATTACATTTTGTTGATAATGCTTATGTTTTTTTCCCGACCATAATGACCATATGCCCTGATTATTTCAACATTTTTATTTTTTTTTAGATAAATGTTAGAACACATTGTTGCTGATGGAATGGATTGATTTTAAGGTCATCCATAAAAACTTTAATACATTATCTCACATTTACATTCTTTGTAATGATTACTTTCTCATGCTGTGTGTTCTCTATGTCAGTAACAGTTGAACTGTTTTTCTGTCCATGTTTACTTCTTCACCACTGGTTTCCCATTTTGAAGTGACTTGAAAACACAGATAAAAAAAGGAACTGCACAATTCAAGTTTTGGTGATTTAAGTTTAATCTCAACCTCTAAAAAATGCTTTTCATTTAATTCATCACCTCAATCAATGGCAGTAAATATGTACAAATAGAATACAAAGTCAGATGAAAGTTGTTCATTTCACATCTTTTTTTAGTTTCATGGTGAGATCATTTTTTGACCACATAGTTTCCAGTTCAGTGATCAGCAGTTCCATCCCTTTAAAAGAGTAATAAAAGTACAAAAAAATACAAAAAAAAAACTGGAAAAGTACAGTATTTAGACTTGAGATTCTTACACATTAATGGCCCATCAAAACATCCAAACATTGAATTTAGCCCTAAAAACCCTCGCAGTTCTTTCAGCATTCCCTGTCATGTGACAACATCTTATGACTTCCTCTTTTGCATATGTATGCAGATATACTGAGTCCTCTTTCAAAGTTACTCAATCAGAAAGCACACAACCCAACAATAGAGTCCAGATTCACTTATTTTGTTTCCTGTCTAGTTCTCATCAGATGCAAGAGTCTTTCAGGATGGCAACACACTTCAGTTTATGCCTCCATACAGCTGTCATGGTCTTGTGTTGTACAGTGTGTCATACTGACATTTCCTGTAGAAATGAAGCTGGCAAGCCTGTTGATTGGTGAGTTTATATTATTCATAAATGTATACTGACAAGAATTAAGCTTGATGGCACAATAGCTATACTACTGTGTCTTTTGGTAGATAAACAGAAAACTATCTGTTGGTAATGTGTTTTGATACATTGAGGCATGACACATATATATTACAAACCTGACCTTTTTTGGGAAATAAAAAAAAAAATGTATATTTCTCTCATGCAGGTTTATCATCTACAAGTTGCCCAAGTATAAAATTGGCGAGCTCGGCAGTGGGGTGGACTACATGTACCTGGACTCCTCAGTAGAGAGCTGGCAGATGAGTAAATACATGGTTAACATGAGTGAAGGAGCTATAGGGAACACACTGAACCAGCTTTACACGGAAAAGGCCTATAAGGTGAGATTATGTCCCTGTTCTTCACACGGCTTTTATACGCTGATTACTGTGTGGGGAAATATACGGACTCTTGTTGACACTCTTTTGATTTCTATGTGAAACTGAACCGAAACTGGAAATTCACAAGCTTCTCCGTCTAAATGAAGTACAAACCACAATCCTCCTCATGCCATATACTTATTGTTTATAATGCAGATTTACACTTACTTGCACAGGATGATATTCATTATTCTTGCATTCTTACAATGTTTTCAAATTTTACCGTGATCCAGAAAAAAAGGAAAGAAAACTGTATAAACAAAAGTGGTGGGGAAAAAGAAAATTGATAATTATATTGAATATAAAGGGGGGATATGTAAAGACAAAAATCATACAGAAACTAAAAAAAAATCTCATCAACAATCCATGCTTAATAATTACTCAGTCTATTAATATACTATTGAACTGATTACAGTTGAATCTATATTTTCTCACTCTAAATCTGCCTCTTCTAATAATAAATTCCTCCATACCTTTTATTTGCGGACTTCATATTTAAACCATTTACTCCACTGTATTGAATATTCCAGTTTCTGATTTCTGACTCTGTACATTATTCTTTACATGTCTAAATCCTAAATCCTCTAAACCTTAGATGTAGCAACAGTAGGATATATTTTAGAAGTCCAACCGTTGCCATAAATAATGCAATACAATTATTTGCTTTTTTAGATGAAACGATCACTGTCAATATGAAGCTACAGCCAGGAGCCAGCTTGCTTAGCTTAGCATAAATACTGGAAAGGGGGGGGGCAGCTAGCCTGGCTACCTGGGTCTGTCCAAGGGTAACAAAATCAGCCTACGCACATCTTTGAAGCTAATGAATTAATACGCTATATCTCATTTGGTTCACCCATACAAAAAAATGTAAAAGTGTAAAAATGACAATTTTGCCAGCTGCCAGCTATAGCCATATATTTACTGCACAAATATGAGACTTTGATTCTCTCATCTATCTTATGGTCAGGGTATGGGTTAGATTTATTTTCCAGAACGTTGAGCTTTTCCTTTAAGAAACTAATAGCTGTTGTACTGTGTAGATTTCAAATAAAAATCACACAGTGAAAAGTGTAATTCTCTATATACTCCTGTATGTATACGACACATTTTTCCATTAGTCTAACAGCTCGGTCTACGCCCTCTACAATGATTCTCCGCCAATCCTGGATTACATTCAAGGATACGGACACACCAAAGGTACAGTGGATTATGAAAAGCGAGTTAGGCCCAGAACCTATGCTGGACCACACTTTACCTGTTTGCTTCTTTTCTATGCTCTGTGCTCAAATATACATTAATTTAATACAGTCAATTCCCAATAAAGCTTTTTCTGTTTTGTTTTTTTGTGTGTGTGTGTGTTTTTCTGTTTCCGGCGTCAGACAAAGGAAGTATGAAATAGTGACTGAAACGCGGCCCATTAAGACCACATGGCAACGCTGCCTGTAAATACCCCCTGATGAGGCAATAGAAACTTTTTTCTTTAATCAATTCGAAAGAGTAACAGCCAATAGTGTAACACCAGCGCTCAGTCGCATGGCGTTTGCCTGACAAATGGTGTAACTTTATCACTCGGTCAGTCACTCAGTCGCTATGATTTCACTATGATGAATGCCACAGAATATACAGCACAGTGTATTTATCTTATGTGTCTTTAAACATAACTGTTATTTTGCATCTGTGTGTTAATGCTTATAAGTGTTTAGACTCTTTGGAGAAAAATGTAAGCAAAGTCCCTAATTATACAGTTCTCTTGAAATCCATTTTAAGTAATCAACCTCTGTCAGGGTGCAGTCTGTTTGAAGACAGGCCACCAAATGGTATCACTGTCAACACATATTTTATTTATGACCAATGTATACTTTTTTGTCTATAATACTTGATGTCAGATGTATTTCCAAACTGCTATTCAGGCTTTAGAGTGAAATGATTCTGCAAAAAAGGACGGATCAATATTTTTTTGATGTCCGCAGAAATGGGCAAAGAACATCTGATAACTGCTGTTGACTTTTGATTAGCTGATGCGCTGTTTGTGTGTGTGCGTGCTTGTTTTCACGTATGTTTGGGTTTAAGTAGGTGCTTTTGTGTGTAAAGAGTTGCTTGTGTGCATCCTGCAGGGGTACTGCTCTTTGACCGCTCTCAAGGTTTCTGGCTGTCACACAGCATTCCCCACTTCCCTTCATTCCCTGAGCGAGGCTACCTGTACCCCTCCTCTGGCAAAGTCAACGGCCAGACTGCTCTGTGCGTGACCTACCGGTATGAACAGTTTCTCCGTATAGGTGAGTGAACGCTTATGAAGCAACAGGGCCTGACCTACTCCTGCTCTGTACACATCCCAGTCTTCACCTTACAAAATTCTCTATTTGCTGGAAACAAGACAACATTTACTCTGTTACCTGGCCCCATGTAAGATCATCAGTAGCTTGTGCGCATTCTATTCATTCATGACTCCAAATATAAACACACCTGAAAAGTTTTGTCCAATGACATTTAAGTTTGAGTTTTAAGGTCCCCCTCAACTCCATTATCATGATTGAGTATGCAACAGTGAAGTTGGAGGCATCTTGTGTCCAACAGTTAAACTTGAAATGAAAAATATCAACTGTAGAGGTTCCTGATTTTTTGTTATAAAACATGTCTGGTTGGGGTCTTTAAAGGATTTCCCAAGAGTTTCTAAAGGACACCCTAGGGCAGTGAGAAACGCAGAAATATTATGAGCAATACCGCTTATAAATGTTGTCGAGGGTGTGATAAGAGTATTTGACAGATATAGAGTCTTGACAGATGATGCCGTTTGTTTTGTATTGTACTGTATTGTATTGATGTTTTGTGTGATGTGTGCCAATGCAACATTTGGTTGCTAAGGTAAAATCTGGCATTCATAAACCATTTAAATAAATTTAAAAAAAAAAGAAAACATGATGAAACAATTAAATTGATATAGATGGAGAACAGCGTTTTATGGAGCTGTGTTCTCACAGAGAAACTTCCACAGACACAGATTTAGACATATCCAGCATTCATTCAAGTCAGTTTTGGCTTGATATTGTCTATCTGCAAAATAATAATCCAGTTCAAACCTACCAGTTAAGATTCAAGCACATCATTTTCATTTACTTTTTGGCTGTTAGAAATACTGTCCCTCTTTATAGCAGCCTGTAATGCACCCTCTATTTTCTTATAACATACAGTATCTGTTATTTCTCTCTCCCCCTCTGCTGCTCCAGCAAAGCAGATGGCCTACCTCTACCCACGTTTCTATAACTGCTCTGTACCGGCTGCATTCTCGGCCGACCTGCCACAGTTGGACGAGTTGTGCGAGGGCTCCAAACCACCACTGGTGTCAGATAAGAGGGTGGAGCAGCTTTTCTCAATCCAAGGGGACAAGTTCGTCAGTTTTGTCAAATCTGAACACTTTGTGGATGGTAAAGCATTCCTTGTGTACTCTTGGTTATTTATATTTGTTTTGTTTTTTTTTTTTAAAGACAGTCACTCCATTGGTGCTGTTTAAAACAATATATAAATTTTGTGCAAACAAAAGCATCTATCCGCTTTTTTGTTTGCACGTCTTACTTGTCTGCCACAGCCGCTCATTATCAGGTATAGACACACTATCATCTCAAAACAGTGAAGTGCATAACCACACCCCACCCAAGGCCTTCAAAAGTACTTTCTGCTTCTCTTGTTTTTGCTTGTGACCCCCTGCAATGAGGCAGTATCTATTTGTATATATCCATATTACTATGGACAGTCATGTGCAGTTGATTTTTCCTCTCATATTGTTCATTTGTAGGATTTCTAGAGGCCCTGAAAAGGTCACATTTTTACTGTAAAACATCACAGAGCTCATTTAAAAATTCATTACACTCATTACAGCATAAACACACCTCTGAAAACCTGATATACTAAATGTTCAATTACATAAATCAATTTCCAGTTGTGTTCAAGTTTGTGCTTGTGAATTCATGGATTTACATCATAAAAAGACAGCAAATACATAGAAATTCTCTTTAGATTTATTTCATTTGAAAATTTTTCAAATCTTTTGTAAAACATTAAACCTATTCTAATGCATTTTATAACCAAGTGTACATTCCTATTTAAATTTTTTTTTTTTTTTCAAATTTTATTTGCAATAGTATGTGTTTTTTATCCTACTTCCACTGAACTGACCCTCTCACTGGTTCACATTCAGATATCTACACGGGCTGGGTTGCTCAGGTCCTGGACGCCGACCTGCTGGTGGAGACCTGGCAGAGACAAGGTCACGAGCTGCCTTCCAACTGCTCCCTGCCCAGACACGCCCTGAACATCAAGAGGATTCAGCTTCCTGGATCAATTCTGTTCCAGTCCCACTACGACCACTCCAAGTGGTGTGTGTCACGGACGTATGAGGACCAGGTGACCTGCCTGGGGGACCTGAACAGGGAGAGGGCCCAACAGTGGCGTGGCGGGGGGCTGATCTGCTCCTTCAACCCCTTGATTTACAAGGCTTTCAGACAGGTGGTGAACTGGTACATTGAGTGTTGAACAAGAGAGAGAGAGGTTTTGATTGGGACTGTATTAGTCATTGACTCTGTGTTTTAAACATTTTGAATTAGTCCATTGGATCCGAGTCCGGTTTACTGAAGACCTTCAACCACATGAATCACAACCCTCATCTGTGTTTATTTGAGTATTTGAAACTAGATTTGTTCACTTTTATGTTTATATCTAATCCTGCATATATATATATTTAAACTTTAAAAGGTGAGAGATAATGGTGGCCTGAAGGTTAGATACTGGGATAATTCTAGGTCTAGGAAAGTGAGAGAGCAGCACTTGCCCTTCATCTAATATCACCTCTGGCTTAGCCATAAGCAAAGGCTTAAGTAAGTTTGCTGTGAGTAAATGAGGTCCACGCTCTCTACCAACATATGCACTGTATCGATCAAAAGTTTTGTTATATTGCATGTGAGTGCAGACTGTGACTGCATTTTCCTTCACCAGGCCTGGGCAGTTTCAACTTTTGGAGGAAGAAGTATCAGGCTTATACCTTAAGCAGTTGGTGTCTTGAGTAAACAGCGTCGCCTAGTGGCCAGGCCAGTACTACATGCTGTCCCTATACTGCTCTTTACACTTAGCTGTTTATTTCAGCCTAAATTATTATTTTCCATAAACAAACCACAGGATTAAGAATATTTCAGAGTCACATTCTCAATTCGAATGATAAAGATAGTGGCTCTATTCTGTCTTGTATAAGGCACTAATTACCAGACATTTCATGAAACAGGGAAAACTGAACTGGTAGAACCTGGATAAACCAAACCACCCCTCAGCTTGTGATTTTTATACTGTACCTGCTGATGCAAGACTGAACTTCCTTTGTCAGCACCACCTTTATCACTTACTTGTTTTACTCAAAATGGAGGAGATTTTCATTTATCAACGCTAGTGTCATGCTGACCATCTTGTTTCACACATCTAATGACAGCTCCAGGCCCCATCCTCCAAGATGGCTTTGATTGAGATAAACAAATTACAATAAGACAAGTGGATATACAAGTACCTCAGAGGGCTCTTGCTGTTGAAAACTAAGAAAACCAGGCCACCATAACTGTTACTGTCAAATTACACAATATTCTTGTGCAATGTTCTACCCCAGGATTCACTCTTCAGACAAAACTGGTTTGACCAGCAAAGACAAAGACATCATACATGTTCTGCAGGTCCACCAACTGAATTTTTCTTTTCAGTATTTGTAGTCTAGATTTGTCCTGTTGTTTGTTGTTAGGTCCTGGATACTTTCAGTGGCAGGTATGGTTCTATCTGTTATGTAATGGCGTGGAAGTGCCAAATAAATGAAGCATTCCAAAACAACATTTAATTTCAATTATTACTATTCTTTCTTAGAAACACACAAAAATGTTGTGTTTGTTATATTGAAAATGCTTGAATAGAATAAAAGAGTATGGGAATAGTTTTAGTTCTTTTGCAGTGCAGAATTAGTCATTTCTTAATTTTTTTTAAGTTACAATAAGAGCATTCAGTTTGAAGGTACCTCAAATTTATCAATATCACATCCATATTCATTAAAACTGGTCTCTACTGTAGTAGGAAGCAGATAAACCCTTCTGTTGGCCCCCGCTTGTGACAGCCACAGCCATGTCAGCACTCTGATGACAGACAAGAATCAATGATACAGCTACAGCGAACCCTGTGAACTAGGAACAAGGAAGTAAGAAATTAAGGTTTCAGTTTCCTGTAACAATGAGATATGATTATAGCAGCTTTGCAAGAGGATGGTTCAATACATAAGTAACATGTTCACGTGTTTATATATGCTAGAAATAATGACAGTTTAGTAGCTTTTAAAAAACTACATGATGACCCTCATATTTATCAGAAAATGGAAAAAGGTAAGTAACCTTATTTTTATAGTTTGTTACACTGCATAGAGTTTATACATTTTTTTTGCTTAGAGGTGCCATTTTATTACAATGTTGAATGCAATTTTAACTACTCTCGAAAATGGAAGTGGTTGTCTTGCGCAATTTCAACGATTTCTGAGAAATATTGCGACAAACAGTAAGAGTTGATGAAATAATGATAGTTTAGTAGCTTTTAAAAAACTACATGATGAGCCTCATATTTATCAGAAAATGGAAAAAGGCAAGTAACCTTATTTTTATAGTTTGTTACACTGCATAGAATGTATACATTTTTTTTGCTTAGAGGTGCCATTTTATTACAATGTCGAATGCATTTTAACTACTCTTGAAAATGGAAGTGGTTGTCTTGCACAATTGCAACTCTTATTGTTTGTCACAATATTTCTCAGGAATCGCAGATGAAATTCTTAGATGAGCCTTGCAATTAATTGATTATACAACACAAACCCACATCAAGGATTGTGTTGTATTCTTAATTTCAAAAGAAATTCATTAAGGAGAAATCAGATAGAGGGCATTTAATGGTTTCAGTTACTATACAGTTACTGTGACTCATATTCTATAGCTTTCACAGTCATAGATGTAGCTGTAACACATATACAAACACCACATGTCTACATATGGGTTACAGATGTGCAATTTAAATGGCATCAAACTAGGTTCATTCTTGTCAGTAGTTTGACGAAAATAACCCTAACACAAGGTCCATTCATTAGCACTTTCTTGAGCTTTAAACCAAACCCCAGAGCCTTCCATAAAAAAAAAAATTGTTTAGTTATCATTATGTGTCCTAATTACAGAATTTGAGTTATCGTAACCGCTGTCCACAGATTAAACCTTGTCACTAAGACCACTGAGTTTTTCTTACACTATACGTCAGTACTGCCTCCTATTTTGTGATTCTGTCATGCTTATGTTGTATTGTTGCAGAGAATAGTGATGAGTTTCCTCTTAGATGTTTTGATCCTTCTTCAAGGCTGTGACTCAGATGTGAGATGCAGGAATGACAATGGAACTGATGTTGACTGGTTGGTAGAAATTTTGAATTGTTGCAGTTTAAATTCCCGCCCGTACTCAGTTTCAGGATACACATTAGAATATATTTATCTCTGTACCATTAGGTATATTTTATACAAGTTGCCCAGCATGAAAGATGACGGTTTGTCGTATCTGTACATGGATGAGAGCACCAATGGATGGATACTCAGTGGAGAGAAAATGAACAGTAATTCTGGGACTCTGGCAAACACCCTGAAACCTCTGCTGGACTTCTACGACAGAAGGGTAACGTACTCAAGGAAACGAGTCTCTCTGACATGAGAGCCCTCAGTAATCACAATCAATATGAGTTTCTTTGTTTTGGTGTAGATTGAAGGCTTTGGATACATGCTCTACAATGATCAGCCTCCAAATCCGTATGTTGCTCCTGCATCGTTTGGCCACAGCAAAGGTGGGAAAAGCAGTGTTCCACTTTATCGTTTTCAAAGTGAAAAGAATCCCAATCTAACAAAGCTCTGTTTCTGTTTTTTTCTACTGTTTTACCTCCACAAGGAGTCGTGATGTTGGACAGACAAACTGGAGTCTGGCTCTCACACAGTACACCAAAATTTCCAACATATCGCAGCAAAGACTTCTGGCCAAAAAGTGGCAACGCTAACGCTCAAACATTTATGTGTGTGACTTACTCCTATAATGATTTCAAAGAAATAGGTATGTTAATATCAGTTATATTGCCATCCTCTTTTGACAGATTTTTTTTCCATTTACCAAACGGAATGACAATGCAAATATTATTAATTTTGATTAACTAAATTCTCAGGATTGCAGCTCATGTACATCCATGCTTATTCATATGACTCTGATATACCACCAACCTTCCAAAATGAGCTGCGATGTGTGGCACAGCGAAGCTGCTACCCAAAGAAGGAACCCTGGTTTAGAGAGAAGACACTTACTTCAAGGAAAGGACATCATTTCCACAGCTTTGCAAAATACAAACGGTTTGGAGATGGTGAGTGTCCGCAGTTTTGAGAGTTAAAATTATATATTATTTGGTTTATGATAAACTTGACTAGATTTTTTAACAGGCGTAAGACATTTACAATACTCCTTTCAAAAACAGGATGTCTGTCCTGTTGTTTATTGAAAAAAAAATTAAGTGCCCCGTATATTACCAACTTTTTGTTTTGTTTGCAGTTTGTTTGTTTTTTTGAATGTATGTATGTATGAAATGTCTATCTAAAATGTAGTCCCCATTGTCTGTTTGTTAACAAGGTACTCTTAATTTTCATGGTTAATAGTTTTATGTTCTGCATCATTCCCCCTCCCTTTGTAGATCTTTACTCTGGCATTATCGCAAAGGAGCTGAAGGAGCCTCTGTATGTCAAGAGCTGGGGAAAGATGCGTAACCCTCTGCCGTCCAACTGCAGCATCCCTTATGATGTGTACAATGTGAAGGAAGTAAAGATCCCGGGGGGGAAGCCCTTCAAGGACACTGTAGATCACTCCAAGTGGTGTGTGGCCCCTAAAGGTGACTGGACGTGCATCGCTGATATGAACAGGGAAGAAAGTCAGATGGACAGAGGTGGAGGAGCTATTTGCACTGATGATGTTGCAGTTAGGAAGGCTTTCTATCCATTGATTGCAAAGCATGACCCATGTAAACCTGAACGTTCACATTCTAATGCTCAACGCAGGGAGCTTTGAATGCAGACCCCTCATTGAAACCTGAAGCTACACGGAAAAAAACTAAAAAAGACAGGGACCTGACATTACATATCCACTCTTAAAATTTTTGCCTTGCTTTTTGGTTTTGGCTCAATACATACGTAACATGTTCACATGTGTTTATATATTCTAGAAATAATGATAGTTTAGTAGCTTTTAAAAAACTACATGATGACCCTCATATTTATCAGAAAATGGAAAAAGGCAAGTAATCTTATTTTTTTTTTTTTTTTTTTTTGCCATTTTATTACAATGTCGAATGCAATTTTAACTACTCTTGAAAATGGAAGTGGTTGTCTTGCACAATTGCAACTCTTATTGTTTGTCACAATATTTCTCAGGAATCGCAGATGAAATTCTTAGATTAGCCTTGCAATTAATTGACTATACAACACAAACCCACATCAAGGATTGTGTTGTATTCTTAATTTCAAAAGAAATTCATTAAGGAGAAATCAGATAGAGGGCATTTAATGGTTTCAGTTACTATATAAATACTGTGACTCCTATTCTATAGCTTTCACAGTCAGTCATAGATGTAGCTGTAACACATATACAAACACATATCCACTCTTAAAATTGTTGCCCTGCTTTTTTGTTTTTTGAAGTTTTACACACCATATTATGGTGTATGTGCAGCCCTGTGTTTTGTAGTCTGTATATGAAAGATTCCACTGTTTTTATTTTCAAATCATGTTCTAAGTATCAAAAGAAATAAAAAGGGCTGAATGAATACATTCATTTTAAATTACTAATTCCATGTTGCAATTGGTGTTTTTCTGTTAACAAGCAATTAAGCCATTTTTCAGTCATGGACAGATTAAACTGTCTGGGGGACACATGAGCTACTGGGCAAAACATGCAAGAACTTTCCATTTCTTAAGTTGTAGGTTTGTTTTGGTCCCTGATGGGAGGATATGTTTTCATTTGTTCTAAAGTCCTGAAAGAACCAGACGGGAGCAGAAATCAGGATTGTGAAAACTGATTTGTCAAAAAGGGAATAAAACAAATGTGATCATAAATGAAATACTTCAATCAAAAATCTATACATATTATTTCCATTCCTTGCTGATGTCGAATTTTTATAAAAGCCATGGGCTTAAATACAAGCACAGTATTAGAAGAATGCAGTAAAATCCAGTCATGTCTATATCATGTTCTTTTCATGTGAAATCATGTCCGGCTGTGCAACAAAGGCAAGATTGGGATAGAAATTACTCTCTGCTTTTAACAAGTTCGTCATAGTTTTTGTGTCACACATACAAGCATGAATTACTGGCAGTGTAGAGGTTGAGTAACAAGGTCAAAAATTTACATGTTGATTTGGACACTTAGATGTGACGAAAGATGTTTTTTTGGCAAACGAATATAAGATGCGGTTACCTGTGAACATCTCACAGTGAGCATAAAAACATGGGGATGCCACAATATGTAAGTAAAAACATTTACATTGTTAAAATTTGACCCTAAAAAATAATGGATGATAAAAACAAAAAAAATTAACAGAAAATTCATGTTACTGTTTTGATTATTATGAGTAGGCCTAAATGCTATTTTCTTTGTGTATAAGGTATTTTGATTTGAAGAAATTATGAAGTACAAACAATTCAAAATCCAACTCTATGGAAATATGAAAAACTGCAAAGATGCCATACTACATCAGAGAAAATAGATATAATTTTTCAACATTTTTTAAATTTCTATTTTCTTTTTTTGGGGGGGGGTGAGAAGATTAATATTATGATTATCATTTTTCTGTTTGGCCCAAGATATCTACTTCATATCATTAACACTAAAATTAAATGGAGTGACAAATGTCTTTGTTTCCATCTTTTGTTATATACACATTGATTTTACCTCTTGTGAGTGTGTTTTGTGTTTTTGTTCTTATGCCACCACAATTTAATGGCTTTTAGTTTTGTATTGGCTTAATATCTGAGTTTTATCTTCCGTAATTTAACAGACAAGCAACATGTCCTTTACATGAAGTGAGGGAGTCTTAAATTCACAGCAAACCTCAGAAAACAAACTATTAATACAATAAGCCTTGCACGCTGAGTGCTGTACAGTGCTTATAACTAGATTAATTTACCATGTTACATCCAATAGAACACACATAAAATTCAAAACCTATGATGTTTTAGATGCAAAATCTTTCACTTGAAACTAAAGTCCTCAGTGAAGTCCTCAGTGAAATTGATATAAAAATATTAATATAGCAAAACTGTACATTCAAGCACAAGTTCTGGTTCCTCAGAATTGTATTAAGTTAAATGTTAAATTTAATTTAATTGTATTAAATTAAATTTAACATTTAATTTAATACAATTAAATTAAATGTTAAATAACAAATTTAACATTTAATTTAATACAATTAAATTAAATGTTAAATTTGTTATTTTCCTATTCTGTATACAAGCTATTGTTTATATAATTTGCTACAATGCAAAAACTGTGAAAACACATTTGCAATTTTACCAATATGCTAATCATTTTTTCAATATGTTTGTTCAAATATTCTGTGTTAAAATTCCAGGAAGTAGCTTTTTAAAAAATATAGAACAGTCCTTCCATAGTAATACCACACTTTCCTGACCACCCCACCATCACGCCCCATCATACTTGGACTAAATAACATGGTTATTCAACAAGAGTCACTATGTTTTTGACTTGTTTGATATTCTGATATCCTGTTTGATGTTTCAGAGAAAAATAATGGCGCTGCTTGTCAGTGTTGGGATCCTTTTTCAAGGCTGTTATTCCAATGTAACATGCAGAAATGATGCTGACATGGAAGTGGACTGGTTGGTGGAAATTTCTTTGTACAGCTACAGTATTCACAGCTAAATATGTAATAGAATGTAGTGTAAAGTGAGTAGTTGAATTTTTTGTTCTTCACAGACTGACTACTTCAGTTTATTCTTACATCATTAGGTATATTTTATACAAGTTGCCCAGCATGAAAGATGACGGTTTGTCGTATCTGTACATGGATGAGAGCACCAATGGATGGATACTCAGTAGAGAGAAAATCAACAGTAATTCTGGGACTCTGGCAAACACCCTGAAACCTCTGCTGGACTTCTACGACAGAAGGGTAACGTACTCAAGGAAACGAGTCTCTCTGACATGAGAGCCCTCAGTAATCACAATCAATATGAGTTTCCTTGTTCTGGTGTAGATCGACGGCTTTGGATACATGCTCTACAATGATCAGCCTCCAAATCCATATGTTGCCCCTGCATCATTTGGCCACAGCAAAGGTGGGAAAAGCAGTGTTCCACTTTATTGTTTTCAAAGTGAAAAGAATCCCAATCTAACAAAGCTCTGTTTCTGTTTTTTTCTACTGTTTTACCTCCACAAGGAGTCGTGATGTTGGACAGACAAACTGGAGTCTGGCTCTCACACAGTACACCAAAATTTCCAACATATCGCAGCAAAGACTTCTGGCCAAAAAGTGGCAACGCTAACGCTCAAACATTTATGTGTGTGACTTACTCCTATAATGATTTCAAAGAAATAGGTATGTTAATATCAGTTATATTGCCATCCTCTTTTGACAGATTTTTTCCATTTACCAAACGGAATGACAATGCAAATATTATTAATTTTGATTAACTAAATTCTCAGGATTGCAGCTCATGTACATCCATGCTTATTCATATGACTCTGACATACCACCAACCTTCCAAAATGAGCTGCGATGTGTGGCACAGCGAAGCTGCTACCCAAAGAAGGAACCCTGGTTTAGAGAGAAGACACTTACTTCAAGGAAAGGACATCATTTCCACAGCTTTGCAAAATACAAACGTTTTGGAGATGGTGAGTGTCTCAAGAGTTAAAAATTTCATATTCAAGTTGATTATGTTAGAACACATCGGTCCACCCATGGGACACTTTAGCTTATGTGTGAATCAGATTATATTTACAGTTTGTTTGTTTGTTTGTTTGTTTGTTTGTTTGTTTGTTTGTTTGTAATAATTTTCTTGGCAAAGTAAAATCAGAAGTAAATCCTTTGCCCTGTTTGTGATAGGCTTTTTTATGAGACTGTTTTTGAAGGACATAAAGAAAACTTAAAGCATAACATCATGTTTAGTTGTGGCTGTTTCAGAGAAATGTTTAGGATTTCTGAGACTATAATTTGTGGTGTTGGATTGTAATTTATTGCTACCTATTTCTAAAATGTTGTCTCCACTGTTAATATGTTCAGAGGGAAACTGTAGTCATGGTTAATAGTTTTATGTTCTGCATCATTCCCCCTCCCTTTGTAGATCTTTACTCTGGCATTATCGCAAAGGAGCTGAAGCAGCCTCTGTATGTCAAGAGCTGGGGAAAGATGCGTAACCCTCTGCCGTCCAACTGCAGCATCCCTTATGATGTGTACAATGTGAAGGAAGTAAAGATCCCGGGGGGGAAGCCCTTCAAGGACACTGTAGATCACTCCAAGTGGTGTGTGGCCCCTAAAGGTGACTGGACGTGCATCGCTGATATGAACAGGGAAGAAAGTCAGATGGGCAGAGGTGGAGGAGCTATTTGCACTGATGATGTTGCAGTTAGGAAGGCTTTCTATACATTGATCACAAAGCATGAACCATGTTAACATAAACATGCAGGATAAAAAACACTGAAAAGTCTAGAATTACAGATGTTTTCAATATCCTGATCAAACGATATGAACCTTGTAAACCTGCACATCCACATAATCACAAGGCATTCAACACATGGAAGTGCAATTACAAACTCAAGCTCACAGCAGTTGGCAAGCACCAAATATTATAGGGGAATGATAAATGCAAAAACTCCTTGCACTATAGCTGATCTTGTGCCGCACAAACACAGGTCCCAGCTACTGCCTGGTTGACGTTTCTTTGTTTCCATACTCTCTCTATCTCTCTATATATATTTTTTTTCATTCCATCAGCAGTAAATGGTGCAAATAAAGAGAATTAAACCTGCTTTTCATTTGTGGCCTGTTATTCTTCCTGAAAAATGAATTAAAATACCCATTTAGATAAATTAATCCTACTAACAAAGTATGATGCTTCAGCATTATCAGAGGATGATGAATCAACTTTGACCATATAAAACTGAAGACTACAGGCAAACTTTAGCCAATTCAAAACTCTAGTGAGTTAACAGGCTTTATATTTGGCCAGGTAATTGATAAGCGTGGATTAGTTCAGTGTCTGACAAATTTGATCTTGCCTGAGTTGGTTTTAAGCCATTAGTAGTTTTAAATTTCTAATCTGGCTCTTTAGTTGCTAAATTTGCCACCAACGTTGCAAAGGTAGCATGACAGTTTTTCCTTCTTCATATTTTTGCAAAAGTTTATGAAATCCTGTTTTCACTTTTTCGTCATGGGATATTGAGTGTAGACTGAAGAGGGAAAAATATATATTTTTTGATTTTAGCATAAGGCTTTAACTTAGCAAAATATAAGAAAAAAGGGTGAAGGGGTCCAAATACTTTCCAAATGCACTGTAAGTACAAATTTGAATTTGAATTTACTTGAGTTATTGCTTTTCATGCCCCTATGTACATCTATCCCACTACAGTTCAGAGGTAAATATTGTACTTTTTTACTCTACTTATAGATTGAAATTTGTATGAAGTGTAATATGATTTTTTTGCTATGAATTAAACATACATACTTAATAATATGTACTATAATACTGTAATAAAGTCAAGAGTCAATTAATCGATTGGAAAATTGACATAAAAATTAACCCTGCAACTATTATGATAAGGGTCTTAGTCATTTTTAATGCAAAAACTTCAAACATCATATGCTTTCATGTTCACGAGTGAGGGGATTCTCTGTTTTTCCTTTTGATCATTTTGATGTTCTTTTTTTTAATACAAGTTTGAGATTTTTGACTATTTTTTGACAAAAAAACATTGTGAGGTGTGAAACTTTACAAACCAAACATTAATCGAATTGATTAATTGAGAAAATTATCAGATTAATCCATAAGGAAAGAAATTAGTTGCAGTCCTAGATTAGAATAAGCTGTTAGAATAAGCTCCACCTCAACCTACTACAACAGCTGCAAATTTCTGCTAACATATCAATGCATAAGTAATCATTTAATGATATAATGTATGTTAGTATAACACTCACAAGGACCATTTTTCTGCGTGGAATACTTTTGATACTTTAAGAACATCTTCCTGGTTATTTTTTACATAGTTTTCTTTAAGTAAAATTTTTTTTATTCAATTTTTGCGCTTTGATATTAGTTATTCTACCTAAATAAAGAATCTGAACACAAGAACACAGGTGAAATACTTGTCCCTGCTCTTTCTCCTCCGTACCACCAGGTGTCCCACACGTCCACCGACAACAACGAATCGGTCACTTCCTGTTCCCGGAAGTGAAGACACGGACAGGCAGCGAGCAGCAACAGCAGCACACGTGAAACAAACACAGACAGCTGACACAAGATGGACATCACAGAGGTGCCCGTGATTCAAGGTACCAAAGGTAAGAAAAAGAAGAATAAGAAGCCAAAGAAGAAGAGTGTGAGCGAGGAGGAGGGAACGGGAGAAGGCAGCGGAGCGGAGAAGAAGGAGGAGGAGGAGGAGAAGAAGATGGAGAGGAGTGGGGCAGCTCCTGTCTTCCCTCCCACCTTCAGTGTGTCCGAAATCAAGAACAAACAGCGAAGACACCTCATGTTCATGAAGCTCAAGCAGGAGAAAAGAATGGTAATGATCATTTAAAAGGCCATAAAGCAGGTAGATCTGTCTAAAGCCACATGTTTCGATGTGTACATATCTGGGTATCTGCCTGTGCTGGATCATGATTTAGCACCAGGACCAAACTTATTAGAGTAATTGTTTTTGTTTTGTTTTTTTTTAAATCAAAGATAACCTGAGACCACGATTTGCCGTCTCACCTTCCCACCGTGACCGATTCCATGTAAATAATAGTCCAAACACTGAATTTTTATGAGAAGGACAAAGAAAATGCATTTTATGTGGATCAGTCATGTCTTCCTGATACTCGTAATAAGGGCTGTGCGAGATAATGATCCAGCTATTTGGATAGGTGCATTCATTTTGGCAGCTATTTTGATAATAGAATAATTGCTCATTTTTATCAAGAAAATACGCTGCTTGTCTCTGTTCTATATGATTGTAAGTTGAATACCTTAAGGTTTTGGACAAATCAAAGAAGTATGAAGGTGTCAAATTTGTCTCTGTTGTCACTTTTCCACGACATTTTGACATTTTATAGACAAAACAACTAATGGACTGATTTATAAAATTATCTAAAGATAAATCAGGAATAAAAATAATCATAGTTAGTTTAATTTCTGCTCAGGATGAACTTTATAATCTTTCTTAAACTTGCTTAAATAGCCAGACCTGCTCCCTGATAACATCATTTATTTTAAATATAAATAGACTGGAGTTACTGTCCTAATATTTGCAAACCCTTTAACCAGATAGTGTTAAGTATTTTTACTATTTATCGTTGCCTATCCAGATCATTTAATTAATCAGTCTATCAACTTTCAGTACTGTGGTAAATATAAGCTTGAAGCCCTCTCTGAAATTTCATATTTTCTACTGTCTTTGTATTTCAGCAAAAGATGCAGCTGAAGAAAAAGAAGAAAAAAGAAAGGGAAGCTTTAGGTGACAAGGTGAGTCTTTTCTCTTTATCTTGTCCCAGATGTTGCCATTGACAGTCAAAAAAGAATCATATCACCAGGCATCCTAGAATGATGAATTTTATCTTTCAACAAGTCATTCACATTAATTCTGGGCATCTGTTGCTTCATTTATTCTGTCCCTTATGTAGGCACCACCAAAAGAGGTCCCCAAGACAATAGAAAACCAGAGGGTGTACGACGAGACAACAGTTGACCCACAAGATGAAGAGGTAAGGGCTGAGTTTGGTTGAGGATGTTCCAGTAATCTCAGGTTGTATTTGTAATGGATTAGCATTAATTTATGTGTGTGCGTGTTTTTCTGCCACCCACAGGTTGCATTTGATGAGGGAACGGATGAATTCTCTGCCTACTTCAACGGGCTTACAAACCCCAAAGTGCTCATCACAACATCAGACAGACCTAGGGGGGTGAGTAGCGGTCACTTGGCATTTTACATGTCTATCACTTTTATTCATTTATTTAGGCGTGACCTCAGTGTCAGCCACCAGTTAAGATGCACCTTAGGAAACTGCTTTTGACCTTTTCAAATTATACTCCACAGGTATATGTGGTAATACTTAAATAGTTTACAAAGTATATTATTTGGGTGTATTTCGGATTTAGTGTTTACATACTGTGTGATCATTCTTGATCCTGGATTTAGAAATGATTAAAATAGTTTAACTCAATCTGCTTTGTATATCAAAAAAAGATCTGCAACTTGCCCTAATGAAGCAGATAATAAAGTGTTGAGGCTATTTGTCATTCAGAGGGTGTGACTGAAATTTTTATTGGCTGTGTACTAACATGTATTGGACTGTCCTGAGGTTGTAATACGGCTTCGTGGAAAACAATCTTTGGGGGTTTTTTTGTTTTTTTGCCCGTCTCACTGTCTCTTCAACCCGCTGACCTGTGTCTTGCAGAGGACTGTGAGGTTTTGCGAGCAGCTGGCCACTGTAATCCCAAATGCCCACGTGTACTACAGAAGAGGTTTAGCCCTGAAGAGGATCATTCCTCAGTGTATCGCCAGGAACTTCACCTACCTCATGGTAATCAATGAGGATCGCAAAATGCCCAGTATCCTGAAAGACAGCTGTGTCAGGGGAAGGGAGGATTATACATGATGTTCTATGCTGCTTTATACCATCCAGTATTTATTACATGGCTTGACAAAAATGAGAGTTCTGTTTTGGTACTTTCACTGAAGTGTGCTGTAGGTTCTCTATGGTCAGCTTCCTTAACTGTGACTTCTAGATGGTATGGTTCTCTGTCACCTACCTGATGGGCCCACTGCACACTTCAAAGTCAGCAGCATTCGACTACGGAAGGAGATAAAGGCAAGTGCAGAAAAGCTTTCTTCTGTCAGTTACTCCAGTTTAAATATGTTGAAAATATGCAAGAACCAATGTGTTTCATCAGACTACAGTCATATCGTTTAGTCACCTCAAGAAACAATTGTGCAGTACCTCTGTAAAGGGGCACAGTTAAGGAGCCCCAAGCTCAGCTGTGTGATTTGGACATCTTACAATTTTTTCTCTGCAGAGACGGGGTAAAGATCCCACAGAACACTGTCCGGAGGTGATCCTCAACAATTTCTCCACGCGTCTGGGCCACAGCATCGGTCGGCTGTTCGCTGCTCTCTTTCCACAAGACCCCCAGTTTGTGGGTCGACAGGTTGCCACCTTCCACAACCAGAGAGATTTCATCTTTTTCAGATTCCACAGGTGAACATTTGTTGGACATGTCTTCTAATATTACCTTCCTTATGCACAATTTTATGAGACAGGTTGTCTTAAATTTAGGTCAAATAACCAATTCTATGCAATCTTTAAAAGGTACATCTTCAAGAATGAGAAGAAAGTTGGCATTCAGGAGCTGGGACCCCGCTTCACCCTCAAACTCCGCTCTCTACAGAAAGGCACCTTCGACTCAAAGTTTGGAGAGTATGAGTGGGTCCTGAAGGTGAGTCGGCACTTAAACTTTCTATAGAGATGCCAGAAGAGCTATAAAAGGTGGAATTAGTGTAGTGTCAGAGCAAACTTAGCCATGTGAGCTGTATGTCTACGTTTGCCTAAACTTGCACACATTGACCTCTTTGCTGCTAGTTGTTACTTAGCCATTGATAAATGACTGCAATGTGTTTAACATGTCAAAGGTACGTTTTAAATGTAACATACAATAGAATAACTGTATTCCACTCAAAGTTATTTTTTGTTAAAAAAAAATCTTTTTCTGTTTCCAGCGACATGAGATGGATGCCTGCAGACGGAAGTTCCAGCTTTGAGTAGATAACAACCTTCCTCTGTAGTCAGACGGGGATGACTGATTTTTAAGATTACGTTTTGTGGATTTACACAAATGGACTTCCTAGTGGATGTTCCCAGATGGCAACAGTTAACACTTGTCCTTTCAGGACAATTACAGGTTCAACACTGACGTCTGGACTTTGAGATCACATTGCTCTAGATTCAGATTCTCCCTGAAAAAAAGACTGATGAATGTGGCCCAGATTGTGTGTTCTTTAGAAGTCACATGTGAACCTTCCCTGGTCATATACACTTGCTACATCCTGGTCTGTGCAAATGTTGTAGGGAAGAGTGGAAAAACATGCAACAGAAACAGTGAAGGAATTTTCAAAATAAATATTGATGATATATTGAACACATTTCAGATTTCCAAATGTGTGTACACTCATTTTAATAAAAGTTAAAATGCAGAAATACCATTTTTTTCTGAAAATCAGTCATGAAGAATGTACAATTCAAAAGGCACATGTGTGTATGTGTGTTTATGGGTTAGTTACTTTAAAGCAAGGAGGTTAAGACATCTATTGTGCCACCCAAGCACCTGAAAATGTTACCGTATGAGATTTTACAAAGGCAGAAGTTAAAAAAAAAAAAAAAAAACCCTCTTAAGTTAGTTGTTTGTCCCAAAATTCCCTAACACTCCTGAGACAATTCCAGTCCATGATGCAGGATCCTGCAGCCCAGTTCCACAAGGCACCACCATGTCCAAAGCCTGCAGAAATGTAATTAAATTACATTATTAATTGAAACTATTTAACACGCCAACATGTTGAAGCTATTGTGGATTAAGCATTAAAACAGCTTCAGTAAAGATGTGTGTGAACACTGACTCTGCTTTGTTTAGATTCCTTGTTATTAAAGGTTTTCCAGGTACAGCAGACATCATGACTGTAAAATAAGCTAAGTTTATCAAGAATTCTGGGGATGCAGATGCTTGTACTTTAATCCATAAACTTCTGTTAAACATTAAGCATTGATTCAAAAGCAGGTTAAGCTTTTTGGACATGCCTTTCCTCAACTCATATATAAAGTGATTTTTTTTCGTAAAGACTGTGATACTTTTACATTTTTGCTACTTTGAAAGTTAAGTGACATGCCTAGGAAAAATTAATCCATTTTCCAAAATGTCAATATTCACAATAAAAATAAAGCTGGGCTTCTAATACCTTACTTTTCAACCTTGTGCACCCAATCAAAACATTAACCTTTCAAACTGAAGTTAAGATCCAAGAGTGTCCAAAGATTTTACATCAAGCTGATTTACAGATAATTATCTATTTTTTAAAAATGTGGAAAACTTAATATTTCAACCTAGTGTCATAAAAGTTAGGAAAATGTGACAAAATATATGGGGGATCACTGTCATACCGTTTCACTTTCTCAAATGTTCGTATTTTTTAAGTTTTCTTACTCTTATGATAGAGAACTGAATATCTGCATTTCAGACTGGTCAGATAAACGAGAAGAAAAAAATGCAGATTTTGAACTTGTGAGGCATTTTTCACACTGCCAAATTTTATAGACCAACTGATAAGAAAATATTTGGTAGAGTAATCGATGAAAATAATCATTACATGAAGTCCATTTGCATTATCCCTCTACACTTGAGTGAATCCGAACATGAGATTTTTCTTAACTGATCTATTGGACTGAAAACAGGTGTGAAAATTGGATCTAAATTGAAATGACATCATGATTCACTGGTAAACACAAGAGAAATGATGGAATTTAAGTACATTTACTCAAGTGCTGTACTTAAATCAATTACTTGTTGAATAATAAAATAAATCAAGAGTCAATTGGTTGAGAAGAAAATAGCAAATTAATCTGTAATGGAAAATCATGACTGGTTATAGTCCTATGGAAAATAGTTGAAAGTTAGCTCCATCTCAACCAATCCCAACAGTGAGACCCAGCTTTTGCATCATAGCATAACTATCCATAATCTAATGTAAGATACACTCAGTTATCAGATTAACAGCCAGAAAGAGCTAAAACTAATGCAGACGCCCTGAAACACAAGGCATCAGTTGTTTAGTTGTCAGGTGTCCCTGAATAACAGGAACACCTGTCAACTTAACGCAACACAAGTCAACTGCACTGCAAACTGCAGCCTCATGAATGAGCCTATGGTGAACAGACACCTTTTATTAAAAGTGTCAACAAAAACTAAATATCACAGCCTCCATGAGACAACTACGACAGCAGAGCTGGATGTTCCTCGTATACTAACAGCTGAGTGTATAATGGTGTAGCTCTTACAGGTGACATATCCTTATAAGTGCATTTCCCTGATCCTACTCTAGGGAAAAATAAACATATCGGATCTGAGACATCAGGCGTTTGTGTGTTAGAACCGATGATCTGATCTGATCTGATCCGATCTGATGAAACTTCCAACGCGGTGACAACAGCTACGTTTCGGTCGGATCGTGCTTTTACTTCAGTAACACTGTCACTGCGTGACTTTTTTTTTTTTATTTTAATTTATTCGGAGAGGAGTAAATCACAGCGCTCACCGAGGAGAAAGCCCGGTCGGCGGCCGCTATAGGAAGGAGCAGACTTTCTGTGGTCTGAACGGGTTGTTGCTGGACGACATGCCGGTGAGCAGAGGGTCCTGCTGGGCGTTCTGGAGGCAGAACTGCTGCAGGTCCGCGGCGGCCTGGGACACCTGTGGAAGACAGGCGGTTCCCGCCGGGTTAGCCCCGTGGTCATTTCACGGAAAAAAAAAAAAAAAAAATCCCCTTGACTTGAATATCGATATCGGAGCCACCGAGTGACACCGCCGGCATTAAAAAAAAAAGAAATTAAAAACGAGAGAGATCGGCGACGGGCGACCGTCGGACAACACACGCCCTGAACCCGACGGGCTACGACCGTTACCTTTACTCTGTTGATACCGGCCTCCAGGCGTAACTGTTGCACGATCTTCTTCATCGTCACGATGTTGGATGAGCCCGACATTGTTGAGATTTGAGGAGACTTTCGTCCTGACGGCGACGAATACGAAACGTATTAAAGTGATTGATTCGTAAACGGTAGCTAGCTTGTTAACAACTGCTCCCTAAACAAAGCGTTTCCGGTTTGTTTTAAAGGCGTGTCGCCGCTGCCGCCTTCATCGGACACTCGTAAAATCTACTTTTCCCCCGACTGGTTTCCCACCGTTATTTTTTTTTTTTTGCCAAGACATTCAAATATGTGCCGGTTAAAGAAAACAACCCCTTTTCTGGTTTAGTAATTAATTTAGATATTTTAGCCATTAAAGCTGAAATTTAGAGAAGGATAAAATGGAGTGCGTGGCTACGAAAGCCAAAAAATGGCCAAAGATAAAAAAAAATGGAGATCTCTTAATCATGTTTTAAGGAATAACAAGTGAGATTTTGACCTAACTCACAATTACGAGCCACAGGGGTCGCACCAACGGGACCGGGCGGATTCCTTTCGCCTCGTCTGTCTCATAATTTATGCTTTGTTTTACTTATCTTTTCTTTAGCTTCGTCTTCGACAGTCGACGCGGTTTGCGCTCGTCTCCCTGAACCCCCGACTCGGAAAAAAAAAACACAAATCCCCGCCGGAGTAATAATTCCGACGCCTTCCAGAGTACTCGAAAGCAGCACCGGAGCGATGCGAAATCGCGACCTCTAGCGGCGAGAGGACGTCAACGCACCCCCGCCCCGCGTAACAGCCACGCGTCACGGACGACGTGACGCATCGGCGACACGCGAACTCACCCGTGGTCGATATGACGTGCGCCTTTTATTACATACAACTGATTGTGCGTCAGGTGTTGTGAAATTAGTCAGATAAGTTTGCATCTAAATGGATTTGAATACGCATTAAATAGGAATTCTGTATCTACATCACGGTCGCCTTTACTCGTCAACCATGAGAAAATTGGGGGAAAAAAAGCAGCATGAGCTGGTGAGATGAATAAATAAATAGATAAATAAATAAACAAATAAATAAAAACTGGGCGCAAGTGCATAACTATTAGATCAGAGGGGGGGTGCAGCCGTCGGGGCAGCGTCGTCTTCCGTGGCCACTGGCGGGATGAAGCTCCTCTCCGCTGCAGTTGTCATCATCAGCACCAGAGCAACCACCGCTGGCACTCTCATAAAACAAGCTCCTCCGGACGACCGGCTGTGTTTGGTTACAGCGGAGCTTCCCGCAGAAGAATCGAGCAGAGATCGACCCCGTCCCACGGTTTTTTTTTCTGCGCTTCTCCAACCTGCACCGATTATGGAGCTGTCCCGTGAGTCCCTGAGATGTCCAGAGGACAGAAGACCGGCCAGCTGCAAGGTATGTCGAGGGACTTGTTCCTTGCACGGGAACTGTTCCAAAAAATTCGACTGAACTCATATAAAAAAAACGACTGGTGTACTATGCACAGTGAAACCCTTTTTCTAAAACTTTTATGTGTCTGCTAGTTTGTGGAGCTCCATGTGTTGTATGTACCGGATGACCAGTGGAATCTGAAGCTCAACAAAGTCCCCACTGAAGCCGCAGAGAGCTTCATATCTGCAGGCTTCATCAGGTGACACTGCTGGGAATGTGTCATTTTGACCAGGATGGATATGCACACAAAGGCTGTGCCACTTAAAAGACACAGAAGCTACTCCTGCTGATGTCGGACTTATTTCACGCAGCAGCAAGTTTTAGTTACCAAGTAATTTAGGGATGTAAATAGCCCCTTTCCTATATTAAAGTAAAAGCACAGACTAGTTTCAAAACTCAATATGCAAACCACACAAAACATAAACTTAATACAAATTAATTATAACAAACATTGGATTAAAGTTCTAGTTAAGTGTTAAACTACTAGTGCAACATGTACAGCTCTGTAGTTAAAACTGTAGAAATGAATCAGATGAGCTTCCTCCGTGTTTGACTTAAACTTAAACTTGACATGACTTAATCTGTTAAATAATTATTTACCACAACCATGAGACAAATGCAGTTGAGTAATGATAATCGCCTCCACCTAGTTCTCAGGCTAACTCTATGCAGCTTCCTTCTGTGATTGTACATTAAAAGCAGTATTCAAAATATCTGTAATAACCCTGTGAACATATGTTGTGTCACAGCAAAGTTTATCTAAGATGTTTTAATCACTGTGTCGATTAGGGTTTATCCAGATATCACCCTGAAAACTCTGAGGGGAGAGCTGGGAGCTCTTCTCGGAGCAGAGAGGAGCATCGACAAGTTCTCCTTCCTGAAATGTGTGGGCCGCAATCTGGCATTGGTGAGTGCAGCTAGCTGTTTATTGCACTCTTCTACCGCCGGTTAGGTCTCAGCAGGCAGACGGTGGCGAGAAACAATGCAGACAAGAGAGAGGGAGGAGAGGGAGCACAGTCTTTACTGCCATGACTCTGACACCAAGCAAATTCTTTCCTGTTACAGGTTAAAAGCAAACAGGAGAGGGATCTGAAAGTGAAAACATTCGCTCCACCATATGTATGTAGATTTCATGTTTCAGATTTCCACATAACAGTTTTGTTTTTTTTCTGTCTCCCCCTAGAATTGTTGCCTTTTTCTTTGGCATAGTTTCATACATCACTGACAAAAAATAAAATTACATTTCATACATCCTCTGTGAGATTTTGCCCTTTTGGTTTCATAAAAACAATAGTTGTTATTATTCATGTAGCGTTAAAATAATAAAGGTTCATCTCTATTTGTGTAAAAAAATAGGTTAAATCTTATACTCATTATTTCCTCAACACCGCTAATGTTCCCTGAATTTTATCATGAGTTTCAGTGACTCCTTGCATGTGCCGTTAGATGTTGTCTGATTTGAATATCAGCCCTGTAGCTCTGCATTATCTATTCATCCCCAGGTGTCCGTACATGGGTATTGTGCTTTGTCTTTTGCCATTTGACCTCTGCTAATGTCTTATGTCCTGTGGGAAGGCCCCGCAGCCGGAGCTTTACCTTCTGCCCACTGTGGAGAACGGCAGCAGCGTTTTCTCCCAGTCTTTCACCCCGGACACCAGCAGCAGCTCCCCAGACCACCCACCCTATTACCGCCCTCCTAAGACATGCAGCCTGCCAACAAGGACAAAGGAGCCTGTTAAATTCCCCCTCATCCCCCAGTATTCCCATCACCCCCCTCCCACATCCGGTTTAGAAGAGGAGGAGGAGGAGGAGGAGGAGGAGGAGGAGGAGGACGAGGAGGAGGAGGAGGAGGAGGAGGAGGAAGACGAGGAGCAGAGCTACAGTTCTTCAGAGGGAGATGGAGAAAATGAAGAGGAAGCTCTCTCCTCCAACGAGCCTGAGTGGGCAGAGCAAGAGCGTTGTCTGAGGAAGGCTCAGAATCAAAGGGCACCACAGCCTGTTTCACTGAATAAAGGTAAAAAATTAAAAGTACAAGACATAACCTCTGCACTGAGGAAAGGAGAATATTATCTCTTTTAGTTCCTGTTCCGACATTTGCGACATTCGACATCAGTTACTGCACAGGGCAAACACAGCAACCTGCATCTTAAGACAAGGGACTGCTTACCACGTTTCACATTAGCTTTTGTTACCAAATCTCAGCCATTTTTGCAGCCACGAGTTCTCTTTATTAAGCCCTCCAGCCAACATTTAGTAGCTACCCTGAGCAGAAATTTCGACAACGGTGAAAAAAAGGCAATAATTCAGTCTGACCATCATTTTATGCAACATCCACAGCTTCACTAAAAAGCCAATTTCAGGCAAAGGAGTTTTAAATATGAACACAGAAACAAAATAGTCTGTTTTTTAAGTTCAATAAATTTTTATTTGCTTTAATGTTAAGAAAAGAAAAGAAGTCACTGTTTGAGCAGTAAAATTATACATAAGAATTTAATAATTTTTTACACATTTTATACTTACTAAACATGTTTTTGGATCTGCAACTCAGCTTCCTAGAGATGCATTTTTTAGCACTTCCAAAATTAAATTTTGAAGATCTCTCATTGTGTCACCAAGCTCATTATTTGCTCTATATCTGCAGTTTTACAACGACATGAGGCTGATTCAGCTCAGGTAAAGGAGCAGCCAGAAGAAGAAACCTGCAGCAAGAAGAAACAATACCACAGAGAAAAGAGGGCGGCCAGAGATTCAGGAGTAGCTGAGTCCCTGGAGGACAGAGATTCAGGCTTCTCCACCACAGACGGGTACTGTGCAGCCAGCACACTGACAAATAGCATTACTGTGAGCCATATTTGTAGTCTGCAGTGAATACCAGTAAGACTGCTGCTTGTTCTTCTTACAACGTGTGTGTTTGCAGGCTTGGGAAATCAAAAGATGCATATACACTGAAGTCCACCAGGAGTAAACCAACGAGTGGGGTAATGTGTCAGCGAACTAAACTCACATAACATGTTTAAAAAGAGCAGGAAGGGTAAAGTCTCATGAAAGTAACTTGGCAAAGTGATAAGTGATCAGTCCAAATTCCTCTGCCAGCAGGTGTGCTTAGTGGAGGTCATGAGGTCTTTGAACTGAACAAAGGGCTTGAATCCAAGCAAATCCACAAAAGTCTATTCAGGTAAAGACTCCTGTTTATGTATTTATTGTCTGTTTTTTAAGGTGACAGAAAGTCAAGTTATGTTGTCTCGGCCCGTCCACTGCACCTCTCCACCTCCGGGTCTAGACCTGGCCTTGGTCAGCCATAAAACCGCAGCTTCTCCAGGCTTTCGGAAGAATAGTAAGCCGTCACTTTGGCCACATACAAAGACTTAATGATCGTTCCTCTTTCTTCAGACAGCTGACATGGTTTGTTTCTGTTAGGAGAGCAACTGATGGAGGAAATCAAGCAGGTGAAGGAGGAGAGAAAGCAGCTGGAGTGGACGAGACAAGAGTTGCTCAGAAAGGGGAAAGATTTGTTGGCCCAAAACAGACACCGGAGGAACCAAGGTGCACACAAAATACTGTTTAGTAAAAAGCTAAGATTTTATAAAGAATTATTGGAGGTTCTTGCCAGGAATTTATGAATCAAAAGTAGTTCTTTCAAGAACCCCTTTCTAAGCTGTTGCTGATAGAACTACTATGAACATGTGAGAATTAGGTCAATTAGGCCGTTTTCATAGTTTTGCTGCTTTCAACAGTGTCTGCAGTGGATAAACTGTTTTTTCTTTGGGAAAGCAACAAAAACAAATGTGATATGTGATATTTGTGAGCATTTAGAGCTCTCCTGATATCGCAGGAAAACAACCCTACTACAAAACCTATGTCTGGTAACTGGATATCAGTAGGAACCCAGATGAGTTCCCGCTATTTCTCAAATCTAACTAAATTCTGCTGCTGCCCTTTTTCTTCCCCGTCAACATAAAGCACGTGACAGCTGGAAAAAGAAATATTTTGAAACCAAGAAGGCCACAGCGCCGTTGGAGGACAACCTGAGAAACTTACGACAGGAGTTGGAGACATTTTACAACAAACTCTTGCATCAGCTCCAGGCCAGAGATAACAGGGGGAAGCCAAGACGACAAGGCAGATTATCCATCAAGGTAAAATCAATTTAACCATGATTTTTGCTGACCGTTTCCTTACTTCCTGGTCTCGCCTTTTACATTTTCCATATTGGCAAGGCATTGCTCAAGAAATAATGAAGTTTTGTTCAAATTATTTGCTCCTTTGCTACATCATATCTTGGCAAAACTTCTAGACAAACTCATTGCTCAGAATGAATATCTGTTTAAAATACTATTCAATGCTTGTAAGAGAGCCATCCTACCGAAGTGGCTATAGCCAAACCCTCCAACAAAGAATGACCAGACTGCAATGAAATAAAGTGTATGGAGAATGGTTGAATGGTTAAATATTTTCTCCAAAGCATCTTTCCCCTTTCTCTTGTATCTTTTTATTCTGAGTATACAGTTCAAAGATCTTGTTGGCTTAGAATGACACAGAATCACAGAATTTGTGTAAATAACTGAATGAAATATCTTTAATTTCAGAATGAGCTAATCATTCAGATCATGACAGAGAGCCATGAGATTGACAACCTGAAGAGGAAGGTAGAAGATGCCAAGATGAAGCTGGTAACCGAGATAAAGGTAAATTATTTACTGTGTAACAAAACATGACTGTTACCATGAACAATTATAAAAGTAGCTGAGAAATGAGTTAGTATAGAGATGTCATTTTCCATTGGGACAGTAGTCATCATTCACTGAGAACTACAGAATAACTAGAGTCAATTTTGAGCATATAGTACATTCACAAATTCAGTTATTTTTTTCACCAATGGCCTTGAAGTTGAGGAAACAGGCTGCAACAGAGCTGAGGTCCCTGAAGGCTGAACTTGCCCAGAAGAAAAGCCAGTCAACTCATCCTGCACCCACAGCCTCTCTGGCCTATGGGAATACCACACAGGACAGACCGCAAGTTCAAAAAACCTCCATGTAATTTACTATGTACACAAATGTGCACAAGACTCTTATCTGGCCTTAACTCTGCTGGGACAGAAGGATTTTGTTATGCCTCATACATTTTGTATGTATATGATTTTATGCAGTTGTAGTTTCTATTTCCTACCTGTGTTTTGTATTTTTGTGATGTTACTTCTGTATTTCATTATGATGTCATGTGCTGTCTGATGTGGTCTGGTTTGTCCACAATACTGATGTTGTCGACTTATTTTGTTTTTCTCAGGTGCTGGATTTTTGTTGCTAAAGGAATTAAGCTAAAAATAAAAATGTTTAAGTGGTCATGTGACTTCAACAATTTATAGGTTCATCAGAAAATGTTTTATTTATGAAAAAATATAAAAGTGCACAGACCTCATCAAGCTCAAAAACAAAAATACTGTGTGTGCCGATTACTTGTCTTTTTCAGAGAATCACAGTTATTTCAATTAGCAAAGAGGAATTTCTGAGACGTAGCTACATTCAAAGACAACAGCAGTAAAAGCCAGCATAAACTCTGAAGTGCAAGTATGTATCCCTGAACTCTAAAGGAAGCCGCACCCCATTACTGCCACAAAGGGATATATTGACTTTTTTGGCTCAGGGATGGTGTAAATTTCCGCAGTAATGCTGAGTGGGTCTTCTCTAGCATCCTAACAGGGCATTCCACATCATTGCGGTCTGCTGCCTGGCGACCACTTCATCGCTGTAGTCCAAGATGTTGCCATTCCACATTCCAATGCCCCTCAAACCTTTGGATTTCACCAAGTCCGCCTTGGGACAAATACTCTGCGGGTCATCATACCAAACCTGATGAATCTGTCCTTGTTGGTCCTGAGGAAGAAAATAAAAGAAACAACATGAAGACTGGAAATGCCACCATCTTGTGAGGAAGGCAAAGGCTTTTAGACTCAACAAGAGGGAGTTCACTGGGGATGTTTTATTGCTCTTTCGAAGAGCCCATTTGTTTTGCTTGGGAAGTGACACAGTGGTAGCTCCTGTGGACGCCTGCCGACACTCTAGATAAATAGCCGTTTCCTGAAATGCCTGCCTGATTTGTTAAGTCATAACTTATCAGAACTACAGATAGGTGACCCTGGTGAAGCTCCAACTTGTCACAAAGACAGATAATCCTTAAATTGGGCACCCACTCTGCTGACAATAAAACTTTGTACCCAAACATAGCTGTAGATTGTTTTAGCACTCCAACAAATTACTACTGCACTACCATAAAGTTGAGTACATACACAGATCCACAAAATCCTTGCAGCAGAGACGGACATTTCAGGACTTTCAGACCTTATGTGGAGCTGCAAAAACACAACATCCTACAATTCTAACAAGGCAATTATAATGGATTGATAGTGTATTTTCTGCCTGGTAAATCCTACCCTTCTTTTAAAATAGCAGACTGATGGACTTAGTGGTCGTGTTCCCAGGAAATCCTTAAAATTTAAAATAAAGTTGATGCACCTTGTAATTCAAATAGGGAGCCTTTTGGTCGCTGTCCCACATCCAGCCAGACATTGAGCTGTTGACCTGCTTCATGATCCACTTGTACGGCTTCTGTTTTCCAGCTGCATCACTGCAGGGAGCTCCACGGAAAGGAACTTTGGCTATAGAGCATATTCCCTCCTGTCAGGGGAAAAGGCATTAAGTGATCTCTATGTTTACATTTCAGACAGAGCAATTTATGATATACTGCAATAATTTACTATAATGATAGAAGCATGCTTTGCCTTCAACAACATTTTCTAGGATGGGAAAAAAAAGCTTAAGAAAGATCATGAATCACATGGAAAAGAGAAAAGGATAAAAGAGTTTAATACTTAAACTGCGTAGTGTATGGCTTTATAATTTAATTGTGAAATGTACCGTAGTCTGTTTTTTTAAGGCAAGTCAATTTATTTATGTATCATACTGTATTTCATAGACAAAGGCAATTTAAATTACTTCAGTAAATCTCATAAAATAACCAAAGCAACAAGTCATTCTGTCTTTCTTTCTACTGCAGGAATTAACCAGGCACTATAAATTACATTAAGAGTAATATGAAGTTCATTTTTTGGGGACTATTTTGAGCCGCAGATTAAAACACATTTATTAGTGCTCTAGTGAGTATTTGCAGCAGCAGTAAAGTTTTTGTGACTGACTCTCTGATGTGTTTGTAGTAGTTTGTGGTCTTCAATGGAGCTCTATGGCGCAAACAGAAATAAGATGTATCGGGTTTTGGCTACACAGGCAGTGCTTGTTAGAAGGATCAATTCAATTCTGGCTTTGGTCTTTTCATTGGATTTGTTGACAAGGACAACAAGACTAAGAGACCGTTCCACTAACGTTGCCAAAAATATTAGTGGTACCAGACTTATTCTTCAAAAACATTCAACACCCAACATTTAAGCTGCATAGATTTTAAATGAACAACCTCTTACCTCAGAAAGGCTGAGGCATGAGTAGTCGTAGCCATACCATGGCACTCCCATCACTAACTTTTTTGGAGGGATCTTCAGACTCAAATACTGGTCATAAGCTTGAAAGAAAGATAACAGGCAATTCATACGGTTGCAATGAGTAGTTTTGCATTAACAAGCTGATCTGTTGTCATTTGACGCCACACAGCCAGACTACATACCATTTAGTGTTTGAGAGAGCGGGGCATTTGCCTTCGCAATACAGTCCCCCATGATCTGACTCTGCTCATCGTAGGACATGACAAACAGCAGGTCGCAGGCTTCAGCAATGGAGACGTAATCATAACATCGCTTGTCGATACATTTTGGAGACCAGGCAACATCGAACGAGACCTAAAGATCGGGAAAAGATACATATCAATGGGATGGATCTTTTAAAATATAGCAATCAGACCAGGCAGGTTAGGAAAGGCTTGCAGCATTTTGTTGCCTCGCATTTACCTATTCAGAGTGATACTATTCAGAGTCAAATCATCACCCTCACCTGGGATCCTGGGATCTCCCTGTGGAAAGCCTCAGTGGTCTCTTTGACCAGGTCTGTCAAAGCATAGTACTCATGCGAGCCCTCTTCAACCGCTTGTTCAATGTCGATGTTGATTCCATCCATAAACTGACTTTTGGCCAGGTTGACTTTCTCTGTTATCCACGCTGTCCTGTTATCTTGGTCCACAATGTAGGAGAGGGGAACGTCACCTTTTCACACCAACAAGGAAAGAGAGAGATGGAGTACAGGTCAATGAACCGCCAACAGCAGCAGTTGGTACTATTTAAAATACATAACAAATTTGATAAAAGATGCAATTAGGGCTTTCTGTCCTAAGCACAAACTATGAAAAAATTAAAAGTTGGAGAGACAAGGTCAAAACCTAATATTTTGCTGGATGACCATTATTTGTTTGCTTCTCTCCTGTCCATGTCTGTGCTCACATATAAAGTATTTTAATACAGCCAAATTCCCATTAAAGCTGTTCTCATTTAAATGTATTTCAGACAAGATTTTTCTCTCAGATGCTTTTGTGAAGTAAAGTTGCTTAAGGGGTGTGAAAAGTCTGTAAATCTAGTGGAAAGGGTGCTAAATAGTCAAAAGTGCAAGTTAACACCCCCCTGATGATTCAATAAAAACTGTGCCAATTCATTTTGAAAGAGCTTCGGCCAATGAGGAAACCCCGACACTCAGCTGGCTGACCAATGATGTAACTTTATCACTCACTCACCCAGTTGAGGACAATTGCATTTACAGGGCTTGCCCCACTGTTGCAGTCCAGCCAAAAAGGGAAGGTTTTCATGTCATATTCCTTTTGACAACTCCTTTGTGAAACTTAAATACTTTACTCAGCCACATCAAAGCTTATTATAGTCAAAAGGGAAAGTTACCCTACCTTTGAGGACTACTCGTGCTCCTTTGGAGTGAGCATAACACATGAGTTCCGCATCATATTTTCCAAACGCCGCCACTGTCGTCACCATGCTCCAGTTGTAAGACTTCCATGTCTTTCCACCCACATCAAAAACAAACACCTACAAACAGAGGCCACACAGACACGACTGTAAGGATTAAGATACTTATTCATGCTCCACTAGCTCCCACCGTTGTTTTTGTTTTAGCAATTTGTGAAATTTGTGTTTTGGATCAGGGGAGAACCTATTAAATTTGGAATAAGTCGGGATAATTTACCATTTTTTCCCGCAGTGTCTGGTCTATGTTGTTTGGCATTAGCCTCTGCAGAGGCATATGCTCTACTGAGCACCATTCTAGTATTGATTTGAAAAGGTGAAACCCCAGAAGCAATATTTTTACTAAAGACATGTAGATGACATCTAGTAGCTGAAAACTGACAAAGAGCAAAGGTTTTGTTCTTTTACATCTAATGACATATCACCACAATTTAAGACTTTCAATTAAAGACTGTCATTATTGCTGACTTCTATTGAGAATAAAATTAAACTGTTCATAATAGGAGGAGCTTAAGCAAACCCTAAACCTGTAAACTGCAAATCTTTTGCTTTCCATTTGTACAAATAAAATACATCATACACACAACATGTACATTAGTTGCGCCTTTGTATGACCAGTCAAACACACCTATGTGAAAAGAGTTAATTTAAAGTATTTGTTGGCTATAAAATTCCAAACACTGATGACTGAACAGCTGCATAAGGGGTCTTTAAAATAAGGTTTTGATCTACCTAAGTTTCTAAGTAACACAAGACACCAAACAGAGGTTCATAAGAGGCCAAATGTGCCCAAAGAGGAGAAGCTTCTTATGTATCCCACCACCATAAACAAAAGACACACACTTCATTAATAAAGGGGAACAGCAGTCTCAAACTGAAACTTAAAACAGGAAACACAGCAGATATGTTAATCTTTGTTCTTTTTTCCTGTAGCTTTCAACGCCCTTCATCATGAAACTGGTATAGATGGTTTTTTTTTGTCTGCACAATTCCCACAGTAAACACTAGTTCACATTTTTGATTTCTCAGTTAGTTTATGAACATCTTAATGATAATTTAAGATTTTGTAGGTGAAGCTGCCAGTTTAATGCCCGAAGTGTAACATTTTTATAAACCTCCATCATACAATTCAGTTTTATTACAATCATGATCATTGTTTTTTTTCCTGACATTTATTTAAGCAGCACAAAAAGTTTCAATTCTTGACACTCCATCTGTCGAAGAAGACTATGCGACATGGCCAAAAGCTCCAGAACTAACTACTAAATAGACCTTGTAGCTTACCTAGTTGGGAGGGAATAATATTTACTCCTTTTTCTATTTTTCTGAGCTCTTCAAGGATTCACATTGGCTTAGAAGATGAGCAGAATGTTTCCTCTAAGGAAGATCGTCTGATAATGATTGAAAGGTCAATAACAGCTACTGCATGAACCTTGTAATGAGATTATTTTGTGAACTGTTCTTTCTAAGGTCAAGTTTGTTCTTTCCTCTGATTTTTTTCATTCTTTATAACTTCTCTATAGTATAAAACATTATTATGAGGGAAATGGGAAAAGAAACACTTCTAAGTAAATTAATTATCAGCACATTAGCATGTATCAAAGGAATTTCACTCATTTGCCATATGGTCAAACAAGTTAAATATCCTCATGCTACGACTCCAGTGGGATTGTGATTTAATAAATATCTGTATTGAATCTTATTTGCTTTCAATTAATGTCAAAATAGGCGCTAGCAGGTGAACTACCTCGAAGCCTCTCTCCTCTCGGATCTGCCCGCAGAGCTGCGGCCTCTCGCAGGGACACACGGCCCCGCCGGACCCGCTCACCGCGGCCGCCGCCGCCGCCAACAGCACGACGGGCCACGACATGTTGCGGGCGTCGTGTCAGAGCCGTGCCAGGCCGATCCGATCCGATCCGGTGCGATCGGACTAAACGACTAGGGCCGCTGTCACGGGTTTACGTACGGCGTGGGCAGCGGGACAAACTTCACACAGTCGCTTGTCTGTAGACACGGGAAACCACGTGGTTAGTAAAGACGGACTAAAGGAACATTCACATAGAAAGTGAATAGAAAACGTGTCTTAGAACATTAGTGGACTTAGAGGACGACTAAGTCAAACTAGACCCTCACAGGTGTGTGTGTGTGTGTGTGTCTGTGTGTGTGTGTGTGTCTGTGTGTGTGTTAGTGTGTGTCTGTGTGTGTGTCTGTGTGTGTGTGTGTGTGTTAGTGTGTGTGTGTGTGTGTGTGTGTGTGTGTGTGTCTACGTGTGTGTGTGTGTGTGTGTGTGTGTGTCTGTGTGTGTGTGTGTCTGTGTGTGTGTGTGTGTGTGTGTGTGTGTGTGTGTGTGTGTGTGTGTGTCTGTGTGTGTGTGTGTGTCTGTGTGTGTGTGTGTGTGTGTGTGTGTGTGTTGTGTGTGTGTGTGTGTGTGTGTGTCTGTGTGTGTGTGTGTGTGTGTGTGTGTGTGTGTGTGTGTGTGTGTGTGTGTGTGTGTGTGTGTCTGTGTGTGTGTGTCTACGTGTGTGTGTGTGTGTTAGTGTGTGTCTGTGTGTGTCTGTGTGTGTGTCTGTGTGTGTGTGTGTGTGTTAGTGTGTGTGTGTGTGTGTTAGTGTGTGTCTGTGTGTGTGTGTGTGTGTGTGTGTGTTAGTGTGTGTGTGTGTGTGTGTGTGTGTGTGTGTGTCTACGTGTGTGTGTGTGTGTGTTAGTGTGTGTCTGTGTGTGTGTGTGTGTGTGTCTGTGTGTGTGTGTGTGTGTGTGTGTCTGTGTGTGTGTGTGTGTGTGGGGGGGGGTTTAACCCCATTGTAAAGATAATGCATTGATAAGGTCCAATATTCTTTGGGATTTTTAAACCCACTTTAGAAAACAGCTGATTCAGTCACTATGTGCAACGACACCAAACCCTCTGCATCACACAGTGACAATATCATCATTATCACGTAAGGTTTGATCGGTTTGATTTTGATACAATTTATTTTTCATGCAATGATTTTGAAACGCTGTGACACGGACAGTTAAATAAACATACGGGGGAGCTATTGCATCTGGAGCCCTTTGACAGGATCGTGACCAAATGTCAGGTCAGGACAAAATGACCTTTTATTCAAAGACTGGAACGTTCATATGTTTATGCAACTGAAAACCTTCCTATTATAGCATTTTTATAATCTTTATTTTCAGAATAATGTTTCTGAATTATAATAAAACACGTGAGTTTAAGTCAATGGATGCAGCAGAACTGTAACAGAATTTTGGCTATTTATTGAATAATAGGACATGTCAATAAAATTTTAGTTGTTATTTTACAGTGAAATTTATGAGGTAATTTTATTTATCTATTTATGAATGAATATTGTAAGTGCATAATATTGCAAACATTGCACAGTATAGCATTGCATTTCATCTGCATTGAATGTGCTTTGTTACCAGTGAAAGAACTTCTTGTCTGGGACATAGGGTAGATTGTGCCACATAATCCAAGAGTCAGGTTAAATAAAAAAAAAAAAACTCACATCCGTGACATTTTTCTTTAGTTTTTTCACTCAAGGGCATGGTAACATCGATGACATTGAAAGCTGATATTTAGTTAATGATACATGACACTGGGGCAAACAGTCAGCAAAACCAGGCTTTAAAAGGAAGCCTCAGGTAGCAAGTCAACCACATTCATCAGCCATGAAGGTGCTTGTGCTAGCCCTTACCGTGGCCTTTGCAGGTATGTCCCTATGCATTTAAAACAAAATGGGCTTAACTTTAATTTGAATTTAATTTAAGTTTCTGAAAATGTTGCTGTTTGTAGAATAATACACTATCCCTAAAATCCTTTAAGAAAATCTTTTTCAAAGTATTTGTTGATTTGTCCTTCAAAAATTCACTACTTTGTCACATATTGTGTTTGTGCCTTATGAACACCAAAATAACTTTCTATTTCTTTTGTAGCGGGTTACCAGGTCACCTTTGGTAAGTTTTTCTAACATTAACTTAAAACTATGCGATCAAATTATTTAACAAGACTGGTTTATAAATATTGAGGGACAGTAATTTGTTTCTGTCCGTCTTAGTTTTGATGTTGTACTGAAATACAAAGTGATTGATGACATATCAATCATCAATCCTTGACACTGAGTTTCTGAAAGTTTAAATCAAATTCACATCAGTCATGAAATTTCTATGTCATTGCAGCCCCAGAGTTTGCTACCGGAAAGACTTACGTGTACAAATATGAAGCATTTCTCATGGGTGGCCTGCCTGAGGAGGGTCTGGCACGGGCCGGGGTGAAAGTCGAGAGCAAAGTTTTGATTAATGCAGCCGCCCCCGACACCTTCGTGCTGAAGGTAAAGACCATTCATAAGTATTAATGGGATTTCATGTGTGATTAATAAAGTGACAGTTTTGTCTTATGTTCACATTTCATTCAAACTGTCAATTTTTTTACTTACAGCTTGTAGACCCTGAAATCTTTGAGTACAGTGGCATTTGGCCCAAAGATGCTTTCATCCCAGCCACCAAGCTCACCTCAGCCCTGACTGCTCAGCTCTTGACGCCTATCAAGTTTGAGTATGCTAACGGTGTTGTCGGTAAAGTGTTTGCACCGGCTGGAATCTCTGCAACTGTGCTGAATATCTACAGGGGAATCCTCAACATCTTCCAGCTAAACATCAAGAAGACTCAAAATGTGTATGACCTGCAAGAGGTATGAATTACTTGTTTTCTTAGAGTTCCACCCACAAATAGCTGCAATACTTCAACTGACAAAATGTATTTTGACTTTTGTGAACTAGTCCGGAACACAGGGTGTGTGCAAGACCCATTACATCATCAGTGAGGACAAGAAGGCTGACCGCATTTTCCTGACCAAGACCAAGGACCTGAACCACTGTCAGGAAAGAATCATTAAGGACATTGGCTTGGCTTACACTGAGAGATGCCCTGAGTGTGAGGCTGTAAGTGCAGCTTCCCAAACACTAAATATTCTCTAATACAGGTCACTCCTACCGCAGATGTGATGATATTGTCTGGCTTTCCATGCAGAGAGGAAAGGCCCTGAAGGGAGCGGCTGCCTTTAACTACATCATGAAGCCAGAAGCCACAGGTTCTCTGATCTTGGAAGCAACTGCTACAGAGCTGATTCAATTCTCTCCTTTCAACATCTTAAACGGTGCTGCCCAGATGGAGGCTAAGTATGTCGTTTAAGTTAGAAAGAGAGAGCAACATGAGAATTGCAACCATTATTCCCGGCACAAAATATCCCATTGCAGGTTAATTGAGTGTTTATGTACATTTGCAGGCAATTACTGACACTCCTGGAAATTCAGAAGACCCCAGTGGAGCTCGTCAGAGCTGAATATCTTCATCGTGGATCCCTGCAATACGAGTTTGGCAGCGAACTTCTCCAGACACCCATCCAGCTTCTGAGGATCAGCAATGCAGAGGCTCAGGTACTTCAGACAATGTTCCCTCTTAACGACATCAATCCTGCAGCAACATACTGTAATATGGGAAACATTATATTTCTCTGTTAGATTGTTGAGATTCTGAACCACCTGGTGACCTTCAATGTGGCCAAGGTCCACGAAGATGCCCCTCTGAAGTTTATTGAGCTTATTCAGCTGCTGCGTGAGGTCAGATTTGAGAGTATCGAGGATCTTTGGTCTCAGTACAAAGTTAGACCTGATTACAGGTAACTGAAACTTTCATTCAGAGAGGAGCCATTAAACAAATTCAATTCAAATTCAATTCAAATGCAATGAATACTATAAAAACATGGTGTTACTCTCTCTTAGACACTGGATTCTGAATGCTGTCCCCGCCATCGGTACTCACACTGCTCTGAGGTTCCTCAAGGAGAAGTTCCTGGCTGGTGAGCTGACTAACGCTGAGGCTGCTCAAGGTCTGCTGGCATCTGTGCAAATGGTGACGGCCGACCTGGAGGCAATCAAGGCTGCTGAGGCAAGTCAAGAGTAAAAGCGATCTTGTGTGCTTTTAGCGGTATGAGGACATGGACATGTAATCAGTTCTTTATTTCACCTCTCCTCAGGGCCTGGCTATGAACCACAAGATCAAAGAAACCCCATACCTGCGAGAGATCGTCATGCTAGGCTATGGCACTCTGGTTGCGAAATACTGTGCAGAGAACCCAAGTTGCCCAGCTGAGCTTGTGAGGGTATGTATTGTTTGTATATGGGTTCGATATAACTAAAATACAACTACGTCAGTACCATGAATACCTCTCTGTTCCTCCCACAGCCCATCCATGAAATCGTTGTCCAAGCTGTTACCAAAAGGGACATTGAGGGGCTCATTTTTGCTCTTAAAGTTCTGGGTAATGCTGGACATCCTGCCAGCCTTAAACCAATCATGAAGCTCTTGCCTGGCTTTGGAAGTGCTGCTGCCGAGCTGCCACACAGAGTTCATATTGATGCTGCTCTCGCCCTGAGGAACATCGCAAAGAGAGAGCCCAAGATGGTGATACTAGATTTTCTTATTCCTTCCATCGCTAACAGTGAATACACTTGGGACCTATCTTGCTATGTGCAGTTTTGTATGTAACATTCATTTTTGTGTATTAGATCCAAGAAATTGCGGTCCAGCTGTTCATGAACAAGGCTGTCCACCAAGAACTCCGTATGGTCGCTGCTGTAGTGATGTTTGAGACAAAGCTGCCCATGGGTCTGGTGACCGCTCTCGCCAGCACCCTCTTGAAAGAAACAAATCTGCAGGTCGCTAGCTTTGTCTACTCCTACATGAAGGCCATGACCAAGAACACTGCTCCTGACTTTGCTTCTGTGTAAGAACCTAAATGATATTCATATTTGCTTTTTTTTTTTTTTTTTATCAAAACATCTTAGCACCTATAATCTCACATATTTTAACGTTCCGCTTTCAGTGCTACAGCCTGCAACGTTGCTGTGAAGATCCTCAGCCCAAAATTCGACAGACTGAGTTACCGCTTCAGCAGAGCTCTCTATTTTGATGCCTACCACAGTGAGAGGATAACTGATGAATCATTTAGCACCACAGATTTCAGATTAAGGCGTGGTTTATAAGCGTTTGTCTTCTCCCTTTAGACCCCTGGATGATGGGTGCTGCTGCTAGTGCCTTCCTCATTAATGATGTTGAAACTCTCTTGCCACGAGGCTTTGTGGCCAAAGCCCGCACCTACCTGGCCGGAGCTTACGCTGATGTTCTTGAGGTATATCACGTCTCCCATAGCTAGTTAACAAAACGAAAGAGTTTTCAGTGTCATAAGATGATTTCATATTGTGAAACCAAGTTACACTTTTTAAAATCATATACTGGTGTGCACCGCCCATTCCTGTAGACTTTTGCAGATTGAACTGTGTCAAATCATAACAGCAAAAAGTAGGAAATGTACCTAACATTTGGGATTGATATCTACAACTCAAGCCTTTTACCAATGCCAAGAATCCTAAGGTTATTTTAAAATTAGATATAATTTCTATCGTTTTTAGCTGTTACCTTCGAATCATGCCATTAAAAATCACTTAAAAATCTAACAATATGGCTATGTTACATAAATTATATTTTAATGATAATTTAAAGAAATAATTGCCCCTCAAATGCTATTTTCTCCATTTTTCAGTTTGGAGTGAGAACTGAGGGAATCCAGGAGGCCCTTATGAAAATCCACAAGGCTCCTGAAAATGCCGACAGGCTCACCAAGATGAAACAAGTTATAAAGGCTGTAAGTTCAAGGGATCATTCCGACGCTCAGACCACTTATTTTTAAGAGTAATCAAAGTGCATTTTGTTTTTAAAAGCTACAGTGGTTAATCTAGCGTTTTCTTCCTAACAGCTTTCTGAGTGGAGGGCTCATTCTTCAAGCGAGCCCCTAGCCTCCATGTATGTGAAATTTTTCGGACAGGAAATTGCCTTTGCCAACATTGACAAAGCTATTGTTGAACAGATTATTGAGGTACATCATCTTCTATTTTCACATACCGTGTGACCTATAAATAATGATAAAAATAATATTTTGAACTGAAAACCTGACATCTCATAAGCTATTTTGTGTGTACAGGTGGCCTCCGGGCCCTCAGTTAACGCTTATGGCAGGAAGGCTTTAGATGCTCTGCTGTCTGGTTTCACACTGCATTATACTAAACCAATGCTGGTCGCTGAGGTCCGTCGCATCCTTCCTACCTCTGTTGGTCTGCCCATGGAGCTGAGTTTCTATACTGCTGCTGTGGCTGCTGCATCTGTTGTATGTAAGTACCACTCATGTAGCTTAACTGATCTGAAATACTTGTTCATATTGATACTAGAGATAAAATAGTGATTTGTGCTGATGCTAAAAATGTGTTGTTTTTCACAGTAACAGCCACTGTGACACCACCTCTGCCTGAGAATTTCCATGCTGCCCAGCTTCTGAAGTCTGACATCAACATGAAGGCTGCAATTACTCCAAGGTAAACTGAAGCTGAACTGAATGAGCCTCTTCTCATTTGTTTACCAAAAGTCTTAACTGTTGTCATACACCAGAATAAATGATTTATTCGGGAAGATCACTCTTAAAATCTGTTTTTTCTGTTCCTTGCAGTGTTTCCATGTACACCTATGCGGTTATGGGCGTGAATACTGCTTTTATCCAGGCTTCTCTGCTGTCCAGAGCAAGAGTTCACACGATTGTTCCCGCAAAGATGGAAGCAAGAGTTGACATGATTAAGGGCAACTTAAAGCTTCATTTCCTGCCTGTCCAAGGCATTGATAAGATTGCATCTGCACTGTATGTACTTTTCCTCCTCACCAGGTAAATTGTATCATCCAGTTTAGAATTTTGGTTTTCTTAAAACATTTTTTTCCTTTCTTCAACAGTGTTGAGACTTTTGCTGTTGCAAGAAATGTTGAGGACCTCACAGCTGCCAGATTCACACCAATAATTCCAGCAGAACCAGCAGTACAAATGTCAAGGCAGTCCTTCTCTTCAAAGAGCTCTAGGATGGCATCCTCTCTAGCTAGTCACATGGTGAGCTTGATTCCCTGACAGTCTTTTTCAACATAAAATCCTACACAGTTAGAAAATAATGGGGTCATCGTTGTTTTACAGTCAGCGTCATCGGAAATCATTTCCATTGACATCCCAAGAAAAATTACCAAAAGACCGGAATTCCCTAAGGCCTTTGAGAAGAAAATGTGTGCTGTATTTGAAACCTTTGGAATAAAGGCATGCACCGAGATTGAATCACGCAACGCCGCCTTCATCAAAGACTCTCCATTCTATGCAATGATTGGAAAACATGATGTCTTTGTGGTGGTTGCCCCAGGCAAGTGAAATGGATGACATCAAATTACTGATGAAAGTTTTTTGAAAGAAGTTGCTAAAAAGTAAAATATGAATTTAATTATTTGATTGCAGCTGCTGGACCAGTCATCGAGAAGATTGAAATTGAGGTTCAGGTTGGAGAAAAAGCAGCAGAAAAGATCATCAAAGTGATTAACCTGAGCGAGGAGGAGGAAATTCTTGAGGACAAGAATGTCCTGATGAAACTGAAGAAAATCTTGGTTCCTGGGCTGAAGAACAGAACATCTTCTTCATCAAGCAGCAGTTCTCATTCTTTCAGCTCTCACTCCAGCAGCTCCCGTTCAAGCATTACCTCGTCTGCATCATCCAAGTCTTCCTCCAGCTCCTCCTCTCGCCGCAAGAGCAAAATGGTTGACGCTGACGCCCCAATCATCAAGACATCAAAGAGAGTGAGCAGCCCCTCCGGCCGCTACTCCAGCAGCCAATCAAGCCTGGGTTCACGAAGCTCCTCAAGCTCCCACTCCAGCAGCACTTCAAGCAGCCGCTCATCTCTCAAGTCCAGCAGCCGCTCTTCCAGCTCCAGCTCCAGCTCGTCCAGGTCCATGTCCCTGTCCAAGGTGAGATACAGCTCTAACCCTGACATGTAAAAACACTAGAATCAGACGGTATGTGCAGGAATTAATCCAATAATTTTTCTATTGCAGCAAGAAATGTATGAAATGAAGTTTACCAAGAACCACATCCACCAGGTAATTATCAGTGTGTTGTAAAGAGAATGACACAGCTACACTATGTACACTTTTTCAGAAGGCTAAATATGTAATTCTTTTGTTTTGTTTGCAGCATGCCCTCTCCACAGGCCGCGCCAACAGCAAAAGCAGTGCCTACAGCTTTGAAGCCATTTACAATAAGGTAAGTCATCACACCAAGCCATTTATAGTCTCAGGTATTCAGCAGGAAAAAAAAAATTCAAAACTTTCATCATCAAAACAAACATCAACATCAATCTATGATTTGCACTTTCAGGCCAAGTACCTCGCTAACGTTGTTGCTCCCGCTGTGACTGTTCTCATCCGTGCTCTGAGAGCCGACCACAAGGTTCAGGGATACCAGATTGCAGCTTATTTTGACAAAGCCAATGCCAGACTGCAGATCATTTTTGCCAATCTTGATAAGGAGGACCACTGGAGAATCTGCGCTGATGGTGCAAAGCTGAGTAATCACAAGCTCATGGTAAAAACTTTGATTTTGGAAACATGAATTGAGGCACAAGTCGTCATTAGAAAGTTGCTTGATGCCTGATATTTTAATCCCAATTTAAATTTCTCTCAGGCTAAGGTTTCCTGGGGCATTGAATGTAAGCAATACGAGACCGAGGTCATAGCTGAAACTGGTCTTGTTGATCAAGAGCCTGCATTCCGCGTGAAGCTGACCTGGGACAAACTTCCAAAGGGCATGAAGCACTATGCAAAAAAGTAATGTCACAATCTAATATATATTTTAAAATATTTTTATCCAAGTAGTGAATTTCTGCACAGCCTAAGTGCCAAGTTTATTACAAATGCAGCATTTTGGTCACAGATCTTTATCAGGTATCCTGGATTTGGAAGTGTGTGGAAATTCATCACTCTCTTTTGCATATTATTTTCCCACACACCTATCTAACAGGTGTATAACAGTCATCATTTAATTTGAAGTTGGTGGGGTTTTTTCACTTTTAAGAAATAATCTTAACCTTTATGAATGTCTAGGCTCTCCAAATACATTTCCGAAATTGCTTATGAAAGCGGAATAAGCCTGGCAAAGGTCAAGAATGATCGCAATCAGATCAAACTGACTGTGGCTGTTGCTTCTGAGACGAGCCTGAATGTCGTGCTGAAGACACCAAAGGTGTGGTTTTATTGTCTATTATTATTAATACACAGAAAATGTCCTTGTCACACCTCGTCGCTCAGACTGTATATGTCCTCTCTGTTTTAATCCAATATTACAGAGGACCATTTACAAACTTGGAGTGGGTCTCCCTGTTTCTCTGCCATACGGGGACACTGCTGCTGAGCTTGAAGCATACAAGGGAAACTGGGGCGACAAGATCATGCACATGTTCAGCAAGGCTCACGCAGGTGAAACCATTTAAAGGAACGGGGTTCATATTTTTCACAGCTGAATATTCAGACTGATCAGTACGTAGCTAACTCAGATTTTTTTCCCCCCTTCGATTCCAGCTGAGTGCACCATGATCAGAGACACAGTGGTCACATTCAACAACAGGAAATACAAGAACGAGATGCCCCACTCTTGCTACCAGGTTTTGGCTCAGGATTGCACCCCAGAACTCAAATTCATAGTTCTGCTGAAGAGGGACCAAACACAGGAACAGAACGAGATCAATGTGAAGATTTCAAACCTGTAAGATCAACCAGTAACTATATATAAATTGTGGGAATTGCCCAAAAAAATCTGGGAATATAGAGAATAACTATAATACATCACATAAATATACTAATACAATTATTTTTCAACAGTGATATTGACATGTATCCAAGGGACAACACTGTCATGGTGAAGGTTAATGGAGTTGAAATGCCCATCACCAACCTGCCATATCAGCATCCCTCAGGTTTTCTGTTGTATTAAACACTAAAAGTGCACTAAAATTATTCAGTTTGTTGAAAGTTAAAAATCATATATCTGTACTTGTTTTCACTAATTTTAGGCAAAATTCAGATCAGACAGAGAGGTGAGGGCATCGCTCTCCATGCTCCCGCCCATGGTCTTCAGGAGGTCTACTTTGATCTGAATGCACTGAAGGTGATATAAGAAAACTAGATTATATGATTTTTCTGGATTCAAACTTTTAGGAATGTGCCCAATGTTAATGTTGTTGAGTTTTTCTCCAGGTTAAAGTCGTGGACTGGATGAAGGGACAGACTTGCGGACTCTGCGGAAAGGCTGATGGGGAAATCAGACAGGAGTACCGCACACCCAACAAACGCCTGACCAAGAATGCAGCCAGCTACGCTCATTCATGGGTAATGCCTGGAAAGAGCTGCCGTGATACCTATGGTAATACTTACAGTACCCATTTCATCTTTTGCACAGTAGAATATCATTAAACTAACAATGGAAAATTGTAGCATATAAATAAATTTGCATATAAGAATTTGGTTTAAGCTTAAGGACTTTACAGTATGTAAAAATACTGTATGTATGTACTGTATATAGTGCTTACCTTCATTTTTCACCCTTTTCCAGAGTGTTACATGAAGCTTGAATCAGTGAAGCTGGAGAAGCAGATGATCCTCCATGGTCAGGAGTCCAAATGCTACTCTGTTGAGCCCGTGCTGCGCTGCCTGCCCGGCTGCATGCCAGTGAGGACCACCACCGTCACCGTCGGCTACCACTGCCTGCCCACTGGTTAGTCTGCAAGACATCACGGCTGGTTCACAAAAAATGAATTACAGTAAATCCGCCTTGAGCCTAACTGCTTTACTCTCTCCACTGTTGCAGACTCTAACTTGAACCATTCTGGGGGACTGACCAGCATCTACCAGAAGAGCACTGATGTTAAGGAAACAGCCGAGGCTCACCTGGCCTGTCGCTGCACTGCTCAGTGTGCTTAACTCATTCCATACAGTCACGTTTTATTTTCTGTTTAACCCAAGTATTCTTAATTACTCTGTTTGAACTGTAAACTTAAATAAATTGTAAAGGCATGTAAACCAGTTATTGTCTGAAATTTATTATAAGTGCAGCTGTTTTACACAAATACAAAAAACTGAAAAGTCCTTCATACTAAGAGATCATTCAGCTCTTATGATCATACATTTTGAAATGAAACATACCTATAAATAAATATGAAATATTTTTATCCACTAGGCATGTACTCCTCTTCCCAAAAAGAAGAAAAATAAAGCTAGTCAATGCTACAGTGCATTAAAAAAAAGTTCACGTCTTAGCAGAAAGAATGAAAAACACAGCTTCAGTGACAAACATTTTTTCTCACAATCTTTGGTGGCAGAGTCACTAAACTCTAAACTATTAAGTCATGAAGACATAGCCTGAATGAGGCACCTTTTCTTTGGTCCATTTACTTTAGATTATTACTCCCAAAAAAAAAATCTCAGATCATTATATAGATAGCATAAGATGAGAAAAAAAATTGTAAGATTTATAAGTGTAATCAAACATTTCTGAAACAAAAATGTTTTTAAATCTTGCGAAAATATCTTTCCTTAATGGAGCAAACATTACAGGAGGGGATAGCGATTGTGGTTTAAAACTGACTTCATTCCAGTGGAAGTATTTCAATATAATAATTAGTTCTCAACAGAACACTTAAGTCTATTTTCTATTTTTAACATATACCCTCAAATCTTTTTCTTAAATATGAAGATATAGTGAGCAGCCAGTTAGCTGAGCCTAAACCAAAATGTAAAATTGACAAATTTTATATATTTACACATTGGTTTTCATGAGGATTAAACATAGAGGATGTAAGGTGTTATTTAGTGAGCTTTTGAGCTACTGATGGGCTATTTTTTGGACAGAGCCGTCTCTGGTGTTATGGCTAAGCAAATGAGCTAACCAGCTGCCGGATAAAGCTTCATATTTATAGACGAGAGTAGTATTGATCTTCTCACATTACTCTTAGCAAGAAAGCAAATTGCAAAACGCAAAAAGCGTATTTCCCAAAATGTTGAGGCTACAGCTGAGAGTTGATTAGCTTGGTGTAGTATAAATCCTGGGAGCAGGGGGAAGCCTACCAGCACCTCTAAAGCTCAGTACATCACATGTTGTATCTCACTTGTTTAGGTCAAAGACAAACAGAGATACAGTCCTTGTTAAAATTATTGGCACCCCTGAATTCTAAGTACAGATTTCAAAAGAATCTTCAGAAATAAATGCAAATTAGAAAATTTATTATTGTCAAAATATTTTGCAAAAATGTCATAAGTACCTGATCAACAACAATGAAATCAATGCTCTCATATAGTAAAATAAAACAATCAGACATAAAATGTATGCTAGACACAATTATTGGCCCTCTATGGATTAATTTAAATTAGCTCCTCAACAATTTGTTTAAAAAAGACTCATCTTTGCTTCATTTTCAGTGCTCACATGACCTTAATCAACCAATTAATGATTTTCTGCATACAAAGGGGCTGAATGTTTATTTTTCACAATGGTAGAGATGAGAGAGATGCCTGAGAGCATCAGAAATGGTATTATCAAAAAAACAACAAATCTTGAATTCCTTGTTTCAGAAGTTTGTCATGTTATCAAGAGGTTTCACAGTCAATAAAACTGCTAAGACGCTTCCAGGATTTGAAGCTAAGAAGAAACTCAATGAGAGAAGTCTGCAATGGTTGATGCAGAATGTGTAAAGACCGACAGGTTGACCTGGGGCAATCTGGAGAGGTGGTTTCAGACCATAACCTGCACCACACACTAAACCAAGTAGACTCCATGAGTGAAGGCTAAGGAGGAAACCACTATTGAAAGAAAGACACAGAAACACAAGACTAATGTCTGCAAAACTTCCATAGACAAGTCTCTCTGGGATAATGTTCTATTGACAGTTGAAACCATATAGGCAACAAAATGAAGCCCATAAGTAAAAGAGCCCCCTAATGACACCAATATGACTAAATATAATGATAATAATGATAATAGTTATAATAATTGAAGCAGTGGGTGTTGAGCAGGATCAAGGGGCCAGTAGGTGGTCTGCAGTTATACATCCAGACTGTGCGGCATCAGAGGAAGAAAAACCTGCAGAAAGCGACAGGAGGAAAGAGATGGGGAAAAGATGTACTGAGCTCGACCCACTGAAAACCTTCTGAGAGAGCTCAAATTTCCCATTGCAAAAAGGAATCCTGCAAACTAAAAAGAGCTTGACCACATAGTAGGAACAGCTGAAACTACCAGCAGACAGGTGGAAGAAAATTCTGAAGGTTCTGACCCCACATATTAGTGACAGGTGCCAATAATTCTTTCTGTGTTTCATTTTGTGTTTGCATTATTTCACTTTCTTTTTTTCAGTAACCTTTTAACATTTTGTTTTTATATTTTGATTGTACAAAATTGGTTAACTTGCATTTATTTCTAAAGATGCTCTAAATACTGTACCTAAAATCCAGGGGTACAAATAGCCAGGACTGTTTAAAAACATCAGTTCATGGTTTTATGGGAGGTTTCATGGTGTAATGACTTCTTGACAATTTACACTTTATGCAATATATACAGTTTCCTCAGAATAAGTTACACTGAAATAAATGAGGTGGTCTTTATCATCTAACAAATGGGTGTCAAATGGTTGGAGGCTTGTCTATGTAGCACTAAATTATAATAGAAGTAAAAATTTTCTTCATTGAGTTCTTCATTGTTACATAATGTTGAGTCCCTGTTTTGCAAAGGTTACATGTGTCAAAATCCAGGCCTGTGTAGTACGTGATGGGTGTTTGAGGCCAACAGATTAAAAAGCACAGATGATGAGAGGTTCAGTATGTCTGGAAAAATGACAACTAATTACAGATTACTGTGTCATTCTTTTTTTTCTTTTTTTTCAATAATTTTGATTGCAACCATACAGTTAATCAGTGTAACGGTGCAGCACTGTAGAGCAACTAAATCAGTATTTGTATATGTGAAATAGAATTTACAGTGTTGAAACTGAAACTTTGCTATTGAAATGCTGCAGATACTCAGCATTTAACTTTATGATGTAAACTTTTAGGAATGGCCCCAATATACATGAGAGATTTCTCAGTCACAAAGAATGAAATTAATTAATATTTTGGGAGGTAGAGCCATCAGTGCTATTTCTTTGTACAAAATATCAGTGGGCAGAAAAGACTTTAACCAAACTTGCATACAAAAACAGCTTTGATTAAAAAAAAAAAAAAGTGTAGCTCTATAGATCTACATAAGTAAATGCAATGTAAGGATTTATTTAGTTTATATATGTGCAGCTTAATTTTATTTTTTTAACACTGAGTTACCATTAGAACTTTTTGGATAATTTACTTCACAGGTTTCTATTTTAGTCATCATCATTCAATACCAGCCATTCATACAAAAAAAAAACATTTAATTGATATTCTGTATTACTTAATATAATAAAAGAAAGAATATAGACTGTGAAGTGTCAACTACATCATATGCTTGGAATCTGTAGCTTATGCAGGCATTTTCAAGAAATAGACAACCGCACCAACAATCAGAAAAATAACAAAATAAACACTTTCTGTAAATACATAGTAACAATGGTCACTTCCATTTCACAATGAAATGGAAGTGACCATTTCAATTTGAAATGTCATGACATCAGTGGTCACCAAGACCTCTACAAATAAATTGAGCAAACAGCCATAGTCATGGTGCCTCTTGTTTGAACTTTGAAACTACATGTCAACAATAAGACGAAGAGATGCCACAGACATTCACCTCATTAACAAAACTGAACAAAACTGAAGTAAATTCTGTTCACTTAAATAATGATTTCACTATTCTTTTTTTGCCCCTTATTCAAAGACTTCAGATCTTATAACCCTTAGGTCAAAGAAAACCAAATGTTTGTTTTGAAACAAACCAAATGTTTGTTTTAAAAAGTTTTTTCTAGAATGAGTTTTCTGGACAAACTGTACCGCACACCTATACTTCTTTTACAAGTTTCATAATTACTACAAATATGCAAATAAGAGCATATAAAACAACCCTTAGAAAAAGTTTTAAATCATCCAGCATAGTAAGGATTTTTATTCGGAAAATGGGCTTTTTCGTATGCTTGTAAAATGAATTGTGAGACACGGTAAACATTTTGAAACATGATACTTGACTTTGACTTGGCATATCTGAGTAGAACAAGGTAAGGTGACCCTAACTTTTCATCCACTGCTACATGCCTTGTCACACCCCCCAGGCCAAACCCAGTTTTGGTTGGAGGTGAGATGACCTATCTATCTTATAGAGCGTATCACTCAAACATGCCAGGGCACATGTCATACCTTCATGACATCCTTGTTGACCTTAATGGGCACAAAATTTTCCTTTAAAAAAAGGCTGCCTATCGCTCAGGGATCCACATCCCCATCAGCCATGAGGGTTGTTGTACTTGCCCTGACTCTGGCCCTTGTGGGTGAGTATGATTTCTTTTTTTTTTGTGAACCTTTTCAATGACAGTCAATTTTTTATTGGATGTGTTCAGATAATGCATTCACGGTGGAAATTTTTAAAGAGGAAATCAAAGTTAAATGCTGTTTAACACAGCACACCAGCTTACTTCTCACACGGTTGAGTGGGAGTGACAGCTACTATTGTAACTATTGTATTAACTTGACATTCCGTTGCCCCCTGTTGTAAAGCAATACTAAATTACATTGCCATCAGTGTTTAAAAAATAATATACACAATAATGTAATGTAATATATTACTGTAGCTGAAAATATGTAGGCCTTCAGAAAACTAAAATAAATGTGAAGTGACAAAAGAGGAATAACTGATGAATGTTTTACAGATAAACTGCTGGAAAAATATCAGTATCACTAATTACATCTACATGTACTGTACACAGGATACTGTACATTTTAAGAAAACAACAAAGCATCTTGTCTACTCCAAAGTTTTTAAAGCTTGATAAAGATCTTGATCTTTTACAATTGGATGTAGTTTAGTTCCATTAAAAAAAAAAAAAAAAAAAAAAAAAAGACCTTTACCCACACTTCTTTGTTTTTTGCTTTCTAATTTTAGGATATTCAAAAATGACTTGTATTGCATTCTTCTCAAAATAGTAATAAAAAAAATGCTAAGGTGTTTAGAATAAGATTTAATTGTTTGATCATTTACTTCCTGGATTATTAATTTATTTTCAATTTCATTTTAGCGGGGCACACTCATAACTTTGGTAAGTTCAGTACTTTATTATAATCTTAATCAACAGTTCCCATTTTTCCAAATAATGAATGGAAATTGAAAGGTAACTGGACACCGAGTGGTGAAACACTACCGCAGCTAAAGTTAAATGAAACTGAACTATCCATGTAAAATACCTCTTTTCACAATTTATGATTTATTCAGTAACAATAAATAAATGACTCTTATAGTTTTGGATATAAAGTAGAGTACCTCTCAGTGTGGGAAACTGTTCTTACAGCTCCTGACTATGCTGCTGGTAAGACTTATGTGTACAAATATGAGGCATTGCTCCTGGGGGGTCTGCCAGAGGAAGGTTTGGCAAGAGCTGGAATCAAAGTCAGCAGCAAAGTTCTCATCAGTGCTGCAGCAGAAAACATATACATGCTGAAGGTAAATATAAAAATCGTGTGAAAAACAATCTTGTTAGTTTTAAAATGTTGAATTCCCTGTGATAAATATTATTTCACACTGTAGCTTGTGGAGCCTGAGTTCTATGAGTACAGTGGTGTGTGGCCTAAGGATCATCTAATCCCAGCAACCAAGCTGACTTCAGCACTGGCAGCTCAGCTCCTGACTCCCATAAAGTTTGAGTATTCCAGTGGTGTTGTTGGAAAAATGTTTGCCCCTGAGGGAATCTCCACACTTGTGCTGAACATCTATAGAGGAATCCTGAATGTCCTTCAGCTCAACATCAAGAAGACACAGAATGTCTACGAGTTGCAGGAGGTTTGTCAAAGATCCTCCAGTACTGGTTATATATCCATTACATGAGGTTGAATCTGTCTAGTAAATGTATGCTCTTTTCATTAGGCTGGAGCTCAGGGTGTGTGCAAGACTCTCTATGCCATCACTGAAGATGAAAAGGCTGAACGCATCCTTTTGACAAAGACCAGGGACCTGAACCACTGCCAGGAGAAGGTCATAAAGGACATGGGGTTGGCATACACTGAGAAATGTGCAAAGTGCCAGCAGGTAGGTCCAAACCCCTTTCATGTCGTACATCCATCTGTAAAAGTAGAACCTGTTACATGATCAGGCAACTGTATGCTTCAATTTTACAGTATTCAAAGAACCTGAGAGGAGCTACAGCATACAATTACATCTTGAAGCCAGTTGCTAGTGGCATCCTGATCCTGGAGGCAGCCGTCAATGAGCTGATCCAGTTCTCACCTTTTACTGAAATGAACGGAGCTGCTCAGATGGAGACCAAGTTGGTTAATACAAACTGAGGAATGTTATAATGGCAGTGTTTGGATTTAGCAGAGCTGCACGTTAATTTTTTCAAATTATTTTCAAGGCAATCCTTGGTCTTCCTTGAGATCCAAAAGGCCCCTATTGTACCCATCGAGGCTCAGTATCTTCAGTGTGGATCTCTCAAGTACGAGTTCTCCACCGAGCTCCTCCAGACACCCATTCAGCTCATCAAGATCAACAATGCACAGGCCCAGGTACTGTCTCTTTAAAAGATCAGTTAAAATTTTTGAATCACTTAATGACTTTAATGACTTCCCCTTCTCTCCTGTGTTCTTAGATTGTGGAGATTCTGAATCATCTGGTCACCCACAATGTGGAGAGAGTCCATGAGGATGCCCCTCTTAAGTTTTTGGAGCTCATTCAGGTCCTCCGTGAAGCCCACTATGAAGATCTGGAAATGCTCTGGAGCCGATTCAGAAACAGACCTGCCTATAGGTGGCTTTTAGTGTTTGAATATTTGAAAAAGATATTTGAAAAATCTGTATCCAGGTTTGCTCACTATTTCTTGACATTCATCTTTCAGACAGTGGATCTTGGATGCAATCCCTGTCATTGGAACACCTGCTGCTCTGAGATTCATCAAGGAGAAATTCCTGGCTGATCAGCTGACTGTTGCTGAAGCAGCTCAGGCTTTGATTGCATCCGTTCACATGGTGACAGCAAGCACTGAGGCCATCAAGCTGGTCGAGGTGGGTAAACCCCAATACAAGTTACATTGTTGGTAAAAAGAATGGAGATATGAGACATTTCTAATTGTTGTTCTTTCCTAGGCCCTGACAGTCAACAGTAAAATCTTGGAGAACCCAATTCTAAGGGAGATTGTCTACCTCGGCTACGGTACCATGATTTCCAAATATTGTGCTGAGAGGGCTGTCTGCCCTGCTGAACTCATAAAGGTGGTGTAACCTTGCTCTTTTTATATGACTTCAAAGTCCTCATCACATCTCTGGAGGAAAAAGGGGATCTCATTTTCTTATTTCCTTCCACAGCCTATGCAGGAGCTCCTTGCAGAGGCTGTTGCTAAGGATGAGACCCAGAACATCATCCTACTCCTGAAGGTTTTGGGTAATGCTGGCCATCCTACTAGCCTTAAACCAATAACAAAGATCCTGCCCATACATGGCACAGCAGGTGCATCTCTGCCCATGAAAGTCCATGCTGATGCCATCATGGCCTTAAGGAACATTGCAAAGAAGGAGCCAAGAATGGTGAACTCTCGACACAAAAGAGTATTTCAAACTAATTTTCTGAGATAATTCCATACTGAGTTTGTTTTCTCTTGCAAAATTAGATCCAGGAATTGGCTCTTCAGCTCTACATGGACAAAGCTCTTCACCCAGAGCTTCGTATGCTTGCATGCATCGTGCTGTTTGAGACAAAGCCTCCAATGGGTTTGGTGACAACTCTTGCCAACATTGTAAAGTCAGAGAAGAATCTGCAAGTAGCAAGCTTCACTTACTCTCATATGAAGTCCCTGACCAGGAGCACCGTTGCAATGCATGCCTCAGTGTAAGAGCATCCTCTGATCCCTATCCATCACCAAGTCTATCTGCATGAACAACTATGTTTAGCTCTCTTATGATCTCCATGCAGTGCTGCAGCTTGCAACGTTGCTGTAAAAATATTGAGCCCAAAGCTGGATAGACTGAGCTTACAATTCAGCAAAGCCATCTACATGGACGTCTATAACAGTAAGGCCAGAGTGACAAGTTACCTCAATTTTTAAGTAACCTCATCTCACTTTATCTCAACAAACCTACACAACTACACAACTCCAAGTTCAACCAGTGCTTGCACCACAGTGGGATTGATCTGATATATATACATATTTAAAAACTATTAGAACTAGCTTTCTTCACCTTAAAATGTTTTATTTGCTAATTTATGTTTTGTCACTGTCTTTCATCCTTATCTTTTTATTCAAGTTTTTGTTTCATAAAAAAATGTATTTGTTTGGTTTTTTAACTTTATATTTATAACTATTCATCTTTTTTTGTGTGCATAAGTGTCAAAGTGTTTTTATTGTTCACATTTGTGCTGTATTTATTATCTGCTTTTCAGCTTTAAAGTGACTTGAATCTCATTTATCTGTACAGATATGCTGTACAAATAAAGGTTAGGTGATAGATTCTTTGACACTGTTTATCAGGTCCTTTGATGCTCGGTGCTGCTGCCAGTGCTTTCTACATCAATGATGCTACTACCATTCTGCCCAGATCTATTGTGGCTAAGACCAGTGCCTACCTGGCTGGAGCTGCTGCTGATGTTCTAGAGGTAAAGGGAAAAGAAAACCTAGCTTTTAGGGCACCCAGTTACTAAACAGAAAGTTACTGTTCTTCATCTTGATTTGATTCTAGGTTGGAGTGAGAACTGAGGGACTCCAGGAGGCTTTTCTGAAAAACCCTGCAGTTATTAACAGCGTTGACAGAATCACCAAGATGAAGCGTGTCATAAAGGCTGTAGGCAATTTAACTCTACCAAGTAACAAATACTTAAGTATAGAATATCATACCATGTCACCTTAGGGAATACAAGGATTGTGTGTTTCCTCTGTCCACAGCTCTCTCAGTGGAAGTCTCTGCCCAACAGCAAGCCTCTGGCCTCCATATATGTCAAGTTCTTTGGGCAAGAAATTGCCTTTGCCAACATTGACAAAGCTTTGATTGATCAGGCCATTGCGGTATGGTTCAAATGACGATGTCTCAATCTTGAGGCCAAATTTGTAAGACATCTCAATCTAAATTTTGCAAAACACATTTTGATAACCTCATCCCCTACAGCTCGCCACTGCACCCTCAGTCCAGGCATTTGGTAGGAACGCTGTCAAGGCTTTGCTGTCTGGTACTTCCTTCCACTTTGCTAAGCCTCTGCTGGTTACTGAGGTGCGACGCATCATGCCTACTGCCGCTGGTCTTCCAATGGAGCTCAGTCTGTATACTTCTGCTGTGGCTGTTGCAGCTGTTCAAAGTAAGTAGAAGCTACAAAAAATGCACAGTATAGATTGTTATTGGTCTCACTAGCCCAGTTGGTCTACCTCAAGCTAATTACAAAAGGTGTTGACTTGCTCTTGAAAGAACTTGAAAACAGTCATTTGTAATAGCCACATACTCTTAACAAGTGTTGACTGTTGAAAATATCTTAATGATATCTTATAAAGGCCAATATTATTATTCATACCTAATATATTCTTTAAACATTTTAAAAAGCAAATGTTCATTTATTGCCGTTGAATTGCTTTTATAAGAAAAAGAGGAAATAATGCAGTCAAGTTTCACAAAAATAGCATTAAAGCACTGACAAGACATGGTACATAACATCATCTAATAGTGGACCCAATAGTTTTAAAAGTATTATTGTGAGAGGTGATGGATGGATTTATTTGTTTTCTTAGTCAAGGCCACCACAACACCAACTCTGCCTGAAAACTTCCACCTCACTCACCTTCTGAAGACAGACATGCAGCTTGAGACTGAGATTAGACCGAGGTACGTACAACATCTGAAACTAAAATAAAAAATGAATGAAAAATATATCAAATTATTAAATGAAACTTCCAAATGTCTTCTCCTTGTAGTGTTGCAGTGAACACATTTGCTGTGATGGGGCTAAACACTGCTATACTACAGGCTGCCCTTCTATCAAGAGCCAAGCTCAACTCCATTTTACCCGCCAAAATAGCTGCAAGACTTGACATCAATGAGGGCCACTTTAAGATTGAAGCTCTGCCTGTTGCTGTGCCTGAACACATTGCAGCTGTACAGTAAGCCTAACATTTTTTTTTAACTCTTTATGTCCCCTCCAAAATATTTAACTTGTGTCACATCTAAAATATATTTATCTTAGGAGACCACATGATTAAGGTCTTGTTACTTCAACAGTGTTGAGACTTTTGCTGTGGCAAGAAATATTGAGGATCTTGCTGCTGTAAGAATCACCCCCATTATCCCTGAAAAAGTCTTCCAGCCCTTCTCAAGGGAGATTCTCAGATCTATTTCTTCTTCTGCAGCTAGTTTGGTGAGTTTAAAATAATGCCTTTTAAGAAAGTCAAAATAGTATCTACATTTACAATATAAATAATATGTCATTCTCTTCATAGTCGGCATCATCAGAGATCATTTCCAAGCATGTGGCAGCTGCCAAGCCAACTATAACAAACAAAGCAGCTCAGTTTGAGAAGAAGTACTGTGTTAAAACTGTTGCCATTGGACTGAAAGGTTGTATAAAGGTTGCCACTGAAAACGCTGCTTACCTCAAGGACATTGCTCTGTACAAGCTGGCTGGAAGGCACTCTGTTACTCTTTCTTTCAAACCAAGTAAGTTTGAGAACACATTTTTTTTTTGTAGAAGCAGCATTCTTGAAGCAAGTATTAATGACATTATTTAATGATACTTGCAGTTGAAGGTGAAGCCATTGAAAGATTGGAGATGGAGATTCAAGTTGGGCCAAGGGCTGCAGAGAAGCTCATTAAGCAGATCAACCTGAGCGAAGAGGAAATCTTTGAGGGAAGACCAGTCTTGATGAAGCTCAAGAGAATCCTGGCTCCTGGTCTGAAGAACGGCACCTTATCCTCTTCCTCCAGCTCAAGCAGCTCACACTCAAGCCTTCGTTCCAAGTCTTCTTCTGCCTCTTCCAGCTCCTCATCTCGTGCCACCAGCAAGGTCACTGATACAGCTGCTCCAGCCAGTAGACTTCAGCACAGCAGGAGAAGCAGCAGCAGCAGTAGTATTAGCAGCAGAAGCAGCAGCAGCAGCAGCAGCAGCAGAAGCAGCAGCAGCAGCAGCAGCAGTAGCAGCAGCCACCACAGCAGCAGAAGCAGCAGCAGCAGAAGCAGCTCCTCTAGATCTCTGAGCAGGTCTTCCAGGTCCAGCTCTGCATCAAGCTTTTCGTCTCTCTTCAGTGCTAGCTCAAGTTCCTCTCGCTCTAGTGCTCGACTCTCAAAGGTAAATGTTGCACGTTTATTCTATGAATTTGCATGTAAGAATATTAAGGCATACATATATCACAGTAAGCCTGGAATATTACAAAAATGTCTTTTTTCACAGCAAGTGATTTATCACCACAAGTTCCAGAGGAACCACAAGACACAGGTACCTTTAGACAGTTTGAACATGTTAACTCATGTTGCAGCTTTACCATGATGGCCCTTAACTTTGATACAATTTTGTTGTAGTCTCTCACATCTCAAGCCACCTCAGCAGCAGTTTCCAAGAGCAGAAGCAGTGCCTCAAGCTTTGAGGCCATCTATAGAAAGGTGAATCTTGGTCATCTTGATCTTTTGACTAATGGATTTGGTGATGTACTTATACAGATTAATGTTTATTGATACCACAGAACAAATTCCTTGGCGATGAAGTTGCTCCTACCTTTGCTATCATCTTCCGGGCTGTCAGAACTGACAACAAGATGCAGGGATATCAACTGTCTGCCTACCTTGACAAACCTACTGCCAGACTCCAGATCATTCTGGCTGCTTTGGCTGCTGACAACAATTGGAAATTCTGTGCTGATGGAGTTCTGCTAAGCAAGCACAAAGTCACAGTAAGAAATTGTCTTGTCTTGTAGATCTTGTGACATAACATGTAATAGACTATCCTAAAAACCAGGCACCTTATCGCCACTTCTACTGTGTCTCATTAGGCCAGATTCGCCTGGGGAGCAGAATGCAAGCAATACAACACCATGATCACAGCTGAGACAGGTCTTGTTGGTCCAAGCCCTGCTGCTCGCCTCAGAGTGGCCTGGAATGAACTACCATCTGCTCTGAAACGCTATGCAAAGAAGTATGGAGCTTCGTACATACTGTTTTTAGCCTAATCTCATGCAATAAAGACTATGTAAAATGATATTTGGAAATTTCTTTTACAGGGTGTATGACTACATTCCTGCTTCCATGCTGGCTGGTTTTATTCAAGGAAAGGAAGAAAACAGCTCCAAGCAGCTCTCATTTACTGTGGTCGCAACATCTGACAGGACACTTGACATCATTTGGAAGACACCAACAGTATGAATCATTGAGTTGTTCTCACAAAATTCAAACTGATATTATTTTCAACATAATTCACAATTTCTAATAATTATGAATTATTCCAACTACAGCATATCGTCTATAAGATGGCTTTACGTCTTCCCATCGCTCTGCCACTTGATGAAGTCACAGGTCTCACCCCCTTCGATGACCTTGCTGATAAAGTCCACTACTTGTTTACCAAGGCTGGAGCAGGTACTGGCTGACCTTATTGTTTAATATGAAATGCACTGGAAGTTACTATTGAATCTGTGCTAAAGAATATTCCTATTTTTCACAGCTGAATGTAGCTTCAACAAAGACACACTGACAACATTCAACAACAGGAGATACAAGAACGAGATGCCTTTGTCTTGCTACCAGGTCCTGGCACAGGATTGTACCAATGAGCTGAAATTCATGGTTCTGCTGAAGAAGGATCACATTGAACAGAACCATATCAATGTGAAGATCGCTGACATGTGAGTGTTTATTAAAAACAAGGCAGAAACTATGGTTTTCAGTTGCAAATTGACAAAACTAATTAAAAACTTAATTTCTGCACCTGTAGTGATATTGACCTGTATCCAAAGAACACTGACGTGATTGTGAAGGTCAATGGAATGGAAATACCCATCAACAACCTGCCATACCAGCATCCCACAGGTTTTTATACACATTCAGTAGCCAGTCAAAATCTCGTACTTCAGCAAAACAGCAATATATAATGTAATGTAATGTAGCAAGTCATGCTATAAATCACAGTAGCAAGAAGCCAAGTTTTTTATGTTTCACTATCAATGGGACATATAATTTCATCCTCAGTACGTTGCTAGTACTTGAAGTTTTGTCATACTTGTATGTACTCTAATTAAATTGCTTGAACCAAGTGATTATGAAACGTTTCTTTTGACTTACAGCTAAAATCCAGATAAGACCAAAGGGTGAAGGCATTTCTGTGTATGCTCCCAGCCATGGTCTTCATGAAGTCTACTTTGACAAGAACACATGGAAGGTAAACGCAATATCAACTATTGTCAAATTAAGATTAGTTTCAATTTAAGTTTTTTAGTTTTTGATTTTTTCATTTATATATAATGGGTGTTCTTTGAGAAATTCCAAGTCTAAACCTGTGACCAGAAAAAAAAAAAAAGATTTAGACAACTTTTGAGAGCTATTACCCAATTGATACATTTGACATGTATATTTGTATAGTGTGTAATATCTGAGCTGATCTTGCCATACAGGTTAAAGTTGTGGACTGGATGAAGGGACAGACCTGTGGACTGTGTGGAAAGGCTGATGGGGAAGTCAGACAGGAGTACCGCACCCCCAATGGAAGACTGATCAAGAATGCAATCAGCTATGCTCATTCCTGGGTTCTGCCAGCCAAGACCTGCAGAGATACCACTGGTGAGACACAAAGCTCCTTTTGCAATAATTTTTTCAGCCAAATTTATTTTCATATAAATGCCCCAACACCCTATATTCCACCTTGATATAACAAAATACTTAAATTCATATTACTGCTTACAGTTAAAGCAAGTCTGGAACCCACTTAAGAAAGCACTGAATTCATCAGAAGTTAACTGATCCACATCTTTCTCTTACAGAGTGCCGTATGAACCTTGAGTCCGTGAAGCTGGACAAGCAGGTAAACATCCACGGCCAGGAATCCAGATGCTATTCTGTTGAGCCCGTGCTGCGCTGCCTGCCCGGCTGCTTCCCTGTGAAGACCACAGCTGTTACTGTTGGTTTCCACTGCCTGCCTACTGGTGAGTTGGCCAGAGATCACAGCTAGTTTAAGTGACAGAAGATCAAAATGTGATGGAAAAATACCCAGTTCCTAATCACTCTGCCCCCTTGTGCAGATTTTGCCATGAATCGCCCAGAGAGTCTCCAAAGCATCTATGATAACAGCGAGGACCTAAAGGAAACAGCTGAAGCTCACCTGGCCTGCAGCTGCACTGCTCAGTGTACATAGAAACACTTTCATCATGTATATGTTTTGAATTTGATTATAAATAAACTGCATCACAAATAAGGTTTTCTGTTACATTAATATAAGTATGGAGGATTTTTAAAAGTGCAAAGCTGCATGCCATTTTAAAAGAATATCCCCATGTCCCTCCACCTGACTGAACTAAAAGAAACCACATCAGTGAGATCAACATAAGTAATATCAGTTTATGACACTACACATGAAGCTGAACACAGCTGTAGAAATGATCATTTGTGATGTTCATAATTGGATTTTATTTTTATCTAAACATTTCACAATACTTGTAAAACCTTCAACTCTTAGATCAGCTGTCTATGGCCAATGGGCTAACTACATTTCCTTGATAAGATACTACATACTTAGCTGAAGTGCAAGACAGTTCAGCTCCAAATCATAAAAGAGCAAGTCCAGACAGTGCTTTAGTTATTCATTACAGTACTCACCTCTTCAAAAGACATTTTGTGTTAAATTGCTGCCTCACAATTTGGTTTACCTCCACGGAATCCATTTTGATAGTTACAGGCCACCAAATCTCAATGGAAATGGCGAGGAGGAGCAGTGCTGTTATTAATCAGTAACTTGTTTCCAAAAGAGGCAAATAAAGATCAAATAACCCGAAACTTCTTGTGTTTCAGCAATTTATATTGAAGATTGTCTAGAATACACATTACACATTCCTGTTGTAAGAATTGGTTTGATCTGTCAATATAAAGCCAAGATAAACACATCATAAAAAATGGTTAAAGGATTTACATTCATATTGACTTCAAAATTATCTACCTTCCATCTACTACATATTGGGTAGTTTAAGTTAAATTTTAAAGGCTTTCTTCCAATTTGATGGAAACATCATACATCAACCTCTACTAACATAACAGCAACATTTACAGGAAAGCGATGTTGTTAATCAGCCACATTTCTCTAATAAAACTAAATATGCATAATTCATATCTTACCTAGTTTCTTGTTATATTCAGTAAAACACCAGCATTAAATCCCTATTCTCTTTGATAGCTGACAGGTTTAACATGATAACATAACTTGAAAACTAGTGATATAAACACCAACCAATAGGTAACTGCATTGGCCAATGAGCATGGCCAAGCAACATCTTTAGTTGCACATCTGGATTGCCAAACAAATATTACCTTCAGACTAAGAAGTTGCTAGACATGAAATATGACTCCCAAAACAAGATTTATACTGTACCACAAAAATAAATAAATACATTTATCACATACTCTAATAATAAAACAGTGAGCTAAAAAAAACAAAGCAAAACATTAAAACATTAAGATTAAAAATTTTCTATCAGACACACAGAGTACAGAACACCAGCAGCAAACACACACTCTTGTTTTGGCTTCAACTGTTAGCAGCTATTTAATCCTCATACAATCCAACTTCAAGTTGTTGGCAGTTCACCATTCAGGTGTATGTCTCATCTTCTACAGTTCAGAAGATAAGAGCTTTTGGCGTCATATAGAGCTATTCTTTTCTTGTGTGAGCGCATGGCTGTGGTGGTCTTTACTGTTGTTCCACTGTTTGTGCTGAACCGTAACATTTCTGCTACGGAAGAAGTTTGAATCCTCAACATGCTCAGTCTTCATCTTTGGTTTGATTGAGCTGGAAATCACATTTCACGGAGAGTCAGTGACAGCATTTAACTGTATTAATTTAAAGGTACATTATGTCATATTTCATCACTGCGCAAGTAAAAACACTGTACCTGTTCTCTGGGATAAGGCAAAGTGTGCGACTGAGGTCGGGTGTGGATGGTGATGCGGGTGTGATACATTGGTGTACGGGGGAGGTTGTGTCAGATGGGTGTTGGATGAGCTTTTCTGGAGCCGATGCTGCTCTCATCTCTGTTTCTGCTGCTAAAACAATACATTACTTTATTGGTATCAGAAAAAGGGCAGAGCTGGGAAAAGGAAACAGAAATAACTGTACTGAAACTTTTAAAACTTGCAAATATGCTTGAAAATTTTTTTCCAAAAAAAACCCCAAAAGGTGCTGTTTTGTAAATGTGAACTGAAGCAATTTGAGCTCATGTCCTTCAGTAAACAGAGTCACCTTGAAACATTTTTACAAATAAGGCAGCAGTTGTAGACCTGTTTCTTGCATCACAGTCACGGTATAACGGGATTATGACAGACTGACATATTGTTTGTTGTAGTAACACATTCCTATCACTTAAATTAATTTTACTGATTACTATTATTATTCAATGATATAACTTTCAAACATTCACCTCAGTGAGTCCACCTTAGTAAACTTGGTGGCCATATCAGTAGTAGTTTTTGAGAGGGGATAGACACTTACATATTAAAAAGGCACTTTTAGACTTTGCCATCTGGGGTTTCTTTGAGTCTGCAAATGGACTCAAGTTCAAAAACTGGTTTTTGAGCCATGTTGCACGATCCTCCTCAAAGGCCTTCCTCTGCAAGTTAAACCAGACACAGGTCATCAAAAAACAGTCAGAACAACTTCTTGAAGTGACCTCAAAAAAAAAATTGCTCTACTCCCTGATTCTATTTCATACCGATTTTTGGAAGAAATATAGTTTATAAAATCACCTCATGGCTCAGTCTTATGGCTGCTTCTGTAAAGTTCTTCCTCTCCTTCTCAAAGATCTTTCTCTGTTCCTCTAGGGTCTTCCACTCCTCTCTGAGGCGCTCTTTCTCCTGCGACATATGGCAGTTGCTCAGCAGGGATGCTGTCTCCTCATCACATGGAGAGCTGAGCTGCTGCTACGAGAAGAGGAAAAAAAGTAGGATTTTGTTTAACAACTATTTATTCAGGGAGCCCCTATGTACAGTAATTAACACAATTTCTTCCCCTCGACAAACAAACAAGTCGAGATTCAGTGGAGGTGCTCTAGTGCCCTAGACATCTCGGACCCTGTGTTTGGTAAATGCTTCATAACAGTTAACACAGATAGAAAATGAAATTACTCAATTTAGCAACAATTTTAGCAACAAAACCAAGTAAAGACGTACCCTTAAAACCTGTACAAATTCATTATGGCACTCTCAGCAAGGTAACTTTGACTTTTGTAGAAGGAAGTTCTAACATATGAATCCCAAAGATTTAAGTGTAAATTCAGTCTTACCTGCAGCAACTGCTGTTGTGTTTGAATGAAGTCTTTGCACTGCTGGATCTCCAGCTTTAGTCTATCCATCTCCTCCTCGTGAGTCTCTTGTGGAACAGTATCAGAGTTTCTTCTTTCTCCCATTTGTGCCAAAGATGCTGCACAAACAAACCAGAAAATCCGTCATAATTATGCTTACATCCATTTTTTACATGTTGGTTTTAAAAGGAATTAAGGATCCAGTCTGGATCGTCACTGGAATATTGGGTTGTTTTGTTTTTTTTCATTTTAGTTGTTTTTATCCAAACCTTGATTTTTCCCTTGAGTTTTAACATTGAGCGCTGACTAAACCAAAGGCTTTAGTATAACATGTGAACAAGAGTTGAACAGTTGAACAAGATTCCTCAGTTTATGACTTTATTCTCTTTTGCCGGATCAAACGACACCTGTTTTTTTTGGTTAAAGAGGAATAAGAGTTTTGTCTCAAAATCCCCTGAAATTCTTACATAAAAAAGTTCCTTCATTTATAAAGGCCAAACAGTGACACTGTGCTGTGTGAAGACTACCTTGGCTGTCCAGTCTTTCTACATGGCTCTTGAGCCTTCTCCACTGGAGGCGAATACTGTTGGTCAGCTTCTCCCGAGCGTAATCACAGTACAGCTCTACACTTTCCTTACTGGAATCAAACACTTCCTCCTCCTCCTCCTCCTCCTCCTCTGAGTCAGCCTAAAATGATAATGAAAATAAATTTCAATTTCTAACAAATCTGCCAAACAAGCTAACAAGACTAAGTAACAGTCATGTGGATGATTATCAGCTATGAAACAAACTGTGATCAATTTGAGCAGTGCCAGTTTGGTTTGTCTGTTACTTTTACTATAATAATAATAATAATAGGCAGAATTCCTATGTGTTGGATGTTACTTGATTAAAAAGAATTTAATATTTGAGAACTTCTGTTAAATAAAAAAGGGGTTTGAAGAAAAAACCTGTTGAGATATCCAAATGGACATGATTAGAATTGTATTGTTTCGATCTTGACAAAGAAACTCAGGTACTGGTTGCTGCTGGTATGAAAGCACTTCAAATGATACCCTGTCCTACAGGTATTATATTAAGTGTCTTCATGTATTCAAAATGAGAAACTTATGGGCAACAAATTAAGATCAAGGCCCGGGAAGCATCAGTTTCACATCTCAAACATAAACCAACAAACAAACAAACAAACATTACAAACTATTGGATTTTCTCATGGTGAATAATTTTAAGAATGAGAAAACAGAGAAAACTAGTTGTCTAACCTGTGTGCAAACATCCTCATGTTTATCTCCTTTCATAGTTGGTTTCATTGAACCTAAAATGGACACCATTTCTTTTTTCATTTGCTGCAACACTTTCCTCAGCTCTGCATTTTCCAGCACCAGTTCCCTCTGTCGGGTATCGTAGTCGCTCAGCAGATTCTTGTACATCTCACCTTCATGCCTAAGGACAAGAAATGCAGTCTTGTGTTTTTAATCATCAAATTACATCCTCTCAAAGTATCAATTCTAAAGAGAAAAGTACTTCAAGTCATCATCCACAATTCAGCACTGACAGCTATGGCTGAAGCTCATGCTGCTAAAAATACATTTGTGTCACCTAGAAAACTGACAAAGGAGCTAACTTCCTTGAGAGCAAAAGGAGGATGGCCAATTTTTAAGTAGTTTTTCTGATAATGCTTTTTCTTTCCTGCATGATTTAATATACAAAATACATTTTTGAAACAAAGTTCTTAGAGCTATGTTGATTAGAAGAAAAAGTCACAAGAACTTAGCTTACTTTGCCTCTGTCTTTTCAGTTTTCCAAAGGCTTCTCTTCCCATCAGCTCTTCCAATGTTGTTTAGTACATCAATGGCTGCAAGCAAGAATGACAATCACCGAAAAGAAGAAATTGATGAGTCAGAAAGAGCCTGTGGTTTATGTACACAAGACATTGGCTTTATTTCAAAATGTAAAGAATAAGTCCAGAGAAATTTCACCTTGTTTTTTTTCCTTTTTGTCAACCAGAAGTTGATTCAGACGCTCTTTTAGTTTGTTGAATTCTCTTTCCTTCCTTTTCATTTCATGATTGTACTGACTGGCCCGACTTGCAATTATGTTCTGAAGTTTTTGCACCTTGCAGGGGGGAAAAACAACAGTTAATTGTTAACATTTTAGTTAATTTGAATTGTTATGCTTATACACAGACAGACCTATCTGTGAATTCACCCAACATTTTCTGAAGGAATTTTAGCAAAGGAAGTACCTCTTCTTTTTCATTTTTCAGGCAGTTCTGCAAACTTTTCACTTTCAGCTGTAGCTGCCGTTCTTTCTCAATGAGTCCTGTGTTTTCTCTTTTGGAAAGTTCAAGCTGCTCCTATGATAACAAAATAACATGCACAGAGTGACCAAGATGCTGAAATTAATGCTATCAAATACAACTTCATCACAAGAAAAAAAAAAAAAATCAGTAATGATAAGTCGAAGCAGAATTCTCAAAAGCAGATTTTCTAGAGGTTATTTTAACTTTTACTCATCCTTTATTCAGCATCATCTATTGCAGGTTGCGCTACTAAAGGCTTAACCTGGATTTTTGTATTTGAATACAATATCAATGTTATGGAATCACTTGGTATATACACGTTACTTTACCTTTAGCCGAGCGCTAGTGAGTTGCAGGTAGTCCACATTGCTGCTTGACTTAAGCTGCTCCACTTCCATGTTTTCCAGGGTTCGGACGCCCTTGCGGTGCAGCTGAATCAGGTCATACATGCAGTTCAGCACAGCCACAACATTTAGCTCTGAGCTGCCGACCGACTCCGTCCAAATTGGCGGGAGGCCAAGAGATGAAACCTCCTATAAAAGCAACAGTATAGCAAAAAAAAAAGAGGGATATGGAGCAAAGGATATGTTGTTGTTACCTTTAGCTACAACAAATGTTTTATCTGTAACATTCTGCTTCAGTGCTTTCTGAGGGTAGATTTAGTCTCAACATTTAAGTAAATACTGTTTACATTTTATATACACAAAAATAACAGAAAATGACCTTTTCATCAGGTATGTGGATTATTTTGATGATATTTAGGCTTGACCATATACAAATCACTAACTGTAGTAGCACTACATCACAAGCATGTGTAATGTTTCCCACCTGATTGATGTGAGATAGACATTCTTGCACATTGTGTTCAGTGCAGAAGGTACTGAGCAGGTAGGAGTTCCTGCGCAGTGGCAGCGAAGACTGGCTAAACTGCCTCAACGGGGATGTTCTACATTCAGTGGGGCTGCTGTGAATGTCCTTGACTTCATGGGAAAAAAATGTCAAATGAGTTTCTCTGTCAAATACATACAGTACATAATACCATACTATTTTATACATACTCATTTAAAATTTTAAAATAATTTAGGTTATCCTTGGCACAAAAGCTAAGAATAGCTTTCATCTGTCATCTATGTCAATTTATCTATTCCTTACTCACAAGGCTTGATATAGAGCACAAGACAGAGGTTAAAATTTTACAGCAACCTGTAGACTACTGAGGGTAGAAGACTGTAGGAAACTGCCAATGTAAACTCAAAGTCGTATTACAAAATTTGTACATGTTCCACTTTCTCAGCACATAGAAGTGCCATATGTTTCTGCCATGTTTATAGGTTTTAAGTTTCGTTTTTCCATCTGCAGAATACAACGGGAGACTCTTCAACATGTCTCATTTATGGTGTATATGCAGTGGTGTTAAAAGAATTAAGAAAACTTACCCAGGGAGGACTCTGGCATTGTTGCAGTGCAGCCTTCAGGCTAGGTGTTTGAATCATCTATTACATGTGCAGGATACACTAAGCTCGCCACAAGATCCACCTACGCAGTCTGCTCCTGAAATAGAGGGTCAGATTAGCAGTGCCCATTCAACTCAGCCTGGATTACAAGGCAATGGAAGTAAACATGAAGCAGTGAGGGGTGGCAGCATGCAGCAATCTAAAGAACAGAGTCTGAGGACAGCAAATTCACAAGGGCTAATTCATTTATTCATCCCAGGAAGCAGACTAAACAGTGAGCATGCTGCAATGATTCTTTAAAATCCCTTATTAAAATGTGTGTATATTCAGAGTGTTTTACAAATCTTATAATTATTGTAATGTTGATGTTGTTGCTGTTGTTGTAGGCATTACATTTTATTAATTCATCATTGTCCCTGCAGGCTGGATATTTAAAAGGTTACATGCTAGGACCAGGCCAGCATCTTATCCCAATGCTCTTATCATCAGCTGATCAGACTAATCCCAGACAGACAGTATGGTGATTTGCCTGCAGAGCCACACAATCAGAAACACAAAAAAAAAACCTTTTTCCTTGTGTTGGAAAAAGGCCAATATCAACAGAGACATACTGCAGTGCATGGAGATATCATTTTAAACTTAGAGCATAGTGTAAAACATTTCATCTCAGGTCAGCAGCAATCAGAGCATGAGCAGAAGCCACATTTCAATTTTTATATTTTTCTTGTGAAGACCATTTTGTGAACTGACTTGTCCATAAATTATAGTCATGAGAAAGCTGTAAATAATTAATTCAGGGGACCTACCTTTTTTCAGAGACACTTAATCAGTCTGGTGAGGCAGATGGCAAACCTACAACCACAAAGCTTAACACGCCTGCACCCTTATTAGACTGACAACTCAGATAGTATTAACCTTTAACTCGCTAATCAGACTTCAGTACAGAATTAGGAGAAAATCTCCAATATGAAAATTCAAAGTCAGTATCTGCAAAGAGGATTTTTAGGTTTGTGGTCCCTCTGAGCAAAGGTACTCGATGGAACAACAGGGAACAGCGTAGACTGAAGTACATTTACTCAGTTCCCAGTTTGTCGGGTACACCTGTCTGAAACTACAATCCAGTCAAATACAACAGCCCTGCAATAAATCTCACCTTTTTGACCCACCACCATTTTCAAACTATATGAAACACCTGTCAGTATAACCCAATATGGTTCAACAGCACCACAACCTGCAGCCTTGAAAACGATCATAAAGGTAAAACTATTTTTTAACAGATACTTAACATTATAATTGATATAGATTGTTTTTTTTTGTTAAAGGAGTGCAGTGTTAGACTGCATCAGTTTGACGGGGGGTTCCTAATATATAGGCAGCTGAGGAGTATATTTGTTTAAAAGCCTAGAAAAATCCTTGATTAGTCAAATTTCACAACCTCCGGGCTAAATCTAGTCACCAGCTATTTCTCTCTATTGTCTGTTAATAACGTTAATGAAAAAAAAGAAGATTATGCGGGACCTTTGCACAGAAGCCAGGTTTAAAGTAAACGTTAGCCATTGTTACCTCAAACGAATCTTTGAGAGTCAAGCCGGCCGCGGGGGGGGGGAGGCTGAACAAGTGGACCGGATGGAAAAGGCGGACGTTTGAAACGTTTAACCCACGAAGGAGAGGACGAGGCGACTTTCCGAGCGCTTACCCGACGCTGCGGGTTGTAATTCATCCCGAAACCGCCGTTTTCCCCTCACGACGGAGCGGCGGAGCGGCGGCGGCTCCCGGAGCCATGTCGAGCCGAGTGACAGCGCACGCCGCCGCCGCCGCCGCCGCCGCCGCACCCACACCAAGCGGCGCGCTAATTGGCCGAGCCGTCGTCTAGCAACGGAACACCGCGCCACCTGATTGGCTGTCGCCCGGCGGCCACCCGCCCGTTCACCGTCGTTCCGATTGCGCCGGTTTTTACTTTAAAGCCCCGTAAAGAGCGACGACGACGCGAAAAGTGAGTAAATCTCTCTGTTATATCACGACACGCCGGGAAGGAGCCGGGTTTTAATGTTATTATTGTGATGTGATATATATATATACGAATCGATTTGTAATTTCAGAGCTGAAAGGAAATATTGATTCGGGCCTGTAAAGTTTGAAGTCTGGAGATTAAAGCCTGCACACGAGTGACTTGAGGTGTGATATGTAAATAAAAGAAATCTGCATCTGAAAGCTTTACAAAACACGGATGTGGAGAACACGTATTTAAAACAAAAATTATTTTGAGAATTATTAGCATATTCCTGGCAAAAGGGAGGCTAAATAAATTGAGGCGACGTTCGCTGATTTTTGGAGTTCGTGAGATAAAAAGCAACTTTTGCATTAACACTTGTGTTTACTTCTTTTTACTTCGAAAGCCAATCCAATAACCGGGGTTGCCCAGAGTTTTGCATACAATTGTATGTTCAGAAATACAATCCAAGATCAGATAATGTGTGGAATGCACCATAATTCTAGTTTTTATGCAATAAGAATGAACAAATTTATATTTTTAAAGTAACTTTAATGCAATTTATTATTAACTGAATATAAGAACAATACAATAAAATAACTCATTGCACTGCACAGTAAGCATTACTTTACAAAAACAACAACAACAACAACAACCGTACATTCTTATTCTATAAAAGTAATGAGCAAGTGTTGGTGTGTATCAAATCTACTCCACATGAAAAATTAAAGAAAACAAAACAAAGATAACTTACAAAAAGCTTTAGTGGAAGTGTTTGGTTCCAAATGACTTGTACATCCACTTTTAGGAAAATCAACCTTTCCAGAGCAGAGTCACAGGTGGAACCAACAATAATGGCTCAGTTGTTTAATTTTTCAGTAACAGCAGTAACATTGTCATCCATTATCGAGTTTATTTATTACACCAGTGCTTTTCCTAGTATGACACATAATGTCAGATCCCAGCTCTCAGCCAAAATGTTTGAAATGTTAAGAATCAGAATATAAAGGTGCTTCTTCGTAGACCCAGTTGGAGTTTATCAAAGGTTTTATTTACTTATTGTAAGAGAGAGTATCTTAATTTTCAGGCAGTGAACATCTCCTTTACTTTTAATTCATCAGAAAACAGAAAGGTGCCTCAGATTGCAAGAAAACAAGTTATATGTGTGACAAAAACAGCATTTACTCAGCTCTGGCATGTTTTTCTGCATATATTTTTTTTTTTGATTCTTCCCAACAAGTGCAAAAAAATACATAATAAATGACCATGTACTGCACAATAATATTACAAAAAAATTATGAGTTTTTTGTAGATATTGTGCATTTCCTCCTATTAACAGAAGGATTTTGCTTGTCAACATTACCCCTGGTCACAATAATGGAATATAATATTAAACAGTACAATTAAACACTTAACTAGTATGACCTGGTTAATTTACAGTGCACTGTGACATCTAAATTCACGATAATTGTTCATCTCACCAAGCCTAACCAGTTTTCATATAGTTTTCAAATAATTTCCATATTTAGGCCCTACCCAGATTTAGTCACTAACTGGTACTGGGACTCCTCTGGATTCAGATGTTCGTAGCAGCGGCACTGTGTGATCATCTCCCTTCGCTTCAAGCCACCATGTTGTCATCTCCCCTTTGCCCTGTTGGGTCAAGAAAAATTAGAGGAAGACACAGTTATATTGCAAAGCTTGTGTCCCTTTGAATTTTAAATGAAGCCATAAAGCCATTAGGGTTTGCTGGGGGGGGCAGAGTAGCAGCTGAGGCCACCTCTTAGCAAGACATCACAAGGGTCAGAACTGCAGCCCTGTCTCTTGGGACTGAGAAGCAACCCCCCTCCCCCCTGCCCCAATCACCCTGGCACCACCCAAAACAAGGTTTTAGGTTACAGTGTGAAGAGAAGCCAGTAGAAATGGAGAGAACAATAGTTCCATTGAAAGCACAGACCAAATACCAGACACACCCAGTTTATTTTTCCTTGGAGGGAAGCTTTGAATTTCCTGTGCTCTTTTCAAATCTCAGCCTCATAAAAAACCTTTGTCTTTTTCAGAGATGGTTCACAACTTTGTATCTAATGATCACTGCATTTGTGGCTTTAAAAAAAAAAGAAAAAGAAACAATGGCCCTAATTGGGTTGAGATCAGGACATTGTGGGGTGTATATCAGCTCTGTTCAGTGAGATTTGTTTGCCAGCGCAGTAAAAGGTCCAGTCACTACAGCAACCCCCAGGACTCTAGCCAGGAATGTGCTGAGCATAACTCTCTGTGCAGTGTTTTGTATGGGGAATTACACCCCCCCCCGAGAATGCAAATTAAAGAACTGCTGCAGGAAGCTCAGTATACATTTCCTGTTTTGGGGGTCCTGGGTTTGTCACCACAATCGGGGTAAATCTTCAATATTCTCTAACACAACTCATACATACCGAAGTCTTTGATAATCTTACCTTCACATTAAGTGTCCCTCTGCAGGTCAGAACGTAACCTCTGAGTGTGTGAAGCAGATCAGCTGTGGCACCACTCACCTGGATCTTCAGAGCTACGGACAGAATGATAGAGAAACGCCCAGCATGTTATTTAGTAACGTGAACACAGCGTGCTGGAAATTTGCACAGCAGTTCAATCTTTTTTCATTGATTTTAGTGCATCTTATATACAATCTACTGCAAATAAATGGACAAAACAATGTGCTCGACAGTCAATTGAAAATAATACATATACAACCAAATTGCTATGGTTGACCCATAATAGGTGTTGTAAAGTGTTAAAATAAAAACACAATTGTTTATTTATCTGTTTATTCTATATAATTATAGTTACTTCCCTGTGTACGTCATACCATATCTACTATATAAAGCATACTTTATAACTATAGATCAGTATGAAGTATGTTATAGAATATACGGCATCTACTATAAAAGAGGTAGTGCTGGGGTGAGATGCATATACAGTACACAATAAATAAAAGAGCAGGGTGATATGAGATGTGCCAGTAATGCCTGTAATGTAAGCCAAACACATGCAGACATGTTTCCATACCAAGCATTACACTTGAGAAACTTAAAATTATTGTGTGCGCATACCTCGCTCTAAAATTGGGATGACTTAGATTCTAATGACTTATCCCACTGGCTTAATGCACAGGTTTAGGTGCTGGATGAGCTAATTGTCTGTCCTCCACATTTAAAATACAAATACTTCCAAGAAACTGATATCTTTCTAAGATTCAGTTCCACATTGAGACTTTAATTCTATCAAAGGCAGTGTATCTAATTCTTCAGTACCTTCACTAGTCGATTCCATCCGTGACGCTGTGTTGACAGTGTCCCCAAAGAGGCAGTAGCGAGGCATTTTGGTGCCAACCACACCAGCCACAACGGGCCCTGGCAGGACAAATAGCAGCAATTGCAAACGAAACTTTCGGCTGATAATATGTATGACGTTGCCTAATCATGAGGATTCCTGTGAGGTTATTCAAAGGGGGCCTACCCTAAATTTCGGAGTTATTTTATGCGTATATACCTACGAGAGGCCGTCAAATCAATTATTGTGGACATTCACAACTTGCCAAAAAAGCCGGGGTCCAGAATACTAAGACTCTAACATTGCAATGTGGAGCTGATCCAAACAGAATCAATAGAGAAAAAAATAAAGACATCTGATACATACAGTAGAGTTTTCTAGTGAAAAAGGAACATTATCATGGGCGGCACATATATTCTTATAATTTTATCTGCATAGCAGTTCAAGTCCTCTGATGATGGTTCAAATCTTCATGCAAAGTTTTCTAGTTTTCTAGTCTCTTGAATTATACTGAATGTATTAGTATTGATTTGTGAGGACTTGATGTCAGACAACACACACTATCAGCCATGTGACCCTGCAGAGATTCCCCTGTTCCATCCAGGCCATTTATCTATTTAACAACACGCATACAATTGTTGTTTTCACCCTGTAGAGGTGCAGCGTGGGTAGATAGGTTAGGGTTGAAGAGACCAAGACCTATCCGCTAACTTCAACTACTTTCTAAATTGAAATTCTAATTATAGTTACAGTTTATTTACAAATTATGCTGTATTTGCATTAAATTTTATGTAACACTAGCTACACATATATACATACAGGTTGTTTAAACTTGCTCTTTTACCACAATCTGCAATCTCGGAACAGTGTAAAACTCCAAATGTGACCTCCGAAGACCATGTTATCATAACCTCTGGTATAATAGTGTACAAAAAGTTTTCTTCTCGCTATTGTGAATCAGTAATTTTTGATAATTTATCTTGAATTACATTTTAAAAAGGAATAGGAGGAGGTGTTCAGTGATTGGATTGCCTTCAACCTTCAGACTATAGGCATTATTTATTTATTTATCTATTTATTTTTGGACCGAAGCGAGATTCGATTGAGACGTGTTCTACAGTACGTGGTCTGATAATCTGATAAACCAATGCTGAATGTAATGAGACGGTTACGGTACCTGAGTGGATCCCAGCACGGATCTTTAGCTGTGTGTTGGGCTTGTGGGGGATCTTGAAATTATGGCAGACACTGACCAGGTCCAGGGCCATGCTGGCTATCTCTCCAGCATGGCTGATGCCATTTTCTTTAGGGACCCCAGAGACCACCATGTCTGGACGATCAGCCGTTAGTCCATGATAAGAGACAATACAGGAAGAGGGAGAGGTTCACTGATAATAAAACAGCAAAACATAAATTTGGAATCTCTTTAGAGCAAAATATCTTATTATTGTTGCCATTCATTCGTTTACATGAATTTTATTTTTTTTCTGTTTTACTTTTAGATCAAAACCGGCATATTTCATCTTTGACTTTTGATTTAAAACTAAATTCTCTTTTATTGTTAAACTTAACCTAAACTTAATTTGTCACTTAATGTTAATGGTTTGTTGTTTTGCAAAATGTAATCTCAATGTCCTTACTTACATGCATCACCTATCGTCTCCACTTTGTAGACATCGTAATTGTCAATAATGTCATCAAAGGTGGTGTAGAGCTGGTTGAGGAAGTCCACTACCTGGTGGGGAGTGCTGGCACCAGACAGTTGAGTAAAGCCAACAATGTCACTGTCACAGGGTAGTAGTATAGTGTTAGTATTCTCCTGTTTATCTAGTTTTATGTAACCAAGCAACTAATTGAGATGTAGTTAAGCTATTAAGGTAAGTAGAGAATCTCCAGCTACACAAATGTCCATTTGGAAAAAAAAAAGAATCAAACAGTCTGATGATCACAAACCTGAAGTAGACAGTGGCATTGGAGAAGCTCTGAGCCTCTGCTGTTCGACCTTGACGGAGGTCATCTGCCACTGGCTTTGGTAGCATACCTGCACACAAACCAATGACTTAAAATATGATTGCGTACACATTCCTGGAAAATCTTCTGTTCTAGGAGCAATGGGTAGGAAAGGAAACACAACTTGTGCACCACTAGATGGCAGCAAGAGCAGCTGATTCTTATTACTATCAACAAACCCAGTTCTTTTAGATTAACTACCTCACAAACTTCATTTACCGGGCAATAACAACTCTCCCTCACACAGTGGTAACCTTCCCTTGCATCACTAAACTGAAAGCATATTTGCACTGTTTTATAGTTTGTCATTTATCAACAATTGCAATATGAATTATAAACTCATGTTTGTGACATTTCGCAAAACTTGTATATTATGATTCTGCTTGGAATAAATCAATTGAGCCCTGCAACTCTTGCACATCCATCCATTCTGTAATTCTGACTCACTGTATAACAATCGATCCGTCTTCTGTTTCTCCTGAAGAAGGTCCTGTGTTCTCTCTGCAACAATGGCCTCCAGATGTTTGCTATATTTCTCCATCTGAAGTTCAAGAGACTCTATTTCTGAAAACTCGCAAGACTCCAGATGGCTCAAAGGCCATTTGAAAGATTTTCCTTGCATTTGTTTTAGAAACACAACATGGGTGAGATTTTTGTCATGCATAGGTTTGGTATTGATCCATATTTTCACATCATATTCTATATTATTTTACAATGCATCGGTGGATCATTACCAGGTTCATCATCATGTCCACTGGGCTGACTTTGTGTGGGTTCATCTTGTCAAGCATCTTCTTCACCTGCTCAAATGTGGGCCTCATGGTGAAGTTGTGAGACCAGCACTTCTTGATAAGCTGTTCAAGTTTTTCAGAAAAGGCAGTGAGACATTATTGTTTAGTACGTTCCTGAGAATAATGCGAATAATCTCCATGTTTTTTTAGAGTTACTCAAGAAAATGATATTCAGGCCTCTACAGCTGTAGTATAATTCTTATATTTGCACTTGTGACGGACCTCACAGTAGTCTCCTTGACTGGGACAGTCGGTATCCGCCTTCCCTGCTATGAGTTCAGGCAGAGGGGGGCGCCACATGACATCCATCCTCACTCCCTCTGCCTGGTCCTGTTAGAGAGGACTGCTGGTTACAAAATAAAGATCAAAAGTGCGCCGAAGGTTGTAATCCACAGACATGGCTGTCATACTCACTGAAATGAGGTCAGAGCGAGTTGCAATTTCAACCAGAATCATGGAGTAGCTGAGGAGAGGAGGGAACAGTAGAGAAGGGATGTCACTATTCATGTGTACAAGGACGCTTGTCTGTCTTTAATCCAACTGTAACAAATTTGGTGCTTTAACTTCAAGTAACTGCTTACGCAGCAGCACTCAACCCCACCTGTAGACATCTGCTGGTGGTGTCACATTGGAGCTGCTTCCCAGCAGGACCTCTGGGGCACAGTAAATACGGTTTACATCCCCACAGTTGAAGCCATTACTGATGGCCTCAAAGTCCTCCTTTCTGTAGGCTGTGAGACCATAATCTGAAGCCAAACACCGGAAAATATAGAGTACAGTGCCACAGGATGTTTATTCACTCTGCCTTCATAATAACACTTCTGCTGCTGGTTTAGGATGAGGCAGAGTAGTGGAATATAAAGAGAGGGGTGGGGGGTTTATTAGTATAATTTAAACTGTGTATGTTGACTGACTTATCACAAACAAGTTCAAAAAACTTTATACTGTAGACTCATGTTATGGCTGATGATTTTTGTTGTTGTTGTTGTTACCTGAGATTTTGCACACCCAACGGTCATCAACAACACAGTTTCTGGAGTGAAGTCTCCCGTGAAACATCTTGTGCTGGTGGAGGTACGACATCCCCCGGGCAATGTCAGTGGCAAATGACAGCCTGTATGTGGGAAGAGACTCTCTCATATGTTACTATATGTGTGTTCTGAACTTTTGTCTGCAGTTCAAGGTAAACGTCAGGGCATGTAGAAAATACATATATACACTATATGTGCATGAATTTAGAGAACCCTTGGATCATGCCACATCCAACACCCTACAGTAAAACACACAGTGTCTCATTTATTACATTGCATTGAGGGCCTGTCGAGGCTCTTGCTGAAGCGGGTGTGTCTGGATTTTCCTCTGTTTCACTCTTGAATTGTGTTGTAAGATAATGAGTCAGAAAAGGGGCTTTTCTTCATTGCCCATCTGAAATACCACTACATTTTTTTTGTGGGAATAGGGGGATGAAATGACACAATAAAAATCTTTTATCCTCAGCTTCGAGGCATGAGCCTAAACTGTAGAGAAAGCTAAATTGGGCAAATAACTCTAACACCACCATTAAAAACAGGGGTTTTAATGTAATTGCTACTAACTTTGATGAAGAATACGATTAGAAAAAAGCAGGAAAATATTAGAATGTCAGCCAAATGGTGAACGTGTAAATAAATAAGTCTGTATGTTAGGTTTTCTGACCTGAAGCCCCAGTTGATGGGGATGTCATCATTCAGCAGGACATCAGATAGGCTCCCTTTGGGGCAGTGCTCTGTGATGATGCTCACATATGGCACCTCAATAGAACCACCAATGAACTTGCATAGGTTGGGGTGGTCCAGTTGCCTTAGCATTATGAAAAATTACATTTTTTAGCTTAAAACTGCAGGAATCTTTCTTTCATTTGCAAGTGTTAAACATAACCTTCCCTTATTTTTTCTCTCTTCTCTGTGAATGAGTTTCCTCACCTGACTTCTTTAACCTCCTTCCTGATGGTTTTAGAAAGGGTGAAATGTTTCTTCTGGATGTGTTTTACTGCTACTGTCCTCCCATCACTGCAAGACAGTTACTGTAAGGTCATCAAGTCAAACTTGTACAGAAATGAAAGGAATATTTCAGTTAATTCATCATTGTTTACTTAATCTAAAGGAATGTCTTGTTTTACTTTTTCTTAAAAACAATTTCATTAGAGAGAAATTCTCCTGAGATTCAAGGTACAGCACCGAAGATCAAATCTCTACACTATTAAGGCAGACCCAGGTTGTTAAAGAGTAAAGGACAGTGTCTAAATGACACAGTCAATGTTTAATAACCTTTTACTTAGGGAAGTTGAATAGATGCTAAGTGGTTTCTGATTAATAAACATCTTTATGAACAAAAAGTAACATTTCGCACTAAATGGCTGGCTGGATGAAGCCCTGCTTGCAGGAGGTGTTAATTCCGGTGCACAAAGTCACATCGGTAGTTCCACTGATGGTAGAGTTACTCTTGACACGGTGCAGGCTGGTAGTGCTGCCGATGCCCATCCAACACCCTCTACCTGCAGAGACCAGACCGTCAAGTGCTCATGTCAGGCGCAGAGACAATTTACTGTTAATCCAAAAATAGCTTGAAGGATTTTTATGTCTGAGATATGAAAATGCTTGTATATGAAGTAAAAAATGCCTTTACTGCAGGGTGTAGAAAGGATAAAATAACTTGTATAATTAAAAGTTGTTCTTTAATTCATTGAGGAACAAAACACCATGAAGTCTGACCTGCTCTACAAAAAAACCCTGAAAACACAACCATCATTAAAGCAGCAGATATAACAGAACATAAAAGACACAGTATATCAGTAATTTCATTTTAGGATTTCTGGGACAGCACCAACTGCATCTGTAAATTGCATCACTTAACAACTTCAGCCTGAGACATTTTACCAAATATTATGTTCTTGTAGTTGATGATCCAGCTTTCATCCCAAAACATCTTCTGTTTCTGGTACTGAAGCCACTGCATGGAGGAAATCGTGATAAACATCAGTACATAAAAACATCACCTGTGTTTTTGTGTGTTCTTGTGAGCGTGTGTTGCACAGACTGACCACCATGGTTAGGATGAAGCCACTGCTGAACAGGGCAACCGGAAGGCCAATGGCTACTTTGATCGTGACGGACATCGGGCAGATGCCGCAGTCTGCAGGACAGTTCAGACAGGTCTCCTCCAGCTCGCAGACGTCGTCGCCACACACTTAAACAGCCACACATTATACATTTCAGGTTGCAGCTGGTAAAGGTGGTGCTGATTTTAACTAGATAATATACTACTAGATAAATTTCCCCCTTACTTCATGATTTATACGATAAATTTATTTCATATTACTAATCTGAATCTGCACATAACTTCGAACTAAGGCTACCATATAAACCTAGTGCCGAATGTATTACAATAGTTACTGTAAGTTTTATAATATTAATGTACAGTAGAAAGATAAAGTCACATAAAATGGAAACACTCACGTGGAGTAAAAGGGTTTCAGAAATGTAATTAAGTACAGTATTTGAGTAAATACATTTAGTTACTTTCTACTGCTGACTGAAGTAAACTGTAATTCACATCCACTGAGGCTCATGGTGTTTGAAGTACAGTTACAGATACATTAATAAATATGTAATGCGTTTGTAAAAATGTATGTATATCTCTCTCCTGCATGCTGTGGACTGTACTGGTTATCTAGGTTTCTACCAGCAAGTTCAAAATTAACTTTATTATTGTCATTCAACTGATAGTGTAGCAGGTGCTTTGAAATGAGGACTATTTTACTGCAAAGTCAAACGCAAGTTTACTTTTCCCTAATGTTTCTCTGTGTGTTCTTAAACAAGATTTTGCTGTAGTCTCTTTGTATGGTTAATAACTTTATATTCTTACCTTGGGCACTGACAACAAGCACTTTGGACTCCAGCGCTGCGTGCATCTGTCCTATTTTGATATGAGCAATAACTGAGGTGACTCCCACATGGATTAGCACCACCTGAGTGAGAAAACAGACAGAGGCTAAAATACAGTTGTGCTGGGGAAGAGTTAGCTTGTTTAGTTGACAGCATCATTTACATTTGTCGTTTTATTAGGAGATGAAAAACCTGATATTTTTTCATCTCTGGTCAGATACTCAAGCTGTTATTGTGTTTTAGAGCAATGTGCAGAAATAGATTATACCGCCAAACTTCCCTTCACTATACTGTGAATTAAAAATGAATACAAACAATTAGAATAACAATCTATGTGTTAATACGTGAACAGTTTGTCCTATAAGAGACTGCTTTGACTGGACACACCTAGAGTATGGCTTTCTCGTAATTTCCTACTAAAACACAAGTAATTACAACCTACTGCCAAGTTTTGTTTCTTTCAGCTCACCTTCGAAGTCCAGTATTTCTGGGTCATCTTGCCTGCTTTGGATACGGTGTGCGTCACTATTTTACCATCATCAGGAATCCATGGGCCACAGATTCCACCTCCCTTCTGGGAGGAGACGGAGAAATGGAGAAATGCTATTACACAGTAAGATAATAGTCTAGTTTAACTCACAGAGGTGATGAGAATCTGCTGGCCTAGAAAACGCCACATTATCTGTATTATCCTGGATAATTGATAGATGCCAATATATTGTATTATGCAATAATATGAGCTCTTTAGAAAAAAAAAAATCAATTTAAAATTACAGATAACGCAACAGCTCTAGTGTGATGTCAAGCAAGACCCCATTTGCATGCTTTCATGTATTTTTACATTTCTTGAGAAAATGATGTCAGTGCGGAGTGTGTTTGGTGAGATGAAGCCAGTGCTGTGCAATGCTCTGACGGACACCAACCATGAGGCCCAGAGGACAGGAGTGGATGTTGGCGTGATACACACAGCAGTTCATTTCGTTGGCGTTGTTCCAGTTTGCCGGGCACTCGTGATCATGACAGAACCTCTTTGCCTCTGATGGGTCACTAGAAGCGGGGATCGGTGAGTAGGCAAATAGATTAACTAACACAGCACCCCACATTGTTGTTTACAGAGGAAGCTCGAACAAAAACCAGAGGATCAGCTTTGTTTTTCTTCAAGCTTAACATAAAAATGAAAGCTGCTTTATTCTAAGTCGAAACAATAATCATCTTAGACCTCACCATGTATTTTGTTACCTTGTTATTATCTTCTCCTTATGTAGTTGTAGTAGCTAATTTACTTACTTGTATTTATTTTTTATTATTTCCACACACAGGATTCCTATAGTAGTGTTGCGGAGGTAAAGCAGTATGCCAGTACACTATTCTTTCCTTTGTGTGTGTGTGTGTATGTGTGTGTGTGTGTGTGTGTGTGTGTGTTGTTACTATGTATTGTATCTGAGTAATTGTACAATCATCATGAATTGTTGTCTCCTAAACCATTTTTCACATGAATGTGTGGCTGCATTTGTGTGTCTCTATCTGTGTGTGTATCTCTGTTTATACTTGGCACACATTTAGGATTCCAGGGTGTCTCACCTAAACTGGAAGATCTTGTTCTTGACCGCATAGTCGTAGAAGGAATCTGAGGCCGTCACCGTGTACGAGACATTGAATTCCTCTCCGTTGGATACTTTCTCTGGGGGACGCAGCACCCAGGCCATTTCCAGACCTGTAGGCACACACATGCACGTCACCTGAACACACTCATTCAAACAGACCCGCATACGAAGGCAACAAGATATACTGTGTGCTGTATTTGCACATGTATTGTATGATTTCACAAGCAGCCATAATTAATGCAGCCCCACCCCCCAAGTCAACGTAATTAATTTTGTACAACTGTTGACTCCTTCCTTTTCAGCTGAAGCAGGAAAACCATCTGATTTTACAGTGAACTATCCCACATCAATCACTGAAAACAGAGATTAGCTGTTTCATTTGAATGCCCCACTTACACAAATACATACACAAACCAGCAAACAAATACACATAAAAAAAAAGGGACACACATTTGACTTACCGCCACAGCTAATCATGTTGAAATCATTTGGATTGTTGATCGGCCAACAGTCATACTCCGTGTTGTCCAGATCATGCCAGCAATTTACTCCCTGCAGTCAAGAGAGGAAGCTTTTTCATGTAAAGGCTTTTTTTTCATGTGTGTACACAAAATTTGAAAAAGCTTAATGTGTTAACTGTTGGATCAGTGTTTCAGTCTAAACACTGATGTACATATGTAATGTACATAAATTAAACACACAACTCTGTAGAGTCTTGTTTGGTTTTGTAGCCACAATGATAAAAAGTAAAATCAAACAGCGCCAACATCAACAATGCTAACAAAAGCGCTATGGTGGATACAGTTAAGCAAGAACGACAGTGTTATCTTTTATTGAAGGAAAATAACCAGACTGATTGCAGAATGTTTCATGATCTAGGAAAAATCAGCCTCACAAGAAAATGGCAAGTAACGCAGCAGCAGTTCACTTAAAAAAAAAAACGACAAGCCTATGACCACATGCCCACAGCAGCAAGTGTTTCTGACAAGACAACAAAAGCTGGGGGGGGGGTGTTCCTCAGCAATAAATAAAAATGTGACTTTTATAAAACTCAATTTAAACAGTTTTTTGCATTCTATCTTCAGTGTTATTAAGTCAGGTTTTATTTCAAATCATAGCACAGTGCATTAAAAACTTAAATATCTTAGGTATCTTTGGCTCTTAGCCCACATTTACTCTCTAGAATTAAAGCTGCAGTTACATTTGTGAATAAATAATAATTTTAGAACTTACCAGCAGGAAATACAGGTAGAAGGATGCTGCTGTCCAAAAAGCCATTAGGAGGTTATGCTGCTGTGGCCAGATCTGCTCTAAACTGACTGGGTGAATGACCAGATCTGTGTGTGTGTATGTATGTGTGTGTGTGTGTGTGTGTGTGTGTGTGTGTGTGTGTGTGTGTGTGTTCCTAAAGGCCCCTCTCCCCTCTCCCTTGTCCCTAATTGTCCAATCAGCAGAAGAGGCTGTCCAATCAGAGTTTGATGGTGTACTCCTTCACAAGGTGCTTCAGCTCACCTTCGCTGTCCTACAGGTCAGAATAAGCCAGAGGTATCTGCTCCACCTGCACTGACCGGCAGGGCTGTGTTTGTGTTGTCTATGATCTGATTCTAGCTGTTCTGTCTTAAATCCGTGGTATTTACATAGGAAAACGTGGCATCCAATTTTAATAGTCGATGGTGGGTGGTAAAATTCTGTCTTAAATCCGTGGTATTTACATAGGAAAACGTGGCATCCAATTTTAATAGTCGATGGTGGTAAACATGATTGTGGTTCCATCACTTTTAAATGTGTCACCCATTTTAGAAACATTCCAGACAATCCATCACTTTTAAATGTGTCACCCATTTTAGAAACATTTCCAGAACAATGCAGGATGAGAAAGTATAACTGGTGATCTTACAGGGGTCCTGACCACAGGGGTCTGACCAGTGACCTTTAGGAAGTGCATTTCTGGACAATTTTCAGTACCACTGGCAATATAATAAGCTTTTATACCAATACTAAAACACCAGCCTAAATCTTTATTACCTCTGTGAAATATAGAGAATAGGAAGAAAGAAGAAAGAGAAGAAGCCAAACTTCTCATATGTTTGTATCTAACCAGTAATCTGGAGACTCTGCCTTTTGATTGTGTTCAGCTGCGATGGAGCTAGCTCTCTTGTCATGGCTTGATCTAAGTATGGAACTTTGGTCACACGAGAACATGTAGTCATCTAGTCTATATGCACCGAGACCTTTCTGGTGCATTATCAAGCTTAGAAGCAGCTAAGCTTGCAACAATACTCAGACATGCTGTGGCATTCACATTAAGACTAATTGGTATTAAAGGACCCAAAGTGTGTCAGGAAAGCTTTCCCCATATCATTACTCCACCACTACCAGCCTGAACTGTTGACATGAGGCAGGTTGGGACATGTATTCAAGCTGTAATCAGTTGTAATCCCATACATTTGATGATCTTGTATCCTGGAAGCAAATATTTGACTGAGGATTTTTATTGCTGTGCCTGTTGCTGTTGAATAAGTCAATCTTTGAATTATATATGATTTAACTCTGAACAAGGTCTTTTTATGACTCCTCACCCTAATTGCACAGGGATATTTATATAACATCACATCCTGATGAACATTTTTCATCTCTGTCTACATCTGTTTGCCCTGAGACTAAGAACAAACCAAAAGACAGCATTTCTGAACATCTGTGAAATTTAATTGGCTTTTCAAGAATGCATAATTACAGCACAGCTGTAGAAAAAGGCCTGCCACACCACACAGTTTACAGCTTATGTTTTTGGGAATGCAAAATACAGATTGGCCAACAACAGTCACAACAGGTCTGCAGAGGGCCTGCAGAGTATATACAGTACTCGCCACACTACAGCATGTTCTTAATAGCATCCACATGATTTTAATCAAGCCAAACCTCAACCTGAAACATAAACCAAATGTAATTTACAACCTGAGTAGGTTTCTATTGGTAAAATGTACAGTGTTGGACCTTTTCTTATTCTGTGAAAGGACGCTGGTTGTATTTAGAAGATTAACTCCTGCATTGTGTGTAATGTTTACTACATAAAAAGCATTTTAACATGTGATTAAAAAATGCTTTAAAAGCAGGTTACCTTGAGTATGAGGGAGGAATAAAGACAGCTATGGGTTTGTGGTTGTAAAGAGTAAAAGGCAATAAACAATAGGCTTTGCATTTCAAGTATGTCAAGTTGAGCAAATTAAAGGGGAGGTTTGAAACTAACAGGATTCAAAGGTTTCTTTGGAACAACAGAAGGGACTCTGTATACAGTATCCAGAATATATCAACAGCACTGTTAAAAGAATTTGTCAAATTACTTCTGGATGCACAGAATATGCTGTTTATAACATATAAACATGTTAATGTTAAAAGCATTTCCCTTTACATTTGGACTGTGACATTTCACAATTTTCCATGAAACATTCCAGATCTGTGATATTAACAGGACAATTCAAATAGTGTCAGGTTCTTGTAGATCAAAAAAAGCTGCATTAGATTTACATTAAAATATCTTTATGTTGTTATTTTTACTGATGCAAGTGCTTTGCAGTCTAATTCAGAGGATCTCTTTCCTCCCACTTAAGAGTCAGCTCTTTTTCTAAGCATCTTTGGCCAATAGGAGACTGACTGAATGGAAACTGAAAGTCCCTTAATAACTGGCCCGAGCAGAGTAAATTAACCTGAAGTGGCAGCTCTAGAGTGCCAGAAATCTCAACAAGTGCTACTTCATCAACTACTGTCGTCAACTACTGTCATCAACTACAGTGAAAGCCATGTAATACGAGTGTCAGGCAATCAATTCAGTATTATTTTTGTTTGTACGCTTACATGAGCCCTGCAGTATTATAAGAGGTTGTGCCATTAGCAGTTTTTATCAGCTAGTGACAGTTATTAAAATCAGGAGACTCAGTCTGACTCACTCAAACAGGATTTGCAAGTAATCTTATGGTTTGGTTGGGACATCGTGAGGTGCTATGTGGATGGTGTGTGCAACACTTTAAGAAGCTGAAGCAACTCCAGCAGCTGTGTGAGGCTGCAATAAACCTTCAGCATGCTAACATGTTCACACTGACAATTTTTGCATGCTAATGTTGAGCATATAATGTTTTCCCATGTTCACTACCTTAGCTTGCTAACATGCTGACATTTGCTAATAAGAAGTAAATATAGCTGGTATTTGGTCATAAATTAAAGTATTGGACAAATTTTTACCCGATGATGGCTGTAAGTTGGTAAAATTTAATTGGTAATGAAACTGCCAAAGTGGTGGTCTGGTCAACTAACTTACCAACACTGCCCATGAGCCCCAGCATGGCTAAAAGTGTAGCGAATGCCAGAAAATGTATAAAAGTTTAAGATTAAGTCCTATTTGCATTATAATAAGAGATCCATGTAGGAACAGTGGAAGTGTTCATATTAGATAACTATGCATTGAAAGTTGCTATATCTGAAAAAAAAAAAGTCTGACAAAAAAACTGCTGAAACTTCAACAGCTTCAACATAACAAAGTCAGTTAACTTTTATGATTTCAAATGTCCAACAAAAATCACACTACACTGGAAATTATCATGAGTGACCTCAGTTCAATAAAGAAAAACCACTGAAGCTGTAAACCTTTCCACACACAGTTTTAACATGTGGCATCTCTACACTCCCAAGAAAATTAAAAAAAAATAGCTTTAATGATGTCGTGCCCTTAACAGCAGGAGTGGCATAAACACTCTACAGCAGGTTGAATAAGAGTCAATTGAATCCTGTCAACGATTTAGCAATGGAGTCATCAGAGCATTCCAGGGCCAGTTTGTGGGCGGTTACAGTCTATTCAGTCATATCCTCTCTGGTTTCTTGTGGGTACATAGTGTGCGCTGAACTCCCTGGAGGCATCCAGTGTGTTGCAACTCCTCCACTGTCAGGTGAGCAGCTTTTTCGTCACAGCAGGAGTAACCAGTGATATCAGCGAGCTGAGGCGGATGTGTAAGAATGCTGCAGGGTGAACAACCTCGCCTGCATGAGGGGCTGCAGGCGGGCGTTTGTCAGTTTGTTTAGCTGAGCTGATAAAAGAAGACAGCTGGGACAAGAGAGGAGTGACACTGTTATCTGTTCCCCTGCATCCAGTGTGTTGCAACTCCTCCCTGTTCCCCTGAGGCAAAACCACTTTACATAGGAACGGTGGGTGTGATTTTCTAAACTACACTGAAATTCCAACTAATGGCCAAGACAATCAGGTCTCACTGAGCATGCTCACTATCACATACTTGAAATTACTTATTTTGGATGTACAAGTAGATGCTTACAGTACAGCAGTTTACAGTATTTTTCATTGGCTGTGTTTAAAAAGAGGAAATTATCATTAATACCATTCCCTATTCAACCAAACCTTCATTTTTATAGTACCTGCCTATAAACAAGTTATATTTCTGGACTAATTCATCCATTTAAGTTTGAAGAAAATGTATATTAGGCCGGAAGTAAAATCACCCATTGCATGATTTTTTACCCTTTTTGAGGTAAAAGTAGAAATGTACCGCTATGTACCTCATACTGGGTTCTTCCTTCAGCCACTGGAGCACAGTATCGTCCAAGTTTAAACAACCCTCAAAAGGGATGTGATGAGAAGGACAAAAAAATGAAACAGCATCAGCAATCTCTCATTGCATATAAATGGGAGCCATGTATTCAAAACCTATAAAATCCTGAAAAAGCACATTTTTGCAACCATTTAGGGAATTATTAGTGCATCATAGTCTCTTATCTCCATCTCACCAAACCTCAGCTCTACACAGGAACAGTTGGCCGGCAGTGTCTCCTCAAGAAAGTACTTTTTAATCAGAGGACAACAAAGACCTCATGGGACCATCTGGAGAAAAAGTGTGTAGTTTCTTCATCAGGTCACCCTAATCTGTATCTTCATGAGGTACGTCCAGTCGAAGCCGGCCACAAGTTCTGTACAGTTTCGGAAGAAGCTCGGTTTTCAGGTCTTCATTATGTCCAAATCATCAGATTTCATTTCCTCTGAAGGGGGCTGACTGTTGCCAGTATCCTGAGCAGAGCTGAGCGGCCTGGCATTGGCCTTCGTTGACCGCTGCCGCCGAGTGCCGTTTCCGATGCAACGCATGAGGTTCTTGAAGGTTGTCCACATTTCCTCGTCCTTGTACGAGTAGATGCAGGGGTTCATGACGGAGTTGAGCACGGCCAGGAGCAGCAGCCAGCGCTTTAATTTCATGACGTTACAACTCTTACAGTTGAGGCCATCCAGGAGCAGAACAACCAGGCCGGGGGTCCAGCAGATTACGAAGGCCCCTACAGGAAAAAATTCAGAAAACCATGCACAGATTTTTTTCAGTATGTATCCTTTTTGTGCACATATCAGTACAAATTTACAAAAACGCTTCTTATTAAAGTTTTATGTCTTAAAGGACTATTCATTGACCAGGCAAAATATCTTCCTTGGAAATCACTGCTCCTGGCTAAGAAACAGTCCAACATATTGCTGTTGGTTGGATGAGAACACCCTCACCCAGGGCCTCTCTGCCCAAAAGGCTTCAATTTCTCAATTAAAATATAACTCAGAAAAATTCAATAAAAAACTGAAATCTACTAGGTTTTTTTTAGGTTTATTGTGAAACAGAGTACAACAAACCAATCCCGTCCCTAGAGCGTCTGATTCAAACTTTGAAATACAGTCATATTTATACCCTTTCATTTGTTATTGTCCTATGTGGGGCGTAAAATCTGTCTTCTACCTGTCTCCTATGTAATGTTTTAATTTTTCAGAACATTTTGCATGCTCTCGGGCCATGTATTCCTTTCATCAGTTTCTATGTGCATGTGTCACAAACAATGCTGTAATTTCAGTGGTGAATTATTAAAAAATAAAAAAATGCTTAATAATCAAAGATTAGTACAGATCAAAGATTCCTTTAATTTAAATTTTATTAATATTAATACATTTTGATAAACTATTTATTAATGATTCACAAAACTGTAGTAAATGTATTTTAAGAACAAATGTATTAAAAATAATTTTGGGTTGAGAACGCAACCCATTTTGGATTGAGGGAAATGGAACCCCCGTGGTTGTGAAAAGAAAAGAAAAGCCTACAATAATAAATTTTAGTAATTCATTTTGAAATTATTCTTTGGCTGGGATACACTTAAGATTTCTTCAAGAGCTCTAGGAGGTGTAAGTTACTTTGTAAAAGATAAACATCATCACCTAAAGGGATCTTTTAGTAAGTTGTGGGCTCACAACTTACAAACCCCAAACCATTTAGGCATTAAACTAATTTTCCCTTAAAAGTTATTAAGCATTGACAGTCTCATTACTAATCATCAATAAAATCATTATTTACAACCTACAGACTGTAGACAAGAATTCTAGCTATGACACGGCTCTGAATTGTAAATTGTGAAAGTGTTGCTGTCTGGTAGAAACAAAGTCTAACACAGTTTAGCACTGTGAACTGCTGGGCTGTACTGGTTTATTGTTTAGTCTACAAAAAGGCCAAAAATAGCAAAAAATACATAAATAACAAAGGCCAATCAGAATTTTCCAGATTTCAAGGTGACAGTCCAAAACCCCCATATATTGAGTTTACAATGTCATAAACAGAGAAAAGCAGCAAATCGTCGTATTTGAGACGCTGGAACCAGAGAATCTTTTTAATTTTTTCCTTGATGAAAGGCTTAATTGATTAACAGAGATGTTGCGAAATAATTTTTCCATCCAAGTGTTCCTTGATCAATTGTTTGAAAATTAGTTTCAACACAGTAACTGGTCAATGGATTTGCCCTTGTTCCTGCTCCAGCCAAAAAGGTAAAGACTGTTCAATTATATATAATAACCAAGAACAAATTGGTGGCTTAATGTACTTCAATTAATAAACCTTTAACACAAAATGTATGAGATAATTACTTATGTTAAAATCCGTGCATTTTAGCAGGGTAACGCCATTCTAACACTATTTACATTAAGTGGACACAGGTTAAGCTATACAATGCAATTATATCAAATACTCAATGCAGTGTGTTTTGTACTAATGAGCTAGGTTACAAGGGTACTGCAGCATGTAATTAACCATCTATTTCAAACATGTTTGTGCACAAAACAGAGCTACTAAGAGATTTCAGGAACTGAAAGCAAGCCACAAGCAGCGACTTGCCTACTCTACCAGCATCTCTGCGGCATCAATAAATCTGCAGAACAAAAACAACTACTTTTCTATACAACTCACTCTCCTCTTCGTCTCATGCACAAGCACGGATACATGAGGACACAGACAAAGAAGGTGGGGTAGAAGTGTTGCTCTATGGTTTTTAATGTTTTTCACTGCTCTTGGGCCTTTAAGTCCAAAAGTCTGCCACATTTTTTACAGTGAAATCCTATTTTGTATACATTCTCCTTCCACCTGTTTTTTTTTTACTTTTTCTTCGATAGACCACATGTCCAAAATAACATGAAGAGTTTAAATTGAGTTAGAACTCCACAAAATGGGCATCCACTCACAGTTTTTGATGTATAGTGGACTTTCTTTCTCTTTAATCTCTGACAAAGAGAAAGCCAGAGCGGTTTGTGAGGAACACATTTCAAGCATATGTTCCTATTGGTATTCATTTTAACAACGGGGGCTGTACTTAAAGAATTCTCTCGGATATGCTACAAATATATGGCTGAGGGCAATCAAACTACAAGGATATTTTACAACACTACTGCCATGGAGAGTGAAGTGCATAACAAAGAAAGATAACAGAGTAGAGGCCATTCCTTACTCTTATTTGTTTGACATTAAAGTAACTAAATGATTGATTTAAGTGCAAATCTTTATATCTAAATTCATCTGCCTCTTCTAAGCTTGTCCTTTAGCACAGGCCATGTACAGTGACAATGTCCAACAACATCTCTAGCCAGCATTTTACACAAAACATGTGCAGGTTGAATGTGTCTCTGAACTGGTTTATCCAGTTACCATATCCGCCCGAGCAGACTGCTTTTCATCTGGAACAAGAGCTGAGTCTTTTTTCTCCTGAATATTCAAAGTTTAAGCACTGGACAAAGATATCTCCTGCTTCACCAAAAAAGAGTATGTGTGCTGGACATTTCCATTTTCCACATCACACTTGCGTATGTTGCCGCACTGGAGCATGACCGGCTCCAAACTGGCTCTGATTTCACCAAATCCTGCTCGTACGTAAATGTCTTAAACACAGAATAAAGGTGAGCACAAAGAAACTTTCCTCCTCCTGCACATGAATGCGAAGACAAAGTCAAGGTCAAAAAATCCAAGTGAAGTAACAATAAGCACAACACTTTTTTGAGTGGAAGGGGACACTTGTGTACTAACACTTCCAAAAGCTACAGAGAACTGCATCTGAGAGCAATTGACAAAGTCTCAAGTATAGGTTCTTCTTCTTTTTCTTTTTCTTTTTTTTTTTTTGGATGGGTAGGGAGGAGGGGATGTTCGTTGAAGGCCAGCGTGGTGTGGTGTGGATGGTACGCCACACAGGCTGAGGAGCAGTGTCCTTGTAGGGAGAGATAATTACACAGCAGTTTGGAATAAAGTGTGTGCAGAGGCAGACAGCTCCTACACTACATACAGTGAAGTATCCAGCCATCTGGCCTAGGCAAGCAGAGTGCCCCAAGAGCCAAGGAACAATGACAGACCTCTATCCTGCGGGGCGACTGTGCAAAAATCACTACAATTAACTCATGCGTGTTTTAATTCAGGTGACCGTAAGAGTAGTGCATGACTACACAGAAGGAGTGTGTTCCGCACTGAGATGAACTCATCAAAACTGTGGTACTATCTGATATGTGTCAGTCTCGGCCGGAATCCTGAGTTTGACAGCATGGCGACTTACTATGTATGTGTGTTATGCTTGCACGAGAGTATGCATTTAAATGGCCTATTTTGGTGCTCCAGAGCAGAGAAATATGCCGGAGCAGTCCTGTTGTGCTGGGAGGGGAACGATTTCGGTACTGTGCCTCTACTGCAAAGTATCCTGTTGCAACACCTAAACAAAGAGAGCCAGACTGGGGAAGAAATGAGGCTCAAGCATTTTTCTGCTCTCTAATTTTGGGAAATAGAAGATAAACTAGTAGAAGTGACCAAAATAATTATCTATATAATTGATGAGCCATCGAACAGAAAATGAAGCGGCCACAGTGATTGACAGTTTGAGGGATTTATAGCACAAAAACGCCAAACATTCTCTGGTTCCAGCTGTTTTCACATCCTGTAAGCTGAATACCTTTGGGTTTTAGACTGTTGGTTTGACAAGACAGGCAATTTAATTATGCCTCTTTAAGCTTTGGTAACTTGTGGTGGGTATATTTTGCTATACTTCATATGGAGCCTAACTACATCACTACATGATGATCTATTCATCTATTCATTCTATTCACTATTGTAAAAAATAATGTTCATTATAAGTAATTACGGAAAATTAATCAGTGGCATCTCTAACAATTAGTGTTGAGGTCACTGGAAAAACAAATTTAGAGGACTTAAAGTCACAAATAACAGAGATAAAAGAAACCTTTTACTGACTCCGCTGTTTCTGTCATTTAAGACTCCTTGAAATCATTGACAAAAACTCAACAGGTTTACTGAAAACATTAGTGCTTGTGTTATGCTGAAGGTTTTCCTTCATATCAGCAGAAGACAGATTGCAGTCCGGTGTATTCAGCAGTGACTCACTGATCTGGACCTTGTGACTGTTTTGAACCCTAATGAAAGTACACCACAGCTATTTACACCTTCGTAATACTGGAAATGCTCTGTGTCACTGTTGTGTTATCATTTTTATGAGTGGCACCTACCGAGAACGACCATAACTGTCTTGATGAGCTTAATGGGTGTCCTCTTGCGGTTGATGGAGCCGGTGGTGTGTTGCATCAACACAGACGTCTTCTTCTTGACGTAGGTGTAGATTCTCATGTAGATGGCCACCATAACCAGGAAGACCACCAGGTTGGACGTAGACCAGAAGGTCAGGTAGCTCCTGCTGAAGATGGGGGCCAGTTGTGAGCAGTCGCTCAGGTTGCAAATGCAGTTCCAGCCCAGACTGGGCACGGCCCCCATGAAGATGGATATGGCCCAAACAAGCACAATCAGCAGCGTCACCCTCCTCTTAGTCAGGTTGCTGTGGACTTTCCAGTTCATGACAGAGATGTAACGCTCCAAAGCTATTACCAGCAAGTTAGACAGTGAGGCTGACAGACTGATGTCCAGCAGACCCTGGCGGATAAAGTATCCTTTAACTGTCAGTGTCCGTGACACCTCACCCGTGTTAAACATGAGGTACACGTACGCTATGCCTGCGAGGAAGTCAGAGGCGGCGAGGTTGGCGAGAAGATAGTAGAAAGGGTAGTGAAACCTCTTGTTTGTGACGACAGCGGCGACGACCATGGCGTTAGAGACCAGGATGAAACAGCAGAAGAGAGAACCCACCACCTGGACCAGGATGAGCTGAGTTTTGTCCCATTTATCCTCAGCGCCACTGTTGTTGTAGAAGAAGCCCATGGATTCGTTATAATGACAGCTTTGGTTCTGCGGGGCCATTTTAGAGGCAGGTCTGCAAAACATTAATGAAACAAAAAAAAAAAAACAGAAAATGGAACCATTTATTATGTTACCTTAATATTAAGTTATCTTTACTAAATTTGTACATAACAGACTCCTACCTTTTCTCTGAGGTTATAAATCGGACCCATTTATTTGCATGGTCAATTAATCTGCCGTATTTTTTCGCAATAAATCAATTTGGTCTATAAAAGTCAGAAAATAGTGAATAATGCCCAGGGAAATTTATCACACCCAAGGATAATCCGTCACAGTACTGTTCGGTATATAACACCATCTACCATAGACATAACTAATGTAATGTGTATATTCAGTATGCATTTGAGTAAAAGATTACCCATGGTTTGAGAATTAAGGAAAGCCTAGTAAATCATGTGCGTCAAATGCTTTGCAGGTATTTCAATTCCATTTTTGGGCGAATTCTTTCAAATGATCACAAAAATATAGTGGCCATAGCAGAGAGCCAAACCACCACCCTCAGTCATGTGAAATGAGAACTGTTTCATTTCTCCTATCTATATAGGAATGTTTTAAGTACACAACGCAGATATGCTACAACACCTGACTTCAACGTAATACAGTCTAGATTTTCCATGACTCGAGAACCCTTCTTTTATTATGCAAGTAACTTTACGACAGGCAGCAGAGAAGGAAAAAACCAAAAAAAATCCCACGGTGGGACAAACTGTGAGTGACAAAGAGAAGCGAGGTCAGAGAAACAAAACAAAGCAGGCGAGACGAATACAGCTCGGCCGAGTCCAAGTGTAAGCGCAAAACTAAGACACGACTCGAAGGAACACTGCTCCAGGTGAGTTTACCTGAGTTTAAAGGGCCGTCCCCGGCGCGTCAGTGGACCAAAGGTTGCGAAACGCTCCGCGCCGAGGTAATGTGCATGTTCCCTCTGGGGCTCCGCGGCCGCGGACGGAGGAGGACGGAGCAGGGAGGGCGGAGGCGCCGGGACGGGGCGCCGAGTGAGGGCGGCGGAGCCGAGCGCCTCCGCTTTGAGGCTCGGGCTCGGTGACGCGGAGGGCGTGAGCCGCGCGGTCTCACGTCCCGGCGCGTCGGGTCGACCTCCGCACCGGGGCCGCACCGGGTCTCTGCGGGGCGGGGGGGGGAACACCACCTCTGGATGGGGGGACACCACCTCTGGATGGGGGGGGGGCACCACCTCTGGATGTCTCTACACCGTCAGCGGATCCTTCACCGACGCGTTGTGGACCGGGTGTCGTTCTGGTTGCCAGGTTTGTGGAAAGACTTCCCCCCCTCCGGCACGACTCCTTGCTCGTTTTTCATTAATGTCAAACTGAGATGTACAACTGCAAAACCCGAGTTCCTGATTGAAACGAATTAATGGTTAACCGACGGTTATTACTTCATTACTACTGAGCATAAACACTCAGCCACGTAGTTACCAAAGTGTTTTATTCTGACTGGCAAACTGACGTGAGAGTCTTTATTCTAGCAACACAACAGGAACTTCTTAACTTGAAAATGTAATAAATCAGCTCTCACTGTCAACATGACAGCAGAGAACACATTCGCTGTATTATTCCATCTGTTTTTGTACTATCTAGTCTTTCGCATGCAGATCAACAGCTAGTCACTCTCTGTGTATAATTAAATAAATCCTTATGCCATAGTGACTCTGGAGTTATAAATGTTAAGTTGTTTATAAATGGATTTTGGTCCAGATGTGCCTGTCTTTCCACAACCTGGCAACCTTACAGTTGTACTTGTGAACGATTTATAACTGATCTATATGGCAATAATAACGGTCTCGTCTGTTTTCTTTTTGAAGAACTCTATTAATTATTACCATATGTTAGTTCATTTATCCAAGTTCTGTGTTTAATTATGTCAGATTGTTAAATATTAAACTAGTGGTTCCCAATCTCTTTGGTCTGAGGGCCCATACTTAGAACAGCGCCCTGTTGGGGCCTCTTATCACGGAGATATCACACAGTTGTTAGCAATTCAATCAAAAAGACGTTTCCCAACTTCACTCCTCACTTTGTTTCATTTTAATGAAACAACTGTACTTAAGGCATCAAAAATATAGGTACTTTGAGGAAAAACGCCCCCTGTGACTGACATCATACACAAATTGGTCCATAGGTATTTGGACAGTGAAACAACTTTCATATCTTGCCTGTGTACACAATGACTTTGAAACAAAGCCTTCAAGATGTGACTGAAGTGAAGACTTTCAGCTTTAATTCAAGCAGTTTAACAAAAAATGTCACATTAACAATTGAGGTTGGCCATTTTTATACATAGTCCCTCATTTCTAGAGTCCCTATAAGAAATGGCTGTAATTCCTGAACAGCTCATTTAACCCAATTAAACCACTGACAAATGTTATTACCAAATACCTTGATTGCAGAGATTGGCCATGGCTGTGTCTATTTGTTATGGGGCCCTGGGGCACAGATTTTTTACTAGGCCCCTACACTGACTGCCTACACCTCACAGCCGCCATTCAGCATATGTACTTTGTCTCCTCCAAGATCCCATTGAGACACACAGCAAACTGGCAGCTTTGTTATTTTCCCCAGAGACACTGAAAGCCGACCAGTAGTGCTGCCTGGGTATACAATTACCTGACCCCCAGTTTTCTCTGTGGTCAACCAGTCTGAAGTCATTGGGGGGGGGCTGGGATTGTCAGGCCCTGAACAGGCAGGGCTGCTGGTAATCCATCGTTGAACATGTCATAGCATGTCAGTTTACAGCTCAGTTTTTCTCTCTGATTTCTTCAGAAAAAATGTAGTGGAAAATCACCAACACACTGAATTGGCCTGGCACACAAAAATAATCTTAATTCAAAAAGCTGGGCTGATTCTCCTTTATACAGAGTCATATATATTGTCCATATTTGGAACTGCTCCTCTTTTCATGTGGAAAAACTACCATCTTTGCTGTTCTGACTTCAGTGCAGTGCTTACTTTTTTTCCACAAATCTCATCTTGTTTAAAACTAACGCAAATATTTGTTGACCCAAATTAAAGACAAATCAGTTAAAAGGAAATCCTTAGAGTGAATGTCCTGCTCGTTTTTTATTTATTTTGGTCTCCATTATGACTTGAACTCACTTTGACATGAGATAATAGTATTAGGGCGGAATTGCCAAATAGGAAAAACACACTTCGAGGTGAACCTTAATGGGTTGTCCGCGCATTAACATGTGTCAGAGAACCACCCCTACCCTCAGGCATTTTATCACATCCAGACCGAAACCGGGCGAGATCTTCTGGATATCACAACAAAGCGGAGGACGACGGGACAATGGAGGTCTTGTAATGGATCGATTCTGACGACACGCCTGATCAAATTCAAGCTTTCGACAAACCATGTTCCTTAAATGTTTATCAGGTTCGAAATATTAGTGGGCACACTCCAAGCAAGTAGACATGCTCCAGCTTGTTTTAGCGCTTTGACTTGCCAGTAGATTTGATGATAAAGTTGACTGATACTTCAAAAATGCCACTCTTGCGCAGTCTCAACTTAGCTGTGAACTACAAGGGAGCTTCCAGTATTGTTCTGAGCACAGAAGAAAAATTCATTGTATTCTAGCATCAACATTTTACACTGAGTTCCTACCACTGCTGGTGAGATGCTGTGTAAATAATACGATTGACCTCAAAATATACTCCAACAATGGACTAATAAAGTAATACATAAAAACACTGGCTTTATTTTGATCTTTACTACAACACTTGACAAAAATAAATTACATTTACATTTAGCGGATGTCATTGTGTAGACCTGCTGTTTGAAGCGACAGTCAAGTGCAAAACACTGAAACCAGTTCTTTGCCAAACTAATATGTTCATGTTAAACTCCACATCCATATAATGAACTCCAGCCGACACTGTTAAATAATATGTGAAACCTTTTTGTCTTGGTCCAAGTTCCAGCTTGACTTCCAGTTGCATGTTCAATAGAGGGAACTTGTTTGGCATTCGTATTGCACTTCAAAGAATCTCACCCCTGAAAAGGTATCTCTACATGTTCCAGGATCTCTACATGTTCCAGGATTTTTCAGCAGGAGCATCTGAAGTCTGCATCAGACATGTGATGTCCTGTTGCCAGCATCCTCCTCCAACTCCTCCCAGAACCGTCTCATCTGGAGGTGGGACGTTTGTCAACTGATCAGTATGACGTCATCGTTTTCTGGACCTCTGCAAAGACATGATCACAATGGAGGCATGACCCTCATCAACACAACCTTATATAAAGACATGCAAGGTTCCCATTTTAGGTCACTAATAAGGATGTGTGATTTATGTATCAGCAAATATCTGCAATATAAATAAACATGTTTTTGAGTTACACATCATGGATATTCATTTAGATTTGAAAACATGAAAGCCCCTGAAAATTTGGGTTTAAGTATTTTTTATATAATTAAATATATATGACTAAATAAGCAACTAATTTAATATAAATCTGTCCATTCTACAGCACTCTTGTATGCCCATGAATGGGTCTCTGTTTTATCATTTGTTTTGAATAGTGAAACATTAAAATAAACATGAAAGAAAATTGCCTTTTTTGGCAAATGTTGCAATCCACAGCTTGCATGTTGGAAATTTTTCTTTAGGATGGGAGTGGGTGCAACTAATGATCATTTTCATTATCATTGAGTCCTTAGATTATTTTCTTAGTTAACTGGTTACTCACTTTTTCTATAAAGTATCAAAATAGTGAAAACTGCCAGCTATAATTTCCCACAGCTCAACGTCATGTAGTGAAATTGCTGGTTTTATTGACCAACATCCAAAAATCTCTAAGATAGTCCATTTACTGTGAAAAGTGACAGAAAAGCAGAAAATCTTTGACATTCGAGAGGTTATAAACAAATGTTGGGCATTTCAGCTTGAAAATTATTAAAAAGGAATATTGATTATCAATTAGTGATTGCCGAATAATTTTCTATTGATCAACTATTCAACTCAAATCCCATGGCTGCCAATATATTTTGATTAAAACCTTGCTTAATCCTGACTTGTAGACAGAAGCAGGTGACAGTGCAATTGTGCAACCACACCTGCTTCAATGTGTAACCCTGACTGTTTCTGAGTCATTTTGTGTTGAGATGTCACATCCAGATGGTAACAAAAGTCGCAGGAATTTGAGGCTCCGCAAGACCCGCGGTTGCTTGTTTGGACTGGTGAGGTTTCACCTACATGTGGGTCTGGCCCTGACACGAAGGCAGATCTCGGGATTTCAGGTGACTGTGCTTATGCTGAGAGTAAAATCCCCAAACCAAGCACTTTGAAAATGATATCCTTGTCACCAGGCATCTTGCATACTTCCTTTGCTGACCGTTTTCACCCAAGAGCAACTGGTATTTATGTCCCAGTCACATCAAATCTGTAAACAATCAGACATTTGTCCTTCATCTTTATGATCTGCCAGTTTGCAGCACATTTCACTGCAGGCTTGAGTTTGCAGTTGTGTCCGTTTCAGCTTTTACAAACCAGTTCTCAGATTCCCTGCTCCTCAAACGGCTGCACCTGTTTGAGGATGTGAATATATTTCATGGAGAGAAGGGAAGGTGTGTCCAGTTATTCCCCTAGGAAGCAAAACCTCCACAACTTAAGGCCTTATTGTGTTTATATATTGCACAGCTTAGTGCTCCCTTTGTCAAATCTCATTCAAACATAATATCCACTCTTGGCTGAATTGCTGCATTATACTGTGTAATCATATACCATTTAAGAATTGCAGTAATTACATTCAAGCTTTGAGACATTCATCATGTAAATATCTACTGTACTGACGTTTCAGGTGCAACCTTTACCTTACTGGTCTATTCAACATTCAGTTTCATTAATGCTACTGAGACTACTGAGACAGACTAACTACATTAACTCAACAAACAAACATGATATATCAGTTCCAAAGAAAATGTTTTAAATACAAATGGAGAGTGACTCTTGCTCTGCAAATTGCCTTCCAAACAAGATAACTTACTGCAGTTGTAGAACATAACAGAGGGAAGGAGGCAAATCCTATGCAGATGAAATTTCACCCAGAAAGACACTGGGCAGAACACTGATCTAATCTTTGAGAGCACAACAGGACAAAGCTACTTATGAAATTGAAATCTAGTCAGGTTGGAGGTTGCAAATGGCTGTAATTACACAATCTGTAACTTGAGTACTCCTAATGACAACACATCAGCAGACTGTAAATGGACACTGGTAGTTTTATGTTAATTTCCACAGAGACGAAGCATATTCTGCTGACATTCTCGCACTATCAGACAGTAATACATAATGGCTCTGTAACTGAGACTACACTTCAATCAAACACTTAGGACATCCAGACAGGGAACCCTGGATGGTGTGGTGACAAAAACGATGTGAAATGTGCAGCAGAAGACTGCAAGGAGCATATGTTAATACGTGGCTAAGATAATTAGTATTTCATTTTCCAGCTCTGCATAACTATTGTTTCATTCAAAACTTAAACAACATACACAACAAAGTTAAATTGTTATGAATTAATTCAATTCAGTTCTTTTCCACTGATTTTGTGACTCAAAATCTTTTTTTTTTTTTTTTACATAGTGTACAAACATTTGAGGCTCAGGTTAGAAGAAAATAATAGTTTGACAGCACACACTGCATAACACAGTTTACTTTTGTACAACTATGGTTGCTTTTCTGGGATAAACAACATCTTTTTGCACTCAGTCATAAAATGGCCTTGTGCTTTTGAAGTAGCAGAATGGTGATGGCTACAGAAACCAAGCCTCCTGTCTGTTTATAGTTAAGACCTTTTCTAAACATAACTGAACCAAAACAGTGAAATTGAATGATATATTAAAAAGAATCATGAAATATTTTATGAACCCTTAATAATGAAGTGCCCAAAGCCAGAAACAGTAGTCTGGCAAAGTGCAAACTTTGATTAAACTATGAAAGTTTTTAGTTTTGTAGAAACAAACAGTTAGAAAGGAAGCAATAATTTTTCAACAAGCTCTAAGTGGTGCAAAAACTTTAAACACTCCAAAGAGAAAATTATTATTAGAAATGCCATCTAAAGAAGGATAGAAAGAAGGATAAGCAAGTGATGAGGAAAGAGAGAAGACAGTATCAAGTCCTGTATTAAACAAAACCACCCACCCACCCAGCCACCTACCCACACACACCACATTAAAGAGAACTGGAGTTAAACTTTCACCAATCAGCCTCAAGTAAAATAACTCTGCCAAACTAACCATCGTGCTTTAACATAACGTTTATAGTTCAGTTTGACAAAATCCCAGTTGGGAGGCATCACAGTAAAGGGGGAGGCAGGGGTGAGGGGGGGGTGGGGGTGGGGGTGTACAGTGTCCCAGTGTACACCCTCCGTTTCTCTGTAATCAGCCCATCACTGGGTGTGTCTGCATAGCTCCGACCACTAATTTCATTGCTCTCAGACCACGTTAAGACTGAGCCAAACCACAGCGTGGAGGAAACTCCACAGCAGTTTGCTGCCTGCTGATGATAGAGATTGGTTCATAGAAAAGGAATGAGCAGAAAAACGGACGTATAGAGAGATATGATGCCTTGCTGCAGCTACAGAGTATAAGCAATGCAAAACGAGTTCTGTACTCTGAATGGTATTGAATGTGGTACTTGAGTGTATAGGTATGTGTTAATGTAAAATACTGTTATATTTCCTGATCTATGACATAAAGGGAGATGAAACTATACTGTATCTATTTGTTTCTGAAAATCTTATTTTCTTTCCAAGCCAAGTTTAATAATGAACAAGACAGATGCTCTATACTGTCCAAGCATTTTCTTTTGACATGATTGAACTGATTTTAAGCAAATACCACTGCAATGATCACATAGCAACAAAGACGTCACCAAAATTAAAAAAACAACCATTTTTTCTAAACCCATCCTAAACCAATCCTAAACCCATGTCAGTGCTTGAAAAATAGTAAAAAGAAAGAACACTGTTTCAGTGATGAGAAGTCATGTTTGTATTGTGCAGCTCCCCAGTGTGAAAGCTGGTCAGGTAGAAGGGTGTGAGAATAAAGGTTAAGTATTATTAAAGTATCTACATTAGTGTGAACACTGTCATACCGTTGGCAGCAGCAGAGCACAGAGCGTCTGACGTGAACATCTGTCTGACTGCTCTCCTCTACAACAGGAAAATCTTTCTGATCTCTGAGGAACTTCTGCAGATCTGTCAATGGGAATCCATCCTTCTGGTAGTTCTGTTAGGGAATAACATAAATAAATGCAACAGTTAAAACACTGTGTACTGAAAGTACATGACGGCTTCTTTTTTCATTGCACAATTTAGAGATAAGGACTTATTTCACTGAAGATAATAAAGAAAATCTATATATATTCTTCACACAACACAAAAGTACACAACTAAAAAAGGAATCCCCCAATTTAATAGGGGTTTTGTATCTACATATTTGTCACATGGGAGGATTTCGAAAATTTCTATGTTGACATTTGTTAGCAAAATGTAAACAAATGATGAATAAACCTTGATAGTCTCATAGGCGTCCGTGATGAGGGCGATGAAAAGTGACAGCACCATGTATATGAACAGGGAGATGAAGGAGTAGAGGTATGCCCGGCTGAAGAACCACACCAGCGTGTTTTTGTCCTTCAGCTGGGCGAAGGTAGTGAACATGTCGTCACCATTCAGCAGGGAGAACAGGCACTCGGCCACGCGACTCAGGCCCTCGAACTAGGACGCATGGAACAGAGGACATTAGACTGGACTGAAAATTAAAAATGCTACAAGCAGACATCACAAGGCAGTAAATCAATAAGATAGATCAATGGTTGCCTATCTGGACGTCTGACCCGACCATTGAGGAGTTTCATAATGATAAACAGGGCAGAAAAGCAGAAAAAAAAAAAACTATATTTGTGAAAAAAAAAGAAAAGAAAAAGAATTTCTGCAATTTCGTTTTTATCTCGTTTTCTGAATGGATATATTTACATTTTTAGGCCCCTAAAAAAAAATTCCAAATAAAACAAACTAAGACGGAAAAAAATGACTGTCTAGCACAAAGTAATATTTGCAGCCTTTGATGGGGAGTTGCGAGTAGATGCACTGGGTCTGCAATAATTACTGTCATTGTTGATAAGTCTGCTAATTATTTTTCCTATTAATAATTTAGTCTGTAAAATTTCAGAATTTCTTTTAATTGCTCATCACGATTTTCAAAAACCCAAGATAATCTCATTAAATTGTTTGTTTTGACCAGTGAACATACTAAAACCTATATTCATCACCAAAACCACGTATAGGGTTCTTGAAAATTACTCATGAATAATAAATTATCAGAATAGTTATTGATCGGCTAACTGCAGGTAAATGCATAGTTGTTTCTGATCTAGAACAAGCCCAACAGGTTGAGATGCACCAAGATAGGGGGTGGAGCCAAAGGTCATAACTCACTTATTATAATGAGTGAGTTATTTGACATGATTAACTGAAAATACTAATACTAATAATTAAATATGCAATACATGTGCTTGTATGTTGAACCATTTTTCCCAGTAAGCGTCTTCTGTAGATGTAGATTTAAGTTTTTGGTTTTTGTTTGTCGTTTCTAGAGAGAACAGAGATTGGCTTACTAATAAGAAGCAGGAGATGGACTGATAACGACAGGGAGGCAAACACAGAAAGAGAAAGAAGCCAAGTTTCCCCAGAACATGATAGTATCTAAGAACAACATCCCACTATGACGGTATGGATCCAGGGCACAGCACTTGAAGACGTGTGGGATTGCAAGTCTTAGTACATCCTCTGTTTATTCCCTCCATAAATACACAGAGGATCATGGCAGCACTCTACACGGGACTCCCCCCTACTGCCAACGCAATGTAAATATCGTGACCAAGTCTCAGTAGACTGTAGCGTAGGACACACTTACAGGACTGAAACCTGCTTTACTTCAGCTGCAGGCGAAGCGGCATCTGCATGTGGAGTCACTTTCACTTCCGCCGATGGCCAATAAAAACGACAACGCAATTAATGTCAAGTATCGCTGTATGCGACGTTAACTTTGATCTGACAAACACACTTCCCATCAGTCCACAACTTATTTACAGTATTTTCTCCACTTGATTATAAGGTTATCAACACATGTCAATTTGTTCAGCGAGACGCCACTTTGCCCAGGGCGGCTGATCTCCATCTATCTCACATCTGTCTCTCCAGCAGTACGAGCTCGGCCTTGTTTACACGCCTACTGCTGCTTGGACTTCCGTAAATAATTTATCTTAACGGGCAAAGGCAGCTAAACACACACATATTTTCCCTGATGGCGCTTGCTGTCCAAGGAGTTAAGACCATCTGTCCTGAACTGAAACTGCGGCCTTCACCTGTCTAAATGTCCCTCGATTGCAGTTAAAATATCTGTTGATTGTATGTTCTTAAGAGTATGAAAAGACCTTTACCATTACTATCATCTTTGAGAGTGGTGGTCTAAGGGTTTAATGTTTTCATATAATTCACTATGTTATCATCCATCACACTCCCCCCTTCCCTCCTCTTCTATTTATATTTGTATTGTCTTATTATCCAAATAAAAAAACAAAATAAAATAAAAAAAACTTTTGGTTGATTAAAACAGAGACCGTACTGTAAATCTGATCACCTAATTTAAAGCACAAAGAGCTGCTGTCAGTGAGGCAAGAGGATTATTGGGATTATTGTCACTATAAGACATATAGTGACACCTAGTGACTATAATGTATATTTACAGTGTCTTAAAAACACTGAAAGGCCAATTACCTAAAGTTGCTCCTGGGCCATTTTGACAATTACCTCAATTTGTAGGATATGATGCTGAAACTAAAATTCAAAAGCTAAATAACCATGGGAGAAAGCCTAATATGTTTTAGTTTATAACTGAACTCTTTATAACTGAGAAAACTCATCAATGACCTGTGTTAGTTCTCATAAACATGGTACAGAACACCTGGACCTTTGACTATGATGAACATTAAATTTACAAATTTCAGAAAATACTTCATAAAAAGTAATCACAGATTCAGTGTTCCCCAATAGAAAACCCCCACACCTAGTCTATGCAAACTGAGGTATTACAGTCTTCACTGTAATTACACTGAATTTTTATACTCTGTTCAATCACAGGGGGCTGTTTCAGCTGATTTACACATGCCTGTGTTTGGGAGTTCCCTAATGTCACCCGCTTTTTTGTGGACTCAGTAGTTCTACAGGAAAAAACAGGGGTCAAGTCACTAAAAAGAGACTCTATGGTTCCCTTAATTTTCACCACCCTTAACAATAATAGCCAATGTTGGGATGCAGACTAGCAACTGTCCCATAAAGTCAAAAACTCTTTAGGTCTCCACTTTCTCTGCCCTTCTTAAACCAGTTTTCCATTACCTTCTCATGGTATGGGCCCAGTACGATCCATCCACAGAAGGTGTAGCCGAGGTAGATCATGCCGGCACAGCAGCAGAAGCGCAGGACCTTGGGGAAGGCTGCTCTCATGGTTAAAATCAGCACCTACAGGCAAAACACAGGAAGTACACAGGCAAGAAGTCATTGTTACATAACAAATGAATCACTGGGGGAAAAAAGGTGAAGTAATTTGATTTGGTGTAGAGAGGGGTATAAAAAAATACTTTTAAAAACCTGTAATCAGGTTTTATGCACGTTACCACTGCCTTAACTACGGACAGTAGTTAATCTCTACAATGATACAGACTTTTCTGCAAAGGGGTCGCTGGTTGTTAATCCAGATTCTTACATTCTACTTCAATAAACAACATGCTCTTAAAATCTATCAACTCACATTGTATTTCTGAAAGTATCCCAGGTACCTGATCACACCGACCCACACCATTAAGGTAGATGTTCCCAGGAAGATGCTGCACACATCATAACTGGTCAGACTCTATAGGAGAGAGGAAAAACAACAAAACAGAGGACTGAGGTGGCAGGTTGTTAGTTGTCTGTTTTGCTTAAAAGGAAAACAGTGAAAACCCTGTAGGATTTAAATTAACACAGTCAGGAAAAGATTACAACTTCACTTTCTGTAAGAATTGATTCTAACGGGCCTGGTATTTGTAGTAAGTATGATAAGCTGTGTGTATTTTTTTTTTTTTTTGGGCTTAAAGTACAATGTGCAGCTGCAACAGAAGAACATCCTGTCCGTCATAAACTAATGTTTATAATGCATACCCTTGACGTTTTTGAATTGTAAAACATATAATAATCTAATCTCGGTGACAGTATTAAAAGGGTCTAATTATAAATTGTAAGTTGCATCTACTGACACAGATAAACCAGTAAATGTGACCCATTCATTTTTTTTCCTTAATAGGGCCAACTTCACCTCTATCATAATATTTCAGAACAAAAACACTTTTTCTCCTTACATCCTCAAACGGTACCAATCAGGCACTTTATTTCCTTCACCCCTCAAATTCAACAGTTAAGTACCTTGCCAAATATGAACATTTCTTTTAAAAAGCATTCCTCTAAATCACTGTCATGAGCGATCCAGAACAGCAAGCGAAAAGCCTTCCACTTAAACAAAAGCCTCAGTCAGTGGGGAGTGATGTATGAGGGAAGAATTTATTTCTACCTCTGTCAAGCATGGGGTGAACACTCAACACAGCAGCTATAAAAAGGACAGAAAGACAGACAGACTGAAAGGTTAAAATAAACAGATCTCTTCAGTGTCTACGTGGAGTCCTTTCACTCCAAAGTCCACCAGACAATAACGGGATTATGGACAGCAGTTTTATTTCTTAATTGCTTTATAATATATATAAATAAGACTGTAAAATTGAAGGTGATGCTGACTGCTTGAAACTGTGACTGTAATTAATTTTTTTTTTTTGCCTGATCCATTGATCAACCAATCTGTCTTTTACCAACAGCTGTTACTGATCATTTTAACTTAAAAGAACTTCTAAAAAAGAAAGAGAAAGAAAGTATAAAGGTGACTTTTACTTCTCATCTCTACAACATTTAATTGAAATAAGCCATGTATTAATATAAGACAGTTTGTACAGATAAGTTACCTTTGGAAAGAAGATATCAGTAACCTTATCTCCAAAGGCAAAATGTACATGGTTCATTTTACCTTTGCTTGTATTTCCATCTTCAGTATGGATCCAACAATTGCCAAGAGGTCACTGACGATGACCAGCAGATACCAGCCATTCAGAAACTCCTTCTGATCGTCCTCACATACTTTGCGATTATAGTTCTCATGGAAGAATCGGGAGAATCTCTGAGATTATAATAATGCCAGTTCAGTCCCATAAAGAAAGAGATCTACAGCACAGTGTCATATAAGCTGATTACTATGGTTAATTCTATACAAAAAACATAATTTACCAGTCACAAAATGCTTTCAGGTTGTAGACCAAACACAATTACAACTGATCCATACATGCACTATGGTTGGCACATATACTAGCAGCTGACATGATGGGAATTTAAATGATTGTGCTTATTGTGACTTTGGGCTTAATTTTGCTTATTGTGACTTTTGGCTTAAGAAGAGAAAAGTGTGAAAGTTTTGAACAACCAGAGAAAAAATAAAGAAATATCAGCCAAAGAGTAGAATCAGGAAAGAGACAGGAAAAGACAGGAAAAATTTCCTGTGTGATTTCCTGTGTTGTACAGTGTGAGCAAGGCCGAAGTGCTGACCTGGAGTAACCTGACGGCCAGAACGATGGAGCGGGTGCACAGCACGGCTGATGTTAGGCAAACCAGAATGACGAAGCTGTCAAACATCAGAAGATAATGTGTGTTCTTCTGAGCTGAAAAAGACAACGTGTGTGTGATAGTTTATCTCTAGCACAACTCCCTCACATTCATTGCTGATAAACACGAGTTTGAGAGAAAACACCTCTTTAACAGCCAACAGTACCCAGCCTTCAAAACTGGAGTGTTGAGGCATTTAGTTTTCTTATGTTTTCACCTTCTCAAATGTTGTTGTTGTTCAAATGTAACATGCAGTACATAAAAATAAATCACAGAAAAATCGCACAGAAGTATGACCAACCACATGACAGTGTGAGAGTTTTCAATATACATTAGACTGCTAGTTCAACCTCATTCCATCATTTAGGTGCAAAGACAAATAAAAGAAAATATTCCTTTGAACCCTAAAACTTTATATTTAACAGTAATGTGAAAATATTGCAAATATGCATTTATATGCTAGCTCCATCTGTACACTAAAATAGTGAAAAAAGGTACAAATGGTTCTTAATCTGATTTTTGTCATTTTTAAATCTATGTCTTATTCTTAACTTCACCTTACCCGTCCCAGATATCTTCCAGTCTCTGCATGCACTGCTCTGGGAATCAATGTCCAGGAATATTTTCACCTTTCCACTGTGACACTGGTTGTCAAACGTTATCTAGGGAGACAAGGCCAAAGGAAAGTAGATTAGTGAAACAACATAGCTGAATCAAAAGATTTTGAAAAAATCTAGGGTCTTTAAGCTCAATTTTTTTTCAGAACTATTTGAACTTGATGTGTACAATCAAAATTTTAAGAACCTTAAAGTTTCTCAAAGCTGTCCCCACTGCTTCTCTCAGTGTTTGAAACTATGTGTCACCTGCTTGTGTCAGTTTATAACAGACAGTTGGGCTGAACTGTACCGTGACATAGAACGAGTAGCAGTCAGGTAACTCCCGGGAACGCACTGTCTGTAGGTTGATTCCCTTCAGCTGAAAGGTTATTTTTATGTCGACGAGCCTGAAAAAGGAGACGAGGAGGTGGATTAAAATGGTGATTGTAATGTACAGTAGGAAAAGAAATTATGGTATGTTAGCAGCAGCTGCGCTGGATTGATGGCACTGTTTACCTGTAAAAGTCCAGATCAAAAAACGATGAATTATGGGTTCTCCACAGGTTTGCAGTCTCTGGATCGTGTGACATACAAACTGAGAAGGAGATAAATAGTGTGAGACAGCGACGACAATAGGGTCAATGAAAGCTTACTCGTCCACTGCTCCCAAGTCCCTTGATTTTAAAGTTTAATAAACACAACATGATATACATTTTAATATAATGCTATGATTTGCAATGGTAATAATGTTTCTCTACTTGTGGCATACAGTAAGTAATGGATGCAGTCTAAATGTGAATGCTCCCTCTCACCCGTCTCCAGCTGGGCGTCGATGTCATAGGCCTCGTCCGAGGGATCCATGCTGCCTCTCTTGTAATACGCCTTGCAGATGATGAGAGGCAGCAGCTTGCCGTCCTCACCCTCAGCATAACTGATGGGACCCGTAGAGAGCCGGCCTAACTGGCTGTACTGTAAATATCACAGGCCTCGGGGGTAAAACACATTGTCCAAGGGTGATTTACATAACTAAATAAAACAAAGCAGTTCCCTTATCAGCCTTTTTTCCCAGGGTTTCCGGATGAATGTGGAATAGTAATTATAAAATCATACTGAGTACGTTTATATGAACATTAGCACCAAGGCTTTTTTTTCTTACCCTGGTTTTGATCATTTTCACGACATAGCATTCACATGGAATATTCATACAAGTGTTTACTTTACTATGCAGGTTTGTGATCGTCTGCATGAGAGTGTGTCTTTATACACTAAGGATAAGGGCTTATCCATGTTTCTGAGACCATGATAAAATGTTTACATGCATTACACATAACCAGGATACTTCCAAAACCTGATCATAACCAGGACACTAGTGTGTATATTTATGCACTCCACAAGTGCTGTATTTTTATTTCTTAATGGCCTAACAGTAGCAAAATATATACCTACTGAATTACCCTGAGAAAAGGGTAAATCTTAACACTCGAACATATAACACTTAAGTTCAAACTAACCCTTAAGAATAAAGCGGCATTCAGAGTTAAACTAATACCAATTTCCAGCTTGTAAATCTGTATATATAAACATCCAAGTCGTAATTAGGTCTGAAGTAGTCGGATTCCTCACATCAGCAAGAGATCCGTTGTTCAAGGTTATCAAACTCAAATCTAATAGACGGTCATATGTTGTCAGTGCACATTATTTTTAACCATCACACAACCAACTATGAAAATCAGACAGCCTGTGCTATGATGTGAACGCTCACACATCGACAACACAGGAATCTTCCCCCATTTCTACCAGCCATCCCAAGGGACACGAGGACTACACTACAACCACTGCTGTCCGTTCTTCTTACAAAATAAAAAAAAACTAAAAAAAAAAAAAAAACAAAAGCAACAAGTAGCAAGTGTGTGAAGCGAGGATGCTGAACTTGCCTGATCCAGGACATAAAACAGGCTGCTGTAGACACCATGTTGGGTGTAGACAGCAACACTGTAGTCGTCCTCATCCACCCCACTGTAGTCCTTGAGGAAAAGGTTTTTGAGAGCCATAGTGTTCTCCTCCTTGTAGGACACCACCAGCTGGTTGTTCAGGCCGAACAGGATGAGCTAAGAAGGAAACAATGGGAAAAAGGGAACGTTTATATTTCATGTAAATTCTTACAGTAATAATGAAGGGCAGAGCTAATTTAGCACATTTAGTACCATTTCCTGAATAAGTATTTGAACATTTTGGAACATCATTTAAAGCCGAACCAGAAACATTTTCGTAATAGTCCTCTGAAGCCAGAAAAAAATGTTATATCTTTAAAGCCTTTAGAGACGTTATAGTTTAACATGGTGCTTGGTCTTTAGTGCTCTGTGGTTAGTCCTTTTTAAAAGTCAGTAAATGCTTAAGTAACTCATGCGTAAGTAACTTCCACTAGTGTTGAATTCAATATGAACCTCATTATGTTTCCAGTTTCAAATTTCTCGACTTAGAACACTGATTTTCACTTTGTCCTTTCTAGATTTTAAAGCTCATATACAACAATGGACTTTTCTGCTGCTAACTTTATAGTTACTTGTTACTATTAGCTTTTAAAGTAAACTATCAATGAAGCAATTGTTCCTTTGAGTACTTTTTCCAGTAGTAAAACAACAAAATGATTTTGTAGCCCAGTGAAAAAATAACTAATAATTATATTTTGTCAACATTACACTGCCAGCAGCAAAAGGAACAAGGTTCAGATGTTTGGGTGGAGTCCGCTTATAAATTATTTCATATTTGAAAAAAGAAAAAAGAAGACAAAAAACAGACTCACTCAGATTACGTGGGACCCTGTTGGTCTCTCCATGTAAAACATTTTGACTTGCTGTCAAGATATCGACACACAAATATCAGCACTAATCCATGTGGATTTCTGAACATGGCTCCTAGTGTTTTCTGGGCGGTTCTGCTCTCCAGCTCTGTGCTAACCTCCAATAAACCCACTGCACATACTTGGGTGGTGATCATGACGATCTTCAGGATCTGCACCACCAGTTTCCAGGGTACGTGTCGTCGGGCCACGTACTTCTCACACGGGCTCATGAAGTAGTACTTCAGGTCATCTCTCAGGTTCTCCTCCTTGATAACATCTTGTGTAGCGACGGAGCTGAAACAAAAAAGGGGCGACATCATGCAGGAGCTGGGAGACAAAACAAAAAAATACCACGACCGGTGTCGGGCCTAGGGCCATGGACTGCTGACTTGCTAAGATCTGTGATGTGATGAATCTGAATTAATTTTACTGAGGTGGCCAGAAAACAGAAGCCGAGGAGAGAAAAAAATGAAGTGAAAGTGTGAAAAAGCACTTATTTCCTGATCTGATGACTGACTTGAGCAATAGCTGCGTTTTTCAGTGCAGTTCACCAGAAGAACAGGAACAATTCCATGTACTCAGGACACTGCCTGTATTCATGGAGCCGCCTGGGTTTAAGTCCAAGGTTAACTCAGTGAGTTCACCTCCAATATTTTCCCAACAGACTGTCGCCTGCAGACTCTGCCTGACACACCACTAATCTCTAGGACTCCATTTTACCTCAAGGGTTTCTGTTAAAATAAAAACATTTTTTTCAGCTATTCTAAACTTAAGTTTGTTGTGCCAAGCACCTTGTCCGTCACTCTCAGTGGCTTTTGTTAAGTAATAAACGACTTCTGCTGTTGTTTTCGAGTGAGACAATAATATTTAGGTTTTGGAAAAAAAAAAAAAAGGATTTTTACATTTATTTTTGCGGCTCGATACCCGGTGTTTCAGCGGGCAACACGTTCTTCCGTCCAGTTAATTATATTTCAGAAACAACAATTTTTCAAAGCAGTTACCAAAAAAAAAAACGCCAAAGCTTGGGTTGAACGCGGATCAATGGAAGAAACACACGTACCTTATTGAATTGCTCCGATCCAGATATCGACCCAGTAATTCCATGATTGATTACCCACGTGGACGAACCAATTAATTGAGCGTGGTCATTAACCGATTGACGGAGACACTTCCCGCAGAGGGGACCTACCTTCAGCTGGCCACCGTGCGTGGCCACGCAGCTTCCACACGGCCAATCGGAAAGTGACTTTCAGGAGGCCCAATCAGCGGCCCGAGGCCCTCCCGCGGTCCCAGAGAGGACTGAGACGGCTCGACAGCACAAAAATATCAAAATGCTTTAATGCAGAGAAGAACTCTACCAGCCGATCTCTCAAGAGATAGCTGGTGACCCAACATCTGCAAATAGCCTCCCTATGACTCTATTATTATTATGTAGCTTTTTAATATTCAGTTCCTTCTTATTTCTCGTTTTCATATCTATATATGATCTTTTCTATAAACAGAATGAGCCTAAGACATACTGGACTCAGCCTGCTACATAAGTGCTTGTTTTCAACTGTGGAATGTAAACGCCCCCATGCAGATGAAACTCCCAAATACACAGAAAAATACCAAGGAGATGACCTCAGTGTCCCCCAGTAGTACCTTCAGCCCCGTCCACCCAAAGATAACGTTTGAAAAACAAGATATATTTAGTTATTATTCACGAAGGGCTTTCAACTCAAAAATTCAAATAACGGTTTCATTAAAAATGTGTAGATGTGGTTTAATCTTTGTTTCATGGACAGTGACCAAAGGGCCCACCAGCTGTCATCACATTTTGATGTCTATCCCCATCCACGGCATCACTGACATACTTAAGTCCCAGGTCATAGTTAACAAACACAACCCCTCCTCAGATGAGCTTTTGACTAACATCTGTTCGGGGGCCACATTGCTCCAACAGGAAATGTGGGTCAACTTCTCAAAGTCAACCTCAACTTTTAAGATTTTCTTTGATCATTTTTTTTTCTTTGCAGGTTGTGTCCTGAAAAAAAAAAATGTTGCTTTCAGGTGTATTACTGCCATGAGAGAATCCAGCATAATAATATAACGCTTTAAGGTTACTCAACCATGAAGTGGGACACGCAGAGGGTTGAAAGGCAAGAACAAGAACAAAATACTAGTAATTACACATCCTCAAACAAATTGGATACCTGAAATTAATGGTGCTTAGCTGCGGCTAAATGATGGCCTTGTCCCCTTCTCATGCAGTTGCCCTTCTCAACACTGTGTCAACAGTCCTAGTTGTCTGTGTGCACTCAGGTGGCTGTGAAAAGTAGTGCAAAATAAACTGTGAGAGAGGTTATTGACAGTCTATACATGCTTAGGTTTAATTTTTGATGAGATATGTAGACATATTTGATGTTGTGGCTGTTATACATCATGTGTTATTAGACATCAAAACAGTCATCAGATAACAAATGTTGTCCTGTTCTGAAAATGAGTGCACATTAATTAAGCATGAATTATGACAATACTGATAAGTACAAGATTAAACCACACACAGCCATTTGTCTTTCACAAAAATTTTGTATTTCAAGGAATTCACTTTTTCTTTATACAAACAGAGGCCTTAAGATTCTAACAGTCTTGTCAGATTAAATACTGACAACTGTGTAAATGAACTAAATTAAAAAGGTGTTATTCATAGGCGGATCCCTGTCTGGCCCTCATGGTTTGCAGATGTTTCTTAATGTTCTATCCACCACCTGTCAGAGACTTGTGTAAGCTGTATTGCCATCTCTTCTCTTAAAGCTGCAGTTTCTTTTCTTAATGTTTAAGCAGTCCAATTGCCCCTGTACCTGGGGACAGGAAGACTGAAAGGACAAATGTTAAAATTGCTGTGGACTGGCAATAACCTGGGTCATTTTTTATGTTAATTGGCAGAAAAGTAGAAACACTAACAATGAGTGTATTGCAATGGAACTACCAGGAGTATTACTCTTATGAGGACGACACAAGAACATCCTTTTTTCGAACACTGTGTCTATGCTGTATATTCATTGTTTCTGAGTTTCCTGTTTGTCATACAAGGCATGATACCTCATAAAAACAGATACAAATATGCTGTTAAAAGATACGAGGTTAGAGGAAGTCTTACCCTTAATTAAACCAAAACCAGGACACTCATGACATCTGCCACAGCGTTGCTCAGAGAAACAAGGTCTCCTCACAAAATCGTATTTCTAATGGATAAAATCAATTCATTTTATTTTATTTTAGTTCCTTAAATATATATTTTGCCGGCTTTGTTTACATCATTGACATTTGATCATCTTATACAGTCTGTATGGCAAATGTTTAGCAAACAGCAGCTTATTGACACATCTAAGAGACATGAAGCAACATTATCATTCATGTGGAGTTGTGTTACTGACCACCTGAGGAATGTAACTTTTCCTGTTTGGTGCCTAGCAGACAGTATACAGTGGGTTTATCAGATCTTTTTTGTTATAGTAAAGCTGTGGAAGGAGGACTGATTAGTGCATACATTTTCCTGACCATTAAATACAATTAATTAACTTGTGACCCTCTGTATTGGACAGACTGTCCTATGAATTAATGAAATTCACTAATTACATCTTTTCCAGCTGCACCCAACCATCCTGTAAACAATCCAATCATGCTTTGGACAACCCATTTGTCCTTTCTCATAGAAAATGATAGGAGGTATGACTGCTGCTCAGTATAAGTGACTTCAGCATCAGGATCTCAAGTCCTCTGAAGACATAAAAATAGTAAAAATAGAAGGAGAAAAAAAAATACAGCGAAAGAACCCAGATATCCCTTTTAAATTATAAAACCCAAATTTATATTCAAGCTTCATAGTTAAAATAAGTCAATATTTTTTCCTTGTACAGCCACATTTTACTTGGGTCTATTGTTATCACTTCATTGAAACTATGGAAGTTTTAAAAGTTTTAAAAGACTGCGATTCCTGCCTTTAGATGCACCATAACAACAGATCAAGTAAACAATACTCCTTTTTTATCCCACAGTATCTGTTTCCTGCTTCCCCAATACCGGTTTTAGTCCTGCCGCTGGGCCGCTGACTGAACACTCTTTTTTTTTTGTAGGAAAAGTCATTGTAGAAAATCGATGTAGAGGACGCCTACTCCACAGATGTTGGACTTGTCTCCTGAACAGAAACTCTGACAATGTCAACGTTAGCTGTGGCTTCAAGGTCCTGCAGTGAGAGGGGGGTTAAATTAGAAATATATTACACAAAAATGTTTACTTAGTCAAATAAAAAAATACATTTTCCACACCAAATTATACATCCATTAACCAGAGTGTGAGATACACTTAGCAATGTAAAGATTATCCACGGTGTGTTGGTTTGAGTGAATAAAATAATAGTGATTTTGGGAATGAAGCAGATTGCTGGCTTGATTCCCTAAAATGTCTGAGATTACCTGACATTTAGTTGCATTCGACATACCTTTACTTTTGATAATTCACTGCAACGAGTTCTCAAATGGTGATAAAAATTAATAAATAAAATTTACTCATATGCAGCGGATTACAAACCCATTGTTGTGGTGGTACAAACAATTCTAAGTCAGATCTAGGTGTCAGTTGTTCACAAATGCCGCAACAATAACTATGATTAAACTCATGAGATGAGGAAGAAAAAAGGAAAATTATTCCTGCTTACAAAGCTAAACAATTTATTACTTGAAACATTTTTTATCCAGATATAATTTTCATGAGATTTGTGGCATCATCAAATTCACACAACTGCAAGTATGCCATGGCATCCAAGCTGAAATCCACTGTACTTATAAATACCGAAATAAAAAAAATGATCTAGTTGCTGAATACTTATTTACCCTTTTGTGAAGCATCTGAATATTCACCATCCGATTTGTGAATGTGTGACGCTGAAGCATTAAAAAAAACAACAAACAGGGTTCTTTAAAGTTCTAATCACAAAATCTTATTTAGTTTTTAATGTATTTGAAAAAAAGAACTCACCTGAACATCAGTTTGTGAAGGCCGCCTTCCTGCTGACCGAAACCTGAGCTCTACATTGTCTCTGCTGGGTTCATCCTGAGAACGACTCTTATTCAATTTCAAGGGTTTAGCCTTTGATTGAGTTGAACCTGACCGAGTGAGTTTAATTTTTGCTTGGGGTCTGTTAGCAGCATTACTGCTAACACTCACTCCCGCTGACTCCTCTTGCATCTCCTGTTGGTTCTCTGAATCGGAGTCAGATGAGGGATTCTGCTCAGCCTCAAGTCTTCTTTCCTGCTGCTCAAAATCTGTCTCATCCTCACTGCAGGCAGGGTCAGTAGCTTGTAATGTCTCTACAAACATCTTGGCTGGCTGTTCCCTGGGTGACATGGGCCGCCTCTGATGAACCTGATTCCTGCGTAGCCTGCCAGGCCTTGGGGCTTGCTGTTGTGCGTCCTCCCCTGCTAAGTGATCACGGCCCTGGATCCTCTGTAACCGATTCTGTGGTTGGTCTAGCTCTGGAGGAGGTGGATCCCTCCGATGGCGGTATAGAGGTGCAGTGATGCCATGCTGGAAGGCTGCCTGCACGCATCCATACATGCATACCTGAAGAAGAGTCAAATAAATATGCCATTATAGGGAGACATGTCTGAATTTATTATTTGTGTTATTTATGTTCCATTGAGAATTTATCAAGGTTCCTTACCAAAATGGACCCCACAATGGTGAGGAGAACTGGAATCTGCAGGGTAACTGGCAGATCTTTGAGGAGGGCTCGAAGAAACTCGCTAATACCCTGGCCAAAGTGCTTCAGTGGCTCTGTGATGAAGGTTGTGATGGTAACCGAGATTGCCTAAACAGAGAGGAATGTTTAAAATGTAGAGATATTAAAAACTAATACAGATTTTGAAGTTGTAAAATTTCAGAGGAATCCAGCGTATATGAGAGCGGGCACACCAAAGACATACCACCACACCAGCATAATGACCTACCTTGGTTGGAGGTACCAGCAGAATTGGGTTGACCATGAGGACTTCATAGTATTTCTTACAAGGGTCATCCTGAAGAGTCCAGGTACTTCTGAACCACTCTGCAGGGGAGAGCCAGGCTATAAACAGATTCTGAGAATTCTGTGTTGTAGATCTTACATTTGACAAGACAGTTAAACCAAAAGCCATTTATGTCTGATGTGAATATAGGCATTGCAGGTGGATGGATCCCTATAGGGAGCAGCAGAAAGCTAATAATATATCGGTGGGTAGAAAAAATTTTTCTAGCATAAACACAAAAAATATAGATCCTTCCTAAAGAATTGTGACCAAGACACACACCAAGTAGGACATTTTACAGTTGTGAAAATCAGCTTGTCAGAAGATTTGAAGAACTTTATTTTCACAAAGCTGAAGTTTGGATAAATGCTTTTCACAGAACACCAAGAATATGTAATGTATGTCACACTGGTGATTGGCTTACCTCTCAGATTATCAGTCCAGTCAATTTTGTTCACTCCAGTGCATTTTTCATTGAAACTGTCCAACTTCACTAGGTTATTTTGGTGCTCAGCAAAGGCAATCTGGACAAAAAAATATAAAATGTAATGGCATTATAAACATCATATTAGTCTTAAAAAGGGCATTGGATGACCCTAAGACAAGAGCAACTGAAAGAGCTCTTCACCTTGTACAGATAAAACCAGTTCCAGACGATACTGATGACAAAGCAAACAGCTAAAACTCTATGGAACTGCACAAACCACGAGACAGCTGACCAGAGTTGAGTGCAAATGATGGCCATCATGACCCAAACAACCAGCATCACCTGGAATAAAGGAAAGAAAAACAGAGGGTAATTCTTCTTGTATGAGTACTGAGATGACTGATGGATTAAAGCAATCAGAAATCTGCTCTAATCTTTCGTTATATGCAAGATCTTTGGTATTTCCAACTTCGGGTGGATTTTAAAAAGTTTAGTTTGCTCCAGACATTAAGGGACTACATTTTCTCTCTACACAAACAAGGTAGTAAGGTTTTAAAATACAGGCAGCAGTCTAACTTCAGACAAAGGCAAAATTGACTGAATTCAGGCTATAATTCATTCTGAAACAGTGAGTCTGCTTTTTCTATAGACAGCACATGAATGAAATATCTTAAAGACTCATGAACAAACTCACTTTTAATACTGTGTCAAGTTCGATGCCAAAAGTGTCTTCAAAACGCCACTTCCAGACTTTGTAGTCATGTGGTCTAAGATCCACCAGTATCTCACTGAGGGCACTGTCCAGAGCCCCGGTTTTCAAGCTGTTTTCACCCTCAAGAACTATCTGAATCTCTGCCATGGCTTGTTTGGACAGTTTGATTTTGGCATCATAGTGGACATCTGAGGAGTCACTGGGCTGGGGAGAAAAGAAACACTGTGTAAAAATTCCAACGCCCTGTTTACTGCTATTTTGTACAACTACACATGGGTTCTGTTAATTTTTTATTGAAGCACAATTTTGTTAGAATAAGCTTAAAAAGGATCATAACTTTAATTAGAGAGGTTGTTGGGTCACCTGATGATAAAAATGCATTTAAGATGATCTAATCCAAACTCAATATCATTCAACATAAAATGAACACCTACCAAACCTAGTTTTTGCATTTCCTTCAGGAGCCTGCTAAGGAATCTCTTGAACACTGGATGGCATGTAGGCTGCTCTGAGATGAGCTTGATCTTCTTCTTGTGTTCTTCAATCTGAATAGAAGCGAAGTACAGAATTTGTGATGCTTTTTCCTTATTTGCCATTTAGGAATTCAATATCTTGATGCTTGTTTTCAAAGAGGCTTGAATTTGTACTTTTTGGTTGAAGGATGGAAACTAATTGTGAGGTGGCTAAAAGTTGTCGGTCATGTCAGGCTCCAAACCAAAGGAGACTGAGATAGGTGCACATGCACGTAGTTACCAGCAGCAGTGGCTTCATGTTTTTAGCATCTATTTGTTTGTTCAGTAAATTGAGGGTTTTTGGTTTGTTTGTTTTATTCAACTGTCCTTGTTACTGTATCGACAGGTAGTGACAGTGTTTGCTACCAGTCTGATTGTGCCTATTGAAATTCCCCTAAAAAGAACTGAATAGCATCCTGCAGCAAAAACAGGCCTTCTTTAAAGAAATTGAATTAAACTTTTTTTCCTCATGACCTGCAGTTAACCTATACCCTGCTGTGGAACCATTTCCCCTTCGTAGACAAAGAAAATGGCATATTGATGTGTGATTTCAGACAATAACTGATTACTGTTTGAATCCGACAATGATTCAAAATGTGAAGAATTAAACCGCCATAATCTATAGTGATGATGATACCATCTAGTATGCAACAAGCCCAGCTATCACAGCTGTCACTTGACAATTTCCTGAACCTTGTGAAAATAGGCTCCACTAGTTTTACACAGGGATAGAAAAACTTTAAAGTCTACATAGAACAAAAACCTACCTATGAATTAAAACCACTGAATGTAAAATTACAATATGAAAAAGTATGAAAAATTACCTATTTCCAAAAAATGACTAAGCGACGGAGTTATATAGGATCTTACATTCTTCTATACATCTGCAAAGAATCATAGTGCTTTCAAGTTTAATCATTTCATAGAAATTAAATTAAAATAAACCTGTGGCACACATTTTTTTTTTTTTAATGCAGGACGAAATAACTTCTATATGTGACAGAATTGTGTTGATACTACACAGGATCAAAATTCGGTTGCAAGAGAGTGAAAACCAGTGGAGACATCAAATGTGAAACCCCCATAGACACGGACCTGGCTGTGCAGCGCCTGTACCTCGTCGCCACACGCCGCGGGCAGGGCCTCCTCGGGGCCCCGGGTGTGGGCTCTTCTTTTGGTTGCCACATTGGGATATTTAGCGGTCTGCAAAAAAAAAAAAGACATACGCAAACGACGGCTGTCACAACAGAGAAACCACGATAGCTTGAGAGCATTCAGGGCGATACCAGTGCTGTCGTGTGTAACCGAAGCCGGCGGAGACACTTAACGACCTCGGTGGTCTTCCTCATCGTTTTGGTGGTGGCGTCGTAGTTGATCATGTCATAGGGGTCGAGCCATCCTTCCTCCCCTTGTCCCTGGGCGGACACCGACAGGACGGACGCCAGGACAAGGAGAAGCATCGCGTCCGACGGACGGGGCCACATCCCCAGCGGCCCCGGCTACTAGCGGGTGTTAGCTACACTTTAGCTACAGCCGCGTTGGATCAAATCAGTTGAATTACGCCGTAATGTTACATCCGTTGACTCAAACTTAGCTTCGCGAAGACTTTTTTTGCTGTCGCTGCAACGTAAACTTCGGCTCCAGCTGTTTTAAAAATAATAAATAAACAAAACAAACAGCCTCGGCACTGAGACTACGACGCAGCCCGTTGACACATCGCGGAAACTACGCACCGTCCCGCAAAGGCTCGCGGGAAACGTAGTCACCGGGGTGGGTTCAAATGAGGTGGAATTGAACCGTTTTCTACTCCTGTTTCATTCAGGAATTATTAAAGTGATTTGTTGTGGGGAAAAAAAGACTCAGTCCTAATGGCAAACACATAATATTGTGAAAGAATAGTTGTGCTTTAGTTAGGTAAAACAAATTCAATAAAAATGCAATACCACATTAGGTAAAAGCGCAAAAATAATTAATAAGGAAATGTACTAGGGATATCAAAAATATGGGTTCAAAAGTAGTACAAGAGGAAAGAAGAAGTATTAAAGTAGGAAAGAGGAATTAACAGTGCCAGTGTTTTATTTATTACTACTGTTTCTTTCTTCTGATGTATCACAGTTGAACCATGTAATTGATGAGTTTTTAAAAATTGATTTTCTGTCAGTTTATTTGATCTACGTATATGTTTTGTTGGTAAAATCTTAATACACAACGTTACTAACAACCATAGTTTTCCAATAAATATAGTAAAATAATACTCAAGTACCTAAAAATTGTACTTAATGACCTAGTTGTGTTCTACAACTGGTGTGAGTGTGCATAAATACACATCATACTAAACCGATGGTGAAAAATGACTGTCCTCAGTTCTCATCAGACAAGGAAATGGAAGTAAGAGCTGGTTGAACAGTGATCTTAAGTGGCAATGACTCAAAAAATATGGATGCAATCAAAAAACACAAAAAAGTATTATAAAACATTATTGGCACGCCTGGATTTTAAGTACAGAATTTATATATCTTCAGAAATAAATGCAAATTAACCAATTTTAATGAAATGTCAGCAACTACTGAACAAAGAAAAAATAATATATAAAAATATAAAATAATAAGAGAACAAAACTCGCATATTACTGAAATAATGTGTAAACAATTTTTGGCAGAACCTTTGGCAACAATGGCAGCCTCTGAATATTTCTTGTAGCCAATCTACAAGTTTCTTAGACCTGTTTGCTGGAAGTTTAGGTCTGAACTCAATGCTGACCAGTTTAAAACAGTCCATCTTTTCCTTCTCAACCATTCTTTTGTGCTGCTGGATGTTGCTTTGGGTCATTTTTCTGCTGAGAAACCCAAGATCTTCACTTCAAACCCAGTTTTCTGACTTGGTAACACATTTCACCCCATAATGCCTTGGTGATCATCTTATTTCACCATTTCTTTGATATAATTACTGCCCCCTGTACCAGAGGCAGCGAAGCAGACCCACAGCATGATAGAACCTCCACCATGTTTTACTGTAGGTAGGGATTTCTTTTACCTATGGGCTTATTTTGTTGCCTATAAACAAACTGATGCACTACACTCCCAAAGGGCTCTACTTTGGTTTCATTTGTCCAAAGAACATTATCCCAGAAAGACTCTGGCTTATCCATGAAAGTTTTGCAGACATTAGTCTTGTGTTTCTGTGTCTTTCTTTCAATAGTGGTTTCCTCCTTGGCCTTCACTCATGGAGCCTACTTGGTTTAGTGTGTGGTGCAGGTTATGGTCTGAAACCACCTCTCCAGATTGCTCCAGGTAAACCAGTTGCTCTTTAGATAACTTGTGTGTGTTGTTTTTTTTACACATTCTGTATCAACCATTGCAGACTTCTCTCATTGAGTTTCTTCTTAGCTTCACATCTTGGAAGCATCTTAACAGTTTTATTGACTGTGAAACTTTTTGATAACATTACAAACTACTTAAACAATTATCTCAAAATCTTTGGCAAATGCTTTGTCACCTTTGGTATTGTCCTGTTTTTTGACTATAGCTTTTCTCATGTTCTCCATCGGCTCATTTGTCTTCCCCATTGTGAAAAAGATACAAACAAGCAGCAGCCTTTTATGCAAAAATAACATTCCTTGGGTGTTTCAGGTCATGTGAACACTGAAAATTAAGCACAGGTGAGTCTTAATGTTTTTATTTTGTATGAGGAAATATTTTAAATTAATCCAAAGTGAGCCAATAGTTGCATCAAGCATACATTTTATCTCTATATTTTTATTTCACTCCTGAAATGTATTTTTTGTTGTTGTTCAGAAGCATCGGAAAAATTTAGTAAAACATTTTGATTATACATGATTATACTATTTGCATTTACATATGAAGATATTCTAAACCGAGTATTTAAAATTCAGGGGCACCAATAATTTCAACCAGGACTGTAAGCAATCATGACCCTCATTCTCAGGGATCAATACTACAAAAGAAAGCTTCAGCATTTTAATTGTTTTTAAACCTGTATGCATTTCTGTGTATTGTGTTTTGAAACACGTTTTGAAACATGACTGAAAAGTGACAAGACAAAAGACAGTTTGCATGTTGTTCTATGACTGTACATGGGATTTAATGAAAAAATATTCAGAAATTTCACCTCCTATAAGTCTTTAAGATGAAATTGATAACTGATTTAGTGGCAAACATTAAATCAATTTCAACTGCTGCATCAGGACACTGAAAACAGGTCACGCTAATTGTATTAATGATCACACGTAGGAGTTCCTGGTATTTCACAGCTCATTCTCTCTACTTAATATAAACAACATAACTCATGTACTTGCACAGCCAGTTTCAAGTTATTATGACCAGTCCAAATCATTGCATATATGACATATGAATGATCCTGAAATAAAACATTTCAACAAAACATATTTATGTCAAAGATGTGTTTATAAATACAAAATTCAATGAACACATTTATTGTTGTTGTGTTGGACTTGATTTACAGTTCAGCTCCTCTGAGAAAAGTCTCTATTTTCCTTGAACTCCTCAAATGATTTACATCTTCATAAAGACATAAAACAGAACACCAACACTGTATTACCCCAAGATCATAGCTCAAGGGTAGAGGGGTTTAAAGAACCTCAGCAAAGGCTGCTAAGAAGAGGGCATCCATATCAATGACATTAAGTTCATTTTTGCCTCTGTCAATGATGCAGGAGCCCAAACTGTGGGGCTTATGTTAACTCACAAAGCTCCATATATTCTCATTTGCAACATGAGCCCAGGCAATGTTAAAAAGTTAGATAGAAAGGCAGGACTGTGAAAACCTTATAGTTAAGATTTATTTTCCTTTTCGTCCTTTACCACTCTTGACTCCTCCTTTGCCAGCCTTTGACGGTCTTCCTTTGCCTTTGCCACCTTTTCCTTTTCCCCCTTTAGCATGTTGTTCTTTCCTCTGCATTCCCCGCATGTCTTTCTTCATGCGACTGTCCACCACTTTGAAGACTCCCTTGACGCCAGGAGGCCGTCTTACCTTCCTGCCGGCTCCTTTTTTGGTCACAACGTAGGTTACCTCTCTCTTCTCCTTCCCTAGGCCTGCTTTCTTGTAGATACTGACAGAATGAGGAAAAAAATGAGACAAAATTAATAAAATTTTATTATTCCTAATGTTATAGTTTCATGGAGTCCTAATTTCCTCTTGAGTTGCAGCTCCAACCCAACATGTGTAACGTCATACCTCTTCAGCTGAGCCATCTTCTCCCTTTCAGAGATGTCTACTGTGTTGACAACTGCCTCTGCTTTCTTCTTAGCCTGTTCCATCTTTTTCAGCATCTAGAAAAGTCACAGAGAAACTGACGAATTAAGATCTGCAGCAATAATTTGGCCACTGCCTGATTTTCCAAGCTCCTTCAACAAAAAGCTTTGAGTGTTTTCTTGAATTTAATATAGATCTAGCCGCAATAATGATTTCAATTATAAAACAGTTTATTTTCCAATCATCTTTTGGTGTCTTCAACCTCTATTCAATCATTTGTCATATAGAGCTGCACAATTGTTTTTTTTTCCCCCCACAACTTACCCTCCTTTTCTTCCTGGCCTTGGCCTCAGCAACTCGTTTGATGGGTCGGGCATCGATCTCCTTCCATTTTTGTTTGTACTCCTCCACCATCTCTTTGGTGACTGGGACTGGCTTCTTCCTGTGTTTACGTTCATCGTCCAGGAACCACTCAGGTACCTCCCACGGCTCCTCAGAGCTAGCAAACCTGTATGAGCATACAAATGAGTTTGCTGTACGGATAAATACAGTAGTGCAAATGTACGGATATATACTTTTTTTTTTTACTTCTTAGATCACTAGACCTAACTCCAGTATTTTTACCAACTGATGTGGGTTCACACACCAAGCTCTATAGATGACAACATGTGTAATAGATATAATTATGTATATGATAGTGTATTACATTAACACTGTGGTGTTAATACAAAGATTTTTATAGTGGGGTAAAACTCAAATAATTTTAAAATTTGAAGTCTGTTGTAATTCTGTATTTCTTTTATTGTCTTCCCTCATCCCAAGGTCAAATGGTTCCTATACAGTAAAATTTTAATTTCCACATATTAGCCATTTGGTGCACTCGCAAGTATTTACAGCAGGAGGAGGTTTATGTAGGACTGACTCAAAAAAAAACAGAAAAAAAACTACGATGCCCATTTTCATCATAATGAAGGAACATTTCACCAGTGTGACTCAATGATGTGTTTGTATAGTTTTGTATATTTTATACAAATTTTCCGACAACAATGAAAAGTTATAGATACAGGATTTGGATAAAGCAGTAAAACTTTTCAGGGAAATCAATTAATTGTTGGTTGTGGTCATTTTGTGGGATTTGTTAACAATAAGAAAAATATTCATAACACCACCCTTATAAGCTTTGTTGGACAATTTGGAACCATTTCATTTGGAAGGTAGACACACACACACGCACACACGCACGCACACACGCACACACGCACACACGCACACACGCACACACACACACACACACCTATGGAAGGAGTTGTCCACCAGGTCCCTGGCTCTCTTCTTAGATGTAGCGATCTGACAGCCGAGGGCCAGGCCTTCGGCATCCAGGATCCTGGCCTTCTTACCTGAGGAGAACAGAACATGTGCACATCCACAAAGTTACACACAACATAAGGCTGAAGCACTATCACAGGTTCATTCTCCCTTTTGATGCTCATGAAACCCGGTTTTAGGATGACAATGTATTAAGATGGTTCACTACATGTGTTTGAGACGTCTGTTTTTGCAGTTTCTAGAACAGTAAAATCACTGGAGTTTGAGGATGACCCCTTCACGGTAAGTGATCTACAGTACATGTTTCTCATTACTCACTGGTGCTCTCTACAGGAACAACCTGGAAATCGTCATCTCCGGCCTCTCCCGACATGCCATTAGCCCCCCTCACCTGCTTCATCCTGGTAATCTCCCTGGAAAAAGAAACAAAGTTTTGAGTTATTTTCTTGTATATTGTTTTACTTGTGACTTTAAACATTGATTTACATGAATTATTTGAACAACTAAAAGGTAGGTAGGTATACACCAGTGAGTTTATACAGCATGGAAATTAAGTTAATTCATTCTGAATCAATTTCCCTTCCATCCATTATAAAATCTTGAACCAAAAAAAAAAAAAAGGAATAGACGGCCACAGTAAATGAGGGTTTACCGCTCATCATCACTGCTGTCATCTGAGTCACTGTCATTCCCCCCTTCAGTTTCCTGTGAAGGTCCTGCCTCTTCCTCCTCTGGCTGAGCAGCTTCCTCTTCCTCCTCCTCAGCTTTCCTCTTTTTGCCCTTTACTATAAAAAAGATACAAACCTATGATTATTTCCGAGATTTACAAGTGAAACAATTTTTTTTTTTTAAACAGGGCCTTCATTATTTGAGGAAATGTGTTTTAGCAAAAAGACTATGATGAAAGCATAAATAAGTGACTGAAAAACATGGGAGATGGTTACCCGTCTTTTTTCTCTGGAGCCACTCGGTCTGTTGGAGCTCGCTTTCTGCGTCTCCTTCCAGGTCAATCTCAGAGAAGATGCCCTTCAGAGCAAAAGGGGGGCAGGGTTACAGGTCAGAGATCAAAAGGAAATCAACTCATGAGCAGGTCTAAGCCATGAGGGAGATCAAAATTTTGTGAGGGAACAAAAACTGTCAAACTATTAACAAAACAATACCCGATCTGTATATGTTGCATTAGGGAAACACACACGGACAAACCTTGCTGAACCACAGGCTGGACTCTCGCTCTTTCTTCTCATCCTTTCCCTCCAGCTCCACCAGCAAACCACTGTCCTGTCCTTCATCCTCCTCCTCTTCCTCAGCAAATTGTACTCTGGAAAACAAATGCACAAATTAGCATATAATCAAAAACTAAATTAGAGACCATAACTCATCTTTTTTCTGTGAAAGTAGAACATTGTTCCCAAAAAACAGCAGGAACAGAAACTCAAATAATGAACTTTCATGAGGCAATTGCTTATTTATACCAAAGGTGTAGTTGGGTGAAATTCATTTTTTGCTATAAATTTAAAGGTTGATTTTAATATTGGAGCACATTATTTACAGATCAATATGGATGAGAATGAATGAATACATGAGAAAAAAATTATAGATAGATAGATAGATAGATAGATAGATAGATAGATAGATAGATAGTACTTTTGAAACTTGAGAAAATTAGTTTAATCTACTTTCAGAAAGAAATAAAATTTAAATTTGCTACTTACTAAACATATTTGGAAATTTTAGAGTTGCACTTTAATCGGATGTTAATACATGTAATGTATCACGTTTTGGCCTGAGGCTTCATACTGAGGCCAGTACTATTATGTTATTGTCAAATTATATTTCTATGTTGTTGACAATCAAGATGTCTTAATGGAGAAAAATGTGAAGAAATTAAAGACTCAATGAAGACACAACATTCATCTCACCAGTGCCAGGGATATCCCACCCATGGACCAAAAAAGCAGGAATGTTTCTGGTCTGAATAGCTACTTACTTCTTCTTCTTTGGCACTTTCTTCTCTATTTCTTTCTGTCTCTGCTCCACCTCTTCAAAGTCCTCTTCTTCTAAATCAGAGGCCAAGGACATTTTATCTGCCTCATCATCCTCGTCCTCAGACAGGTGAAGGTCATCTTCTTCATCTACCAGAGTGTCTGCTGCTTGCATGTCCCCCTTGGATAGATCAGCCAGCACCTGATGGAGAGAGGTAGAGTTGCACTGAGTGGTTAAGGAGAGGTTAAGAGAGGTTAAGGAACATCCAAATGGCATTTGTGAAAGGTTTGCAATTTTAAAATGGAACAATGGTCAAGTGTAGTAGTAGTTGTAGAAGTCTGCTCAAAAGTCAGGAGTTGTTTTTTTTGAGTATTTTCTTCTGAAGTTTGTTTAATTTGGTTAGGTGACGGGGGGAAGACTGTAGAAAAGGTTGTGACTCTTGTCCCTCTTCTAGCTCAGCTGCAGTGCAGTTCATCCAAAAACAGTGTCTTCTGCTCAGAGATGACATCAGCCCATGTGGGAGGTTTTTTACCTTTTGCTTCTTGATGTTTGTTAGGGAGAACAGGGATGAGTCGTTAGTGTCAGCAATGGAGACACCTGGCAGATCCATCTTCAGCTCCACTCTCTCCCTCTGTTTCCTCCGCTCCTTCAGCAGCTTCCTCTTCTTCCTAATGGAGCATGACAGTTATACAATCACTGTCCCTCTAATGAAATGGCAAATTTTCACTGAATCCACAATTAGGGTAACAGTGTGACTTTGCATATGGTTGTTAAATCGACTATAATAGCACCTCACTACCTGAATTCTTTTCTGTTGCAACTCAGAACTGTTGATTAAGAAACTACAATAATACGCTTCAATATCATGAAAAGAGCTATTCAGACCAAAGTAGAAGAAAGAAGAAAAATTGAAATTGTCTTTGGAATTGAATAGGCACTATAACTCATCAATTGAACAAGCCACAAATTAGCTGCAGAAAATTAAATAGAATAAAAGGTCTGAGTAAAAGTAGAAGTAGACTTTGCTGTACCGTTTGAGCTCAGCCACCTCCTCAGCTTTCAGTTCGGCCAGCTTCCTTTCCATTTCTTCCTCCTCATTGTCGTCGTCGTCTTCCTGCTGCTGCTGCTGCTGCTGCTGCTTTTGCTGTTGCTCCCCCTCTTTCTTCTTGTCTGGCTCTTCTTCTGACATTCTCTCATCTTCATCAGAACTTAAGCTAAAATGAAAGTAGAGTGGAGTTTTAATCAGCTGTGGCACATCCAGGCAAAGACACAATAACAGTTCAGTTGCTTTTTGTAAATGTGTTGTCAACAGTTTTTTACCTGATCTCCTGGTCAAACTGTTTGGCCTCCTCTTTCAGTTTCCTGGAAAGGTATCTCCTCAGCTTGGACCTCCAGTTCAGCAGTAGACTGCAGATGTGAGGATGGAGAAAAGAAGAACACACAGGTGCATGACTGAGTCACTAATCCTTATCTGCATTATTAAAAAAAAAAAACAGTGATGAAATACTGCCAACCTCTAGAGGGTATCTTTACTTTGTAATTTCTTCCGACTTCATGCCATGCCTTTGATGTGCAATAAAAACATACACTGCACAGACTGTTGTTTTCTAATGCACGAACCACAGCTGTGACAGACAGATAAAGGGCTTACCGGAGCTCTTTTCGCCCCAAGACCTTGATATCACGACAACACTCCTTTATCTCGTCACTGGAGGCCGAGTGTGATTCCAGGTCTGGGTTGTCGAAAGTGATCTGAAAGAAAAAGAAAGAGTGAGAATGGCAATACAGGAAAGCTTTTCCTTGGCTTGATTTTTCTGTCTCACATAATGAGGTGAGTCAGCTTACACTACATATATTTTGACAAATTATTTCCCATTCCAGTTACTTTTTTTTCCAAGGCATTAAAACACATCTTGTTTCCCTCCTTAGCAGATAACTAAACCTTCTCTATGACAGCAGGGAAATTCAGTCCACTGAGGAATGCCACAAAATGTGGTTGAAAGCTACAGAAACACCAAGGAAGTGGACTTTGTGCCAGGAATTGTCCTATAAGCTACAGTTTATATTTACAGGACTGTTAAGAAGTGACACATTGTGCAGACTTCCAGCCTCAGTTCTCAACAAGTTTAACTTAGTACAGGTTTCTCACCGCACTGGCTTTGCCCAGGAAGTCCACGGGGTTGTCAGCTTTGAGAAAGGCCGTCACTGTGAAACTGTGGTAGAGTGTCAGATCACCATCTGTGTATCCCTCCGCCTTGAACAGAAGAGGCACTCACTCAGTCAGGATAAGGTGTAATTTTGGAATCAAAAGTAGGCTGTTTGTTAGTGAGAACTATCAGACCACATCATACCATAGCAAATTATGTGTAAACATATTTTCAGGTTATTACAGGAAATCATGGGAAAGTCAAGTTTGGTATTATATTTATGACTGAACAGGTCTTGTTGAAATTATCCATTAGAAACTGCACATCTAGTTCTCCATCATCCAATGCAGTGTACATGCCTTTGGCTTCTTCACGGGAATCAGTTCCCTCACAGTTTTGGCCTGCACTTCCACTTCTTTGAAAGCATGTTTGGGGTCAAAGAATTTACTGTCAATTTTATCCGGGGCCACAAAGCCTGATGAGAGGGAAAAAAACAAATTGGGTTTAGATGAGATCTGCAGAAGTGTATAACAAAATATATTAAAATCCAGCCATCAAAGACTCCCGCTGACCCTGACAGATGACAAAGATCTCAGCAGACTCGTTCCTAGACGCTTGTGGCTTGGTGGCCTGCACCTTCTTGAAGAACTGCTGGAAGATCCAGAGCAGTGGCTGGTAGTCTTTGGAGCGGAAGACCTTTGTGACGAAAGTGCCGCCTTTAGTCAGAAACTCACAGGCCAATTTCAGAGCCATGAGGGTCAGATGAGCTGATGGGGAGGAGGGGAACAGAGGGAAATATAGGGGCTGTTAGGTTCAAATACCATCTATTAGGACAGGTGGTTGTGCCTTGTATAAACTACTCAGGGAGCAAGACACAAGCAAATGAGATGAAATAATGGTGAAAACATATTTTTTTTTCTTCGAACATTCTAATGTTTTACTGAGAATTATTTTTATCAATTCTTTTATGCATTAATGTTTTTGGACACATGGCACCTATCTAATAATCACAACGAGTGTGTGCTTTAGCCTTTGCTGGCTGTTGTCTGTATCAGTAAGTCCTAAATTTTTTTAATACTTGTGACTGTAAATTTCAGTCTAATTTCCTGAAACTTTTGCTTTAGCTGTACATACCTTGTGAGAAGGCATCGTGTTGCCAGTTGGCTCCAACATTCGGGGCTCCATCATTTAACACCACATCTACCTTCCAAGTCTGCAGTTCCTTTCGTAAAGCCTGCATGTGGGACAGATGGTATCTCCCTTAACAAATCAATGTTAAGGACTTTTATAGAGTCTTTACAGAAATCTGATCTCAGGAAAACAGTGCAGCCTTCAGGGGGAAAAAATTAAAACTCCTATTTGTTCATATCTTTTTCTTTTTTTTGACTTTTATGAAATTGGTCACTCTGTAAATATCACTGTATGCAGCACTGGAGTCAAGACACTGATGTCTTTTTTTTCAAGTATCAGCTCAACTCTGCAGCAGCTGTCTCACCTGTCTGCATTTCTCAGTGGTGATGTCTTCTTGTAGTGCCACCACATTGGGAATGGGCCTGATAGGCACCAGATCAACACCTGACAGCAGAAGACAATTTTTAAAAACGGTCACTTGCATTCTCTGTCACTGATTTTAATTGTGTTTCTTCTGGCTAAAAAAAAATGTTTATTACATGACTTGTACACAGAAAATTTAGTTTTTTATAACATTAATATTCAGTTAAATGTTTTTTTCCATTTCCAAGCAAAAAAATAACAGCTTCCAGCTTCTCAAATGTAATTAATTGTTGAGTTTCTTAGTAATCCTGATATAAAAAAATCTCTCAGTTATGGACTGTAGGTTGGACAAAACAAGTACTTTGAATATGTTAACTTGGACAGGGGGGAATTTTCTGCCACTTTATGGTTCAAACAATTAATCACAACTGACAGATAAATTGATAAAGAAAAACTAATCATTGGTTACAGCCCTGATCAGTACAACTAGATTTGAACTACAGAAAAAGGCAGTGATTAGAGTAGATGTGTTGCTATGAAATTAATCACTCTAAAAGCCATAGTAGTGGATGAAAATTATTATCAGGTTTGGAAAACTGAACCAAGACAAAATGAGAACACCAGACTCACCGATAATGAGACTTGAAACAGGCATAAACTTGGACGCTACCTGTAACCTGCAAAGAAAATGTCAATCATAGTGGCTTTAACATGTACTTCTTACATATTCCACAAAACACAACATTCATTTGTTCCTCCAGGCAGAGCATACAAATATTGTTGGCAGTTTAATAAGTCCACCTAGCTAAAACTAATGCAGTCTAATAAAATATTACTGCAATGAGCCCTCCCTTCATAAAGGTTATATGGTTCAGTTTGTGTTGCACCTGCTACAGAGCAGTGTTGATTCAACTGTATGAAAACTCTGGAGACTGTAGTTCGAGGTGCTGTTTAACTGCACTGCATTATATATAGACCGTCTATAAAAGTTCCATATTCTGGATGCAGATTAAAATGAGTGTCGATTCCCGTTTTTTGCATAATGTCAATCACCAAACAAAGTCTATTCCTGCTTCTATCATGCATCATTGTTGGTAGGGTCTTTTTAAAATAAAAAAATACTGCAGCAAAATACAGAGGAAAACCTGAGTGACACAAGCGACACTGAAGTCAAGTGTGTGATGGGAGGTCGACGGGCAGCTCACCATCCACCCGGGGCGGCACACAGGTCGACCAGAGCTCTGGCTTTCTGCAGAAACTGAAATTTACGGTTGAGCTGGATGAGTTTGAAGGAGGAACGAGAGCGGTAGCCTGAAAAAGACAAGGCAGGGTTAGGCGAGCTAGGTAGCGAGCCCGCTACGGCTAACATCTACTTCAACGCTTATCATCTCTTTCCGAGATTGGTAAAATACCTGTTTCTTTAGCAAGGTGGTAGAATTTATCTTTTCTGGTCTTTCCGACTTTCAGTTTCTTCCCCATAGTTGTCTCTGTGGGTTTATATTGGACTCTTAAAGAAAAATATCAGACGTCGTCGGGACTTAAAGCACCAAACCACGTCTGTGAAAACAACACGTGCGTCTTCTTCCGTGCGGATGTGCGTAATCACGCTGTGAGGGCTGCGTCGGCGTCGTCTTCTTCTTCTGCTGATTTGTTTCCGTCGTTCGCAGGACGCTACCGCCTCCTGCTGTCTATAAATCAAACAAAAATTAAATTAAATCAAATTAAATCAAGTTCAATTTAATTTAATTTAATTTAATTTAATTTAATTTAATGTATAACATCTTGTGGTAAGAAGTAACGCATTATATTTGCATAAGTAATGTATTGAAATACAGCTTTCAGGTGCTGGTTCTTCACTTGAGTATTTTGATGTGGAGGTGCTTTCTACTTGTCGTACTCTATAATCCTGACATTTTACCGCATGCTTAGTCGCTACTTTTCTGATAATGCTTTTAAAAAATCCATGCGTGAAGTCATAAAATATCAGTCTGGCTGTGGTTTAAACTACATCTGCAGTGATTAGTCGGTCAATCAATTAGTCCATGAAAGAAAATTAATTAAGCAAACACTCTGATAATCAATTAATAATTTCAGTCATTCACTTATTTTTCATTCTAAAAAGAGCATTGACAGTTTCTCAAATTTGATGATTTCCTGTTTTTATTACCAAAAAAAATTTTGGTGAAAATATTTGGTTGTTTTTCAGCTTTTCAGTTGAAATGGAGATGAAAACTTTGAACAAACTTATTAGACCAGTTATTATTTTTCAGTTTTACATTTAGAAAAATTATTCTGCTATTGTTTTGCATCTCCCTTTTTTCTGCCATTTTATTATGAAGCCAAGAAAAATGACAGAACTATTGTTAATGTTTAAATTTGATATGAATAAATTGAGAAATTATGTTTTAACTAATTTGACTCAATTTAGTTTGAGTAAGTTTAATATAATTTGATTGAGTGAATGTAATTTCATTTAAATTATTTAACTCAATTGAATTGAGTATCTTTACATTTCTTTATCTATTTAAATACATTTAGTTTAGTTGTTTGGATAAATTGTTATTAATCTAACTCAATTTTCTTTGATTTAATAAATTTAGAGGAGTAAGTTAAATTTTTCAGTGGTTTGATTTAATAGGAAAACCAACCTCTAGAAAGTTGTCATTTGAAAGACTGCATTAAGAAACAGTTTCCTTCAAAATTTCATGCCCCTTGCTGCTTCCTGGACGGAGCAGTTACACTGACAGACACATAGACAAACACACATACAAGCAAACTTCTTTCTGATGAAACCACTAGCATAGGTTTTTTGTTTTATGTGCTATAATTGTATCATGGGGTCCTCTTAAATTGTACCGATAAACACTGAAAACCATACGGTGTAAACTATATGAAGATCGTTACTGAACATGTAACACACTGGTTGGCATTTTTATTAATGCTTTATTTCTTTTTTTTTCTTTTCTTTTTTATCACAGCCGCAGGAATGTCAGGAGACAACACCCTTCAAAGAATAACACTGCTGTCAGAAAGGCCTGTTTCTGGATCGTGTGTTGATCAGTCCCAGGACAGAGAAGGCACTGGCTGCTGCCGTCACCAAACTGATGGCCCCAATGGCCCGTGTAGCCTGTAGAGACAAAGAGGAGAAGAGGAAGTGGACTAATTCAGGGTCACTACGGCAGAACAAACCCACACACGTATCTATTACAGAACAAAGGCTGGGCTAATGTTCAGAATGTTATAAACACTTGTAAAATATGGAACGTAAACCCATTCTGGAGGAAGAAAAGATTGTTTGAGAGGTTTACATAGATATTTCAATACTTTCTTCCACCATAAAACTGGTCATTATTGAAAAGTGTGGTAATCTTCATTAATTCAAACCTACCACTGCTGTTATGATCTGTGAGGAAAGAACAAGAACTTTACCCACATTAGCCACATTTCAAGGCTATGGGGTTGATTATTTGACACTCAAAACATAGATTTTAAATGGTGTATCCCTTTATTTTCTACCTGGATCATGACATTAATCACTCTAAATCTTTCCCTAAATTGAACCAGTCCAACTTATTTGGCTGGTTCAATTTTAGACAGGCCCAATGTTTGTATCTTGGTGAGTTACAGTTTTTTTGACTAGAAAGGTATAGCACCCAGTCCAGGTAAAAAGGAATAAAACAACTGATTGTGATTTTGAGTGTCCTTTTATGTTTTGACACATCACTTCCCGTAGACAAGAAAGTAACTGTACCCCTCAACAAAGCTATTATTATATTTGGGAAACTGGGGCAAAGTTCGTGTTTTCAGTTTTTAAACTTCCCGTTTTGTTCTAAAAATGTACTTCACAAGTAAAAAAACTGGGAACAGTAAGGAGAGAGACCTGCTCGGACACCCCCTCCCCGTAGCGCAGAAGGGTAACAAAATGCTCGCAGTTGCTCCCCAGCAGGTCGTAAGACACCTCCTGGCCAATGAGGACTTGCGCTCGCTGGATGATTTCATAGACGGGCAGGGGCGTGTGGTTGTGGTCGTACTTGTTGTTGACACGGTACGAGTCACTTCCTACCACCTCCTTCAGCAGCTGCATGCGCACCACTGCCTTCCTACTGAAGACGGACTTCACGCTGGACATGGCGGCTGCCTGGCTCTCATCTGGAGAGGAAGAGAAAGGCCTCAAAAAAAAAAGTTGTTTTTTTTTCTTACAGAGTAAAAAAGAAAAGTTTCAGTTATAACCAAGAGGGAATATTTTAGGATCTTAAATGAAATAAAATCAGGCAGTTTGTGTGGGAACCCTCACAAACATCCCAAACACATTTTGGAGACTCGCCTATTATACAAGTCTTACTGTTCCCACGAAATCCCAAATGAAGTAACTTAAAAGGAGGGGGGGGTGTTTATCAGATGACAGATACAGATTAGAAACTAGATGTATCTTGTCTCCAAATCCTTGTTTATGGCCTCCAAAGTCTAAATGAAAGATACTGAGGTTTTTACTAATGAAATGGGGGAAAATATGCCAAAACCAGTTGAAACTGAGGTCCACAACAAAAAATACCCCTGCAAAAGTTAATTTTTTAGACTTTGGGACTTTGGGTTAAATTCCAACTAGAAAAAACTATCATCTAAAACATAACCATGTTACAGGGGAAAATGCAAGAACACTGTAATCATTTACATGTTGCCCTAACTATGACATTTGAATTGAAACAAAGGGACTCTATTGCCCCTGACTGCCCCTGATTTTTGTCACATCAATTAAGGTTACACTTAAAAGATTTTTTTATATATCTTTTTTAATTCAGTCTGGATTGGAGGCTCCTACTGACCAACAGGAGTTAGGTTGATGATGTAACCGTCTCCCAGGTAGAGGGCCCAGTGCTGATAGGCTGGTCTGAAGATCTCAATGAGGTCACCCGGCTGAGGGTCACCAGAGGGGTCAGGAAGGACAGGGTCATTAGAGGCCATCTACGCAGACAGAGACACAGTTGTATATTTTAGTCTCACATACAGGTATATAGAGCTGAAAGTGGTCTGCATGTCTCTGTTAGAAGAAAAAAAGACATTTTGTCATAAAATAAAGATACTTAAAACATGAAACAATTGGCGAATATGGAAATATTCAAACTTACACTTTTTCAGTGTCAAGAAACATCTGATGGAGACTTGAAAACTTTTAAATGATAAATTACAAAATTCACATCCTGCTGCATGACGTGTCAAAACTATAGAAGCATTACAATGTAGGTAAACTACAATAAATAGATTCTCCAAAATTAAAACTGACTTGCGCAGGTGTCCCTCTTTGGAGGTCAACAGGGTCATTCAAACTCCAGCATTATAAATCCACATTCACTCATTAAAAAAACCCACACAGTTCAAGCACAAATCATCCTGACAGCCAACTTACAACTTTAGTCAACTTACAGTAGAGTTTTGCTGTTGTTTATCCATCCCACATCATGCTTCCACAAATTCTGAAAAGACAAGAAAACAGGCTGGTTTCATGTCATCTGCTGACAAAACTGCTTTTAACCCACTGGCAGACCAGTGAATGTGAAATCTGAGGTCTGCAAAATTATATTTATATTTTTATATTTCTTACTTAGTTTGTAGTAGGACAAGATCCAAAAGACAAAATAACAAAATTCTCAGAGAAAGAGAATGCTAGATAGGATTTTCACACAGTGTAAAGGTCATGCATACACACACACATACACACACAAACACACATTCAGACTATACAAACTAGCTGGCACACAGACAATGAATCCAGAAGCTGTTGTGTCACATACGCTGCCACAATAGCACCAAAACAATGGGGAAGCTGACAGAAAAATAGTTTGAGCTCAAGTTATTTCACATAGAAAACTGGTCACTGGTAAAAAGGTAAATTTAGATCAGAGTTCACTTCCCCAGTTTTTTATTAGTGATTCTATTTGATGGATTTCCATAAATCACCCAATATGATAGTTTAAATGATTAAAATTAAAAGACTTTATGTCAGTTCTACAGAGACAGAAAGTTTAGTTTGGATCACAACTACTCTTGGATGGGGTGAAATCTATATCGACCCAGGAGAGCAATTAGTATATTCAGCTCATCATTAATGTAAGATGCCGAAGCCATACTGCTGAAAAAAGAAAGTCACTTATTATTTTACTGAACCAAAACTCTGTGCGTTGGTGGGATGTCACTAACATGAAAACATAGATCTTAATTAAATTAAATGGAAACTCAGCAATAATTTCACCAAAACAAAGATGAAAAACACACAGTATGTATATAAAACATTCTACAGGGTTAATATAGAGATAACATATGAAATATAAAAATAAAGTATCATAGACACCTTTAAAGTCTTTTGGTGTCATGTTATATCCCCACTATAGTGATTTGTTGAAGCCAAGACCTGAATTAATGTCAGAGGCTCCAACAGCCAGCGACAGAGCAAAACGCAAACAGGACTTATACTTACTCAAACACCAGCAGCTTTTTCTTCCTCACCATTTTAGTTCTCCATCATAAATCTGCACATTATCTTAAAAAATTCCAGCAAGAAAAGAGAAAGAGAACAAGATCAACTCCAAGTGTCTGAGGTGAAAATGCTTCAAATATCCCAAAGCCAAACAGAGGCTGGAGGTCCTGTCGGAGGTGTTTCTGTGTCCGCTGCTCTGGCCGCTTTCGGTTTGCTACTGTTGCCAGGGTCTTTCTAACAAACGCACACACAAACATGTACACACACACACACACACACACACACACACACACACACACACACACACACACACACACACACACACACAGAGAGGCGTTTCCTCTCTGGCATTGTCCCAATCACAGGCTGCACTTCTGAATAAGGGTTATTGTGGGCTTGCAAAGGCCACACATTTGTGACTCCTTTCATTTACACGCTGTCTGATCTCTGTGCAAACAGAGGTTACATTAGTGTAGCGGCCATGTGCATGTTCATATCCCCCCTATTACATTATCTCTATGCTTTCTTCAAAATTTAACACATGATGGCTATCGTTTTTCATGAGATTTGCACAATAAATCTCTAATGTAGCTTGGTAAAAGACGTCTCGCACAGTACTAACTGTCTGTGCTCTAGCCAGAGGTGTGATCCAGAGGTGTGAGCTAGGATAGGCCCCAGTCCCCTGAGACCCTGGAGAGGATGAACAGGTATTGATAATGGATGGATAAGTGGACAGTACTGTAGTGTGGTCGGACCAGGGTAGAACCAGCTGGCCTGAAAAATCAGATGCCAGCCTTAGAGGATTTTAAAATTTACTGGGGTATCCTGGGGCCTTGTTGCGGACCTTTGTTGTATTTTATCCTCCATCTCTCTTCCCTTTTTTTTTCCTGTTTCCTGCATACAGGGAAGAAATTGAAACTGAAAAGAGCCTGGCCTCTACAACAGGATAAGGATTCAAAGCAGACCTCAAAATCCAACACGAGCTGCATCAAGAGACACGGGCGAAGCTTTTGGAACGGCCCTCACATTCGCCTGACCCTCACATCCCTGAAAATCTGGGAACGGATCTGAAGAATGCTGTGTGTGTAGGACTGCCTAAAACATCCCTGGACTTGAACTGATCTGGAAGGAAGAACCGGGGAATATGAAATAAAGAACAGAAAGACTCTGAGCTGGCTACAAGAGTGTTTGCAAGCTGTGATATCTGGCAGAGGACTGAAATATTGATGCACTAAATCTCATGTCCCCTCACTGTTTTTCATGCTTTTGATGGATTTGTCTCAGGCAGCGCTGGGGTGACGTCAGGGGTTGCGGGCAGTCTCTGCTCGTTGATTGGCTGCGCCCGTCAACCTCCTCGCCCGCTTAACCCCGCCCCCGCATCCTTCCTCATAAACTGTCAAGTTGACTACAGTCAGCCTCAACGGAGAAAGGCGTCTATTTGAAAATTAAAATCGAAGGGAAATGGAGGCGACGGGACTGTGAAAAGTCGTCGAAACCACCAAACCCGTCGCTGGATCAAAACAACAACTTGTTTTGTGTGTTGTTTTTTTGTTTGTTTGTTTTTTTTTTTTTACCTGTGAGTACAGGGTAAAGTATGGGATAACTCTACCCTGTACTGATCCAACACTGGGTCAGTTTAGTTGACTTTTTTCATGGCACAGAGCAAAAACCTATTTCAAATATAGAGGCTTGCAGTAAACCTAATAGAGTTAGAAAACATATTTCGATTCCGCTGAGATGCCTTGCATATTATTTAGAACTGTAATCTGTTTTTGTTCTAAATAATTAGAAGACAAATGGCTACTTAGTCAGTGAGATCTGAGCGCGGTTGAATGCAATGCTGAAACTTATACAGTCAAAAAGCAAAAACTGAACTTGTCATAAGGTGCCAGCCTTGAAATATAATAGATACTCTGTTAAATCAAAACCGAGCACACAAGAGGGAATCATCTGAGCTAAAAGGATAAGGAACACTTCTATTCAAAGCAACTGCAAATCATCAGGGGCCCAATTCAAATGTTGCCCAAACACATTCAAATGCTCGTCCTTGCGGCACAATGTCAAATGGGCTTTTATTTTTGGAAATCCATACCGGAAGCGCGCCTCTAACGCTATCTGACTTGACCGTGGTGCCGTTGAGAGATACAAACAGGAGGTTAGCCGAGCTTACGGCCGCAAACCTGCCACCGGGGAGAGGGACTCTCGTCTCCGCGGCCGTGGATCGATACTGTTTGTGTTATGAGAAGAGGACACTGACCGTGTCAGCGCTGTGGTAAGGAGATAATGGCCGGTTACACCTGCTGCCGGCGCTAGCTTGTCACCGCGATGTCGCTTGTACCGCTAGCTACCTGAATGTGTTAGCCTGCTCGGCAGCGGCACGCGTCTGCCCGATTACCTTTATAAACCCCCCCCCTCAAAAAAAAAACCACTTTAGCCATTAATTGTAGAGAAAAACACAAACACAAGGGCGTGTATCCTTTCTGATTTAAACCGGTCAGACATCGTGTGTTGATCCCGAGTGTTTCTGCTATTCCTGTTACGTCCTCACTGACAGTTAGATAACTTAGCTAATGCACTGAACTCGCCTCAGCTTTTCCCGCAATGGAAGAGTTGCCTTAATAAAAAAAATAAATAAAAAAAATAAAAATAAAGTCGCGCAAACATAACCATCATAAACTAAACCTGAGCCAAACAGCTTGATCCAAACAGCGTGATATCACGATCGCTCGCGTCGACCGTGCGGTTCCCGTCCGCCGGGAAAGTGGAGCCTGCCCCTTTTGACCCCTCTCGGTCCGCAGATCGAGGACCATGGCCGCGGCCCCTCCGCTCGTCCGGACGGACTCCGCTCGGGGGGAGTTTTCCCCGCTGAAGCACTTCGTCGTGGCCAAGAAGAAGATAAGCGACGTGTTTGAACAGCTGCTCAACTACGTGAAGGAGACCTCGGAGTTTGTGGAAGGTGAGAGGGTTTCGCTCGTCTGCTTACCCGCCCCGTCACCGAGCACCAGCAGGTGTTTTCCTTGTTGGAACATGATTAAATGGACGATCCGTCCTACAGCCGTCACAGCTTGGAGGTGTTGTGTTACTCTAATGCGGTTTGATCGTTGGGTCAACAGAAACCTGTGGGAACAAAGCCTTGCAGAACATCGCCAATCGGGAGCAGAAGATGGAGATCCAGGCATATGCTGACAAACTTAGTGTCATTAGGGAGGTGCTGGCCCGCAGACACATGAAAGTGGCCTTTTTTGGCAGGTAAATACATCTGTAAACACAATTTTGGAAAAAAAATATAATCTTTAATGGTTTTCTGATTGTGATTCTTATTCTGTCCTTTTGATAGGAGCCACCTTTATAGACTTTTCATTTGCTTATATTGAACCCCTCCCTCCATCTTTTGTTCACACGGCTGCCTTTGCTTTTCCTTTCATTTTGCCATTATTCTTGAGGTGCCACTGTTTCGTCATGGTCGAGTTTAAACTGATGTCAACTGAGCTATGCTATGCTCCATGCCAATGCAATGATGCAATGGGTGGTGTGTCTGAGAAAACCTGAGAGATTTCAAAGACATAATTAATACAGCAGTGTGTTGAAGTGTCATAGGAAGTAAAATGCACTAAGAATATTTTACTGGTGTCTTATTCATCCTCTAGCTGCACTGTTGTATGTCTTTAACTGAGGCCAGTTGTTTGTTTGTTTTTTTTTTGTTCACAAGTTGTCAGAAATACATTGATAGATTGTCTCCATGTGAACTCAGTGACTGTTGTTGTTGTTTTTTTGTAGGACCAGTAATGGTAAAAGCACAGTGATCAATGCCATGCTAAGGGACCGTGTGCTGCCCAGCGGTATTGGCCACACAACTAACTGCTTCCTGAGTGTGGAGGGCACAGATGATGACAAGGCTTACCTCAAGACAGAAGGTTCTGATGAGGAGAAGAGCATCAAGGTAAATATTAATTCAACAGTTATTTCGATTGGAAGGTTTGCTTAATTAGCACTGCTGCTTTTTTTATGACCTTTTCTGTTATTCACGTACACTATTTACACAATGTAATAGCTGAGAGCTGCTGTGGGTAACTTGTTCTCAACTGCCGAGAACTATAGGTCTCCTCTGTTAAGGTGGTTGAGGACAAGATTTAATACACACACACACACACACACACACACACACACACACACACGAATCCTTCCATGTCCTCTAATCAGACCATCTGTTGCTTTTAATCAGTTGTCACCGAATAATACTCAAACTACACATTGGAGGTTGAGTTGTGCTTCCTCACATTCCTCTGCTGATTGGCTGGTGTTTCACCCAGTGTACTTCTTAGGGTTCGATTTAGACTGCAGTTAAAATGGATATGGGAACTGAGCAAATGCTGCCTGAACCTGCAGCCATGTATGAACTGTGACAGGTATGCAGGATGTTTACCATGGTGTCAGTTGTCTGACATGAAAGCCTGAAGTGGGAAAACTTGGCTCTCTCTTCAGTGTAACCCACTCGACTGAATGAAGTTGACGTGATCACACTGCTTATTCTGTGGAACCCACTTTTTGTTCCCTTTTCTCTGGCATTCCACTGTTTTCTTGTATTTCCTCAGTGTAGAGTTTTACATGTTACTGTCTACCATGTAAGAAATTATTGTGGGTTTTGTAGTGAAATGAATTATAATAATACATTTTCAATAAAAGCTTAATCATAGTGGATACTGTAGGAGTACTGGTGGTGTAATATCTTTGCAACAAAATTAACCTAATTACATTTTACTGTTGACTTATTACCTTACTGGCCCTAACATTATTTTTAGTTTTTCCATACTCTACTTTTCAGTGTTAAACATGAAAAAATCAAGTAGATGATCCTAAATACATCTTGAAAATATTGATGTAGTCAGTCTGTTTACAACTCCTCTGCAGACTGTAAACCAGCTGGCTCATGCACTCCACATGGACGAGAGTTTAGATGCAGGCTGTCTCGTCCGCGTCTTCTGGCCGAAGACCAAGTGTGCTCTGCTTCGAGATGACCTGGTGCTTGTGGACAGGTAAGAGGATCCGTTAATCAGATCTGGAAATTTTTTGCAAGATCCTAAATATAAATCTGAATGTTTTCAGTTCTTTGGAAAAAAAAAAAAAGTTTGGTTATAAAAAAAATCCAGCAATATGTATAGAATCTGTACAGAGTCCCGATGGACACGTTGTTTCAAATATTTTGAAGATGTTGTTCATTTGAACTCTCATCCATTAGCCCAGGGACAGATGTCACATCACAACTGGACAGCTGGATTGACAAGTTTTGCCTGGATGCTGATGTCTTCGTGCTGGTGGCCAACTCTGAATCCACTCTGATGAACACGGTAATATCTCTCAGCCACATGACACTCATGTTTGGCCATATCCTGTGGAGTTTATATTAGACTATATGGAGATATGTAGGTGTAGCCATTTTTGTCCCTCTGCATCAAGGATGAATTATTAATCATTATTGCTGACGTTACTCCTGCATCTTAATACATGGTTTAAAGTAGTATCCATGAATAACTGATAGATGACCTTAAGAATATAACTGACTGTGAAACATCTGTGATAACTGTGATACTCTGTATTACATTGTATTACAACTCTGACACTGTCTTCCTGTCTTAACTGCCAATTCCCATCAAGGCTTTATCAGATCTTTATAATCAGAGATGGCTCTTTGAGATTGGTGTCCTTACTATGCATTGATGTGGTGGTAAAAGCATCAGTGTAGTTTTGTTAGTAGTATATTTTATCAATTTTTTTTTTCTATCAGTAACTTACTGATCTTTTTTTTGGGGGGGTGGGCAAATATGTCAGTGTAAACCTTTTACAATCTTTGTGATGTTTCTATATTTGGATGATAGAATGATTTCAAGTATATTTCCCATTTTAAGGTTGTTAAATGAGTGTATGGATAGTTTGGACTAGGTTTATCCAATGATTTGACATTGCAGTCCCCGCTTCCATAGCTCATAATCACCAAATATTCCTGTAAATGTCTCTTGAATTCCATTAAAGGTGATGATAATATAGTAATTTGACCACTTCAGCTGTTGTAACTAATAACAAAAAAACAAAATAACAAGCAATATAAGTTTTCAGTTATGTCAGTCACTCATGTGTACGAAAGGGGCCAGTGTGGATGTTTTCTATGCTGAGCTGATTACAGTAAGGAGAATGTGGCTGCCTGTGTTTATATCCAGCCACACACAGGCGCCACTCTTGTTTCCGTCTGCTCAGGCATTCATACAATGTGAAGCTGGACACACATTAATCACAGAGCTCCTTAGCCCAGCTGCAGCTCTAAAAAGAGAACACAAACACAGATTCCCCTTTCAGATATTTAATGGAAATAAGCCTAGGCTGTATGTACATAATGTAAGGCGTCCAAGTAGCAAAAAATGTGTCATGTGTAAGAGAGAACCTGAATTCTGGCTGGATGTGTAAACCATTAACATTTATCCATGTTGCAGCACCCAGCTATGTTGGATTAAGTGTCTGTGTTCCAGGATAAAACCAGACACTGGATTTGAATCAACAATAATGTAAAATGAGTCCTTTCATTTTGATTGTGTCAAAACTAAACCATATTATGATTCCAACTGAAAAGTTTCAATTTTCAAGGTAAAAGGTATTAATTGACAATTTTTCTACTAAAAGCATCTTCATTGACATCTTATATCCTTCTCTCTTCACTCTTCCACCTTCTAGGAAAAGCACTTTTTTCACAAAGTTAATGAACGTCTGTCAAAGCCGAACATCTTCATCCTCAACAACCGCTGGGATGCCTCAGCAAACGAACCAGAATACATGGAGGACGTGAGTCAACCTTCTGTGTCTGACTCGCATCATTTTTTTTTTGTTTTTTTTAAAGCAAATCTAATTAAGCAATTCAGCTGGATACCTTGGTTTGCAGATGACATTGTGATATGTAGTGAGAGCAGGGAACAGGTGGAGGAGAAGCTTGAGAGGTGGAGATTTGCCCTGGAAAGGAGAGGAATGAAGGTTAGCCACAGCAAGACAGAGTACATGTGTGCGAACGAGAGGGACCCAAGTGGAAGAGTGAGGTTACAGGGAGAAGAGATAAAGAAGGTGGAGGATTTTAAGTACTTAGGGTCAACAGTCCAGGGCAATGGAGAGTGTGGAAAAGAGGTGAAGAAGCGTGTGCAGGCAGGCTGGAACGGGTGGAGAAAAGTGTCAGGTGTGATGTGTGATAGAAGAGTTTCAGCTAAAATGAAAGGAAAGGTGTACAAAACTGTGGTGAGACCAGCGATGCTGTTTGGTCTAGAGACAGTGCCACTGAGGAAAAGACAGGAGGCAGAGCTGGAGGTAGCAGAGATGAAGATGTTGAGGTTCTCTCTGGGAGTGACCAGGATGGATAGGATCAGGAATGAGTACATCAGAGGGACAGCACATGTTAGAGGTTTAGGAGATAAAGTCAGAGAGGCCAGACTGAGATGGTTTGGACATGTCCTGAGAAGAGATAGTGATTATATTGGTAGAAGGATACTGAGTTTTGAACTGCCAGGCAGGAGGCCTAGAGGAAGACCAAAGAGGAGGTTTATGGATGCAGTGAAAGAGGACATGAAGGTAGTTGGTGTGAGTGAAGAGGACGCAGAAGACAGGGTTAGATGGAGGACACTGATTCGCTGTGGCGACCCCTAAAGGGAAAAGCCGAAAGAAAAAGAAGAAGAAGAAGCTGGATACCTTGGCCAGCTGAAACAAAACTATCTGGATACCATGAATTGATGTTTTTGTAATTTGATTGAACTGAATTTTTACAAATTTTATGAATCTGTTAGTAACCTTGTATCTTTACATCTACAAAATTTACACATACAGGTGAGGAAGCAGCACACAGACCGTTGTGTCAACTTCCTGGCAGAGGAGTTGAAGGTAGTGGACAGTGAGGAGGCACCTAACCGCATTTTCTTTGTCTCTGCCAAAGAGGTGCTCAACTCCCGCATGCAGCGTGCACAGGGTATGCCTGAAACAGGTGAGGAGAGAGAGAGAGCAGGTAGGTGATGGTTCATCTGTGTGTACAAGGAACAAGATGGACAAACAGTATTTGTATTTCAATGTTATATAAAAGTTAGATTTATTAAGATTAAGTAGTTTTTTATTTTTTATTATTTTTTTAAATTTTAATAGTAAACACCAAACAGCATCTGTGTTTTGAAAATGAACAACAATAAAAACTGTGATTACACTGAAAAAAATCAATCAGTTACTTTTTTAAAATAAGCATAAAGTAAGGGCTCTACAGTTGTTAATGCAAATTGTGGATTTTGTAGATGGCAATGATGGAAAGTACTTTTCATTTTAAATCTAATGTAGTCATTTCAACCAACAGGTGGAGCTCTGGCTGAAGGCTTCCACGAGAGACTGAAGGAGTTCCAGAGCTTTGAGAGGAGGTTTGAGGTGTGTGTGCGTGCGTGCGTGCGTTTGTGCGTGCGTGCGTGCGTGTGTGTGTGTGTGTGTGTGTGTGTGTGTGTGTGTGTGTGTGTGTACATGTTTGTTTGCTCTCCATGTCTTCAGATAATTTTACTCTGACTTCTCGAGGCAATATCTATTTCCTGCCTCAATCCCAGGAGACAGATTACGAAGTAAATTGAGCAATAATTTTGGCATACATTTCAATTGACACTGATTCTGTATATTTGCCACCAGAAAGACATCTCAACAGTCAAAGCCTGAGGTGTAATCAGTGTAAAGTCGAATCACGTCAGATACAATGGATGACAAGGCCCCTGCTGATTAAAATAAATTGCGGTTGGTTTATCATAAAGAGCTTAACAAATCTCTTTGACAGGGTTTGGTTTGCTGCTGGTTAGAATGAGTTAGTACAGAAGAGATAAGGGGAAAACACCATTATGAAAAGTGAGTTTAATTTGTTCATTCATTCAGACATGGAAATACAAACAGTGGCTCCTGTATCTGGCTGTGAACCGGAGCTGACATTATTCCGTCACTTACACAATCTCCTCTGGCATTTGAGGAATACTACTCTAAGATATTCAGTTGCCTGGTGAAAGTGTCAGTGTGTGAGCGCAGGGTTGACAAAGCTTCTGTTTAAGGTTATTTTACACTTAAAGAAGTTGAATAAGAGGAGCAGCAACCAAAGTCACCTAGCAGTGACTGCTAACCTGGCCAGTCAACTACTGGAACCTTACTTACTTACTGGTTAGGTTTCACTCCGTGGGCCATCTAGACCAATCACTGTGCCTTTTCCATCAACCTGCGTCTTCATTGCTGAAGTCTAGATTCACTTGGGCGAGGACATCCATTTGTTTTTGTTCCACTTTGATTTTGTTCTGTCTGAGCAATATCAGTTGTTTTCTCTGTGTTTCCGTGTTCTGTTGTATCTTGTTGAGATGTTTTGGTTTTAATTAGGAGAAACTGAATTTGTCCATACTAGGATATATTTTTGACAAGGCCTAAATGATCAGTAACTGTAGTGCCTTAGACATAATCTGTCTGTCTTGAATGACCTGAAGTGGATTAAAGAGTAAAATAGTGAATTATCACCATGAAAGACAACAGATAATATTTACCATAAAGAGCTGAGAAATGCTTGATAAGGAAATGATAACATAAGAGTTGTTAGTTTATGTTAAGATTTTTAACCCTACAAAAGGCAACTTTTTAGAGCAGTGAATTTTTTTTCATGCCTCCAGTTAATTAGCACAGCAATATCCGAATGCAGACACTTAAAAAAGAACAACAATCTTCAAGATGTCTTGAGCAGGAGATAATATAATTAATACCAAAGCAATCCAATATTCCTACTTTCATATGTTACTTTTTTTCACTTGCATTCTATTGTTGTATTCACCTTATATGTTTTTATGATTTTTTTTTTCTTTTGGCTTCACCAACACATTACTGTGACTTTAAAAAATGTGGGCTGTGGGATGCAAGATGCACACACTGCTGCTGTCATTTTCAGACCTGAGTTTCCATTTCTTTTCTTCTTCTAAGTTAAAAGTAGCAGGTGTATATCTTGTGCTCCATTGGTCCCCAGCAGCGTGCAAAATCCCGCACCCTGTCCAGCAGCAGCCCTAATAACTGTCACAGTAACTTGTGTGTTATGGCCTCGCAGGAGTGTATCTCGCAGTCAGCAGTGAAAACAAAGTTTGAGCAGCACACTATCAGGGCCAAGCAGATCACAGAAAAAGTCAAGAGCATCATGGACGCCATCCACATTGAAGCAGCTGAGAAGAGGTGAGTATCTTGCTCTGTACATTTCTTCCTCTCCTACTCTTACTTGAGTTGTTGGTAAAGATGAATTGCTGTGGAAATTTGATTTACACTTAGGATTTCAAACTAATATTTTCTTCTTCAATGGAAGCAATGAAAAGCTTAATGAGGTAAACGAGGAAACTTCTGAGAGAGAATCTTGGTTTAACAAGATTTTTGTCATTACCATAAGTGATACATATGCTGATACATTAAAATGCTTTTACCAGATTCTATAACATTTAGTAATTTTCTCAGAAATACTTTTTCTTACTGTCATAGTATAATATTGTACTGTAATATTGTTTTTTGATAAATCCTTCAGCTGCTAGTTTGCACCTGTGTCACTATTTCCTATTGGTGGGGTGGGGCTTCAGAGTGGCAGCACTGGAGGACAGAGATTATCAGATGGACCGGCTAGAGTTTGTCAAGAATCAGCTCAGATTGCTGATGGACGATATCAAGAAAAAGATCAAAGCCATAAGTGAAGATGTGGAGTCCAAGGTAACGTAGATGACAATTTTTTTTCCCCACACATCCTCACCAGAATATGACTGAGCTGTTTCGCTCTTTTCCAGACTTGTAAGAACTCTTTATTTCAGGCGAGGTATTGCACCTTTAGTTATAATACACTGCAGGGAACCTTGCAGAGTGAAACAAATATTCCATGCTTTGACAGAAACTAGGAACATTCACAGGCCAGAGAGGTCCTGGCTGCGCTGTGGAAGACTATTGACTCTGTCTGTGATTTATCCAGGTGTCCAGCGCAATGGGGGAGGAGATCTGCCGTCTCCACGTAATTGTTGATGAGTTCCACACCGACTTCCACCCCTCCCCTCATGTCCTCAAGATATACAAGTCTGTGAGTAGAGGCTCAGATGAAGTCTTTGTGATCACACTGCTCCTGGGCAATAATCTGAGAGACACTGCCAGTTCAGTGATCTTAAACTAGGGGACGGAGTGACATTCCCTCTTGTCTATCTTCTTCATTGACTGTTTTCCATTTGACCTCTAACCCCTGTCGTTGTTTGTAGGAGCTGTTCTCACATGTGGAAGAGGGGATGGGGAAGAACTTGGCCTTCCGCTGCTCCGATGCCGTGAACGCTTCTGTCCAGTCCTCGCAGAAATACATGATAGGTAATTAAACTGGAATGTTGAAAAAAGACCTCCCCTATAATTTTGAGTCACATTGTTAATGTTTTAGTTATCTTCAAAAATAAAATCAGTTGGATTCATATTTGTACCTCGGCCTGTAGCCTTTAGGATCAGCCATTCTGTGTCATCTGGAATGTGTATATTTGCTGAATCAACAGTTTTGCTAAATGGAGCCGACACAAATATGATCATCATAATTATGAAAAAAATGGTAGAAATATGGTGTGAGAAAAATCTTGTTTCTTGCTCGCACCCAGTCATTCACCTCTTCATGATCAAATTGAATTTATTAGACATCACCACTGAAGGCTTTAAACCTTTTCCTGGTTATAACTGAAATACTGGTTCCAAAATGAAATAAAGAATACAAAAGTCTAGGCGCTAACATTATTAGTTTGTAATGTCTTTCTTCAAGTCCTTTCATAGCATAAGCTTGCAAAGTAAGACTGTTATTTTTCACTCAGTTGCTCTTAGAGAGCGGTTCTAAACTTAGTCTGCGCCTTTTGAGCGTTCGGGCTATGATCTGTAACACCCAGCCCACTGCTATATTTACCCTCCTCACCGAATGCCATCATCCCATGCCCCTTTATGCTACAAATGCGTCACTGTGTCAGGCACGCTTTCAAGCTGTGCTCAGTGGCAGTGATTTTGAGAGGTGTTAATGTGCCCTCCGATGAAAAGGCTTCAGGTGCTGTTACGTAATTGTGGTGTGATTTATTTATTTATCATTTATTATTTTATTTTTGATCTCTGAGGACAGAGAAAGAAAACCAGGGTCAATCAAATCAGATGTTTTTTTCCTGCTTTATATACCACAATAATTATGTATTGATATATTTTCTGTCAACTTGTATTTTTATTATCTGCCCCCTAGTGCCCAGAAAAAAAGACTTATTAGATAAGAGGTACCAAGAGGTACTAATTTTGAAGAAGCGTCCACTTTGGGTATTCCTCTTTTCCCCTGTGCATCATTGCGTGCTTTAAATACAAAAAAAAAACTAAGCTACAAATGATCCCATGACTCTGGTTTGTTCATTATGTAATTCTCATTCTCCATGTTTCCTTTTTCCCAGAGAGCATGATCCCCCTGCTTCCGTCCACTGTCAAGAGTCAAGTCCACATGCTGGTACCCAGCAGGAAGTTTGATCTGAGTTACGACCTAAACTGCGCCTCGCTCTGCAATGACTTCCAGGAGAACATCGAGTTTCAGTTTTCGTTGGGCTGGACGGCGTTAGTCCACCGCTTCCTGGGATCCGTCAACGCACAGAGAGCGCTCAGACTAGTGGACCAAAACTTCCAGGTACAGACAGAAAAGTCTGTAGGATAGAGCTGGTTATGGTAAATGGAGTGTACTTGTATAGCGCTTTTCTAGTCTTTTTGACCACTCAAAGCGTTTTTACACTACTATCACATTAACATTATGTACTTAGACCAACTTGAATTATTAATGTGATAGTTAATAACAATACTTATTCTTACTGGTGATTGCTGTGGCCGCTTTCATTCACAATGCAATCCAAAACACACAGTGAAGAATGTCAGATTTTTGATAAATTCAGCTTGTCATCACTCAGGCCTCGCGACCAGCGCTGCCCCTGGCCAGCACACCCTCCTCAGGACCTCCCTGCACGATATCCCAACCCAACCACGAGACAGCTCTAATGACTCAGGAGGACCTGATGGTAGCCATGGCAACCAATGTGGCTTCCCTCACCTCCCGCACTTCAATGAGTGTCCTCGTCGTCGGAGGGGTTGTACGTTGTTTCCATAACTGTTGGCACTGAAATCCCTCCATGTTAATGGAACTGTTTTTAAATATGAGTGTGCCAACCCAGCCTCTGTCTTTTTTTTTTTCTGTAAAGGTGTGGAGAACAGTTGGCTGGAGGCTTATCGCCCTGTCGGCATCGCTGTATGGATTGTTGTACCTGTATGAAAGACTCACCTGGACCACGAAGGCAAAGGAGCGCACTTTGAAGCGCCAGTTTGTGGACTACGCGACAGAGAAGCTGCAGCTCATTGTCAGCTTCACTAGTAGCAACTGCAGCCACCAAGTCCAACAGTGAGTCCTGATAGGGTACCATTTATGCCATTTTATGGAAGAGCAAACTACATAGTGCTATATGAAATAGGTTTTATACTTTATACACAGTATGTGAAAGTTACAGTAAGTGAGATGATAGCTTCGCTGCAGTTTAAGGTGATTTTCTGGCAGTTCTATCAGTCTATTAATTGTCGAATATGCAGCCCATTAATGTCTTTATGGTTTGGAGAACAGACCTTATGTTTACATCAAATGCTCACTTATCTGCTATTTTTGAAAGTGATATTTTGACAAAGCCCATAATGTTCCTAATTTACACACACAAACAGACCCCTGCCCCACCCAGCCTTCCCCCTCTGTAGCGGGGCTACATAAATAAGCAATGTGACTCTGTGCCCTCTTTGTTGCCAGGGAGATGGCTACGACCTTTGCTCGGCTCTGTCAGCAGGTGGACCAGACACAGAAGGAGCTGGAGGCAGAAATCCGCCAACTGACAGCCAAGATAGATCAGCTAGAGATCGTCCAGAGCCACTCCAAGAGCCTGCGGTTCGTCCAGCTCCTTGTTCTAAGTGGGGGAGAGTCTAGATGATTGTCTGGGAATCTGGAAAGATGTAGTAGGGGGAAAATGAATGTGAATGATACAGAAACATTAATGCACCTGGAAAGGCCAGAAAAATTATTTTTATTGGTACATAAAGTTCAGTGACATCACAAACATCCCAGCATACCTCCACCTAAATTCAGCTTGACTAAATGTCTAATCAGACAGGGGAATCGTAGAGCATATAAAACAGCCGTAAAAGAACAGAACAGTTATGGAAATGTAACATCAACAATTTAACTGTAAGTGATGTGTGGTTTGGATGAAATTGGTCCAGATTTTGACGCAGGTTTGTTTCCTCCACAGACATAAAGCCACAGAGCTGGAGAGACAGTTGGAGGCGTTCACTACCCAGTACCTGCAGCCTCAGCAGTGAAGACACTTTTCTTCATCGGTCCACACTTTGTTTCATGCTAAGTCAGTCATTCCTCAGCCCGGTGCCACCTCACCCACACTTCACCAAAGTTCCCTATGGGCAGTACTGCGGAAGGACTGGTCGATTAATCGATCAGTCTGTCAACTGAAAATAAATCCAGTGTCTATTTTGATAATCAATGAAATGTTAAGTCATTCATCAGGCAAGAATACCTAAGTTTTACAGCTTCTAAAATATGAAGATTTGATCCTTTTTTTTTCATTTGTAAAAAATAATGTCCTTTTTTTTCTTTTCTATTTTTCCCCCCAACAACATACGGTCATTTGAAAACAGTTTTTGATAACTTCTAATCGCCATTTTTCTGTTGTTTTTGTTTTTTTTTTTTTGGTTGTTGTTTGTTTGGTTTTTTTGGCATTTTGTAAACTGTTCAATCAAAAAAAAGGAAGAAATAATCTGTGGTTTCACTGTAAGCAAGCAGAGACAAGTGGATGCCTGGACACAACAGTATTTTCCCCTCCTCCTCCTCCTCCTCCTCAGCCAGCCAGGTGCTTCGGGTGCTTGAGAAACAGCAGTGAACAAACTGTACAAAAAAACTGCCTGTGATACAAACTTGGACTCATGGTGTGCAAAGACGCTCCTCAAAGAGGCGACAGAACCTCGGTCGGCGTGAAGGCTACCTACCGGTCGGGTGCTATATTTTGTCACTAACGTGCTTCTAACTGTGAATATGCCTTTTTGGACTAACTTTTGTGGAGCAAAGGAAGTTTGTGTGTGTCTATAAGATGGCACAATGTATCTGTTCAGGCACATGATCTACTGTACTGTAAGAACAAAAAATAAATATATTTAATAGTGAAAGAAAACATTTTCTTTTTCTGAGTTAGATGACCTGGTAAAGTAAATTCACTGAGAGGAATTGTTTGCAAAGCATCTCTTTAAAATGCTGTAGGTTCATGTTCTATTTTCTAACAACCCAAACTGTATAGATAAAAAGCTTTGGAAATCCTCCTATATTTTATGATATCCTATTTTATTTATACCCATTATACTTATTATTATATTACACAAGTCTGCACTTTGTAATCTTTTTTTTTTTTTCAAATGTGTTGAAATTCCTCCAGATTTGCCAGACTCTATTAAATCTGCCCCAATCTAAGACACATTTTGTGTGTTTCTTTGAAAAACTTTCAAAACTCTGCTTAAGCTGCCCAGTAGAGTTTTGAAGCAATGCTTGTACAAAATATTTTTTATTTTTAATCTATGTATCATTTGTTCTTTGAATATTAAATCAAGAATCCAAAATCAGAAAATGAAAAAAAAGATTAGTCATTCATGAATCCAGTATGATCAACATTTTCCAAAGGGTTTTGGTGAGAAACACAGAATGTAAACACAACATTGTTTACTGGTAATTTACTGTAATTGTAAACTCCTTGGTTATTGTCTAACAATGCTACACCTGCCGAACTACACCACTCATGGGAAAGTAGAATATAACCATGTCAATGTCACCACCTAGAGGCAAAGAGAGTAACAGCTACTGCAATTTTAGCACTTGCATCATCTGTAGGCAGAGATTGTTACAACAGTTTTTTCCCTCTTAAGAAGCTTCTGTCTCTTTAAAATATTTTTCTACTCATAAATCAATGTTAATTAATGTTATAAATAAAATGGATCATCAGTAGAAATTAAATACTAAAACACAGAGTTCAGCTTTTCCTTTGAAAAGAAAGATCAAATGTTGATTCTCATTTAGGTGACAATATTAACAGTTTAAATATTAAGTGCCAAAAGCAGAACTTATTCAAACTACACAGCTAGTTTTCTTTGGCTTCTTTGGCCAAAATGCCTGGTTTCATGTACTTTGCATTAGTGACTGTGTTTGTCGATTTTCTCTTCAAATGGTTCTCACTTCTGAATGAAACTGTTCCATAGTCGTTTCCACCTAATGCTGTACAAAAAATAATCACTCGCTTAATTTTTACCCTTCCATGTAAATGGTTGTGTTTTCTCATACGCATTTTTTCTAAAGAAGATCAGCCAGGTTTTGAATTCTTGGTTAAAAGCTTTTTTTATTGGTTACAATAACTCATGGCAACATATCAGTATCACCAAGCCACTGTACAAATACAAAAAAAAGGTCTGGTGTGAAAAAGACTATAAAAATTATTCCATAACAAGTGATTATAATTTCACACAATAGCACTGTAAGAGAATTATCATGGCACCAAGTCCCTGGTCTTTACTGGCTTAAAACATAAAATAATAAATAAACAAAAAATTAAGAAAAAAAAAAAGAAAAAAGAACAGTAGGTTGCAGAGTCAAAGGGCAGTGCATTATTCTGTGATGGTGCTGTGGCGGTGGTTATGTGATGCAACCAATTTGAGTGGTGGGGTGTCAGAAGCCCTCCTATGTTTATCACAGAAAACTTCAAAGCAAATATTTAATTTTCAAATGTTAAATTGGAGGTTCATACAAATACAGTCTTCAAAATCTTGCCTGAACTTGTGCAGTGGTGACAATTTCACATTTTGAAGTCAAGATGTTTATAGTTAAGATATTGGTTGACAGTGGCCAAAATTGCATACAAATGCTACCGTCAAAAGTGCTTGAGGTAGCTGCTCCAATGATAGTAATGGGCAAAAGATTCAGGTTCTGGTTTGTCAGACCTTAAATGCATCAAGTGTTGACATTTTGCAACCTCAGACAAGCTGGCCCAACAGCTCCCTATCAATTGAGTAGTTATGGGATTGAACTTGGGGGGTGGGGTGGGGGGGTGGCTGCAGGTAATTACAACAATAATGTGAAAATACATGATGTAAAGCACCTTTTTTGATTAATGAGTCTACTGCACTACTTAAATGAGTGAACTGCACAGGCACATAGAAGTGTTAAGTTACTATTCCAGGTTCCAGCTTCCAGCTGATAATACTGCTGAATTACACACACAGCAAAGAAATGGCTGCCTTCTCTCAGTAACACAGGCGATCCCCTTTCTATACCTGGGCAATTGTGTTTGTGTATATATGTGTGTGATTTATATATATATATATATATATATATATATATATATATATATATATAATTTCACAGAGTTCATGATGAAATATAAAAGTGAAATTAGTGAGTTTAGAGGAATAGTTTGACATAATGGGAAATAGCTTATTTGCTTTCTGGCAGAAATGAGAGATAACTCATGTCTGATTCTAAACATACTGCTGGGATAGCTTAGCTTAGCACAAAGACTGGAAACTAGGCAATCAGATAGCTCTTTCAAGGGTCAACAAAGGCAGCCTACAAGCTCTGCAAGTCACTATTTCAACATGTTGATGACACTTTAAGCTAGGTCTGTTTGTTTAATGTGTGCAAAAAATGAAGTGTAAAAAAAAAAAAAAAAGGCAATTTGCCATTTAACCGGTGGGAGACTGTTATGTGTTGGACTAGTTGCACCGGCAAACGATGGAGAGTCCTGCTCCAAGTGAAGACATGGCTCCTGATTGGAAGTTTGTCGCCATATATGAAACTGGGCTACTTTTTTTTTTTTTTTTTTGATTTGGTTTGTAAAAATTAACGTTATTGGTGAGTTGTTATAATTTGGTCTACAATTTGTACCATGGGGGCAATTTCCAACTGCCAAACGTTAGGCTACATTTCAGAGGTTCCCTTGCCGGGCATGGGTGGCAGTGTAGCTCGAATCACGGAGCCAAATCAGGCTAGGATACTTTAACGTTTGATCTCTTCATGTTTAATGCTTTAATGTTTGTGTCAAATCTTAACAAACAGACACAAGAGTTTGATTCAGTGTGACTTGTACTTTACGTGGATCTCACTATCTCTGATTTCCCAAAAAAAATGTCCATTACCATGCTTTGAAATCCGAGGGAAAAAAAGACAATTTAGAACTTGCCTGAGAATCATCACATTTTAAGTCTTCTTCAGTATCAAAGTAATCTAGTGGTAGTTGTCTGCACATGAAGGGTTACGCTGCATACAAAAACTAATGATAGGAAATTTGTGAATAACTCACAGAATCAAGCGCAACATTACTCTTGCCCCTTCTTGTAAAAGTTTGTATAAGTGAAGATTTTTAACTTTTAATATAACATTATTTGAAAGACTTTGTGACATAATATTTACCAGACAAATATGAGTAGTGTGGATCTTCTGATCTAAAAGCCAGAAGGTAAACATTCCCCAAAATGTTTAACTATTCCTTTGAATACAAATTGTCAGTCCGTAGTTTTGTCATCTTTCCCTAGGGACACAAGAACCTCTGATGCCCGATGACTTAAATAGACACTTGAGTCTCATAAGCACGGTTGACTTAATATTTTGTAATACAAAAACCCATCTTCAGATATAGGCAGTCCACCTGTTGATGAGACAACGGAGTGGGTATAAAATCAGACCCAGATATGACCTTAATCGTTGGAGATAGAGAAGGCTGGCTCTTGAGTAAAGCAAGCTAACATGTTTTGTGTTGTTTGTTTTTTTTTTTTTTTTGTCACATTGACTAGTTTTCACAGCTCAGGGTCTGTGGATAACATGGCACAAATGAGGAAGTAACACTTAGATCTATACGTTATCCACATACAAAAGCAAATTAACCCCTCCCTTCCCTTCTGCCCCCCCCCCACATACACACACACACACACACACACACACAGATATGTAATACATATCACATCCTACACACCTCAAAGATATTCTCAGGCTAAAAACTAAAACTGTTATTTTTTTTAACATTCTCTCAAAATGGATTCATCAATGCAAAGCCAGGTAGGAGCAGCTAAAACAAAAAAATAAATAAAATAAAATAAAAAATAATCACTAGAATCACGGTATACTGAAGAGGGGTTTCATTGATAGCTGATTGAACCTTAATAAATACTACAAACTGTATGGTAGTAGTAGAAAGCAGAATTGTATAAAAAGTGATTCCTAACACTTGCTTTAAGAAGCAGTATGGAGCTGCATGTGGTCATGGTGGAATACTGTAAGCATGCGTTTTAGTGTTCAATAGTATCAGAATGTGCTTCTATTGGGAAAAGAAAAAAATAGCAATCTTTTTTATTGATCAGTGTTTAAAAAGGATTAGTAAGAGGAAAACATTACTGTTGTCGACGCTAGTATTACCTTCTATTATGAGTGGTGTTGTAAGGCAGAATGGAGACACAGAAGTGCCAAATCTCGCAGGAGAACACACCCCTTCATCCAGCCCATGTGGATCAAATGTTTATTTTTGGAGACAGGCACCTGAGTAAGCTGATGGATAGGTCCAACTCACACACATTATGCATTTAAATTTTTTTTTTTTAAATTAAGCCTTTAGAAGAACCAAAATAATGGAAGATGCATAATGAGAAAATACTCAAAATTAGATATACTACCTCTATGGGTAAATAAGTCACGTGCTCCATGGCTTACATTTGTACTACAGTTTGTGAGTGCATTTCTAGCTCTCTACTAAATGTACATTTCTGTCTACCAAGTGTACTTTCTTCACTAGCAATATCTAACAGTTAATAACATGTTTGGTGTGGAAAAAAAAAATATCGCTGAGTGTTAAACCCTATAAAAAAAACAAAACTTTTTTGTTTGTTTTTTCATTTTTTCATTTTTTTTTTTTTTAAAACAGGCTTGTGGTGGCATTGATGTGATTTTGGAGCGTCTAACAGGATTTCAGGTCCATGCAGTCACTCAGTTCACACCTTGTTGATTACAAAAAGGACTCACTGATCCTTTTTTTTTAGGAAAAAAAAAAAGAAAAGAAAAATGATTCGGCGAGCTCTGGCTGACATCCTTCTCTTCATCTTTTCTCTAGTCCTCAGAGGCTGCTGACAGAGTCACTGCTGTCCTTTATGGTCCTTTAATTTCCTCACGTAATGACTGAGCATTTGTCCATACAGGCCTCATTCCCGTTACAGGCTCAAACGTAGAGAACAGCTTCTGCTTGGGGGGGAACACATGTGCCCCTTCTCTTCATCAGTGGCAACTTGAAATGGCAATCTCAACTTTAAGGAAAAGTGTAGATTCTATAGGCCACAGGAGACAGGACTATTAAGACGAAAAACCTCTGTTTATGAACATAATTGGGTTATTAATCATTTTACACAGTTGTTGATTTGCATGGGATGGCTGTGGTCTCCAGATATTAAGCATCAAATGACTTGAAATCAAAGTCCACTTGAGTCAAGGCCAAAAGTGGGGCCACCAATAAAAAGTTTTCTATCTTAGCCTAAAATTCACTTGTCTCTAAATTGGAACTAAATTCAGACTAAAAACCTAAAAACGTTGCTTGTTGGTTTTAAGCTCTTTTCTCAAATCTGGACCACAGATGTGTGAAGGCTTACTTCCAAAAGACTGTAGTGAGGAATGCTATGGGTCATGTTGGGTCAAAGAAAAATACCATCACAGTCATCACCCACATGAAGGCAACATTTAGAGGTGCAGGATCAATGAGTTATGCCCACTTCCTGTAACCACAATACACACATATAAATGAGGAAAGCGAGTATAGCAGAGCCAAATTATAATTTTGATAATTGTCTTGTTTCCTTTTTTGTCTTGTAATATCCTCTTTTTGTTGCCGGATGAGTGAGCTGGACTGAGTCAGCAGATACCAGAATATTTGGAAAATGAAATTAGACATTTTAGGTTAAATTATGACACGGTGCTGTGTCAACATAGTCTGACACACAAGATAACATAAATGTTTCTGTGTTTCTGGCATAATGTTGTGTAGTAATGTCAATATGTACATTTGAAATAAAACATACCCCCCCAAATTTTTATTTTTATTTTTATATATATATATAAAAATAAAAACAAAAAAAATTGAAGGGTGGGAAATAAACTACAAAAATATATACATACACATTATATATGCATATATGATGCATATATACACACATAATGCTATACATATATACTGTCTTTATATATACATTTACATATTACACACTGACAGTTATCTCATTTGTTGTTAATCATGGTAACAGATGCTCTTTATCGCCCCCTAGGACGAAAGGACGAAAAAATCTCTCAGTTTTTCATAATTCTTATTTTATTTTTGATTGGATAACTCTAATGAAAGGTTCTTATTTTTGTTGCTGTGTATAGCTGGGTGAAAAAAAAACGTCACTTGGAAAGGTAGAAAGAGTCGGTACTTGTCACAGGTGGGCAGGTCGTCAGCGTGGAGAGGAGAAGTGGGGGGTGAATTAAGAGGATTTCAGCTGACAGTGTGCACCCTTAAGTCCAGCCCAGCAGATGAGTTGGGAAATGTTGGGTGGGGTTGCAGGGGGGAGGAAGTTGGCAGGCAGTGATTGAGTAGGGCAGGGAAGAGATTTGTTTTAGTTCCAGATCCTGAGGAAACTGTCCCAGGAGCCAGTGGCCACAGCCATGCCATCTTCTGTAACTCCTAAACAGCTCACTCTGTTGTCGTGGCCCGCTAGCACACCTGGAAGTGGGGGGTGGGATGGGGAGGGGGGGGGGAGTGGAGGGGTGGGTTCAGAAGTTGACTACGAAAAAATCTGCAAGCCTAAGTTGAGAGCCATTCTGCTAATTTCTCATTTGAGGATGTATGCTCATATCTATTATATGAAGATACTTTTGTCTGATACTACAGCTGTATGATCAAATATTCCCTAGAATTTATAACTTTTCTTTGTCTTATGCGATGATAATCTAATGATAGCCTAAAAATCCAGAAGTTTTATGAAAATGTGATGCCCATCTTCATGACTTTCTGACATTGATTGAACTGAACTGATTACTTGACAAATAATTAATAGTTAAGAAAATAATAATATTAATAGTTTGTTGGTGCACTGCTTGTTGTAAGTATGAAGTATCACCAATAACAATAACAAAAAGTGTGTTTAACAGATGGCAGATCTGCTTTTGTACTGAAACTTGTCACTGTTTGCAAGCATAATGAATAATAATTATTAATAATAAATTCACTGAACATACAGTTTTTGTAAAGTTTCTCCTTGATTTAGCCAGTTGCTTCCATTGGATTTTAAAATTAAACATGACATAGCTCAGTCATTAACACAAGCTGAATTCTTCTTTAAACAAAGAAAGTGTGCTCATATCCTCTACCTAAAAATCTGAAAACCCACAACCAGACTTAAGACTTCACTTACCTGCGCGCTCCCCTTTCAGAGTGTCCCAGACGTTGCAGTTAAAGTCATCGTAGCCGGCCAGGAGCAGGCGGCCGCTCTTGGAGAAAGCCACAGAGGTGATGCCACAGATGATGTTGTCATGGCTGTACATCATCAGCTCCTGGTCGGCACGCAGGTCAAACAGCCTGCAGGTGGCGTCATCTGAGCCTGTGCCAAAGGCATTTCCATTGGGGAAGAACTAAGGGAGAAAATTATAAATCGAGCAGAAAGAAAGTGTTGTTAAACCATTACATGGCTTTTTTTTTTTTTTTTTTGGCACAGTTGTAATTCCTCTTGGGCGATGCTTTCTTTAAATTGGCTTATTGTTTTACCCAAAGCCACACAGTCCATCCAGAGGCAATAAAAGTAAATGAGTGCATGAGTCTGACATGAGTAATATTTCCAGTAGGGGAATGAAAATGACCAATGTATGGCTAAATGAAAAGTATTAATGTTACTATGAATCTCCCAATTTAGGCGTAGGTTTTGGGCTTATTTGGCCAAAAAACAAATGAAAAAAAGGGGATTTTTATTGTCTTTTCACATTAGCTGACATTTATGCACCATGAAAAAAGTTAATTTTCTTTAAATTTTCTTTTGTTTAGAAATGATGTTTTTTGACACATCCTCTGCAATTTCATTTGAGTAAGCATTAGTTTTTACTCTTTATTACTTATTAATGAAACACAATCAGTATTCAAACTATATTCTGTTTGTTTTACTTTTCTTTCTCATGAAAAGTGGCTTTGCAGAGGAACGATGCATTCTAGTTTTCAATCCACATTGACCTTTGTAAGGAATTAACACAGGACAAACTGAGTAGTTAGCTTTCATAATGATTGTCTTAAAAGTATGAATGATGGACGAAAAAGTATGGATGAAAAAACTTCAACAACTATTACTAATCGCCTTTTTCAAGTGAATTAAACAGCAGTCATATTCAATCTGCAGCAATAATTAATACTTCACACTCCACCTTCCTGGAACGTGTTTGTGACTCAAGGTCCAATACTCACGCTGACGGCATTTATGTCGGACACGTGGCCGGTGAAGGATTGCCTGCACATGCCATCACGGATGTCCCACAGCTTGGAGGTGGCATCGCAGGCCCCCGACACAAAGGTCTTGTAGTCAGGGCTTAGAGACAAACTCATCACATCACCTGTGTGGCCAGTGAAGGTAGTGGCCTGCTGGCCTGTCTCTATGTCCCACAGTGCACTACAAGAAAGAAAATTTTGGTTAGGAGTGAATACAAGTGTCCCCTGAGTTATTATGAAGGCAATGATGAGAAGTATACAACACAGGAGAGTTGTGTATGTATATAAGAGTACAAATGCTTTTACATGAACTGCCACTTTAAAGTATAAACACAATCAAAGACAATACCCTCACATATTAGCATATTAATTGCTGTGTGTAATTACTCCCACCAACTAGAAATATAGAGAGTAAGTGGTTGAGTAGGAGAGAAACTCTCGACATATTTATACAATCTGGAGGAGCATTTTCAGTCTACTGTGCAGCATGGAAACCAGAATATCAATGGAATATTTTCTATCATGTAAACAGCCTAGTTGTTTAAGCTGCAGGTGAGGACACGGAGTTGCTGGCTCACCAAGTGGTGTCTCCAGAGCTGGTCAGGATCTGGTTGTCATCCAAGAAACGACAGCAGGACAAATAACCTTCAGGAAAACAAAGGGTCCAGATCAGATAAGGAAAGCTATCCCCTGCTTTGTCGGTAACCCTGGGGAAACACTTAACTCTTAACCAAGGCCTGCAGCGACTGGATTTTTACTGTTGTGCCAATCAATCAGTCTCTTTGATTGTGGTCAAGTAATTATGTCCACTCAAATAAAGATGAGCTATGCCTGTATTTTGAAATATTGGTTCTAACAGACATGTTCATCTGACATTGTAGCTCTGCAAAGTAGCAAAGTTCTACCTTCCATTTGTGGAAAAAGTTTCATGTTTACAAACTTCACAAGTTTTTGCAGAGACAATGCAAGGGCACTGATGAAGGTAAAAAGGAGGTAAAAATAAATTACTGAGCAGATATTTGCACCACAATACATACTTTAAACAGGCTTGTGCACAGATATGAGATCCAGTTTGTGTTTGGTTTTCCTTTGCCCCACTTGTTGACCTAGTCACCCAATTTATATATTTCTTAGCAGTTGCCTCAGTTTACATGCAGCATCAATCATGCTTTAATGTGTGTTACGGAGTGCCTGTGAGTCAATCTATGGAAAAAAATGAGGCAAACATATATATTAAAACATAAAGCAGCATTATGAGCTTAAAAAGGTTCTGTTTAGTCTCCTTTTATTTTTCTTATTTTTTTTGCCTGGCCCTGTGCTTACCTGTGTGTCCAGGCAGCTCTCGGGTGACTCGCACATTGCCTTCGCGGGTCTTTAGGCTGTATATGGAGCAGATGTTGTCCAATCCTCCGCAGGCCACATAGTTCCCAGAGGGGGCGTAGGCGCATGTCATTACCCAGGAAGAGCGCAGCGGGATGGCATGCATCTGAGGACAAAGAGAGTCAGTCATCTCTTTATTAAATACAATATAGGAAAGAATGCTGAGCTATAAGGCTAACTTAGGTTAAAGGTTCTTAGGTTAATGGGTTTCAAGCCAAAATGCTGTGCGATACTTTTAAGTAATCAGCTGACAAAATTCTGCCACTTCTTCCGTCCTTAAAAAAATTAAAGATGTACACTTTCATTTGTTTGGGGTGGCACTGTTGCAAATGATGTCAATAACCAATCTGGTACTATGCATCATCTGTGCCATGATTTAATTAAAGACAACAGAACTTAACATTCAGTGCAAGAAGGCAGCAGATCTCTGGGGTGTTTTCTTCCTTCACTCTGGATGTCACAACATTAGTATGAGCTGTATCTCCAATTCTCCATACAGTTTAGTACATAGGTTCAGATAGTATAGTTGCTGAATGAAAAAACATAAATGCAAGAGGAGAACTGTAGATTTGTTATGAATGGCCACATATTTTTGTTTTAAAAATATTTCTCTCATTATTTTTGGGAAATAAGGTAGTATAAGGCTGATTGATATTCTTGATGTTTTGGAAAGCAGGAGTTTAACTGGTTTTTCTCTAAATAAATACAGTAGCTCTTGTTATTTTAGCAGCAAGATTATTTCTACATTACATAAAGAACCTCCAGGCAACCACAGAACTGCCCTTTGGATGGTGGCTTGTCTCAGTTTCCAACATATTTACAAAAGTAATGTGTTTACGAGAGCCAAGGAAAATCATGGCATTTGATATCAACTTGTTATCTCTCCAATCTTAAAGTCAAAGAGGAGAGTCAGTGAACTCTGACCTGAGCACCTCACTTCTAATCTCAGACAACTAATTTTAATATAATTGCACCTGTGCTTGTATATATTAAATACTCTGCTGTTGATTGTCGGGAATCTTACCTTGTTTGTTGTGTAACTGTCCCAGATGATCAGCTTTCCATCTTGTGAGGCACTGACAAGTAACCTGGAAACATGTTAAGAACAGCACCATTAAAGTGGGCAACCCTGTTGAAAAACCCACATAGTCTAAAGGTACATGCACCTGGTTCATTAAAAGCAATGAGAGCCAGCCATCTTACAGACTACTGTGTTATACTCTCTGAAAAACTACGGGTCCTCTGTCAAAAAGCATTCGGCTCTTCAGTGAACTCTCTACTGCTCTATCTCGGTGCTCATTTCCCTCCATCTTCCATCTTTTTCCCTCTCCTGGTAGAGGTCTCCTCATCCAGAGAGACTACTTTTAATGTCCCACTCCATGTAATATTCATTACACCAGTTATATAAAAGTCCCTTCTGTGGGGTGGGAGGTAGAAGCTTGAGGGGTCTGGAAAGCACTAGAAATAAGCTGAGGTGGGGCAGGAAGAAGGGACAGCGAGGAAAGAAAAGACAGAGAAGATGATGAAGTAGGGAGGGGGAGGGCAGAGTGAGAGCTGAAGGTAGTACAGATGCAGAAACAGCGCAAACCCCTCCCTACCACCCTGACTGCGTGTTTCCATCTCTCCGGGGACAGGAAGTGGTTTGACGGTGCTATGCTACAATCAAGATGAGAGCCATCAAGCCCAAATGTCAGTGGCTGTATACAAAATAAACACTGGTGTCCTGTAGGGTCAACCAGAAGGTGCTAGGCACACACGTGCACACATTCACACACCCACACGCTTAATAGAATTATCTGGATTTAACAGCCTATACATAATCAGCCTCGAGTAATACCAGTGTTTTTGCTTTGTAATAAAATACAAGTTAGACTCAGAGTATTTAGTGATGATGAAAAAAAGAGAAAACTAATTTGCTTAGAAAGGACAGAAGTGCGTGATCTAAAAATCTACAACTGTACCTGCAAAAATCTACTTCTTTAGCCCCATCATCTTCTATTCTTTCTTATGGATAAAGATTAGTGCACTGCATGCATACTAAGGGGAAAATACAATCTTGACTGATTAGTCTTAGTGCTCATAATTGCAACAAACAGTTAAAAAGGCAGTTTGTAAGTTTAAATTTAGTGACAACTCAATGTGTGCAACAACAGTCACTGTCAAATCTGAACACAGAGCAACTTTACGCACCAATTAATTTTCAATAATCATATCATTTGGAAAACTGTAGAATTTTTAGCTCTTACAAACTGCATCTTTAAAAAAAAAATTAAATAAGCTGAGGTGGCTGCCTGTCTCTGTGCCTAACGAATATCATTACTGTGCTCATAGTGAGGGCGTAAATAGTGCTAGCACTTAGACAGGTGTACAACAGTAGAGGAGGTGGCAGTAGTGACAGTCATTTATGGTGGTATTAGTCATATTAGTAAAATAGTAGTAGTAGAAGTAATAATAATAATAATAATAGTAGCAGTAGTAGTGGTACTGGTAGTAGTATAACCCCACACCTGGGACTGCCGTCACTGCCCCAGTGCATTGCATTAAGAGACAGATGGACACAGAGAAAGATCCAGATTGACAAAAGCAATACAAAACACAGAGAAATAAAACTTTAAACATCAATGTTGTAACACCAATTGTGAATCCCTAAATCATAAATTGTTCTGCCATTTGTAGTGAGACCTGTAATTTGGTATTGAAATGCTGCCGTTATTGACACAGTGTTTTACTGCAAAGCCCAGAGATTGATAGTCAAGTTGTAGCTGTATAACTTATTGGTTGGTGTAACTAATAATGTACGAAAATTAAGCAATTAAGGCAATCTCTGTGGACAGAGATTAAGTTACCACCAGACTGTTGTTTTCACTGTTAAATTCCTGCACCCTGGATGAGGGTGTGTCCATGAAAACCTGGAGACTCTTAGACCTCAGTGGCACTTTATTGCCTATCCCTGCCATACATCTTGATAGTTATAGCTGTAGTGTTAACAGTTGTCATACTGTTGCTGCAGTCTAGTAATTCCACAGTCTGTTAGTGGCGCCAGAACTTAACATTGGGTTGGCGGAAAAATCATCTTGAAAAAGAAAAGGGGCAAATTGTGATAATTATTTTAGCATTCCTTTGTATTTTTTGAGCTAGTAGGAATTTTTGTGACTGGTTCCCTGTAGGCCAGTGTAGGTAATTTGTACAGAGCAGATATAAATTTTGTTTTAGTGTGTTCGAATTAAAAACAAACAAACAAACAAACAAAAAAAACTCTTTTGAAAGCACAAATGAGCATGTGACCTAAAACAGCCGAAAACACCACAGAGCCGGCAGAAGAAACAGCAAAGCTACACCAACTACTGACTTAAACAAAAAACTAATGAGGAAAAAAATAACGATGATATAATGAAGAAAACAGGCTCTGGGTGAGTAAAACTGCAGCAATCACTTCTTTAAGGCTTCCCTACACTTAACAAAAATGAGAAAGAAAGTTACATTTTTTCTGAAGTACAATTTGTCTGTTTACAGAAAAGCCTCTACAATTACATCAAATAAATAAATAAATAAACAAAAACATCAGTGAAATAAAAAGGTTCAATATCATTTCCTGATGGAAGCTTATCATTTAGTTGTTTGTAGAATAACTACTGTTCTACCTGGAGTCGCTTCCCCAGTGCATTGCATAGATCTTGGCCAGGTGGCCCCTGAGAGTGCGCCGTGTCCGCATCTGTATCCGGCCCACTGAGTCCAGACCAGCTGTGATCTGCCAAAACACAGGAAGAAGCGTCAACTGTGACACTCAAGGCCCATACACACTCATCAGAACTGGACACTAGCTGAGATTGCAAAGACAGGCCAACATCACTTAGCAATAAACAGTGATGAATGAGTGGGAAGTTACACTGCTGTATAATGAATGTGGAATATTTGTATGGATTCTGTAACAACATATGTTTGTATATATTGACTTGTTGAGGAAAAAAAAGGCATAGAAAAATTTCTGATGTCTATTTTTACTGGAATCGAACCGATTATAACAATTTTATGATTCAAAGCTAAACCCATGGATTTCTCTGTATAGTGTTTTTTCTTGTGAACATCTGCAACTTCATATGGAAGAATTTTTTATTAATTTATCTTTCACTTTAGGCCATTTATAGTAACTTTTAAGGTCTTGAACACTGCCTTCAGGTGCAAACACAGCCACGCAAACTTGTAGAAGGGCACAGGAAATAAAACTTTTAATTATTTACCTAGCGATCTGAAAGTGAATAGGAATTCTCTTACCTGAGAAAGAGTGGAGTCACTACAGGCTTTCCTGGCATCCTGCAACAAAAACAACCACCTTAATAATCCTGTTCAACAGGGACAAATTTCAGCTCCTACAGTCACTGCATTGCAACACGTGATTACTACATAGATACACATAATGAAGAAGAAAGATGGACTTAAAAAAATAAATGACAATAACTACTTTTAAAAGTGTCTCAACATGTGCCATAAGTTATTGCCAGTCACAGAAACGGATTATCTCAGTGATCACAGAATAATCACCCAGCAGCCGCTGACATTTATAGATCAATTCCTAGAATCCAATTTCTGCACGAGAATGGAGGTGGCTGATTGATAAGTTATATGCCAAGCGTGTCACTGTTTCAAGAGAAACTCTGAGTCACAGCTTGCAGTGAACAGACATTGGCACACATGTGATGTACACACACGTACAACATAAAGACTCAAACATGTCAACAAAAACAAACAAGTGAACACACAATGTTGCCGTACCCGGATCTGATTGCGTAGTTGCTCAGCTTCCTGCCGCAACTGTTCCAGCTCGCTCATTGTCTCTCTGTGATGTGTTCAGGCCACACTCTGCTCCAAATACTGACGGGGCTGGAAAAAACACACGTGCCTGCGCGCGCTCACACACGCACAACCACACACACACAAACACAGACACTCTCTCTCTCTCTCACACAAACACACACACACTCACACTCACACACATGCACACACACACACACACACACACACACACACACACACACACACACACACACACACACACTCACACCCACCCACACACCCACACACACTTATACAGGCTTTACCAGCTGACACCTGCAAGACAGAGAGACAGAAATACTATAAGTTCAACCGGCGGATGGAGAATGAAGGATGGGAACACTTCCATCAGACAAACATAGGGATCCTGTTTGGGTTCAGACCGAAGGAGGGTCCTGCAAAGAGTGGGGAAGGGTTGTGCTGGGTGGGGGCCTAGAGGGTGGCCTGGCTCTTCAAACACCCCCAGTCTGGTTCAAAAGGCCATCTGAGCCAGACTCTGACCTTTCCTGACTCAATCAGCCTTTTGGGTTGTTGCATAACGCCGTTTGCTCGACCCAGCCCAAAGAGCCCTGAACCTGTGTGTATGTGTTTTTGTGTTGTGTATTGCAGGCAGGTCTCTAGGGTTTATTAGACAATATAACCAACTGCATGTACTTATCTGTGAGTTTATACATCATATGTGCATTTGGGTTTGAATGTGTGTCTGGGTTGAGTGTGTCAGATTCAATATCTGTTTGTATGCGCATGTATGTGTATGTATGTGTATGCATGCATGCGCAAATTTCCACTACCTTTACCTTGGGGAGGCTGAATGTGGGTCAGAAAGCACTTAGACGTTCCTCAGAAATGTTTTCCTGCTTGCACATCCCCCTCCCAGTTTGCTGTCCAGAACTCTAAGCCTCTGAGATTAAATTTTCAGTTCCATTTTCTATAATTCAACAATTAGGCCGAGTCCAGCCCTTCCTCTCCACAGGAAATCATGTTAATGTAAAGAAGAGGAGGCTTGTGCTTTATCTTCATTTTTGCAGAGGCTTTAAAACCATTGGAGCCCAATTACTGATTCACCACATCATTTTACAAATAGCAAATAATTGATTAAGACAGTGATGTGATGTGACAGTGATGCTGCTACAACTGCCTTTTAAGATACTGCACATTCATTTAAGCTGCTCTTTTAGATTCCCCCTTTCCCTTGGTTTTGGCCATTGTGCCTCTGCTCCTCTAACACAAGAGAATGTGCTGAACTGCTTGTTGTGGACTCTTGTCTCAGCCAAGGTGGTCTTTGACCGAAACAAGGCATCAGGGACAGCAAGCGTTGCAATGCCTTCAGCTGCCCAGGAGTGACGTCACTCCCTCCTTCAGCTGACGCAACCCCCATGAAGTTAAGTGAGTCTCTTGGTGTCAGATCGCCTGTGAAGCAGTAGTGCTCAATAACTACCATGGATCCATTACACTGTATGCTGTATGCTATCTAAAATCTGCCACATGACACAGAGCCCCTTGTGGACTACCAAAAAGAAACCAAATATGACCTTCTGCACATGGCTAAATATTTTCTATCAATGTTTTCACTCAAAGGCTTGCGTTGTGAAATCCAACAGAGAACACAAGAGAGATGAGATGTAAAATAATTCAGGTATGATGAAAGACATGGCTGAAAAACGAGATGCATTAGGGGCTTTCCCATTCGTGCAGATAAAACTGACAGCTCTGATTTTAGGGTGAGCTATGGCACTGGTTTGTGGGAGTGCCACATGAATTGCCCTGTTCACATTTGGACACTAAATATCAGTCATCTAGAAATCAAAACAGGCCACTCAAAACTGCTACTGTAATTAACCACATAACACAGCCAAAAGGGACAGTTAGCAGGTAAATGACCCCTAGAAAACGACTAGATAATAGTAGTTGTAAACTGCAGCGCCTATGTGTGTGTGTATGTATTTTCTCCAGCGCAGTCCCAGAGAATGGCACACGATCAGGGGTGACAAAGGCGGAGCTGTGTGCTGGAATTGCCCATTGTTTAGTTTGTGGCTTCCAGCTACAGTAGATAGTGCTGCTTGGCACCACCACAGTTGGGTCTCTGAGACAGTCCATGGGAGACTACAATCGCCCCTACTCTACCCGACTGGCACAAACCAGCCAGCCGACCGACCAACCAACCAGCCAGCCGACCGACCAACCAACCAGCCAGCCGACCGACCAACCAACCAATCACCCAACCAACGAACCAGTTGTGCTTCATGCTCCAAGCAGCCAGCAGGGGACCACTGAGTCTGACCTGGGACCAAACGGCTGTCACTTGCATAAAAATATATGAGTGTACAGATAATTCTCAGACATAGACAAGACCTCTATCACTTGTTTGTATATGAATATCTGTCTAAGCCACTGGTCAGTGAAAAGAACAGCAAAGAATAGAATTGCAATTTCACTTCATGTCTGCACCGTCTGACATGCCAAAGGACCATTATGCATGGCCCTGGCTATCTGTAGTGCCCCCTCATGTATCAGTTAATTATTACTGGCAGTTATCCTATAACTGGACACTTAAAATGTAATCAGTGATGAATGTTTCAGCAGTCATCAAAACTGTTGACAAAGTACTTCATGTTAAACAATCAAAATATCTTCTTTGGCCAGCATAAGGATCAAATTGAGCACAAACAATATATACGTATATATTACAAGTTTTGAAATGTGTCTTTAACTGGCATATTATAAAAATGTATGCAGCCTGAAGTTGATTGATAATTGAATAGTGTACCAGCTGAAAAATTATTCAGAAAATATTACATTTTTTTTAAGCAGAAATTCCCAGCTTCCAGCTTCTAAAATATGAATATCTGCAGGTTTTCCAAACTTTTCTGATGGGAAACTGAATACCTTTGATTTTGGACTGCATGACAAAACACCTTTAGGATCTGGGAAATAGTGATGGATATTTTAAATAATATTCTGAAATTTGACAGACAAATTGAATCATCAACACAAATATTGGCATATTTTGTTTCTTATTTCATAAATGACACTTTCTGCTGCTTCTAGCTCACATACAGTAGAAAATTGGTCACATCTGCCTCAATCATGAACAAATAATAGTGAACAGATCAGCAGGAGGTAGAGACAGTGCAGCTGCACCTAGAGCCACAGGGGCCCAACATTAAATGGTCAGGAAGTCAAGGAATTAACATTATGAAATGCCAGGTCTGAACAAATTCTTGCAACATGGCCCAGTGTGAGTGCTTTATACTAGTCTTGTACAGATTTACGGAAAGACTTTTAATATTTATCATATACAAAATCACATTTTTTTTAAGTTGGACATGAATATTTTACTCTAACTTTCATTTCACTGAACAAAACAGAAAATCTATGCACTTTCTGTATATATTTCGACCTTTTTCTCTCTCATCAACTCTATGCATTTTTTAACTTATGATAACCACAGGTGAAATATGCCAGTTATTCATGGGATTATCGAGTCTAAGAACAATTAAATATGTTTTAAAGTCAAAAATACAATGGACCCTCCTTTCGAAGTTTTCCCATTTAAGAGCCCATTTCAGGGCCCATGAGTGTATGTGCTGGATGGGCCCCAAAGAAAATGAGTAGAAAACTCTAGTTTTTTCATATGTGAAAGTGAAAACGAGATGCAGAAAGGTGGCTACACCAGATGTAAACTTGTTCAGGTGACTCACTAACTATTTCAAACATCCAGAGAATGGAGGAAATACCTGGTTAGATACCAATGAGGTGAAAGGCTACATATCTTCCTTCTTTTTAGTTGATACATGGTCATATATTCTTTATGTGTCACGAATTACACCAGCAAATTAGAAACTGAGAAAAAGTTTGAATTATTCTTAGACTAATCTGAGGAACACAGTGAATGAATATGTGATGACTGTATGACCTACTTTGATCACAGGTTTCACCCCATGTACAGAAAACCGTAACAACAATACACATAATGTAGTCATGCATAATTACTCATCAAAACTACAAGCACCTAATAAGATGGGGCCTGTTTGGTCACAACGTGATCTAAGTAACGTCCATAATTTGACGATTCTTTTGCGGAAGATTTGGTTATTTCCTGCAAGTATCTTGCTATCACTTTGTTGTTAACACTGGTTATTTCAACTGAGGCGTGGCATAGGTTTTGGCAAATAAACAGCTATACAACTAGGTGTTTGAAAATGTAGAGCAGGGAGATGCTGTACCCTGTACTGCTGGGTGATAAAGATCAAATCAGCATCATACTATTTAAAAGAATATTTTTCAGAAATTAAGATGTACACTATTGCGTAACGCGATGCGATATTTTGTACACCCCATTTGTATCCACACGGGTAGGCTAAATTAGAGAAACCCAGTTCAACATAACCAAATGAGTACATCCTCAAAACATTTCATACAGTTAAATCAAAGACTCTCCAAAACAACTTAAACACAAACTGAATGTTATAACCTTCATGAAAGTAGGATTTATTGAAGGACTGTTGTATTATGCTGCATTAGTGGTAGGTTGTTGGTGAACCTAATAGACTGTCAACTGAGTGTTTATCACAATATGACAAATGGTTGTAAACCCAACTACAATATTCCAGTTAATATGTGTTCCCCTTTTCGGCTCTCATTGCTTGTCAATTACAATTTGTTCAGAATCACTGATTGAGAAAACATACATTTGCAGTTTGCTCTGTCCCATGACAATCTAATTTAAGCAAAAGTCATTTAATTCTTATATTAATACAGTGAAGATATCATTATCCAGCCCAGCATCACACTTACACCTAAATATCATTTGAAAGATTAGTAATGTTTTAGACATCAGTTTATTGTGAAATATTCTAATGGTGCTGTTTTTTGATTTTAGGGCTGTTACTAATGAGGATTTTCATTATCGATTATTCTAGTTATCTTTTCGGTTCTTTTCAAATGATTTAGTCTATAAAAGCCTCAGTAATATTCTCAGTGTACAGTTATATAAAACAGAAAAGCATCAAATCCTCATACCGGAGAAACTGTAACCAGAGAGTATTTGACATTTTAGCTTGGTAATTTACCTTAACGATGAATCATTTATCAAAACCGCTGCCAATTAATTTTCTTTCTATCAGCTAATTGATTGATCAGCTAATAGGTTCAGCTATACCTGGCTTCATAGGCATTATTATAGCCAAGCGATGAAACAATGTTTTGACTATTCTGAATTTAACAGTGCATGTTATCGGCTTACTCATCATACTAGGGCTGCTCGTTTAATCTATTTATTTTTTTTAAATAATCCTTTAATATAGAAAACATCCCAACAAAAGTCTAGACTTTTTGCTGAGCTGAAGTGAAGTCCTCAAACGTTTTGTTTTGTTTAATAAAGAATAGAAAAAATGAAAACAAAAACAAATAATTCGTTTGCGAAGACAAAATATGGCAGGGAGGCAGCAAATCTTCTCTTTTGAGGGGCTGCAAACATTTGCCCCTTTTTCATCCCTTTTTAAATGGAAAAAATGACTCAACAATCTATCGATTGCTCATAACTTCTCTGTTAAATGACTAATCAAATAATCGTGTAATCGTTTTGGCTCTGCATCGTACCCACACCAAAAAAAAACTTCTGAAATCTTTGGGTAAAAAACAACCAGCATCAAATGAGATGGACATTAGTAAAAAAAAAAAGCACTATTTTAACTTTTAGAAGCCGCAAACTTCACGTCGTGTTTTCTCTACCAACGTCGACCTACTGTCCTGACTTACACACACTGATGGTCAACAACAGCAAAAGACAGGAAACAATCAGCTGCATCGGGAGGAGACGAGGACGCCGTGTCTGCAACTGACGGGTCGCAAAAGAGAAATAATCTACGAAATTATGAGAGTCGTGAGAAATTACTGATCGAGCAACAAATTGCGTGAGCAGTCACGCAACCAGCTGAGGCTCCGGCGAGGGCGGACTGCCGTGTATATTTAATGGGAAAAGTGCGGAGGGTGTACGCGGGGACACAGCGCGACAGAAAATGAGAAAAGTGATGTATGAAATAGGAAGAGATGTGTTTTTGTCTTCCAGGGAGAAGAATTAATTTAACCTCCGTAGTTCCGCCCGAGAGTCGTTTGACAGCCGGTTTGAGGCCGCGTTTGGACGGTGGCACTGAAATTTTTTAGCAGCTTGGCTCAGAGAGAGAAAGAGAGAAAGAGGAGGAGGAGGGTGGGGGGTCAAAAAGAAAAAGAAAAGAAAAGGGCACCGAGGCAATAAGTGGACGGTGAACAGTTATGTCAAAAGCTCAGGGCGCCAGGAATATTTCAAGCTAGCCCGCATTCCTGCATCTCACCCTCGGCGACGTGAAGCAAAACTAAAGCGGCGGCGAGCGAAGCAGGAAACGGCCCGAAAGTGCGTCCGAGGCTCCGAGGCGAGGCTGCGCGTCCTTACCTGAATCGGGGGGTTTTTGTTGTTTTGTTTTTGTTTTGGCTTTTTCGTTTGTTTTTGTCTCCGTCCGTCCGTCCCTCCCGTCCGAGTCGCGCCGATTCTCTCTTTTTTTTTTTTTTTCACACGACAACCATCGTCCCGGCTGCGAGAGAAATCCCAAAGGAAGCCGCGTTATTTATTTTATTTTATTTTTTTCTAAGACGGTTTTAATCGGTTTAAGAGGTCGGAAAAACGAGCGCGGCTCGGGTAGGATTTGACTCAAATTTTTCACCAAGCAGGCTAATCACCACACCCATGGAAGTGGGAACATGGCAACAGCCTGCGCCGAAAGGGGGGTGCGCGGCGGTGGGCAGGGACCGCACATTAAATCTCCCGACCCGGCGAAACGAGTCACAAAATATCAAACCCTCGCTAAGTTTATTTTTATTTTATTTGGCGATCTGCAAAGCGCTCGCTGGCGACGGTTCCTCCCGCTCGAGAAAATGTCGAAAAATCGTCTGTTTATCCCACGGGTGGAAATGGTATCGTCTGTCAGCCCCCGCAACAAAAAGGAACCGAGCGGGACACAGGAAACAAACGTTGGAGCCGCGCGGTTAGAGGCGGCGGCGGCGGCGGCGGCGGCGGCGGCGGCGGCCGTGATTCAGGTGGAGCTCACCTCCGCCTGCAAACTTTAAACTAGGTTTAAACTAGGCCACATCAGCGCTCTCTCATCCGTTCAAACACTAGTGTTTGTATCAAAGCTGGAGGGTTAAGGAAAGTGGAGCGGTTCACTCTTGTGTCCCCCGATCTGTTAACAACCGCGACTCCGCGACCACAGCTCGGTTCATCTGCGGCGAAGCGGTAAAGGTCCGGCGACGTGCAGCTTTACTAATAAAAAAAAAAAGTATCGACCTGTCGTGTGATCGGTTTGAAATTAGCGTCGTGATTTTATTAACGGTGTTGTTTTTTTCCCCCTGATATCTTTATACGTCGCATCGGGGCAAGCGTGTGCAAAAATCACATAAAATATTCAGTTAATGTGCATTGAGGTGTGTTCCGCTGTGTGCAAAACCAAAACTCGTTTTGTTGCTTGTCAGTTACAGTTGATTCGTTGAAGGACTGTATATTGTCTTTCATTTTCTAGATTACTGTAAAATGTTTTAAGTTGTTGTCTTCCAGCCATTAGTGCTTCAACTAATGGCAGTTTTCATAATCGATTATTGAGATTATTTTTCAATTAATTAACTAATCAGTAACCCTATAAAATGCCAGAAAATACTGAAATGCTACTCACTAATTTCCCAAAACATGACATTTTTAAGCCTCTTTCCCTATCTGAGTGACAGAATGAAACCAAATTTCTAATTTATAATGATATAAAACAGAAAAGCAACAAATCCTCATGCTGGAGAATCCAGAACCAGTGACTCTTTTCACCTAAGTTGTTAATCAGTTATCAAAAGTGTTGCTGATTAATTTTCTTTCAATTAATGAATCGGTTAATCAACTTTATATTTCCAACTTTGACTTTACTTTGTGACCGGTGAGCTTCATTGCAAAGGTATGTTTCCATTTTCTTTGGAGCCAGTTATGAGGTTATGAGACTATAATTACCTAAAAGGAACAGCAATTCTGCATGTAGCCAAATGTATTATGTATTATAATCATAAAATGATTAGTCAGTTAATCAATTGGATGAAATTTAATCAGCAACAATTTTGATAATTGATTCATCTTTTCAGTCTTTATAAAACAAAAATACCAAACATTTTCTGGTTCAAACCTTTCAAATATGAGGTTCTCTATGTTTTATAGCAGTGTAAAGCAAACAATTCATCCATAGATCAACCAATACTGAAAATATTGTTTGTGGCAGTCATAAAATGCTTAGAACAAATATAGAGCTGAAAATATTGGTCAATTAATCACTTACACAATCAATAGATTTTTGAATGGCAACTTTTCCTATGATAGTTTAATTTTCAAGTCATTTTGGAAAGTAAAAAGGACAAAATAAAATCACTCAGAATGTTTTGGGGAACTTGTGATGGGCATTTTTTTTAATATTCACTGATGTTTTAGAGGCCAAATGATTATTCAGTGAATTGATAAAATGATCAGCATATCATAAATTAAGAAATTTCTTACTACTTTCTGGCATTATATGCCTAAAATAAGTAACCATGTTGTACAGTGACGTGAAGATGATGAGATTTATTACAGAAACATTTTTTTTCTGTTGCTACACTAAGGTTTAATCATTTAAATATTATTCAGTGGCTAGAATACAGAACAGTAAAGATATATTAGCAACTATTTCAAAAACATCCAAAATCTGAAATAAAAGGTTTGAAAGGTTTGCATTGTGCTGGGAGACAGCTGTGCCAAGTCTCACCCCAGCACACTATACGGTTGGCTCATTGAAAAGGATCTCCATTAGGGCAGGATGAATTTTTAATGTGCCCAATGAAAGGGAGCAGTGGGATAGGCTTTTCCATGTCTCTGCACGAGCCATAATCAATGGAGGGAAGATGAAAGTTGCCCAGCCTTCAGCTTCCTTTCAGACTGGCATGGGGTCAGATTATGTCTAACTGAAGTCACACACGCAGCGGTAGTTTAGGTGTGTCAGACCAATATCCCTCCTAAACACATTATGGGGATTAGGATTAACATGATAGCGGAGAAATGTTTTGATTGGTTTGTCATTAGTGCAGCTGGGAAAGTTTTTTCTTTAACAATAATCATTGGTGCAGCCTGAAAACAGGATAATACTTAATAATACATTATAAATATATATGTGTTAGTCATATGTTCATGGACTGTTGTTTTTAAAATGAGCAATTTCTACAGTAATAAAATTCCCTGTAGTGGTTATAATCACAGAATACACCGCATATGACTGAATATTCTCACACACAATTTAGAGAAGTAGGATGACACATGCTAAATCACAACCACAAATCTGCCCAAATCAGAGACACAAAGTCTTCACAGTAATCAGGACATTTAAATGGTTTACTGTTATTTTTGATCGTTGTGAAAAATGATACACTAAGGGTTTTGTTTTTTTTTTTTTTGCTGTAGATTGTTTTAAAGATGACATCATCCTGGGTTAGTTTAAGCTTTTTGTTGTTTCATGCTCAACAAGTTTATTACCGATTGCTCAAGGTAGACATAATTCATGCAACTGCAAAGCCACTACAATCCAATGCTAGTCATACACTATATTTTGGCAAAGACTCGGTTCCTTGCTTTAATTTTTTTTTTTTTTTTGCCTTTTGTGGACCAGAGATTGATTGTACAGGAACATTTATGAAAAGTCTACATAAGACAGAGTTTGCTCTCTGCCTTTACTGAGCAAAACAACTGAATTCATTAGCCAGCTGAGAATCAGAGTCAGGATGTCCAAAAGCACATCCTTGGCCAATCAGGTCCCTTGGCCCATTGCTTGGCAACCAAAAGGGAGGGAGGGAGCAAATTGACACTATAAAAATAGCACATCAATCGCCTGGTGTATGAAAAAAAAGAAAGACACATGTTGGTGAGGCTATAAATAGCCTTCTGGAGCCAGGAACAGGTATTATGTACAGTAAGTCAACTGTATTGTTGCCTACAAATGACATGTGCACTGATGCAGTGCAAGAGTGCAGAGGAATAACTAAACCAGCCTCGTCCTGTCATAGAAGTAAAAATACATCGAAAAACTAATAACAGGTTGGCACAAGTTTTCTTTATCCCACTGTTTTCTGTCTGATGTTTTGCATTTATGCAAAATTACCAGACGCCCCTGTTGAAATAATACATTTGAATGTATGACAGCAATTGTTGATGTACATGGACAAGTTTGCATGTCAGATGGAATTCAGGATTTAATTGCATACATGAATAACTTGGATAATATTTGCTCTTTTTATCACATACTCATTTCCACATATTGTTTAGAGGCATTGCAACAAGCTGCATGCTGCATCTCCTCTTTACGTATTATCTTATCGCCTCAATGTCACATTGGCAAAATGTCTTTTGTGTAACAGTGGAGCCAAAATGTGGCCGAAAATAGACCTATCATGTCCAATTCTGTTTCACAAGACTGCTAAAAAATGAGCCCAATACATGAGTGATCAAATCAAGTGGAGATAATGGGATATCAATCTGAAGCAGCTTCTCGATGCGTATTTTTATTTGCATGTTCCCTTTTTTTTCCTTTCTTTTTTTTGCCCACATGTTGCGATGCACCCTGATGACCTCCATGTAATTCTTCCACTGTATCAAAGGCAATTAAAAGGTGTAGCAACAGTAGAACCTTAAAAGGCTTTATCAGGACTGTCTTATCCACCAGATATCTCCTGGGGAGGCTGGCCGTTGCCAGGGTAACCCTCACAAATGGCAACTGACGTCAAGAAGGTAGGAGAAATACCAGGGAGAGCCAGAGCTGCTATGCATAATGGATTATTGAAAAAAGGGCCCTCTTGAAGAGTGCAAAGTGACTTAAAATATGCGTGCTTCACTGGGCTCGCTACCACTTTTCTCTCTCTCTCTCTCTCTCTCTCACTGTCTGTGATGAGGAAAATAGATGTTGACAGTTTCAGGATTTTACTTGCTGACTGGCACAGCTTGGGCTTGGCTGGCCCAGCTAAAATTGTCCATCTTGGTTCAATCACTGGATGAATTATTGTTTTTCCTTTTTTAAAATAATTTTTATGCTGCTTATAAACCGAAGTACTTTTATTCCAGGGGGATATATGTGCTTCCGTGTCTGGGTGTGAACACGTTGCATACACGGTATTCCTTTACCAAAAGAAATCCTTTTTCCTCCGTGCTAAAATTGGAATATGTGGCTACCTGCGCCGCCCACCCCCCATCGAAATCAGTGAAAGAAAAACTCTGACATGCCAGCTATCACCATCCCTGGCAGATCCTTTGTTGGTCATGTATCCTGATGTACAATGACATTCATGCATATAGCTCCCAGAAGTGGTCACTTCAGGTCATGTTTAAGGTCCAGAGCCCAACTACCAGCAGTTTGCTCTGTCCCTCTGTCAGGTTCTTGTCTAATCTTAGAGCTATTGTTGGCCCATGAGAGACTGTCATAGCGGCAGCTTGCTGAAGAGCCCTCATCGTCTCTGTGATAATGCCTCTCATGTTGTGTTGGAGTCACACTATCGACAAGCGGGACACCAAGTGTGGAATCAGGTTTGCTGATGGCACAGGACGAGTACTGTTGCTGCCCGAATTAATACAGCAGGACAGAACAGTCCATATAATAGAGAACTGACATGGTGTCCATCTTGGGGTAGAAGTGAGACATGTGGACGAAATTATTATCATGATAATTATCAAAGCAACACCTTAATATTAATACACCACCACACATTTTTTTGACTCCTGTCATTAAAACTCATATTTCCAGTTCACAGTTTTGAGAGTAAAACTGAACAGAACAACAAAAACTAGTGATAACATTATATAACTGGTAACATTTTTAAATTAAAGTTCCAGATGTTTTGTGCAAGCAGAAAGCAAAAATATAAAAGAATTTATTGTCACTGACATTCATGTTAAAATATATTCATGTAAAAATACACCTATCTGTATATGGTGAGGGAAATATCTAATATCCTAAAAAACTGGTCTTTTAAGGGCACATTGTTTGTAAAACACAACATCTAGACGATCCCTGCCAAAACATCTGTATTAAAAGCTGCTCTAAATAAAAGCCCCTATGAAATGTAAACAGAATCAATTAAAACAAGAGTGAGTAGGCCTGAAACCTAAGTTGCATATCAGGGAGAAGCTGCAGAGGAAATGTGCAAAGAGAAGAAGTGAGAGTGTTTCAGTCCAGGGGAATCCCAGACACTTCTGTAAATCAACAAGCGACATAAAGCACGAACCAACATTCTCTGTGTTTCCTAAGAAGTGAACTGCACAAATCATGCATGGGGAAAAAAATTAAAGGAAGTGAGGAACAGCCCTGATGTGCTAATGACCCCCTTTTCAAATGCCTCCTATCACAGCATCAGAACTATGATGCCACATGATCATACATTTATTACCACAAGCCCCACAGTTATCTTGACTTGGTATTTTGGTACACCACACCTTCAGAACATGAGAACAGACGGAGGTGTTGCCTCATCGTTCCATGAAAACCAAACACAGCCCGTTTAATGCCCGGTATACAGATTGGTTTGACAAGCTCACCAGAAATCCCACAGTCACCAGTGTTTCCTCTCTTCATTCTGCAGGTGTAGCTGAAATGTTCATTTTGGCTCCACACCCATGTCCGTTTTAATGCAAGTTATGTTTCTAGTGCGGATTTCAGAGCAGGAAACACGTTTACTCTTTTGCTTTGATAAAATAATAACAGTAATAAAAAAATACAAACAGAAATGTCCTTCTCTTTGCTTTTACTAAAATCTACAGTTGTGCTAGTACGTTTACCCTGATAGTAGTGATCTTGCTGGGGCAGTACATCACAGATAGATTGATCCAGAGGAAACACTGTATAATGTGCACACTAGTTTGCACCAAAAACTCTACATTTAGGAAAAAAAAAAAAAAGAATTTACCTTTTTCTAGTGCAGATGAGTAGCAGAGGAAGTGGGCGTTTTCTGCATACGTCCAAAATGGCATGGATTATGAGTCGCACAGAGCGCTCAGGTTTCAGTTCTTCCTTTCAGCCACGGGTGTAGATGCTGCTAGGAGGAGCAGTAAATGGAGAGAGAGAGAGGCAAGGCTGGAGTATGAGGCAGGGAGCTGCTGAGTGGGAGGGTGAGCATATGGGGGGCATGGAGGATGGAGGATGGAGTAGTATTTCTATTAAAGAGACAGAGTTTATTTCTACAACACTATAATTAAAGAAGAGACAGAAAAACTGAGAGAAATGATCTGCTATCATATGACAAACATGTTGCAATACTGAACTCAAGAACGGTTGTATGGTAAAGCTACGACTCCCACATGCCACTTTTATGTTTTCCACACAAGTCAGTAAATACTGTACTTACCGTAAACAAAAAATGAACACAAGCTGTTGTCAGGAATCATTTAGAAGAAGAATTTCATAAAGGATTGTAAAGGGTCAAGGGGAGCTGGTCCTGATCCCAGCATGCAATGGGTGGAGACCCTTGGTTCTGTTTAACAGATCTAAAAAACGTACTTAACATTGTTTTATACTTCCTTTTGTACTTCATGACTTTTTTTCTAACTTTATGGGATAGCTTAAAAACATAATTTTGAAGCAATGACATGATTTAGCGGTCAGCTACTGAAAATGAATTGCAGGTCGGACACAGATTTTAGTAATTTCTGTGTCTGACCTTTCTGGGGTCATTATGTAGAAATACTTATTTATCTCTGTCTCTGAATTAATTATTGGCAGGCAAAAATTAATACAGCAAAAACAAAAAACAGATTGATGAATAGCCAATGTAGCAAAACATGAAATATTTCTGTATTTATATTAATTAACCATTCTTAATGTTCACCTATATGTTGTCTGCAAAGCCAAGTTTGTGGCAAAAGGAAGGGCTACCTCTTTAAAACATTTTGTGTTGGGCTTGTGTTAAGGCCACGAGAGAAGAAAGTAATATTCAAAAGGGAAAAATGCGCTTATGCTCATGGTTGAGTTTTCAAAAATACTAGTCCTTCTTCTGTCGCTACAGAAGTTGGGAAAGAAAAGACTAAAAAGTCCACATTTCAAGAAGAAGCCTTTATTTATTTATTGCTTGAAAAGCACATTGCGACTCTTTCTTAAAAGGGCCCTTTTGATGCAAAGAAGAGTATAGTAATGCTGTAGTTGAAATGCGTATAGCAGTGTTTTAACAACTACCTTCTATTAACCTGCAATTGTTTGTATTTAATGATCTTGGAAACCTTAATAATATGAGTTTTTCAAGCAGTCTGTGATGAAATGTTACTTGCACTACTACGATAGTATTACTGTATGTTGCATTCTAAAGTGTCTTTCTGTTGATATAAAATTAACTGTCAAAGCAATGCGAATCTACGCCTTTAATAACCATCATATTCAAACTCTACATGTTTTCCAAAATATTTTATACTGTATAAAATATCTGGTACAGTCACGTTGCACTCAAACCCACTTCCTAAGTGCTAGTAGAAAAGTGCACACCAACATTCGATGGAACAGTATTTGACCTTTAACACTAAACTATTTTCAAACTTTTGGACAGGTTGTCAGTTCGGAAATACAGTTTTTCTGATTTACACTCCTAATGTTCTTGTCTTATATCACCCCCCCCAAAAAAAACAAACCAAAAAAAAAAACAAACACTTGTAACATTGGATTATTATCTAAAGCCCACAACCACAAATTTAGATTTGACTAAGGAGATATATCCAAAATTATTTCAGATTTTGTTCAAATTAAACTGACCTTTCTGAATGCAAAAACAAATGCATTTGTTGGGAAATTCTCTGCCACTTAAAAACACTTTGTGTTGTCCTTTTGGGCTTGTCGAAGCTTATTTCATCTACTTGAAGGCCTCACTCAAACTTGATTCCCTGGGCCAGAGGAAGATCCTTGCTGTAGTTGATTGTGCACGTTGAACGCCTCATGTACTGCTTCCAGGAATCACTGCCAGACTCTCTCCCGCCTCCTGTGTGTTTCTCTCCACCAAAGGCCCCTCCGATCTCAGCTCCGCTTGTAGGAATGTTGACATTCACGATGCCGCAGTCGGATCCTTTGGGCCCAAGCCAGCGGAAAACCCGGCCCAAATCTTTGGTGAAGATGCTGCTGGACAGACCCTGCTTGACCTCATTGTTCCAGGCAAAGGCCTCCTCCTCTGTCTTGAACTTGAGGACGTAGAGGATGGGAACAAAGGTTTCTGTCTGGACAATGGGAGCGTCGTGAGCCAGCCCTGTGATGATGGTGGGTTCCACATAGTTTCCGGGACGGTCCATCACCTTTCCTCCACAGACCAGAGTGCCGCCCTGTTGCTTGGCTTGCTCAATTGCCGCCAGGTACTGATCAACAGCTTCTTTGGTGTGCAGAGGCCCATAAAGTGTGCTGGGGTCCCAGGGGTCTCCGATGCGGACTTGTTTGTAGGCCTTGGCTATCCTCTCAACCACTGTGTCGTGAACGCTCTCGTGTAGCATCAGCCTCCTGGTTGTGGTGCAGCGCTGGCCGGCAGTTCCCACAGATGCAAAGACGGCGGAGGGCACCACAAGATTTAGGTCAGCATCCTCAAACACAATGATAGCATTGTTTCCGCCGAGCTCTAGCAGCTTGCGTCCGAACCTTTCCTGCACCATCATGGCCACCATCTTGCCAACATGGGTACTGCCGGTGAAGGACAGCAGATCCACACGCTCATCCTTTGCCATGGCGGTACCGATGTCAGAGCCTCCACAGGTCATGGAGCAGATGGCGCCGGGCAGGTTGTTCTGCTCCAGCACCTCAGCCACGATCTTGGTAACAGCAACACTTGTGAGAGGTGTGGTCGGAGCTCCTTTCCAGAGGCAGACGTTGCCGCAGGTCAGAGCGATAGCATTGTTCCAGCCGTACACAGCAACGGGGAAGTTAAAGGCAGTGATGATGCCGACAAGACCGACTGGGTTCCACTGTTCGATCAGAGCGTGGCCTGGTCTTTCTGAAGGCAGGATGGGCCCGCCAATCATTCTAGACAGACCAACAGCATAATCACAGACATCAACGTATTCCTGAACCTCACCCACTCCCTCAACATAGATCTTTCCCATTTCTAGAGACACCAGGCTCCCAAGGACTTTGATCTTCTTTCTTAGTGCATCGCCAATCTGCCTCACAATCTCCCCTCTTTTTGGAGCTGGAATATCTGCCCACATCTTCCAAGCCTCCCTCGTCTTCTGGACAGTTTCTTCATACTCTGCCAAAGTAGCCTGGGTAACTCTGGCAATTGGCTCGTTGTTGGCAGGGCAGTAAGACGTGATGACCTCCCCGCTGCCTCCCCAGCTCCCGTTGTAAACACCGTGGTTGTCCTCAGACAGGCCTAGCTCTTTCAGCCAGGAGTATTTGGGCTGGTTGATGAGGAGGCCTGACATGGCTGCTGACTGCTGGCAGTAGACCGGTGCAGATTTGTTTCTTAAGAGGAGCCTGTTGTGCCGGGCAAGGGTCAGAGTGAGGCAGCGCTGCATGGGTGCTGGAAAAAAAAAAAAGTTAAAAATTAATTTTGCCAGTTGAAAGGGTTTGGAGAACATTTATGAATAACTGCTGACATCACAAGGTTCAGACGAGATTGTTTTATTGCTGCACCTAACAATTATTTTCATATTGAAAAGCAGAAAATCATCCTATTTGACAAGCCTGAATGTTTTCAACCAGGGAATAAGTGATTAAGCCAAAATCAAAATTATTCCATCAATATTATTTCAATCAACTATTACTCAAATAATCATTTCAGCTCCAGTTCTATCAGCTGCAGTTTCCAAGGTCAGGTTATCTTTCAATTTCAAAATTAATAAATAACTTTAAAGTTATGTCTCTTGTGTAATATTCCGCTACGGGATTCAGTGCGAATGTGATACAGAGAATGAGAACACACAACAGGTGTTGGCAGGAGCCAGCCGTTATATAAATAGGAGCTTTTTGTTATCACGTCTTCTCTATGAATGCATACGTTTGCATATAACATGTGGTCTAATAAAATGCTTCTGTAGCTTAAACTATAGTCAATTAATCATTTATTCAACTCAAAAGATGAATCTGTAACTATTTTGATAACAGGTTAATTATTTGTCATTTTATGAAGACAAAAATTTACTGAACGCAATTCCCGAATGTTCACTGACTTCCTTAGTATTCTTTGATAAGAAACTTCGTCTATTTGGATTTTAGACTGTTGGTTGAACAAAAGAACAAAAGGCTACTTGAAGGGGTCACCTTGGACTATATTCTGACTTTTAACAAACCTAAATTTCTTTGTTGTAGCCCTTGTTGTGTCAGCTGGTCATAGTCCAATGCAGGATATAGTACACATGTTCTACAGGGAATAAAAACGTGCTGAAAAGGGAAAATTAAAGCTTTATGTAATGACTTCTCTATGAATTCATAAATTAGCATAACAAGGTACAGAGTAAGTAAATTTTTTTTAAAATATACAGTCCTCTGCAAAAGTTTTAGGCACTTGGGTCTCAAATTCATTCTGCAGAATGGCAAAAACCCCAGAAACACAACGAGAGTAATAAAAAAATATCTTTAGAGACAAGGAGAGCATGGAGTCCTGTCACAGTTGATCTGGTCCTGACAGAGCCCTGATCTCAACATCATCCAGTCAGTCTTGGATCACATGAATAGACAGAAGACGCTGAGGCATCTTGAGGCATCTTGAGGCATTTTAAGGCATCTTAAGGCATCTTAAACAGAAGCACTGTGGCCAGTTCTCCAATAAGCTTGGATCAACCTACCTGCCAAGGACCTTGAGAACTGCGCAGAAGTGTACTGAGGGGAACTGGTGATTTTTTTTAAAGGATGGCCACCCCAATACCGATTTGATTTAACATTGCTCTTTTTGCTGCCCATTGCATGTACGTGAAAGCATCCTCACTTTTAGTTTTCAGAGACTTTTGCACAGCACTGGAGGTTTAGTAGAAACTCGATAAAACAAACGCCACAGGTTAAACACTATGAATTAAAGGCTGTACCTGGTTCCAACTCGCAATCTTGGAGTTGTTAAGGTTTTATTCAGAGTGGTTTCATAAGTTGTATAACCGCAGCTCCATGCTTCCACTACATGGTCAGGGAGTTTCTCGGCCATACGCACCATATGCGCTTGCGCAATTGATCCAAATTTGGACCACCACGAGGTTGTGAAACTCGACCGTATTTGTGATATAAAAGTGGCACAATTCGCATCGACATTGCACAAGAATGTAAACAAAGGAACTGGTTTGAATTTGCATTTGATTTATCCCACATTCCACGTGTAGTGCGAGTGCGCAACTTTTGCATGGAGAGACACTGGTCGGCGAGATCGGCGTCTAAACGACCGCGACTCAAGGTCCTGCGCCTCACAGCCGCGAAAGCCACCGCGCCGTTACTAAATCTGCGCTCGGACTAACCGCACGTCGGGTTTTCGACTAGTCTGAGCGGACTTCCCGCGTCTTTCGAGCACTTTTAACTCACATTGCTGTCAGGTCCGTAGGGCCACGTCCGCTCCTTGGCACGGAAGCACTCGATGGACCGTCACACCCCCGGGCGGAAGTACTAGCTCTCCGCCGTGTTCTGATTGGTCGGCGTCGTCGACGCGGTGTGGCGCCTGCTTCGTTGGGCTCTTCGATGCTAACGCTGCCCCTTTGTTGTGATTAACCGTTCAGCGGCTGCGTTTCTCTCGGAGTCATTTACGCCGGCGAGGTTTCTGCCGTGATTATCAGTAGGATGAGCGGCGGAGTGTATGGAGGCGGTGAGTGAGATCTTACGATGGAAATAAAATGAAACCGTCGTCCACGTTGTCTTGCTCTAGCCGGCTCCTAGCGTTAGCCAGCTTTGAATTAGCCAGGACCGCTAGCTGGGCTAATACGTACCCCCGCGGCAAACTGCATAAAGCTACACATTTGCTGAAGAGTTTAATCGCCACCCGTTATAAATATTTAAACGCATCACTTCATGTGCATCGTCCTGTGCATAAGTATAGTTTGTTTATGATACCATTATGTAAATCGACCTAGGTGTCGCTAGCTAGCTAGCAACGAAATGAATGAAAGTGGGCTTGCCGAGCTCCTGTACACATCCCGTTGTTTGTGTAACCTTAATGTCAATTATAGCTTTCCTGGAAGTGGACGTGAATGTTTCCAAGGATCACGGTGATTTAATTCTGCAAAAAAACTTAGTTATATTTAACGAGACATTTCCCGTGTCATGCATTTCTCTTGACATTAAGAGGATTTCTGTAATTACATACCATTAACGATGCTGTTAATGGTAATGATAATGATAACTTTTTGTTTACTTTATGAATTACTGCAATTTAGTATCAAAGTTGTAATCATTAAGGTCAAAAGGTCTTTATTGTTGTTATAAGAAAACAAAAGAGCAAGTACAGCATCTCCAGTATATGTAAAACAATACTTAAAAGACTAATAAATAACAATAAATAATGAATAGATCATTATGATGGAGGGGGCAATTGGAATATGTGTGTATGGGGGGGCTTATTGAGAAGTCTTATGGTTTTTGGAAAGATGGTTCTGGTAGTTCTTGCTTGGATGGATCTGAACCTTTACCCTGATGGTACCATTTGAAACAGGTAATGGATGGGATGTGATGGCTCTCTGAGGATCTAGTGTGAGCGATGCAGGGAGTGGGAGGTGGTGATAGTGTTGATCTCAGCCAACAGAACCCCAATGATTTTTCCAGCTGTTTTGATTACCTGCTGTATAGTGGCCTGCTCCACCTTAGTGCAGCTGATGGCACAGCAGTAGAAGTTTACCAACAGCTTCTGTGGCAGGTTTTTGCTCCTCAATTTCCACAGATAATAGAAGCGCTGTTGGGCATACACAATGACAGAAGCTGTGTTGATGACCAAGGAAAGTTCCTTCGTCACTGTCAGGCCAAGGAACTGACAGCTGGAGACTCGTTCCACCTCCTCACCACTGATGTAGAGCAGCGAGTGGTTGCACTGTCCTTACCTCCAGAAGTCCAGTCATCTCTTTGGTGTTCTTAATATTAAGGCTCAGTTGTGATTGCCACACCAGACTGCCAGACTTTGTACTTCCCTCCTATATGTAGACTCATTGTAGTTTGTAATTAGTCCCAGCACGGTGGTGTCGTCTGCAAAGTTAATGAAGTAATTCGATGGATAAGAGGGGGAGCAATCATGTGTGCAGACCAGTTGACTGAGCACACATCCTTGTTGCTCACCAGAACATATATCCAGAGGTGGTTATAGTTGCATCCCAAGTCTGCGTTATTATAAAAAGTCTAGAGCCCACTTGCATAGTGAGATGTTTAGGTTTACGTCCGGTAGTTTTGTGATGAGTTTGGCTAACAGGATTGTGTTAGTTGCAGAACTGTAGTCCATGAAGATCATTGGGACATATGTGTTCTCATACTCCAGGTGCTCGTACGCAGTGTGAAGCACCATGGCTATTGCATCCTTGGTTGAACTGTTCTCCCTGTAGGCAAATGGGGGCTGGTCTAAGGAAGCTGATATAACTTCCCTGTTGTACCTCATGACTAGTCTTTCCAAACATTTGGCAGGTAGGGGAGTGAGAGTCACGGGCCTTTAGTCATTCAGATTTTTTGATTTGGTTCTGGGATTATTGTGAATGTTTTGACACTTGAATGAACACATGACAGTGTGTCCCTTCACATGTCATTAATTATATTTTGGTCATTTATAATGTTTGTATATTAATTTCTCATAAACTGTACTCATAGCCAGTGAATTTATATCATATAAATGACCTACTTCTTATAGATTAGAACTTTTCTGTTATTTCTGTGGAACCATAGTTTAAAGTTTACAGTGAGTTCAGGAGTCTGATGCCAGTGGGGAAGAAACCTTCGTTGAGTCTGCTCCGAATGCCCTGATACCCCCTGGACGGGAGGGGTCTCTGATGTTACTGGCGGCTTTTGTCAGGCACCGTTTCAGTGCAGTGTCCTCGATGGATGGGTGTGAGGTCTGAGTTTTTGCAGTTTCTGTACCTTTATAGAGATGAAGCTAGTCAGTACACTCTCTATAGTACTCCTGTAGAAAGTGGTGAGGGTGGGAGAGGGAAGATGCACTCTCTTAAGCCACTGCAAGAAGTGAAGTTGCTGCTGTCAGTATGTTCAGACCAGGTTCAGGTTGTGAGTGATGTACACCCCCAAGGTCATGCTCTGGACGATCTCAACAGCGGTGCCATCGATATCGAATGGACTGTGGTTGGGCTGTTTTCTCCTGGAGTCAATGATGATGATCTTAGTTTTTTTTGACATTCAGGACCAGATGGTTTGTGTTGCACCAGTCACAAGGTGTTCCACCTCCTTCTTTTATGCCAGCTCCTCGTTGTCCCGGATGAGGTCCACACCCGTTGTAGTTTTGTCGCTCTGTAACTTAATGTTAAAACAACTGAAGATTTTCAGACAGGCTTACCCGTAGGTAATTCCAAATTCCATCAACAAGTGTTTTTATTATTTGTCCACCTCAATTTAGATCAATGAAGGTAGGCTTAAAAACAGAAACACCTCTCTATTAAATGCAACAGAGTTCAAAAGTATCACAAACTACATCCTCCAAAATGAGCATAAAGCTGAAAAACGTTTCAAAAAGGAAAAAAATAATACAAACATGCTTACATCCATTAAAGTAAAATTTAATCCAGGACTGTTATATTACACTGCATTAGTTTAGTTAGTTGCACCTAATACACCAAAAAATGAGTTAAATATCCTGTTCTTAATATTGACACCTCTGTTGAGAGATGTATGCTTACAAAAAAATGCAAAAATGACAATGTTACTCACTGCCTCACACTAGCGGAAAGAGCAATACTGGAACAGTATCAGTGCAGTTAGCATCAGTTGTTATACTGGCATGATGAAGGTTTTTAAAATATTGTTTAGGTGTAAATGTGTACATTCTTTGTTTTTTTGTGTGTTGGTGTTTACTTTGGCAATGCAATTATTTTTTGTTGGGTGGGGGGAAATGAGAGGAAAAAAATATTCTTTTGCAACTCCTTTTCATGAACTTATGGAAAATACCTGGCAAAAAATAAAATGCCACAAACTATTTTGAAATATGTATTTGTTGAGGAAGTAAACTGTGCTGAACTTCCTATAGGTGGATAACTGGTTCACATAGAGGGCGTGTATAAGTAAAAAAACTAAATACACATAAAACTTAAAAACTGTCATCCATAGTATGCAGATATATTGTACATCATCGTATGATCGTTGTGAAAATGAATGTTAAATTTAAAGGCTAAATCCGATTCACAACACTTCTCTCATTACTGCAGATGAGGTGGGAGCTTTGGTGTTCGACATTGGCTCATATTCTGTAAGAGCTGGCTATGCAGGAGAAGACTGTCCCAAGGTAAGTGGATCACTCAAATGACCTGATTAACTATGTGTCTCTTCTTCCTCTGTGCATCTTCATCCTCCCTCTGGGTGAACGCCAATGTCAAAAAAGGAGGGCTGTCACCCTGGAGACAGACGGCACAGATTGAGTTCAGATCATTCTTGCGTACTTGCTTGGTTTTGATTTATCTGTGTTTTGAATTTATTTGTGCTCTGATTGTGTAAATATAATTTTGATAAGCGAAGTGTCAGAGATGTTATACTTATTCGCTCTCAGCAGACTACAATCTCAGTAGCTACTCCTTGCTCTTTCAACTTTCCTGCTTTCGCTTTTGTTTTTGACATTGAGACATGTATGTTATCTTTATACCATACATCATTTTATACACCAACACAATGTGTCCTCATTAATCTGTATCTATAATCTATATTAGAATTTATATGAAAGGGCCAAGCTTTGTGTACCTTGAAGCTAAAAGACTATACCACGGTCATGTTGAAATTAATATCCAAGTATAAATGAGAATTTTTGTTTCAGTATGAATATATGGCAATGCATGCAAACTTGCACATAAAACAATCATGTCAATGTTAAATCAGTTCTATAAAGACATTTCACCTTGTTTGCAGTTTGGATGTAAGTGGAGTAACTACTGTGTAAGTGATAAAATCAGGTACTTTTTAGTATTTCCCAACAGTAGCACTCTTTGTCCTCATAAGTAAGAGGAGCATTGCTTCACATTTCAGCACCTTCATTGTTTCACAAAAATGGAAAATTTATAAATGAATCGTTTGGGATGTGGATGAACTTGTCATAGGTTTTGTCCAGTTTATCACTGTCAGGAAGCTGACGTTGGTTTTACAGGGAGTGTGAGAATTTATCTTGACTCAAATCGTGTCCTGTTTTTTTTTTTTTATTTGTGGTTTTTTTTTGTTTGTTTTTTTTTTTGGCTCAACTCAGGCGGACTTCCCCACGGTGATAGGTGTGACCCTTGACCGAGAGGATGGCAGCACACCCATGGAGACAGATGGTGACAAGGGCAAGCAGAGCGGCACCACCTATTACATTGATACCAACCAGCTGAGGGTACCCAGAGAGAACATGGAGGTCATGTCTCCTCTCAAGAATGGCATGAGTGAGTGTTTGGTTGATGTGTATTCTTAACACTAACTAAAATCAAAAGACCATTTTTGTTTCTTTGCTGCTGCGTCCTTTGTTGTGGTGAATAATGAGCGGATGGAAATATCACATACATGAAGAATTTGGTTTATATTCAGATACTGTGGACTGACTAGGATGCTTCTAAATTTTTCTACTATTTATACACAGTGCTGAGAAAGGATTCATATGGGCTGTAAATATGAACATACATGGGTTGTTAGTCAGTGTACAATCATGTTTTTCTTGTGGTTTGTCACTTAAACTCAGCTATGAATATTATTAACCCCCATCTGCTTGATCCATATTCATAATTAGACTATTTTGGTCTCACGACCGACTTTGGCAATGAACTTGTCATACCCCTGAATGATGTATAGTTGACTACTGATCATCATGAATGTTAATGAGATTATTTGAAAACCAAAGCAACTCATTATAATGAGCACTCCCATCTAGTGTCCTCTGGATCAGGGGCAAGCCCTTGTCCATCTTGGGTTCAATGCCCTTATAGGCTGCCAGTGTTTATATTTTCCTTCCCTAATATGTACTACCCAAAGCCAGATATGGGACACATGCCCAGAGCTGTCCTTGGTACTTAAGAGCTGAATTGGATTGCTTTTTGGAAATTTTAAACGAGCTGATCCAATTATTGGGGTCTACTATTTCTTGATTTATTTTCCATTTTCTTTCATTGTTGTGTGTGGAGGTTTTTTTTTCATCACAGCCATTCAACATTATTTAGCTAAATCATTTTGTGTTTCTCAGTTTGAAGAAAAAAGGGCTGCAGATAATTGTTACCTACATAATGGATGAATCTGTTTATAATAGAACAAAAACTAAATTCAGAAAATTGTGAAGAATGCCCATTACAGTTTATCAGTTATGATTTGTCCAATAGTCCAGAATTCAAATGATTTAAATGATATGCCAATCCTCACATTAGTAAAACAGCTCTGGTGGAGGTCTGGAAGTTTGTTTTCACTAAATGACAGTAATCAATTAATGAATGTGTTGTGTAGAATTAAAATGAATAATCAATCAGTCAGTCGAGAGAAGGTTATTCTGCAACTATTTTGATAACCGATTAATGGTTTCAGTCATCTTTCATAAAAAAAATTCCAAACATTTGTTAGTTTGTGCTCATCCATAGGGATGATTTGCTGCTTTTCACTTTTTATAAAATTGTAAGCTGAAGATCTTTTGGTTTAAGACTATTGGTCAGACAAAACAAGCAATTTTGATATTGTGATGGGCATTTTATCGCTATTTTATTTTGACTGTTTTGCTCATTAAGTGATTAAATGTATTACCCGAGAATATAATAGGCATATTAATTGACGATGACAATAATGTTGAGCTCTAGCCCTTTAGTTCTGTCAACTGACTTTAAGTAATCCACTAATTGTTTCAGCAATAGTCAAAACAGTTTAAGCCTAAATTCTCTGAACGTTATCCATGACAACTGCCAAATTTTGAAGGTATGTTTGATTTCTGTCACCTCAGAAGTACTGGCAGCAGTGGATGTATAACAAGCGCTCTGGTGCTCTGACCTAGCTGATGAATCTCATCAGAATCTGGTCCAGTGGAGTTTGGCTGTGAAACTATTTAGAGATGAGTGTGACACCAATCTTAATTAAGCAGAACAACATCGTGGGACCACAGGCTCCCTCAGCGCGACGACCTGGAACATTGATGCCTGGTGCTCAAATTATTATCTAAAAAAGCTCATCATCGCTCTATTTTCTCCACCATTTGACCCAGCAATAATGAGGATGAAAGATACATGATTTTTGTGATGCTGAGTTTTTTTTTTTTGTCAGCCTATGTAACTGCCATGTGCATCAATCAGTCAGTCGACAGTATATTAACCCAAAAAAAGTTATAATCAGTTAATTGTTTTTTTTTTTTCAACAGAAATGCTAAATCTTTACTGGTTTCACCCTCTTGCAAGTTTTTCTTTGCCATAAATGATTCAATAAACTGACTAATCTTGAGTTTTGGACTGTTGGTCCTTTTGCTGTAGGAAATTTTATTGAGTATCATTATTTATTGACAAAATGAAAAACTGATAACTTGAGACAATGATGCAGATGGATCAATAATAAAAACAATCCTTAGTTGCAGCCGTAGAAAAATATTTTATCTAGGTTTCTGCCAGTAACCGCACACCAGTTCCCAAAACTAGGGGATCTGAAAAACTTAGGCTAGCTCATGGTTGTTCTCCCCTCTGTTTTAGCCAAAAATAGCAAATCAGCAGTAATTTCACATTTTCTTTTTTCTGTTTACAGTTGAAGACTGGGACAGTTTCCAGGCCATTTTGGATCACACCTACAAGATGCACTTCAAGTCTGAACCGAGTCTGCATCCAGTGCTCATGTCAGAAGCATCGGTGAGTGAGCTTTTGTTCAAGTGGAACAACACGGGCTACATCTTTTGTAATTGTACAAATGTCATACTCATCCAGTTTGAAACCGAACATCAGATCGTTTGTTTTCTCAAAAAGTTACTAAGGTGGCGTGAGGAAAGGATTAGAAAGTCCACTGAAGTCCAATAAAGAGTGTCTCTTGATGGTCTTCTCATCACCTCATGGAGATATGTATAAACTTGTGTTGTCCTGACAATGTTTTTTTTTGTGTGTGTGGGTTAACTTCTGTTTCATGTCTGCAGTGGAACACAAGAGCGAAACGGGAGAAACTAACAGAGCTGATGTTTGAGCATTACAACATTCCTGCCTTCTTCCTCTGCAAATCAGCTGTGCTATCTGCGTATCCTTCACTGTTTCATTCCATCCAGAAAGGCATGATATAAGTCATTTAACAGTCCCTCTACTGTTTGATAATAATACAGATTCTCATATGAAAAGTTAATGGAATAAATGTTGAACTGTGTTACATTTCCTTTACTCTGAGTTTCTAAGCTTTGCAAATGGGCGGTCTACGGGCTTGGTCCTTGACAGCGGAGCCACACACACCACAGCTATTCCAGTACATGATGGCTACGTTCTGCAGCAAGGTAAAGAAAAATTTATTAATAAATAAGTTTACTCTCTACTTGCAGGTTTATCTTAGCTAACATCTAAACCAGGTGAGAATATGACACTTGGAGGGGGATTAATAGTCTTGCATCCTCCATTGATGCAGGTGTTGCTATCTTACTATTTATGTTGCCATCTGCTGGTTGGAGCAAGAATCTCAAATATACCAGTCGACCCAACTGTTGCTACAAATGTTCAGTCCTTACAAGCTTCTGTTACAATTGTTGGACCAGAGGAATTCACATGAACAATGGATTTTGTAAACCCCATGGTCGGGTTGTAGAACAGTAGTGACATGATCTAAGATACAAAGCTTTCTGAGTCAGAGCTGCAGTGAAACAAAAATAGAAGAGTGATTCAGGGGGTTAAAGAGATGGTAATCATTAAGGGCACAGTTATGGTCATGGTTATGCATCAAGCTGAGCAAGTTTAAACAGAGTGTCGAGTTCTTTTATTATAAGTAAACATCGCGGTGATGTACTGCGTTCCTTTTTGAATCTGAGTCATGTGTTTTTCATTCTCCCTGACAGGCATCGTCAAGTCCCCTCTGGCTGGAGATTTCATGAGCATGCAGTGTCGGGAGTTGTTCCAGGAGTTAAATGTTGAAATAATCCCTCCGTATATGATTGCATCAAAGGTGAGATCTGCTCAAGTCAAACAACCATTGCTCATTTTTCAAATCCCTCATTTTAGTGCATAGGGGTGGAATGACATATTTAGAAGTAAGTACACCAGTACTGTTTTTTGTCATTACAGGATGCAGTGCGTGAAGGAGCCCCTGCCAGCTGGAAGAAAAAGGAGAAATTACCTCAAGTCACCCGCTCATGGCACAACTACATGTGTAATGTAAGCACTGAACTCTTCCATGGCTACAATCGAGATCATAAACCCCGTTATGTTAAGCTTGCAGTAGAGTTCTCTTTTTGTGGGTACATATTTTATTTTGATGAATGTGTGTCATCTAGTTTTTCTTACTCTTTGCAGTGTGTGATCCAGGACTTCCAGGCTTCTGTGCTGCAGGTGTCAGACTCTCCATATGATGAACAGTGAGAGTTATTTGCCTTATGTAATATGAGCGTGTCCATTACTCAGATGTTTCTACCCCCTGATCAATAGTAACACACAAATTCAAGCCTTTGTCGGCACAAGAAAAGGACTGGTGCAGTTTGTAGTCCCAAAACCTGAGAGTACATGAACCATACTTTCCCATAAATCAGTACTTCTTCACATGGTTGTCAGTCTAGGCAAATAATAATGGAGTTCTGAGTTCATCTAAACATTACTGGTGTGTGGGAGCTTTATCAGCCCGTCATGGTTTGTTTTACAGGAATGACCAGCTTTATGTACAATACCCTTTACATAATCTTCAAACTCCTGTGGGGGTTTGCACACTAAAATACAATAATTGTATGAGCTGTAGAAATGTTAGTTTGACCTTAAAGACCTAACTCACAGGCAACCCTTCCTCTTCTTTCAACAGAGTTGCTGCACAGATGCCCACAGTGCACTATGAGCTGCCCAACGGCTACAACTGTGACTTTGGGGCTGAGAGGCTGAAGATCCCAGAGGGTTTGTTTGACCCCTCTAATGCCAAGGTGTGTGCTCCATTAGTCCAAGTTCAGTAGTGGAACTAATATAGCAGCCACAGCCATAATGATAAAAAAAAAGTATCACTGGTCCAAATAAAGATGGACTGAAGTGTTATGAAAAGTGTGTTCAGTTTACAAATGCATGGCTCACTAATGGATTATGAATCAGTTTGAAAGTGCAATGTAACATTTCTGTTTGTTCTGATTACATCAGGGCCTGTCTGGAAACACCATGTTAGGAGTTGGCCACGTAGTGACGACCAGTGTAGGAATGTGTGACATTGACATCCGACCGGTAAATATCAAGATGTTGTAAACATGGGTTTTAATTTTTATGCTGGCTGTTTACTGTTCTTTTCGATACTCAGTTTAGCTCAATGAATTTCAAATGATTGAAAGGTAAAAGTATCTTGCTCTAAATGTTTTTGAAGATAAATTTTTGCCTCACTTATAGGGATTTTAAGGTCAGCTTTGCAGCCTAAAATGCTTAAATACTGTTAGACAAGTTATTTACACTACCTTGCATTTTTATTTATTTGTTCTGCTCAAGCCATTTAGCCCGTAGCTGAATGCAACACCCCTTCTTTGGGGAGTTCTGACAACAAATCACTATCTGAGGTGCTTGTGGACAGGGCTCACAGAGGCAAACTGGGTACCCCAAAATGTATAGTTACAACTCTTGGTGATACAATATCTCCAGAAATGCGTACATTGTCAAAGTGTTAATGTGTTGGTAGCACTTCAATTTTACTGCTCAATCCTCAGCATGTATTTAAAAACAAACACTCCTTTGCTGTGCTTTAGGGTTTGTATGGCAGCGTGGTGGTGACTGGAGGAAACACACTCATTCAGGGCTTCACTGACCGACTGAACAGAGAACTGTCCCAGAAAACCCCTCCTGTGAGTTAATACCACTACTTCATACATATATAATATTGTTATCTTAGTTTTTGAAAATGGATACACTGCAAATTCAAATTAATGACCTGTTCTTTTTGTAATCTTAATCCCTACAGTTCTCTAAAAATAAACAAAAACGTCACTGAACACTTGTGTTTGCCTTTGATTTGCAGAGCATGAGGCTGAAGCTGATTGCCAACAACACGACAGTGGAGCGTCGGTTCAGTGCATGGATAGGGGGCTCCATCCTGGCATCACTTGTAAGTACACACAGCAGTTCAAATTGTATTATGAGTATGTACCAAATTTAAAAAAAAGAAAAAAAGTTTTTGTTTTGTTTTTTTTTTTTTAACCTATTTGACAGCAGTCATTGAGAGAAAACAGACATGACCACATACTGATGGGATTTAAAACAGCCCCAGAGCTGGTGATTTGTCTCTTGGACCATCAAGCTGCCACTAGTTTACATTTTTCACAATAAGGGCAAAATGTCTGCACAGGAGCATCATAGGATTAATACCCAAAGATTTGGAGGGCAGTTTTCCTTTTTTTCTACTCTATTTTATATCTTTGGAGTATTACCTAAGTGCATTCTGCTTTTTTGGTAGTTTCCTTTTTTTTAAATTGAAATTGTTTTTCTGTTATGTGTAGGTTATTTTTAAAGTTTTCCTTAAACATTTGGCCCCATGTACATGAAATCTCATAAAAGCAAAGGCAAAATGTGTGGGAACTGTTTACGTTGACACATCCACTTTTCTTGACAGCTTTGTCTTTAGTTATGTGCTTGTATTCCAGACCAATTATATTCCCACCTCTGTTATTTTCATTCTGATTTCATCTTTATGGTAATGAGGATTTGTTCAAATAAAACCATATTTTCTCGGTTTGCCAGGGAACCTTCCAGCAAATGTGGATCTCCAAACAGGAGTATGAGGAGGGAGGAAAGCAGTGTGTAGACAGGAAGTGCCCTTGATTTTACACCGAACCATTCCCCCCACCCTGTCACTGTCTTTGCCACAAGCTCAGCATCACCAGTCCTTCACCTCTGACCCCAGACTCAGGAACACCTATGGAAGATCGCTTGTTTTGTATGATTTGTTTTTAATACTGAGTTTGTCCATATGCCTGTCTGGGATTTACTTCAGACAAAACATCTACAATACAAACTGTCACTATGAAGAAATGGGATTTAAGTTACTTTGTTTATGTCATAAGTCAGTCTGTTGCCTTATCTTCAGATTGTTGGTGATTGGTGGAAACCTCGCATCTTCCAAAAGTCAATTTTTAATCAGCATGCGCTGCAGGTCCTTCAGTCAAATTTCTAATCACACTGGGGAAAACAACATGAACTCAAAATTGTCATGCAAGGTTTCTGCAGAACACAGACAAGGTAAAAGTGTTTTTTAGGATGTAGGAACAACCTTACGGTTTGGGGTGAACAGTGTCCTATGTTCATGGGCCTTTCTTTTTGTTTAGTAAATAAACTCTTGATAGGCAAAGGCCAGTCAGTTTGTGCCTGTGCTTACTGGTGTGAGTGTCAACTCAAATAAACCTGTATTTAATTTTCTCTTTTGCTTATCATTGGCTACATATGGTCTTTTAAAAATAAAATCCTTTTTTGTTAAATGATTTCTGAACTGATTTTTCTTGATAAAATTGTAATATCCTGCTTTTACACAAACAGAACTGCGATTATTTTTACTTGTACAGAAGCATGGTATGTGTTTGACATGAAAGCTATATTATAAGTTATTCTTACACAAAACATTCTGAGAACAACCCCACTCAATATTAGGTATGTTTTAATAACAAATATGAATACAGTGACCAAAACATTTAAGGGTGATGTAGCATAATTTCTTGCAGAATAGAATAAACCCGTACATTACACTGATAAGTGTTTTAGACCAACTTCAACTATTTTGATGTACATGATACAGGCTGCCACTTCTGAAATAAAATGTGGAGAGGGCCTTGGGTCTGGACAAATGTGAGGAGTACAGGGGTCGGAAAATGATCAACACAATTAGAGCCTGAAATTTCATGGTGAGGAAGCCTTCATCTTAGGAAACTTGTCCTTTAGTTTGGCCTCAGCTTCCTTCTTTGACTTTTCTTTCCTGGCCTTTCCCCGAAGGTGCTTCTCTACACGCAGCCTGCAAGGAAAAAGTGTGAACAGGGAAAGAGAAAAATAAATTCTTGAAGAGAACAGAAATTTTATGTCACCTAACTCAGGGTTGCATTCTCCATAGACAACACCTTTCATTCAAAATTAAATGTGTGCCATACTGTATCTTACCTTATGTGTGGCTGGACAAACTTAGGTGTGTAGAACCTCTTTCGCTTGTATCTTTTATTCATGTACCAAGGAATTGCATACTCTTTGAATCGATACCTGAGGCAAAGAAAAAAAAAGTATGTTAATGAGTGGTGTCACTACCCACAGTTCATTTTCTAAAGCCTGACCCTTTAAAAAATAATATTCATATTACAGAACAACTACTCAAGGTCTAATAGAAGCTTTGCCTCCAGCCAAAGTAGTTTTGTCAAAATCCAGGGTTTGAATCGTAGTGGTTTTCATGAATGTAAATCTGACCTCAGCCGATAAATATGCAAGTGTTTTTTAAGTGTCGGTCGCAGACTCAAACATGTCTAAAAAAAACCTGGGACAAAGTGTGTCGGCCTATACACGTCAATATCCACTCAAAACTTGATTGAATTAAAAAGTATAATTAAAAGTTGGATATTTCTCTACATGTATGTGTGGCATGATATATACAAAGACTTGGCCCTCACCAGTAGACGTATCCAAATATGTTTCTCCTCCAGGCTCCTGGTCTGCCTTTTTCCTGTCCTGTCTGCAGCAGGCGCAGCGCGGTCTCTCTCTCATTCACCACTGTCTCCAGCCTGATCATGGACCGCTCAATCTGGAAAGAGAAAGACTGCAAGTACAAACCATGCGTCCCACCTAGCTCTGTCAAAACCGAGCCAGAGCTGATTTGTGTCGCATATAATTCACTATTTTTATTAGAGGTAGAGGTGTCAGGTGAAGGTCATACCAACCTTCCTTATTCTTTCTGGACTTGGCATTTGAACCCTTTGCCTTCTTGCTTCCTGCTCAAGTGTCAGCAGCATGTTCTTTTCTTTCAACAACACATACCTGAGATAGAACCAGAGTGTCACTCACAGTGGACTAATCTTCATATAGTTTGAAGCAGTAGTGTAATGTTGTAATCCCTTACCAGAGTTTGTGCAAATCCTCGTTGCTCTTTGTCCTCAGATGTTTTGCAGTCCACGGTGCACCTACAAATTTATGACAGATGGAAACAGTATGAAAACCACCATCATGAGCAACTACAACTGTACTATAGCAACATTATAATTCAAATGCCTTTTCCCACTCTGGTCTTGGGTATGATTTGCTCAAAATTTTGTGCTATACATTCTAGCGCCAAACTCCTGTCATTCTTAAGATTTCTCTAAAAAAAACTCAGCACGATTGTTTCTCACTATGTCTATTTTGAAGCTGATCCCCATCCAGACACTAATTTGAATTTTCTAATAATGTTCTTTTTCCTAAAACTACAAGCACCCGTGCAACCACAAAGGAGGCATGAGCTCTCTGAGTGCTGTAATACCTGACTTCACATTGGTCTCTCCCCAGTTCTCAGGGAGGTCAAAGAACTCTTCCAGTCCTCTCCTGCTGATGGACGTGTGCAGAGCTCGACACTGACCCACAGAGCTGAGGGGACTGCACCATGACGGGGAAAGGAGTGGAGACTTCTCCCTGGTGAGAAAAAATAAACTCATGTAGTTAACACAGGGATAATCCACCCTGAACTGCATTTAACATGTGTTGTCTTTCATTTTGCACAGCGGGGTTTTAAAAATTGTGAATTGGAAGTGTCTTTTTCAATGAGCACCACAGAAGCTGAGAGACAAATCCTGAAGCAGGCGCATTATAGTTTCTCTTAAGATGCTTCATCTTTTCCTAACTTATTCACGTCGTCCTCTCATTGTGCTGAAGAATAATTTCAGTGCTTGTTTCTCAGTATCAAAAAAATTACAGACAAGTATGTAATCATTTATGGAAACCCAATACTAGGATACTGTTATGGTTGTAAATTTAAAAAGGTAATAGCAGTTGGTAATGAGGAGCTTCTTCACAGTTGTCAAAAAAGGTCTGGGAAGAGTTTACTAAATTATTGAGTTATGATCTTCAGATAAAAGGAGGATCCCTATACAGAAATCTAAATTGGACATCTGAAGTTCTTGAGAAACACTGAGATAAGCTTATTATGCAATCTTACAATCCATCCCTATACTACAGGAAATAAATCAAGGGGATATAAGGTTTCCTTTAATATCCAGCTCATTTCAATTCAGCTTTATTTATCCCTGCAAGGGCAACTGTTTGCAGCAGGGGATACCCACATACATAAAAAAAACTATAAATATGACAAAATATCACAAACAATCTGAAATGATGCACAAAGTGATGGGGCATTAACAATAATAAAAATACACATATTAATACACTTAGAAACTGTCTGGAAAAAAACAACAACACAACAGTGTATCCGGGAGCGTCTTAAAATTACTCTGGAGCTTTCAGATTAGTCTTCATGCGGTGACTTCTTTTTCTACGGCTCAGCAAACACCGCATTTTACAACCAGGCTGCGAAAACATCACGTATTGATACCAAGTATTCGTCGACAGCCACACGGCGACCGGACGCACAACACACGAGCCTGAGCCCGAAGCCCCAATGTCGTGGACGGTGTCCGCGGGTCGACTCTACCGTCGCTTCGTGGTCACATAACCGCGTCCCGTCGCAGCCGTCTCTTACCCGTAAAGACGATCCTGGCATTTGGTCACATCGGCCGCACATTGCTGCGCTTTTATCACTGAAGTTATCCTACAGACGTTTTGAAACCGCTTGCAAAGAGTCGAAACGCGTCCTGCTGCTGAGGACGCCGCCATCTTTGCTGTAGTCCTTCCTACAGTACCCGACATGCATTTCTCTCTCTCTCTCTCTCTCTTTTATGAACAACAAATATATATTTTTTTAATTTTCACGTGATTAATGTAAAGAATATTTACATCATAACGTTATAAACGCAGACTATAGATTAAACGATAAACCTGAATCAAAAAGCAGCTACTCCGACGAAGCTGAAGTCAGCTTTCGATTCGGAGGTTAAGGGCGAAGTTAAAGGAAAATTAAAAGGCCCCATTGATCGGTCATAGATCCACTTATCGTTTTGTGAGGGTGTTTGACATTATAGTTAAAGCCTTGACTCAGTTTGAAATCCGGTCTCAGACTTGTGAAATCCTTATTATGTTTGTGAAATCATAAATAATAATAATAATAATAATAATAATAATAATAATAATAATAATAATAATAATAATAATAATAATAATAATAATAATAAAAACACACATAACATCGATATGTGTTGATTTCGATTTAGATCTGGTCTAATGTAATGTGCATGGGGGGGAGTGTTTATGAAATCGACATTGTTTTGTGTTTTCAACAATAGCATGAAGGTTTCATAAATCTGAAACTGTGTTTTTAAACATCTATAGCTGCTCTCGGTTAATAGAGTCCGGATGCGACAGGTCAAGGTAAAGTGGCTTTTGATCTAGACCTGGTATGATATAGTCTAGATGGGGGACAAAAAGCTGTAATGTTGACACTTTTTGTGTTATTGTGCATAGAATAAAGGTTTCCCTAATCTGAAGATGTGTTTTTAAGTTTTTAAAGTCTCTGATTTACTGTAGTCCCGATTTGACAGGTCCAGGTAAAGTGGTTTTTAATCTCGACTAATCTGTGGTCTAGTTGCGGGTTGGATTAGCAACAATTGTCCTTTTTTGTGTTCTCACAGAGAGGAAAAAAAAAAGTTTAACAAATCTGTGTTTTTAACAGACCTTGTCTTCTCTAAATCCAGACCAGGGTTTCGTTCGGGTGGTTTTTGAACCAGATCCGCCGAATCTGAAGCTAACTTCGGCGTCGTCTCCCCCCCCCCTGCCCTCAGTAAAGATGGCGGATTCGGCGTCACCTCGTCGTTAACGTGTCACAGCGCGCGTTGCCGGGCGGTCTTCCCACAGTAGCAATGGTGGGCATGAGCGTTCTCAGGTCCGCCGCTGCCTTTGCAGCCAGACTGAGTCCTCTGAAACCTGGAAATACTGCGGCAAATTTACTAACTCGAACCATCCCGAGGACAGATAAAGGTAAGAGACGACCGGTCGCTCGAAAGAGGCAGAAGTTTGACCCCGAAAGCGGCCGTCTCCTCCGTTGACCTTGCGCAGAGGCTTGTTAGCCTGCTAACATGAGCTAGCTAGCAACGTTTGTCCTGCTGTCAACCTAGCGTCAAAACAGTAACTTTATAGGTACAGATATCTGCTCACTCTTCTCTAATCCCTACAAGTGTTTTTGTTTTTTTTTCTTTACCTTATTTTCAATTGGAAGTGGTATTCGAAAACCGAAACAATAGTTGTTTAACAGGGTTTGAATGATAATTGACTTTACAGTATAATAATGTCATGTCACAACTCTTATGAAAAATATTTGGATTTGCTGTTTTTCTGTTGAAATACATTTAACATCTACCGATTTCTGTAACGGCTTGAAAACCGAAATACTTAACGAAATCTGTGTGTTTGGCAGTTGTGGAATTGTATTGTAGTTAAACCTTTTGAAGGCATTCGACTCCATTGGATACACATTCAACATATAACCATATGATGCTGTAAACATTAGTAAATCTTGTAACATGCTGATATCAAGGCAGAAGTGTAATAATGAGCGGAATAATAATTTTGCCCACCCACAGATGAATAACAGGAAACTGAGGGATGATCTGCAGTAATGCAGATATAATGAGGCACTGATTGTGCCTTTTACTCACATTAAACAGCCATATAAATTCTGAACACTGTCATTAACCTCTGAAATCAGGAAAAATTTAATTTACATGACATTAAATCAACAACTGTCACTGTCTCTAGTCTCATGTCATGATATCCACATGTCAGTGTAGCACCAAAATTTAAATGGTCTGGTCATCACAACATCCTTTGTCTTGTTTTACAGTGGCCATCCGTTGGGGTCATGGAAAGAAAATGTTTGTCATCAAACCCTCTGACTACTATGACAGGAGATTCCTGCGCTTATTAGTGAGTAGTGGAACACCATTTCATTTATTGACCATAATCACTGACTGAGTCCAAGGATGGGAGCTGTGGTGTGTAGATAGTAGGATCAATCGCAGCAGCAGTCAGGCTTTGAAAACAGCTGCGTGTCTGTAGCAGGACACTGAAATGGAGCCCTGCTGTAGCTGCTCAGACAAGGATACCAATAATCTGTACTATAATGCCCCCCTCCACCAAAAGGTCTTTAAAGTTGTATCCTTAAGGTGCCCACATTACAATTAAAAACTATTGAAATTAACTTTTGAATCCACCTGTTAAATAACATGCACATTATTGCTCTTACTTTAGAGCACGTTTGTGCCTGCTCATGCCACTTATATTTCATACATCAAGATGCACTAGGACAGATTACTTACATTACATAGAGCAATTAGTGAGCAATGCAAATATCAAACAAAGTGGACAAAATTTAGGAAAACATTTAGGTTTGCTTCGTTAGGGCTCCAGACTTGGACACCACTCATCCAGAACAACAGCAGAAGTTTCTGGATGTAATTTTTTTCTTCTAATTTTTATTCCCAGCAATATTACATCCTGCTGACTGGTGTTCCTGTGGCTGTCATCGTCACATTCGTGAATGTCTTCTTCGGTAAGTGAGCATATTTCATGAAGTTTTGTTCTGTGTTGTAGAGCTTTATTTGGATTAGTTGATTATATTTGGTCAGTTAAGGATGTGATTAATTGAATATCTAAAAGAAAAGTTTCTTTCAATTGAACTTGAGTGTGATTGTGTTGTGAAGGTGAGGCAGAGCTGGCTGAAATTCCTGAGGGCTATGAACCTGAGCATTGGGAGTACTACAAGGTATGTGGCCAGCTAGAAATGGTTTTGGTGGTATTATTGTTTATCAGGTGATAAATATAGTCATGCAAAAGGATCCTTTAAAATTTAGTAGCGTGGATGTGAGCATATCATGACGTCACAGATATGACTGTGATTCTAAGATTTAAATAATGACCAATACATCACATGATCAGACTGATAGAGGAGTTGTTGATAACCCTATACTTTGTTTGCATCAAATACTTTATGCTATAATCAAAAATTAAAAAGTGCTTTTTCCTTGTTTGTTTTTTTATTTTTCCCTGTCACTGCAGCACCCCATCACCAGGTGGATTGCACGGAACTTCTGTGATTCCCCAGTGAAGGACTATGAAAAGATGCTGGCAGCAATCCAGATTGAGAAAGAGAAGGCAGACATGAGGTGAGCGTTGGTACTGGTGTTTGTTACGTCTCAGAGTCTGTCCTGCTGTCATGTTACATGACTGAGTGCAGTTGTGCTTCAGTGGCAAAAAGATGTTTTTGACTGCCCTTAAACTTCAGCAGTGACACAAATACACAGATGCTCAAATTTATTTTGAGCAAAAAGAGAGCCGATCCTCTCTTTCCTTGAAGAAAAACAATTGTTTGGCAAATTGACGAGTTAACAACCAACCGTGTAACAGAGTTGCATAATGCAGCATTACTGCACCATTGCATTATTGCTCTGTCCAGAGATCGATCCAGTAATGCTGTAACATTTTCCTACTTCTAACTAACAAAATAACAAACACAGCAACACAGCTTTCCAAGAGTTAAATGGTAATAGCCAGATTCTTTTGCATGTTTGATTTGTGAATGTCTGTCTCACAAATAAAGGATGAAACAGAACGTGCCTAAAAAGAAAAATATAATCAGTGCCAGCTTACAAACCTCAAGTCTGAATGCCCATTTGCACTGACGCATCGAGCCAGCAGACTGACAAGTTTTGGCCCTACCACAGGTGGTTTGGTGTTGTTGAAGAATGTTTTTTTTGTTGTTTGTTTTTTTGGAAACAGATCTCTCTCGGATATACTTTGCATTGAAGCAATGTGTTTGAGGAGTTTTGTCTGTGGTTGTTAGAAGGGCTGCAATATCCATTTGCTCAATCATAAGTCTGTTATTCTATGCTTCTGGCTCTAAATCATAATCAGTTTGTCTTAAAATGCAGTTCTGCTAATAAATAACATGTTTGTGACACATCAAATGTATTTGTTATGCACAACACCGAATATAACGCAATGTTCCTTATCAAATACATACACAGTACAGTATAACTCCAGACACATGCAAACTGTGGCCAGAAAATGTAGTGCACTGTAAAGACAAGCATATATCATGACCCTTGACATAGTATGCAGAGGTCATCTGTAATTTATTACTGAAAGAGTAATTATCATAGTACTTCACCGCAGTCGCAACAGGGACTACAATGAGGCTAGTGACAGCTCCATGCTGAAAGAGGAGTGTCAGCCTCTTGATGCATCAACCTGGAAAAATTCAGCACTCCTCAACTTGATGAAATAAAGTCTGTCAGTAATCAACCTCTAGTTTCTGTTACTTTTCATTCAGCAAATTCTAGGTAGACGTGCTCATCATGTAATTGTGGAACCATCTTTTTTTATGTTGGTCCAAAATTAAGACTGTAACCCTGCTTGAAGCACACAGAGAGCATTATAGTTAAAGGAAATGCTCAAATCCTGTCTATAGACACTTGAGCACAAAACAGGATTGGAATAAATGTGGGCACTGGCAATGTACACAACACAATCATGCTTAAAGATTCCAGATGGGTTTCTTTGTGAAACAAATTCTAGTTTATTCACGCAAGGATGTTAGTGAGATTTAGTGTGCGAGCAAAAAGGAAGCGCTTGTTTTCTTTACTCCTGGCTTGGTGAAAAGTGAGTGAGGGCTGTTGTAGCGATAGTCCAGGATTCACAGCTCTGTTGCTGAAGTATGACTTCATGAATTCACCGCCTGTTTTTTTGTTATGAACAGATTGACACAGCTTGAGGTGCGTCGACATATGAGGAACAAAGGAGATGGCCCCTGGTTCCATGTTGAGACCCTCAGCAAGGACCTGATTGACAACTGCCCCAAGTCATCACCTGACAATTAATCATAAAAAGAAAGACGTGTCTGCTGTCAGTACATCATTTGTACTGTTTGTACATTTTTTCCCTTCTTGCGTAAATAAAGTATCTATGTACTCTGATATACAATCTTACAATGTCTTCACTGGGTCCATGTTAAAAAAAACTGTGCTCATGTTTCCTTGATCCATCTATTTAAATTTTTGTAAATTAAGTTACATTGCTTGGAGGCTTGGAAGCATGATGGCTTGGTGCACAGCCAGTGCCTTACACCCAGAAAGTCTTTGGTTCGAATCCAGGGGCTCCAAGGTCCCCAACGCGTGGAGTCTGCATGTTTTACTTTGGTAAGTTACACCTTAACACTTGAATACCAAGTAGTGGCCCCATATTGAACAGATCACACCTGTATACACTCCCATCCGTAAGGAAACTGGCAGACAATACATCGATCTGTCGACAAAGAAACACTCCTGGTTTTGTGGATCCACAACCGTTACTTATTATATTTTTTTTGCAATTAAGGAAAGCGTCCACCTGGTGGCAGAGCTGTGCAGACCAGATGAGAGCTGGACAAAAGGCCTCTTAACTGGTGTGTGTAAGGTGGTTACTGAAATCACATATTGGGCAAGATGCGAGAAATAACTTTATATATATATATATAATTAATTTATTATAAACGCAAAATTGCTCCCGAAATGTGAAATTTAATGTACAGTGACCTCCACAACAACCCCCTCCCCATTTTATCTATTCATTTACATCTAGTTTATTAATCATTTCACTGTTTACCATTTTATCTCTAAAATCTGCTGCCGGGTGATGCGGAGCTTTGGCGTGCATGTAAATCGCCGCATCCAGGAGCCATTAAAAGCGGCCGATCGCGGCGCTTTCGCCGGACCCGGGGGAGGGAACCGCGCCGTAGTAAGTGCGGGCGGCTTTATGAATCATCCCCGGCGGTGGGAGGGGCTCTTCGGGTAAAACATCCCCGCGTCCGGAGCGGCGTCACCGGTCAACACGGGCCGTGTAATTTCTGCGCAGGTCAAAGCCTTTTTCTTTTTTTTCTTTTTTGCAAGGAAAAAAAAAAAGAAAAAGCAAAAGAAAAACAACATTAGCCTTCATGCCCTCAGCTTCACCGCCCGTGTAGCCGCCGGCCTCCACCGGCCGCCCTCCTCCTCCTCCTCCTCCTCCTCCTCCTCCTCCTCCTCCTCCTCCTCCTCCCTCGTCATTTTATTTTTGTGTTTTTTAGCGTCACATCCCCCCCCTTGGCCGGAGGAATGTAGCGACGGAGCGCTTTAAAAATAGCATCCTCTCCTCTGAAAGCGCTGCCCCGGTGGCTCCGCCGCACTGTGGTGCCAGAAGCAGGAATGCGAAGATGGCTGCAGACCTAGGAGAGCTGCTGGTGCCGTACATGCCCACCATCAGGGTCCCGAGGACCGGAGACAGGGTCTTCAAGAGCGAGTGCGCCTTCTCCTTCGACTCTCCCGTGAGTGTGCCCGTCCCCGGCCCCTCCTATCCAACCTCCCCCACCCCCTCCTCCCTCTCTCCCTCTCTCCAACACCGCCGGAGACGCACACACGCACATATACATATACGCTCGCACCTGGACGTGAGCGCGGTGTCCGGGGACGGGGGATGTGCGCGGCGGGCGGGCCGACGGTTCCGCTTCGGCTCGGCGCAGAGACACGCGTGGATCGGCCCCGACGCCTCCCTCTCTCCCTCTCTCGCTCCGTGCGTGTGCATGCGTGAGTGTGCGCGCGTCTGTCCACCTTGAAAGGGAAACAAACAATTAGAGGTTGTTTACATCTCAGGAGGGAGAGAGACAGAGGGAGAGAGGGAGAGAGAGAGAGAGATGGATGCAGGGATGCGAGGGTTTCCCTTTGTGCGGGGGGGGACCGGTTCAGGCCACGCTACCGCTTCAGCCGGTCCGGTCCGAACCAGCAAAAAGAGAAGCTAAACACACCTGCCTGGGCTTACCGTTAATTAGAAAAACAACAACAACAACAACAACAACAACAACAACAACAACAAAACCCCAACAGCTCTGCCAGAGGCGTGCGGCCGCTGTCGTGAGTGGTTCCGTACCCGACACCGTCTCTAACCGCGGGACCGTGTGAGTGAGCGGTACCTGGCTGGAGGTTGTCAGTATCACTCCCCCCATTCCCATCGCTACATGCTCACAACAGGGAATTTACAGGGTTTTATTTATTTCAATTCATGTTCTCTACGGCAGCAGGATAATGTGCACATGTTGACTTAAAATACGTTTTTACGCTCAGCAGCGAGCTGGTATTGAGCTTATATGTTATTGTGGGACTCAGGGTTTTGTCTGTAGATATAAACCGATTTTTGCCTTTTTTTTCATTTATTTTATCATTCTATCTTTTTCTGTGATCGAGACCAGTGAGACGGGTTCTCAAAACATATAGTATTTTTGACTTATACTGAATCTTAAATACCTGATGTCTGAATCTACACATTTGGACACAGAGTTCAACCTTTCCTGTCCTTGTAAAGACTTTTGACAGATATATGTGTATTTTGTTGTTGTTTTCTTTGCTCCAAACGCTTTCTTACAATTAAAACCTACTTTCTCAACTGAAACCGTTTTTAAAGGTGACTCAGCTGTCTGGAGTTCATCATGTTGGCCTGAAGACTGGTCTATTTTTATCCCTGCACTCTTGAAGCTCATATGTCACTCTGGGCCACTTAAAGGTTTATTTTTGGGGGGGGGGGGGTTGTGAGGCCTACACTGATTGCAGATGTTGGTTATTTTCAAAGGGGCATTCTTGATGTATTTTGTGTCTGAGAGTCCACGTGTGTGAAAGTGCGGGAGGGTTCTTCTGTCAGAAAAAAAAAACAACCATCATATGGAGGTCAATGTCCTTATCCTGCGTTTTTAAAAACAGCCCAAATGTGAACAACTGATCACTTGCCGATATGTTTTGAATGTGATTTTTAAACATGATCAAACATTGGTAACAAGTTGGTTCATGTCCTCAGTGCCAGTGAAAGAGATAATTCAATTTTCTTAGGCGTTCTTTGGTTTGAATGATGTGAAGAGGTAGCTTAGATTTACAGTAAGAACCAAACCGCGAGCATGTAAAGGTGAGATTTTTTTTTTTTTTTTTTTCTGGGGAAGAATGTTGGAACAGATTTTTGGCTCATTGACAAGGTGCAAAAATCCCTTCTTGAAAATGTGTTTGCAGATTCACTGGCACTTCTCTTGTACTCTGTAGGGTTAAATTTTAACTGAAATGTATCATGCTTATTGTGATGACAACCTGGTCCCTATTTTTACTATGGTAGACAACAGTAAATTTTATGTATAATATACAGTTTTAAGGGTTTTCAAAATATTACATTTGCTATTGTGTTAGTTTTTCCTCACCTCATTCTTCTATTCACCGTTGGTGTTTTCTTTCCTCTGCAGGAGTCTGAGGGAGGCCTGTATGTGTGTATGAACACATTCCTGGGCTTTGGACGAGAACATGTGGAGAGACATTATCGCAAAACAGGACAGAGTGTTTACATGCACCTCAAGCGACATGTCAAAGAGGTAAGTTTCCCACTGTGGGTAGTAGTTTTAGTGGGCACTGATTATTGACAGCACTTAGCAGCAGCAGTGGAATTGGAAGCAGTTGTAAAGAGCAGAAGTATTATCTTTGATTAAATAGTCCTTGTCAAATTACATTTATACAGGCCTTGGCAGTCAATAAAGCATAATACACAAAAGACAATGAGAGAGACATTAACGTGATAGATATTAGTTAGGATTAGAACAGAAAACTCAAAATATCTACAATAAACTGATTAAATCTCAATATTTATGAACTCCTCAAATGTAGCATTTTGTTTTTACCAGTTAGTTTCATTGTTCTGGCTGATTTTTTTTCCAGCCCCTCTGCTTCAGGCAGATCTCACTCGCTTCCAAATTTTATTCTAAATGTTCTATTTTAGCATGTGAAAACGTATATATTTCATAGTTTGTATTTTAAATATGCACAAAACATTATCACACTCTGAGAGGATCTGTGCCCTTGACCAATGGCTTATCCTAAACTTATCTGTTGTTCAACGACTCAACCGTCCCTGCTTTAGAGCGCAGTCCGCCCTGATGCTGACGCACCCCTAGGTTCTATTCCCTTTGACCAACAGATTACCCGAATCCCAACCGCCCAACTTCAGCAACTACTCTCATCCGTCTTGGAAGAACAGCAATTAAAGTATGTTAGTACCGGGCCAACGCACGAGTAACGTGCCGGTCTGTGCGTCACCTCTGGCTATCCAGTCCAAGCCAAGCAAAAGCAACTGTGATAGTTTCCTATTCATAACCCTATACAGCATTTCTAAGAAGTATGTAAATATGTAATTGATGCTTTCAAACACAATATAACAAAGTTGTTGGGACACACCAGTGTTTATTATGTGTTTGTTAACAACTATAACTCCACCTGTTGACACCCATGAGTGGAGGTTGTTGTATAAACAAACAACGAAAGATGATAGTGATGGCGACACACAGCGTTAATATTATGTCTTCAAAGCACAAGTCATAAATGCTGTTCATTAATAAGCAATCAAATATATCCCTATATCTGATTAAAAGTGTATAATAGTGTTGAAGGGTTTATTAAATGTTTGTATACCTCTAATAAATGCTTAAAAGGGTCATGATATGTTTTCAGTAACCAGGATTAGTTGATCCTTTACTACTTCACCCTTTGACTCAGTGTAATTCAACAACTGAAGAACCAATTGTTTTACATGCTGAAGTGCTTAAATGAAAATGTAAACTGAGTGTATTTAATTGTGTTCCCTGTAAATTGATGCAACATAAAAAATTACTCTTTAGTCTTAGAGTCTTTGATTTTTTTTGTGAAAAAGGGGAAAAAGTTAACATTATATTTGTTTGTGGCTGACACTTGATATGTTTCCAGCTCTGAATCACAACTCTTTCACAAACTTTCACAGTGTTCTGTTGGTAGATTTGTAAAATGGGAAATTCTTTTTTAGACAGGTTTTTCCGTTTCCTAAAAGCAATTCCTGAAAGTTTTCTTGAAGGACCTTGATGTTTTGGTTCTGATTGTGTTTTCAAACTGTAAAACTGCCAATTCAGTAATTAATAGTGGTTTCCAATGAAACCTTGAATATTTTTAGTCCATGCTGCTTACCTGAATGCAAAAATGTGAAATTTGTTAATAGGCAAGGATAAAATTCATCATATACAGGGAAAAATGTTTTTAATAATATATAAATGAAATAATGAATATTTACTTGGTTTAAATGGGATTCTCTTTTAGGATGATTCCCATAGTCCTTATAATTAGCATAAAATTACATAGTGCTTTCCAAGAAACCTTGAAAATTAATAGATGTTATGGATACCTAAAAATATAGTGTTATTGCTATATTTAAGTTACTTCTGATGATGTGCTAAATCCTCACAACTAAGTTTTTTTAGGTTTTAAGTAACAGATTCTGTTTGTGCGTGGGGTGGACAAAATAACAGGATCATCTTACAATATACTACATTCCACAACAACCACCCTACAACAATGTTGAGCCTGAGCTAGAAAGCTATTGATCTATTGATACAACTTTGTGGTCACTTTTGAAGTTTGTGGTGGTGTTGCTTTGGATTGCATTATATTGTAAGGTGTTTGTGTTTTGTTTTGTTTTTTTCATCCATTCTTGAATGTAAAAAAATAAGCTCAACGCAGAATTTTTGCTTTTATATGAAGAAGGCACACATGTACCCAAACAAGCCTCTCTTCTTTTAAAAGCTGATGGCGAGCAACAAAGGCCTGAGCTGCCGCTGTGTTTTCTCACTGGCTCTAATTGCCCCCAGATAAGCTGTGCTTTGTAAAGAGCTGCTATTTCCATGCCCGAATCTGGCCAGAAACAGCTGCTCACATTCTGCAGGCTCCCGTGTCTGCTGTTTTTTCCCATGAGTCCACTTGGTCTCCAGTGTGTCAGCATTCTCTGTCTTTCTGTCTGTCTGCCCGCCGTGTCCTCCTCCCCACCGAGTGAATGGGAAGCAGTCACCTGAACCTGATCGGACTGGACGGACACCAGTCGGCGGTACTGGGGTGTTTTGCTGCCCGTCCGTTATTTGGACTCATGGCCTTTGTGAGGTCACTGACAAAGTGCGGAATATATTTATCTATGAGTCTGTTAAAGATTGATTATTTAATGTTGGGTTTTTACCATCAGGTAAAGTATGCAGTGAAGAGAAAAGAGAATATAGCGAGGGCGGAGAAAGACGATGACACACACCGCAGGCAAAGACTGGCCCAAACACATGATATTGAATGTACTGTAAACGGTATCTGACCATGTCTACAAATCAAAATGTGCAATGTAAGCTCTTCAATTCATCATTCTTTAATTTTGAACCTGCCATGGAAGGGGTTTTCCCCGCTCCTTGTAACCTGATCTGGCAGCTGTAACATCTAGTATCTATTTCTAACAAAATGACAACCATCTGGATCTTCTGTCGGAGCAAGGCTTAAAAGGTTTTCTCAGCATTTTACAACTAGAATCATCAATGGCTTTAAGGGCTTTTTTTTCTTAATGTAGTGAAGGTTCTTTCATCCAATTTATTCCCTCTTCCTTTTCGTTTTTTTTACAGAAAACCACAGGAGCCGCAGGAGGCGCAATCCCCAGAAGGAGGAACGGGAAAGTGTTTCTAGGTAAGTGATGGGTCAGTCGGCGGAGGCGGTGTTGGAAGAAGTATTCACATGTTTTACTTGAAAGTAGCAATGCCGCAATGTTAAAATATTCCAGTATTAAGTAAAAGTCCTGCATTGAAATATTACTTCAGTAACACTACAGAAGGTATAGCATTCTCGTTTTGCAGAAAAATGTCCCCCTGTGACTGACATATTGTCATATATTTGGTTATTAGATTGTTGATACTGATGCATCAATTGCATCAGAAGCAGCATTTAATGTTGTAGCTGGTTTTAACTAACTTATGTTCAGTTAGGTAGTCTAGTTATCCTGTCTAGTGGTTCCTAGACCAGGAGTCACACCAACTCCAAAGAGAAATCTGAGGATTTGTCAGATGGTTAATTGGCCACACCGGGAACCACTGGTTTAATTTGTAACAGTGCAGTGTATTTAAAATCTTAAATTTTAAATTAACAAGTAACTATAGCTATGGGATTAATCTATGGTGCAGGAGAAAGTACAATATATTTATTTTTGAAATGTAGCGGAGTAGATTTATAACATTTACATGTACTCCAAAATTGAACGTACTTTCTACTGCTGGTTAGAGGCAGGATATAACCTTTGGCTGCCAAAACAAACCTATTAGCAACTAGTATTCTCATCAAAGTGGAAAACAAAATTAAAAATAAGCTTGTTGCTAACAGCAAAAAGGTGCAGCTCATTTTCTTTCTCTGTACTGCGGTGGTGTAGTAGTATTAGACTAAATGTGTTCTAGTGGTCAGAAACACCTCCCCCTGCTAAAAGAACCACGTCAACTGCGGGCTAGTGTTATTGTTTGTTACACTGTGGTGACCCGCCAGCTGCCCGTCCAGCCGGCCTTTACCCAAAGAGCCAGATATTTCCCATGATGAGACCTCCCTTCCTCCTCCTCCTCCTCCTCCTGCGCTCTATATATAGTCCGTTTATTTGTATATGTGGTTGGTAACTGTTCTAAATCAAAGCATGGCCTACTCCCCTCCTCCTCCTCCTCCTCCTTGGTTTACAGTGGAGCCGCCTCCTGTCAGTTGCAGGCCTCTCAGCTGCCACAGCCTGTCAAACCTCCTATCTAGGCTGCCACACTTCTACTGCAGCTATGACGCTGCTCGGAGAGCACCAGGTGTCTCTCTCCCTCCTTCTCACCCTTCCTCCCTCCCGCCCTGCTTGAGGAATTCCTTCCACTCGGCCGCTTTGTAATTGACATTCCCGTTTTCCCAAGTTTCATTTCCTTTACTATCCATCGTCATTGATCTGACTGTTGCACATTCAGTCAACCCACACTAGTCAGACTAGGTCTCTCTGATAGAAATTTTTGTGAGACTCTTTCATAAAAATTCCTTCTCTTCACCTGATGTCAATCCCTGCCCTCATCCCTTTTGGATCTTTGATGCGACGGCAGGCATGTATGTATCCGCCGTCATCCACATACCAGTCCAGTGATCTAATCAAGCCGCTAGCTCCTAATGTCAGACCATGGTTACCATGAAACCATTGGGCACAATAACAATGTCAGGGATAACCTATGATCCTGTTTCTCGTGAGTCATTACGCGACTTTAGGCTTCATTAGAGAACAGGCAGCTCTATATGGAAAGTGATTTATACCTCCAGAGTCTCTCTCTAGCTGCCCATCCAGAAATCTTTTCAAGTTCACCTTAGGATTGATAGCATTTTGGAAAGGGCTAAAATGTTTTAGTGATTAATCAATCAGCCCAAGGACAGACAATTTATCAATGGAATTATTTATTTATTTTTTGCAAAAATGCTGAGAATTGTCTGGTCTCAGTTTGTTTTATATGATTGTAAACTAGGGCTGAAGTTAATCATTTTCAATATCGATTAATCTGCCATTTATTTTCTTGATTAATCAATCCGGTGTTTGGCCTACAATTGTCAGTAAATTGTAAAAAAGAAAAAAAAAACACTTATTTGATACAACAAACAACCCAAAAATATATTAAATTAACAATGATACAAAGCAGAAAATAGTTTGTTAATAGTTTAGGCTCTATAGTAATCTAAATTTATTGAGGTTTTGCTGTGTTGGACAAACAAAACAAGATGTCACCTTTAGGTTTTTCAGGAATATGGTATTTTTCATTATTTTCTGACATTTTACAGACCAGATGATTAGTCCAAAAAATATCCAGCAGTTCGGTCAATAAGGAAAATAATTATTTGCTGACCTAATTTTTGACAATTTTAGTTTCATTATGTGATCAGTAATGAAACGAGGGCTCCATATCTGCACAGACAAATGTCATAGATTCAAACCATGCTAAATTCCTAAATATAGCTCAACATGAATTTAGTCTGAGCAAAAGGGTCAATAGCATTGTGTGAGGTCACCCTGTCACTGTCCGAGATGCCATCGATGGTTTTCTTGTTCGAGGATTCATCTGCTTGCACTCTCTGCAACCTCCGACTATTATGGTGTTGACTAAAGGAACGAATCGAGAACATTAAAAAAAGAGAACAGACCTCACACTCAAGAAGAGAAAAGAACAGAACATAAAATAAAAATAACCAAGGACAAACTCCATCATGGCATAAAAATAAGGTAACGTCAGTCAGCAGTGTTCTAAGCAGCAGTCACTGTCTAACTGCGGCTGACTGAGTTTTGCTTCCTCCCTTTAAGATTTAGAGCTAAACCGTGATTTTAACGGAGAAGACTATGAATATGAAGACGAGGCCAAGCTCGTCATATTTCCAGACCACTTCGAGATCCCCTTACCTAATATTGAGGAGTTGCCTGCTCTGGTCAGTGAGTTGGTTCTGTGCGGGCTTGGTGTGTTTTCCATGCTTGTTGAAGTGGAGGATGCACTCAGTGGTTCCCCTAAAGCTGGACAGAGAGGTTTATCACTGTCTCAAAGAATCACCACTTAGCCTGAAGCTATTCATTTCTTCAGGTTAAGAAGAAGTTGAGAGTTTCTTACCGTTTTACATTTAAGAATATAATGTAATAAAATATTCTAAGGAAAGAAAAATCAGAGTTTCCCCTGACAATGAGATTCTGTGGTGTGTCATCTAACCTCTAGTAGCTGTTATCCCATCCCAAAGGTTTTTCATTTGGATCAGTTTTGATGGAGGATTTTGGTATAATGCTATTTCACAAGCTTGTTCTCTCTGCCAAAAAGAAAAGGGAAAAAAAATCTCTGGGAACCACTAGGTGCACATGAAGGTGCCTCTGTCACTTTTGAGTCTGTTTTTTATTGCTTGCATTGAGAACAGAGAAGATATTTCATGCCTGTCTTCTATTGATTTATTTATATATTTGTTTTTAAAGCTTGGCTTTGGCATAGACATGCACTCTGTTTGTTTCTTTGTGGTTTTTTTTGTTTATTTTTTTTATTCCCCGCCTGTTTTATGCATGTATAATATAACATTGTGGATGTAGGCATTTTGGTGCTGCATATTTTGTGTGTATTATTGGAGTGTATTGCATGGTTTATCATGTGCTGCTGCTTTCTCCTCCTATGCTGCTCCAGTCGCTTAATATGGCACAGCTGTATATATTTAAAAAAAAATTTCTTTTAATTTTGCATGTCCGCTTTTGCCCTTCTTATGTGCAGTTAACGTATGTTTCATAAACTGGTGCAGTTTAAAAATAAATTTGTGATCCCTGAAGGTGTTTTTGAGAAACGAGGTGATATTCACCACACCCACTTCCTGCAGCTGATAATGTCTCTGTTGTCTCATCTGATGTCCAGGTGACCATTGCCTGTGACGCAGTTCTCAATGCACCATCAGCTTACAAGAAGCAAGAGCCCGAGTCCTGGGAGGAGGAAATCCAGGTGTCCAGACATGCCAGGAGCCTCAGACAGCTGGATAATGGAGTCAGAATCCCACCCAGGTAGGATGCACGTTTAGGAGCCTAAATGTTGTAGAGGCATTATGCTGGTAGAAGTTTTTCCTCACGCAATACTTGTTTTAACCGCAATAATCTTCTGTCGACTATGTTACATCATTTCATGATTGACAGAGGCAAGCGATATTTATATCTTATATACATTTGCACATGACTCCCTCTCCACTCTACCCACATAATGGTGATGGCAACACAGCAACAGGTGTGTTTTCGACTCGATGTAGAGACTCTGACTTTGCGTAGCCCTTCATATGGCTAAATCTGGTTCAGTATGGCGGTGTTAACCTGCCCCCCTTAGATGCTGTCCTTCATGGTGGAGACTTTCAATGTGAATCCTTCCTACAGGACGGTCCCACTGATCTGAGCTTGATCCTGAAGAGTGTTTCTGGTCCTGTTTCAGCACCCTGTCCCAGTTTGCCTCAGTTCAACAGACCACCTTACACTAAGCAACGATAGGAAAGGGCAAGTTAGGCCTTTGTGACAACCCTGCAGACAGAAAAAACAGCCTAAGCACTCCAGACTTCACTGCATTGCTTCTATGATCATTGCATCAGAGAATGGAAGATGGAGGCCCTCGCTCCATATAACATGTCTTCTACAAGCAGAAGCTGCAGGAGAGCAGCTTCTGAAATGGATAAATTAAAATCTGGCCATCCATCATAATGCTCTTTTGTGGATTTCTCTACAGTAGAAGAACTGAGAAGTTGTACAAAGCTAAATATAATCTAGAATCAGTTCACAAAGATTGACATTTACATTTAAATAGATACTAAAATCGGAAAAGTGTATTGTGCAAGTTTAGTGTGGATGTTTCAGTTTCTGCTGCTTCCATTTTGACTGTGCTTTTTTTAAAAATCACTTCCTTGTACCTCTAATTTATTAAAGTATTCATTAAATAATATATAAAAGGATTTCATTGAAAATGTAATATTAAAATTTGTCTGCATTCGTGTCTCATCCCGTTGTCCTTTCAATGCAGTTTATTTAGAAAAAACAGTCTCATCCACATCTGCTTTCAAGCAAATTGCAGTTTTTGTTCATCCAAAAGTTGCCACTTCATGAGTCTTAGCATGACTGCATGATTAAAAAAAAACAAACAAACAAAAAAAAACCCAACAACACAACATTAACACAAGCCTCTGTTTCTCTGTTGTCAGTGGCTGGAAGTGTCAGAAGTGTGAGATGAGAGAAAACCTGTGGCTGAACCTGACGGATGGAGCAGTGCTCTGTGGGAAGTGGTTCTTCGATGGGAGCGGAGGTAATGGCCACGCTCTGGAGCACTACAGAGAGACCAACTACCCCCTGGCAGTCAAACTGGACACCATCACCCCGGACGGAGCAGGTCAGAGACAGGATTTTGGTGATTGTTATGGAGAACTTGCTGGCCAGAGATCTGTAATTGAGGAATGAATATGTTCAGCTTGACTGACTGGACTTTTGGTTTCAGATGTCTATTCATTTGAAGAGGAAGAAGCTGTGCTGGACCCCCATATATCAGAACACTTGTCGCACTTTGGAATAGACATGCTACAGATGCAGAAAAGAGTAAGTTTACTCTTCACATTTCAGCTCCATCCTGCCCAAAACATCTGAAGCCCTTTAACAAGATATCCACTTACTGAAACCACACAAACTGAAACTAAGGTGTTAACAACCAGTTTCCGTCTTTTTTCCCTTTCAGACAGAGAATGGACACCACACAGACAATAATGCACGGCCGCGGGTCAGTGAGTGGGAGGAGATCCAGGAGTCTGGCATGAAGCTGAAGGCGGTTTACGGTTCTGGTTACACAGGCATCAGGAACCTGGGCAACAGCTGCTACCTCAGCACAGTAATTCAGGTCCTCTTCAACATCCCAGACTTCCAGAGGATGTGAGTACTGTACGATGTGTTGAAAGACAACATGATATGGATTTTTTTTTCTTTTTTCTATTGTCTTATCATAATATTGTTATAGAGAAATTGCAGTACATATCAACTTAAATGGCTTTTTCATTCTGGCAAATTTTCACAGCAAGAGGTAGAGAAAACACTGTAAACACATCATGGAGAAAGACTGAAAACTCTTTGCTAATTTGATAACAATTAAAAATAAAAAAAAAATTTGACTTATTAATTGAAATATAACTGGAAAATATAACTGAAAATATATAACTGAAATTAAAAAAAATATATATAACTGAAAATATAACTGAAAAGGCACATAAAACACTGTTTGTCATTTATAAAAGAGAATCCCTGTCATTAGCATCTTGATTTGTGAGTTTCTATGCAACATGAAATACCTAATGGAGGTTCAATAGCCCCAAATAATTTGCACCTAAATGAAATAAATGAAAATGCAAATTTTATTGTTAAATTGTGACCAATCATTGACAAGAAAAGGGCACAGCCTGTCAAAATTGGAAACTTGCATACAGTTTGATCATACATCCTAAGCAGTGTTTTTTAGCAGAGGTTTAATAGTTACTCTATAGTTGAAGTCAATTTTGGTTAAGTATTTGTACCTCTGTGAGCTTCCTGTATCTGATTGCATGTAGTTATCGATCTAATACAACATTAATGCTTCATTAAAAAAATCTATATTGCATTAAGCACCAGCGTCTTCTCAGTAGCACCCCATGTGTTTCTGTGGTCTTGCGTCTGGTTGCGTCGTCCCATGTGCCCTGACCGAGGCGAGCTTATGACATGTATTTTGATCTTTAGGTATGTGGGTAATCTTCAGAGGATATATGACTATTCACCCCTTGACCCCACCCAAGACTTTGCTACACAAATGTAAGTGACCTCACTGTTACATAATGCAGTGTTATAATACACAAACATGTGAAAGTGTTTTCCAGCTGCTGTTGTCTCATATTGCTATTAAAATGCTTGGAAATGGCGGAAAATAGGGAGTTTTGAGTTTTATAGTAGGATCAAATCTTAAATCCTAGTTAAGCCAATAAATGAAACATATTTTGCTGGTTAAACGCCTGTTTTCCCACATATTCTGGTAAATACCTGATATATTTTTATCATGTAAGCCACTGTGTTGCAAGAGGCCAGTCAGATGCTCTGGCCATGATGAAAGTAAATGTCATGGCCAGGCAGCTCTTGTCATAATCTGAGGAAGATTGCCAGATAAAGGATAAACATGTTTAGACCTGTCACTATTCATATTTGATAGAGCCAGTCAGCTCAAACATTTCCATTGAGAAAGAAAATCCTAAATTTTATTATTGCCTTTTATCCTGATACCCAATAAGGATGATACCACTGTGTAAAGATAACAAGGCACTGAAGGAGAAACTGATTCTTTGGTTCTTGGAAGCTGTGGAAAAAAAAAATATAATCAAGAATTAGATTTACAATACTACAGTTATCTGAAGTGTGCTGGGATAATGCAACCAATTATTTGCTGCTAAAATGGTGTAAATTATGGGATAACTGTTTGAAATGAATATTAATTGATAATAATTGTAATAATAAATGAAATATCTTCCCCAAATGATGAAATTTTAGGTCACAGACAGAGAACATTCATTTGTCTTTTGAGGGGATATACCAGCCTCAGTCAACAGAGTTAAATATCAATTTATCAATATATATCAATATATCAATATCAAGTATAAAATGAGATTAGATGAAAATGTTAATTCATCCATCACATTTATAGCAATAAAACAACATAAGGCTTAAATGAATATGAAATTACTGTGAGATTTTGAAAACCATCTGACTGATTTTACTGAAATGGCCCGAGTTGCTGCCCCCTGCAGTTACTGTTTGGGGATAGTATTTTTTCTAGGCAGGCTGTCTGGAGTCTCCCGCAGGAACAAAGATATACTGTATGCTGTAAAATGTGTTGGTCACTATTAACTTCTGTATCGCCAAAGACTAGAGCCACCTCTTTGTTAGCCTGACCCATAAAGACCTGAGCTAATGGGGAAAAACAGTGGTTCGGACTGTTTTGATCGCCATTATTTATTTCAATGGAAGTCTGGGAAAAAACAACCCAAAAACCTTGCAGATATTGTCTAGGCTGCTGGTAACCATGGCAATTGAGCTGAGTTTGAACTTGAGCCAGATTTGTAAGACTTAAAAAAAACAAACACAAAACAAACAAACAAACAAAAAAAACCCAACAAGTTAGCTGCTTTGTTAAACAGGCCCCAGGCCTATCATCTGAAGGATTCAGAAGTTTGTTCTGACAAGTAAAGACACACATGCTCAGGGCCCTCAGGTTGCCTCATCCAAGAAATAACCCCAACAAGACAAGAGCAAAACGAAAAGACTGACTATATGTGGTAATACTTCCGCCTTTGTTTTCACCCGACAGGGCTAAACTGGGACACGGACTGCTCTCAGGCCAGTACTCCAAACCACCCATGAAATCTGAGCTCATTGAACAGGTGATGAAAGAAGAATACAAGGTATTAAACTGGGTATGTCCAGCTCCCAAAGTGGTTCCAGAACCGACAGAAGCATGTTAAAACTGACTTGTAGCAAAATTAGTCCTTTAGGTTGTCTGACAATATAGTTTCATCCTGTTAAGTTTGCCATTTTCCCATTTTAAACATATATTTTTTTTCACAATGGAATTCTTCTGTGTTATTAATATACTTTTATATTTTTTTGAGCTGCCAAGATGCGCTGATGAAACAAAAGAAAGATGTGATTTTCGGACATATTGTCAGTTTTTCTCCCACTGGGACCTTTTTCCTTTAGTTTAAAAATAGCGGTGGCTGCGCTCCCAAATGTGCAACTCAAATTGTTTTTATGCACAACAGCTCCAGGCACAGCTCATATGCAATGTTTTGCTACAGTGTTTTAATTCCCCACATCACTTCTTTAAATTGATCAAAAGTAGTACCTGTGCTCAGTATGTGTTGTGCTTCCTGTAAAATATCAAGTTCAGTTGATTTATGTGATTGTGTCTTTGACATGATAAAATGACATGATATGAAATCATTGCCTTTTTAACCACATACTGTAATGCACAGCTGCCAGGAAATGAGGGAAGAGGAAAGCCATTAAGGCATAATGGGACCCAGTGCTAGGTCTGTAAGCTCCAGGCTTCTTTTAAGCCTTACCACACACGGTAATTGATAGGGCAGAGCTGCAATCCTGCACTTCCTACACATGTGATGGTGGAGTCAGGTTTGGACACATATTGACAGCTGGAAGATATGTGGGGAAGGCTTGTGTTGGCATGCCCTGCTCAGTTTGTGCTAAAGAAACATCACCCATTACAATTACTTAATCTCATTAAAATGGCTTTTTAAATGTGTTCTATAGGTTACATGTTGTCGTACTGGAACTTGGTCTACACATTGATCGTTAACTTGTTTAGCAGGATGATGTAGGGATCATTACGTTGGCGTTATCTATCATCAGTTGATCTAGAACATTATGACTTATATTTATATAAAGCATTTATTCAAAATATTTTAGTTGGTGCATGTGTGTGTTGCACAATGAGTTGGCCATAGTGAAAATAGTCATTTTAAAAGAATAGTTTGAGGTTTTGGGATGTATGCTAATTTGCTCTCTGATGTACAGACAGGATTGTCATCCCATCACCTTTAAGCTATGAAGAGCAATGTGACACATATTAGATCCTTTAATGACGCTCTGCTACCCGCCAGCCACTCCAAGTTAGTGCCTTGTGTCCCCCTCTGAGACAGGTGAGTGGTCGTGCAATGTCAGTGCGTGTGAAGCCCAAATGTTTTCATTCCAGCACCAGCAGAAGGGCGTCTCCCCCCGGATGTTGAAGGCCCTGGTCAGCAGGGGGCACCCAGAGTTTTCCTCAAACAGACAACAAGATGCCCACGAATTCCTCCAACACCTCATCAACCTAGTGGAGGTGAGCGGAGTAAACCCGTTTGTGAAATGATGTGGTGTGTGTGGCGTAGGTGATTTCAGATGTTTATGTGGAGTGGCCGTGATGGTGTGCATGTGTGCAAGAGCAAACCATTTATAACTAAGGAGAGAGGGCGCGGTATGAGACACGGGCATGCTGTGTTGAGCTGGTAAAGCAATAGAACAGAAACGATAACATTTCATGCACAGCAGGCATTTGGTGTCAGTGATTGTGTTTCAGTGCTGTAAACAGACTTTTATAGATTGATTTTGTGTGTGTGTGTGTGTGTGTGTGTGTGTGTGTGTGTGTGTGTGTGTGTGTTTACAGAACTGTTTATGTGAAAGCATTGGTTTCAAGCTATTTACAATGAGTTGCTAAACATTTTCCTTGTATGTGAATTTGGTGTCAAGAATTGTTTACTTTAGTGTGTTATCAAAAAAACAATCTCAGCTAAGGCAAAGGTAAAAAAAGCTTTTTTTATTATTATTATTTTCTTTTTATCTGCTACTACTGTCCTATGTAACATAAAATTTCATACGGATTTTGACCGTCCTCAGAGGATGTTTCCTGAAGATTATTTTGGGACCTCCTGATTTTTCATGTTAGTAGTCTCATTTTGATAAAATACTCTGAAGACATTGTCCACTTAATGGCCTTTTCCTGGAGCTTTTGAAACCATCCTATCGCCCATATGATTGAATGGAGTTTACTCAGTTGTCATGGCATCACAATGTACACTCTTGCTGTAGTTCATTTTAGAGATGTGTTTAACCATAACTTTAACCGTAGTTTAACAATAACTACGACTTATCTTATGGATATCGAGTTATGTATAAATTATCCTATGAATTTACCTAATTTTCAAAAGATGGATACGTCAGATTTGGAAACAGCATAGTTTGTATGTATGTAGGAGACCACGATCACCTCAAGTCATGTCTGCTGTCTCCACAAACTTGAGTTTTCCCACTGTGAAATCATAACATTGTCACAAAATGGCTGGCTTAGGTCTAACCCCTGACACACATGCGAAGGCAGCCGATTGGGAGGGGAGGGTCTGTTTTTGACTACACACAGCACACACCGTCTCCTTGGTTGGTACATACACATGGGCTGCTCTGACATGTCTTTCTCGACCAGGATATATATAGCTCAGCGCTATCTGTTACACGGTGAGGACAGATAATGCTTCCTATCTTGCCATCAGCTGCAAGCGACATGCCACGACTCTGACCTGACACTTCCTCTACCTCATGCAGAGGAGATCAACAAAAGAAACCACCCAGACTCTCAGGGCCTCAGTTTGCCAGATTCTATAAAGAAACCTTATCACACTTGTGCTTGAACTTGAGTTGTTTGAAAATGGCCCTTACTGCCCCCCCCTCTTTAGACCACTCTTCAGCTCTTCAGCTGTCTGTAAACTAGATACAGATTTAGTTATCCAGACATAGACTGAACCTGTCTAAAGCCACCACCATCAGCAACATTTCCTCTATGTCAGTCTTGATACTTGGCCTGAGTAAAATTATGACTTGTGTATTTCTGTAGCTTCTTAGAATAGAAGGGCTGGGTTGGAGGGAAGCCATCATCAGACCAGTGTGTTAAGTTGCAGTCCTCAAATATACACACTGTAAACTCTCACAATCAGTCAGAGGACACTGAGCGACTCAGTGATGATGAAGATTTGTCGTGTCCACGATTCTGAAAAGATGGGAATAGAGGGTACGGAGGGTACACTTATTTGAGGCAGTTCCTAGATTTAAAAAGTTGCATCTACATAATGAATTAATGATTGAAGAGATCTGGGTCAAACAGCACTTGTGTTGAAGTCATGCCAAGAGGCTGAAAACGCCCACAGCAAAGAATAGCTTATAGACAAAGTAGCAGTTCAAACCTCAGGCTGTAATGTTTGTGGCACACGTGAAGCGTCTGTATTAAGCTGGCACAATGTACTTTGAATGGCTTTCTTTCAAATAATATCCTTTAGGGTTTGATTAATAATACTTGAAGATGAATACCTAAGTTTTTGACTTGGAACATCCAGATATTCAATGTTTTTTCACGACCACATGTTGAAACAGCATTCAGACAAGGGGACACTAGCCTTCCAGAATGATTAAGTTCTTATAAGAAGTGCATTAGTGCAGGGCGCCAAACAAATACCAGGACAATGTTAGGGTTAGACTGGAAGTATTAAAATTTCATTTGAATCAAAAATCAGTTGATAAAAACCTGAGAAACAATGAAACGTGTGAAGAAAACACTATATATTGACCATAGTCTGAACCATTTTATCGGTATTTATACCAAATCCGTGGTGTATATTCAATTTAAAGAAAAAAAGATTGCCCTGAGTATCTAACTGAAATATGTGTCTGACATGTGACTTTGTGGAGTGATTTTGTTGCTGATAGTCAAACTTACCCTCTCATCCTCACTATATGCCGTCGTTTCTGCAGAGGAACAGCGCAGGCTCAGAGAATCCAAGCGACGTCTTCCGCTTCCTGGTGGAGGAGCGAATCCAGTGCTGCCAGACAAGGCGGGTGCGATACACTCAGCGGGTGGACTACTGCATCCAGCTGCCAGCCCCCATCGAGGCTGCCACCAATCGAGGTAAAGATCTCACACACAAACACACAAACACACACACACACACACACACACATACACACACACACACACACACACACTTTGCTGCTGAAGTAGGAGGCCACTGCTGCCTCTCGTTGGTGCAGCTTGCATCACGCTGGGTTCAGGTGGTACCAACCACGTGGAGAATCAGCAGGTCCTGTTCAGAAAGCTCTAAAAGTCTCTAAAGTGATATGCTCTTGGCTGGATGTAATACATTATATTACAAATCTTATGTATTATTTAAAGGATTTTTAAGGGTAGCAACATCAATGCAAGTTTGCTCTATTAAATGTGAAAATCTTGGTATAATTACAATAAACAAATGTAACCTTGGTGAGAATTATCGTCTTTCTGATGCAACGCACTTACATTTGAGGCTGCAAATGTCGTTTGTTGTTGTACCACCTTTATTTTGAAAATTATGGAGGGCTACGGATGTTGGAAATTGTTTTCTTGGCATTAGTTCTGTGTCTTTGTTTTAATTCTACCAGATGAGCTGCTGGCATATGAGGCCAAGCGGAAGGAGGCTGAGGAGAACATGAGGACTCCTCCTGAACCAGTTAGAGCCCGGATCCCCTTCACCGCCTGCCTGCAGGCCTTCACAGAGCCAGAGAACGTGCCAGACTTCTGGAGCTCAGCGCTGCAGGCCAAGTCAGCTGGAGTCAAGTAAGCAAGGTCCACCTCTTCTTGGGCCTGTAATGACTACTCTACATCCTTTTTCATTACATTTTTCATCACCTCACAGCTTTCATCTAAAAATAGTTGTATCCATGAACTTAGTTAAAGTTTTATTTTCCTCTGCAGAACTTCCCGTTTTGCCTCCTTCCCAGAGTATCTGATTGTGCAGATCAAGAAATTCACATTCGGTGTTGACTGGGTGCCGAAGAAACTAGGTAACCGTCTATCACAGTTCACTGAGTTATGGCCTTTATTAGTCTTTCATTGATGTTGTGACTCAGGTATTTTAAGTATTTGTAGTGTTGCAGATGCCCAGCAGAGGGCAACATTGAACTGTGATTTACAGGCCACATAGCAATTGAAATTGCTTCCCAGGTAAATTCTGTGTCCAGCTCATCACTTTTTGGAGACATGGTCAAAAATGGCTACATCTCTCATCCTGCTCATAACACATAACTTTGATGAGCCGCTGGTGTTAAAAATGTAACTGGACACAGAAATTAATAATAATAATAGTTACTGAGCTATGACAACATGATAGATAAATTGTGATAGATGGCTAAATTGTGTAAACTGATATTTACAGATCATGATCTTTCAAATTGAGTTTATGTTTGATGGGCCAGAATCCTCACTTACTATGTGATCATGTTTTTTCTGCAATTTGTCTCATTCTTCAAAGTTAAATGGAGAGGATGTTGAAAATTAAGAGCATGGCACAGTCCAAACTACGAATCTCTTCCTGTATAGACTTGGCTATAGATGTTCCAGACTTCCTGGATCTAAACCGGCTGCGGGCCACAGGGCTGCAGGTGGGTGAAGAGGAGCTGCCCGATCTCATGCCCCCAATTGTTCTACCTGAAGACACCAGAGGTATGAAAAGGTCTAGTGTACATCACAAGGTGGAAATGGTATCTATATGTGCTGTGTGTATGCAGACAGACGTTAATACAGTCGGGACAACACATTACTGTGCTACTTTTACGACTAGGATAATGTGAGGAGCGTATTTTCTTTTTAATCTGATATTTTGTTTTTTAATTGAATTCTACCGTGTATTGGCAAATAACCATCTGTGCCAACACTTGGATCTGCTTCACATATACTGAGCTGTTTTCATATCAGACAGTGCTCCATTTTTCTCACCGAAATTTACAAAGATTTCCCCTGGTCACAGGCTCCCATGAATCACCTACTGTGGCTCACAGGGGTATTTGTACTCATATATAAATTCTTGGGAAAAAAATGCGAAATGGCACTCTTAACTACTGAAGGCATTTTGGCCCTTCATTTTCAATTTCACAGTCTTGTCATTGATTTTAAAAAAGCATTGATTCCCTTTGGATCTTACTGTTTTTGGCTGGACCGCAACAGCAGGGCCGAACCTGTAAACATGAATGTCTGTTAGCGAGTGACTGATTGATGAAGTTACACAATTGGTTAGCTGGCTGAATATTGGACTCTCCCCTCTGGTCACTGCTCTTTCAAAATGAATGGATGTAGACAGTTTCTATTGCATCATCAGAGGGATGTTCACAGGCGATGTTGCCATCTTAGCACCTTTGTCGCTAGATTTACCGATTTGTCAGGACCCTTTAGCGACTTTTCTTCACAAAAGCCCCAATTGACATATCTAGTGGCTATTTGGACAACCCTCAGCTACTCTCTGGAGAAGAGAAGTCAAGCTGTCATCCCCAGGCACATCTCTCTATGCGTCTCATTCAACTGATCGCATAGCAACTGAAATAGACGCAGCTTGGAAATGGCTCGGAAGTGACAACTGCTTAACGTGTAATCTTAATGTGCCACTTTTCAGGCACAGTTTTATACTTGTTCCGTTGTCTGACAACAGAAACAGAAAACCCATGTAAATGAAACAGCTTTACTGGGAATTCATCCATATAAAATAACTGTATATGTGAGCACAGAGAGTAAGAGAGAGGAAAACAGATAGAGGGCGTTCCAGCCATATAGTAAGTTTGACCTAGTCTTATCATCTACGCAGACAGCTAAACATATTTTCACGCTATTTAGTTCTATTTATACATTTACACAAAAAGACAGCTAAACATATTTTCACGCTATTTAGTTCTATTTATACATTTACACAAAACACCTCTCAATAGATGAGACAATACATATCTGATTTTGCCCAATAACCAGGTAACTAATTTCATAACTCATGTTAAAACTCATAACTTTGACCCGAGATGTATGTTCTTCCAAAGCTGCTAACTAGCATCTTTTTCAAGAGGTGTAGGGTATTTTTGTGACTGAGATAATTTCACAGATCATTTGACTCGAATGTGATATTCTGCCCGAACCCACCCACTGTTCTGTTAAGGGCATATTGAATGGAGTCCTACGGGAAAGGCATAAGAAATCAATTACTGAAAAGTTGTTTTGTTCAGTGTGGCTAAGTCTTATAACTTATGATGATTTTATGATACTTCCTCGAAGGCACTTCCCTGGGTGCTGGGAATACGATACTGGAAAGTGTTTTTTATCACTAACAAGAGTTTTTTAGAGCACAAGCAATATTATTGTTACTCTTCTAAAAAAGTTGTAGTGTTACTGTGTGCTTAGTGATATTTCCAGTATTACATAAAATTACTTGAGCCTTTTTGTCTGCTTCCCTTCCTGAAGGCCAAGACTACAACCACCCTCTTTTTGTTCATCTTTTTTTGTTTGTCTTTCTTTGCCCCTGTCTCCTCTGTGACTGCACTTCCTATTCCTCCTTCCGTTGTTTGCAGAGTTCAGCTACAACAAGTTATCTTTTTCCTCCTTAATATTTTAGCAGGCATGGAGCACAAAGTGTTCTGTACTGTCTCAAGCTCCAAACACAAACGCAAAAAAGAGGGGTTCAAAGAGCAGCAGGAAGACACAGTAACATCTGCAAACAGACTTTGCTGTGCTTCACATGTCTTAAAGGATTTGGGAGTTTTTTTTTCTTAGAGCTTTATAAATTGGTCGTCTGACTGCTTCTTAGGACAGGAACCTCTGAGGACAAAAATAGAAGTTTGAACATGTTATAATTTTATCATAATGTTATATTACATATTACATTATTAATGCAAAATGTAATATGTAATATTTGAGCTGCTGAACAGTATATCTTGTCTCAGAGCTTCAAACACACTGAAATTACTTCTCGGAAGAGTGCACTATCTACTTAAAACTCTTCAAAGTCTCGCACATTGAAGCGTCCTTTCTTTGAGCTGAAAATATTTTAATTTGTTAAGGTTTTTTTTTTCATATCTTGTGAGTTTGAGTAAGAAAAGTAATTTGAATCTCTATTTTGCACTTGACCTCCCTCAGTGCTCCCGTTTGTACAGACAGAGTCTGTAAATCATGCAGTTTTAACTATGAAATGAAAAGAGGTCAGGAGAGATAACATGCCATTTTCAATACATTTGCCGATTTATTTATTTCGCATTTATATGATGGGTTTTGTTCGCTGCAAATTAACCACTGGTCCATTATCCCCGGCTGGCATCAGCAGTGATTAATAGTTGGTCACCCTTCTGTCTCCATAAGGCTTCAGCGCTTCTCATTGATTACACAGCACCACCCAAATCTGTTTTCCTATATGCTGCTTGAACCACATTAGTTCTCACTGGTCTGTGTATCATTCATTCACTGAAGTATTCCAGGTCGTTTAGAAAATGAGAGATAAAAATTGGATCGTGGTTTTTGTGATTGCATTTTTCTGTTATTTTAATGCACAGAAACATTTAGAATCCTTGCAAACCCTATAGAAATTATTTTCTGGTTTTGGTTTCTTGGATAATCAAATTATTCCCTTCAAAACCGAAATGGAAAAACCTGAGTCACTTTAATTTTAGATAATCCTTGTTTCTGTAGCAATTTAAAATGAATCATGATCTTTTTTATAATTTTTTTTTTCAATGAAATTATGTAACATGGGAAGGGGTTCGCACAACAGATTGGGTGAGTGAAACAGTGAAACCAAACAAACTGAATCACATCACTGTAACTACTTAATGTGCTAAAAGTGGCTTCAAATAACATGCTCAGCAATTGCCAGGCTGAAAGTTTTGCTGATCCACTGGGATTACAGTGTTGGTGAACAGAGGGAGTCAATCAGTCTCCTCACTGCAGGTGGTGACAAGGCCTCACCAACAGGGCAATCAGCTGACTTGAACTGTCCCTGCCCCGCATAGAGAAAACCTTACTATGATTGATTGGGGTGTGCTGATAGCCAAATTGGTTGAGGCACATATCATATAACCGCAATGTCCTACGTTTGATTCTGGCCGGGGACCCTTGTTGCATGTTGTGCCCCTCTTTCCCCGCCTATCCCCGTCTGCTTCTATACTGAAATGTAAAAAAATAAGGAAATAATGAAAGATTGATACTTGAGGTTACCTAAGGCTGGATTACCACCTGAGAAAAGTGGGCTCCAAGTCCCCAAACCCCTAGGAGCCACAAAAAGGCCCAGTTTCTCTGTGTCGCAATTGGTTTGCAGTTATCTGATTAATAATAACTCTGTCTGGGGATACAGTAATGTACATTACTAAAGAGTATCAACTGACAGTGAAAGTACCCGAAACCTTGTACAAATGCAATCGAATCAAGTCATTTTTATTTGTGTAGCCTCTTTCATAGACAATGCTGGTTTTGGGGCTTAATATCAACATAAAAGCAATTGATTAAGATGATAAAATCCTTTTAAAACAAAGTTTAAAAAATAAAAAAATACAAAAACTAAGAAAGAACACCAAATCAGCGCACACAGACACATTTCTTTCTATAGCTAATTCAAAGTCAGCTGTCTATCAGCACACACTAAGGTAACATTTGGCTAGTCACAAGCCTGAGTTAACAGAGGGTTTTTAAGCAAGTACAAAGTCAACTGAAATAGTTTTCTTCTCCTCTTTCAGATAACTCAATGAGCTCTATAGACTGTGAGTATTTTATTTCTCTTCTCAGTAATTCTGTGTATGGATATGTAACATTCATGTAAGTTATAGCCATGGAGCTGTATTCCGGGCACCAGACCGTAATGAGGAATGCTACAGAGCGAACCTCCTGACCATGTATACTTTACCTCTACTTCCAAACAGGAGGGTTACCGGCAGTGATGAATCAGCAACTTTGGGTTTGGGGTATTAATGTTGTTTGTCGTTTCCCCAGCTCCTGAAATAGATGAGGCGGCAGTAATGCAGCTGGCGGAGATGGGCTTCCCGCTGGAGGCCTGTCGGAAGGCGGTCTACTACACAGGCAACATGGGCCCTGAAATGGCCTTCAACTGGATCATAGCCCACATGGAGGAGCCTGGTAAGGAGACATCACTGCATTCAAAGGAATATACTGTATGTATGACAAGATTGATAGACATCCACATTATAATTACAGTTCTTACATCAAGGGCAAAATTAAAAGAAAGTACAGACAAGGGGAAGTTGTAGGGATGATGCTATATCACTACTATATGTTTACAGATAAAGATAAAGATGTTCAGTTTGCTGTCTTTTTCAGTGAACGGCCTTTAGAGCCTCTAATTTGAAATAGTTCTCCAAAGATATTGCACACGTCAGACACACAATGGGCAGGTACAAAAGAAAGAGATCCAAATCGATGAATCTTCCTGGAAGAAATGGCGGGTCGCGCCCCTGTAAACAGATTCTGCACTCTGGATCTGGTTGTGTCAGTTGTCCCAAAAAATTTTAAATTTCGATCATTATTTAAAAATTATACCCTGAAACCTCAAAATATGTTTTGATTCTGCCCTCAAAGTAGTCTGGAAGTCCAACTGTTTAACAGGCTCTTGAAAACTTCAAAATTAATGCATTAACATACTAATGTTTAGAAACAGACAAGACAAAAAAGTGTTGACAAGGAACATTTGGCTCAGGCGGTGAATGTTAAGTGATTGCTCAAGGATTGAAAAGGTAACTGTAGCTTAGAGAAACCCAAATATACTAATGAAAATTAATCGGCACAACAGCTGCACTTCAAGAGATATGGTTCTGCAACAATTTCAGTAAACAGAGTCTATAGACTTGAAGAGGTTATCACAAGATACTGGCACTGACTTCAAGGCATTGAACCAGAGAAAAAGAAATTGCATACGATACAAAAACAACCAGTGATGTGATATTTTGGTTGCAGACAGTTATAAAATGAAAATTTGACTATTTTAGCAAGCTGGTTATCTCCCATGTGAACTCTGTCTTACACTTTGTTTGTCCCCACAAATCCGCCAAAAAAAAAAACTACTTCTGCAGCAAGTATACCACCCTCCTTACTAGAAATGCTGACAGAATACATTACACACAGAGGCAAGACGAGTTTATTTGTATGGGACCTTTTAAACACAAAGGTAATTCAAAGTGAGAGGCACATCGCATCTCCAGTTCTTCCATTACGTAGAGAGAAATCAGAGCTGCTTTTGCCAGTGTCAGACTTTGCATTCCGTTGTGTACTGCAGGTGTCTGAGCATCTCTGTCTGCAAGATCATCAACGGTTCCTTTGTCAGAGCTGATTTTGTCTCTTATAGAGCCTCTCCACAGTAAAGATGTTCCCCTGAGGCGCAACTGGCATCTATTTTATTTCCCGAGTTGGCTGTGAAGGGCCTCTCAGTAGAGGGAAATTAGAGCAGCCCCCTGCCTGTTAGTTTTTAAATGGGCCTAATGCATCTGCAAAATGGGCTGCATTCAGGCTCAGTAACATCAGTAAACCAGTTTGTCCCTGTCTGCTGCACATCAGATTCTACATCTGCCTCCCTGTCATCTGTTTGGTTTCATTACTTTCCCATTAGCATCATTTCAGCTTATTATTCTACAACTAAAATTCTCACTCTATCATTTTTAGATGTAGTTGCATGGACTGGTAACATTTCTTTTTGACTGGAGTGAACTGAGAGTGCTGCATTTACATAATTAAACTCTCCCTAGAATCGGTGCATTTCCAAAGCACTGTGCAGACAAGAAAAAAATTAGCGAAAGGACAAGATAAGAAGGCTGAGAGAAACATTAGTGGGGGACAAGTGGTATGAAGTTTAATTTATGACTAGCAAAAGCAATGGAGGCTCTGTGTATGGCTAACAGTAGGGTCATTACCACAGGAATGTCCTTGTTCCTCGGTCGAGGGTCACTTCACTTTCATTTGAATCTGTGAAAGTGCCGAAAGAACAAGATTTTATTCCTATTTTTACTTTACGCAAGTTCAGTGATCTCTTACACAGTTTTCCACTTGATTTGATGTGAATCCACATGGACTTCTAGTCATAAATTTTGACTTACGAACTCTGGAAAAATCAAAATAGAGCCTTTTATTCACAATCATTTTCTTAAATAAATAACTTTGTGGACAACAAAGGCTAAGACAGAGAAGAAATTAGAGTAGCCTCCTGCATTAAAAGGCACTTATGGACTCAGAGCAGTCAGTATTTCTGTAGTCATGCTAAAATGCATGAAGTGTCTTTCTCAGTTTTCAGAATTAAACACTTCAAGTCGCTACGCGCTGACAAGTTTCTACCCTCGGATACTTTGATGTGCCGGAGGCATTTTCCAGCTTTATTGTGTCACAATCCATAGCAAAACTGCAAATAGATACCGAGCTTCTGCTAATCTCATACACAACCATATTCCTTGATTAGGTTAAAAATAAACAAGAGCTACAGAGTCTTAATAGTGTTCTCTCCCTCTGTCCTCAGACTTTGCAGAACCTCTCGCTCTGCCCTCATTGATGGATCCTGGTCCCTCCACCAGTGACAGCCCCATGATGGGTGCCACCCCTCTGGGCAGCTCGCCCCCTGAGGAGAGCATTGCCATCCTCACATCCATGGGCTTCCCCCGCACTCACAGCATCCAGGCACTCAAAGCCACGGTCAGTCCTCTGCCCACTCTGGTCATGCTTGTACTTTGTGTACCAATAAATAACTTTTTCCCTGTTAGCTGGCACTGAGACTTACTTTTCCAGGCATCTTTTCTCTTCTAATAATTTGATTCTCTTAATCCTTAACACTTCTTATTAAAAGTAGTCTGTTTACTGCTTCTTAACCTCAGTTTATGAGTTTTTTTCATTTGCTGCTGCAGGCACTTCTGCAGGTGGTGATTGTGCCTTTGTCCGTTTCTCATAAAAACAATTAATAGGTATATGGGAAGAAAAGAGATTTAGACTTGAGCAGGAGAAAAACCGAGGACAACCTCAGTGTCTTTGAGTGATAATAACACCACGGAAATGACGCAGATGTTGTCACACACACACACACACAAAAATTGTTTCATTCATTGAGACATTATGGAAAGAAAATATACAACTAAAATAAACAATACACTTTGTAACCCTCCAAAAATCACAAAGGAAACTGGTCAGGAGAGACAAAAGTTGTGCTTTAAAAGAGGGCAAAGAGAGGATGAGATGATGAAAACTGTCTCAGCCAGTCATAAATGGGCTTGGCTGGCCTACTTGTTTGCTTTCCAAACTGCAAATTTAATAGGTCCTACATGTCAGAGTGATTAAAGATGACTGCTCTACATGGTGTTTACAAATAGTCCCAGTAGCACACGGACTCCTCCACTGATGCAGCCTCTCAGGTTTAGGAACAGGATCTGCCTCAGTGACACGTCGAGCTATTTTATCATCACATCTCACAAACAGATGGAAAACGAACAGGGAAAAAGTATTGATTTTTTTTGTGTGTGTAAACAGGAATGCAGCTGCAGCAAATTTGTTAGTACTGTTTTGAAATGGCCCCTCATTCTCACGTTTCATATTTCAAACTGCCCCCTCAGCAAAAATAGCCCAGCAGACTGTTAGTAAGACACAGAAATAGACACCAGCCTTCCTTGTTTATTACCCCTAAAGCCACCGAATCTGTGCCATCCGTGATGCTGGCGAAGGGGGAAAAAAATGGAAACATTCCGCATGAGGGTGATGGAGGTGTGAAGCAGAGAAGGGTCTCACAACTTGTATTATAAGCCCAAAATTAGGACCTGACAGGGAGAGACGGAAAAAGCAAACAGTCTCTCTATATGCACCTCTGTCAGACAATCTCCAGGAATTGCACCACTACTTTGGATGAAAAGCAAACATCCTGAGGGAGCGTTTAGCACTGATGGATGCCTGCCACCCCCTCGATAAATGACCGCTCACACTGTCATGTTCAGCATAGGACTATTTTTATGAGGAGTTATTTCAAGATATAACGGAGAAAGAGAAAACGAGACGGAATATGAGCATTTCTAATCATCAACCCTGATTTTATCCTCATTTACAGGCTATTCACAGGCCATATGTCCTCTATGTGATAATAATTACAAGTATTTGTATGTTTGTGAAGCTTCGGCCATTGTTATGTTGGTTTCAATGTGTGGCAAAAAGTTTTCACGGCAAAGATGATGTCCTTCCATAGTTTGTGTTTAAAGATTTTATGATTTATGATTATGAATTTTAAATATTCCCCCTAACAATTTTATATATTAAATATATGTATTGAAGGTATTGTTGTGTGGAATGTCAGTGAACTAATAAAGTAATTTATTTTTTTATTTTTTTTATACCTTCCAGAACAATAACCTGGAACGAGCACTCGACTGGATCTTCACCCACCCGGAGGAGGAGGAGAGTGACGCCCTTTCAGACATGGCTGACACAGAGCCCAACGACAACGCTTTTTCCAACGCCAACTCACACAGCGACTCCACACTGTCTCCAGACAGAGACACGTCGGGCCCGCGGGTCAAAGATGGACCAGGACGTGAGTAGCTCTGCATGAGTCATTTCACCGATTGTAGCTTCCCCTTCTCCCTTGACTTTTATTTATTACTGAACCTATTCCAAAGGAACTTTAAGTGACATTGGGGTCTAGTATATTTATTATGTTACACTGCAGACATCTGGATCACCAAGAGATTTACATGAGGTCAGAAAAGGTATCAAGGGGCATTTTCTTCCCCCAGATTTTTTAATTTTAACTGCATGTCACGAACTTCCAAAGACCAGTTTTACCTTCAGCCCCGATTAAAGCCTGAAGATGACACACAGTGAACTCCGGTGCTGCTCGACACTGATCTGCACTGCCAGACCAACCGAATGCACGGTTGGCATAAAAAAACATGACTCAGGAGCTTTTTAATTTTGTACCTCTCCTCACCAATATGTAATCATTCAACTAAATGATGTCATATTAACTGTGTTTAAACAACTGTACTGGGACAGGCGTGTTGTTAAAGGGAAGGGCCATGATTTTTCAGGTCTTTCTTAAAACATTATACAGGTGCTTTGAAACTTTCTTTTCTTGCTGGAATCGTTCTTCCTGTCCATATCAGCCAATAAAAGATACCTTTCCAATGCACTTTCAATTAAATCAATGGAGTATGAAATCACCAGCCCTTAGTCTGTGCAAAAATATTCACCACAGTTCATCTGACACTAATATGAGGCTTCAGCAGTCAGAGGTATTTAAATCAAGTGGATGTCTTACACACTTAGTTTTTTTTAGTTTTAAAAGCCCTTTTTTATTCCCTAGAAAGTCTAGGGTGGAGGGATAGTAACACAAAGAGGGAATTTTATACTAAAAAAGACTGTAACTTTGGAAGATGTCAGACTGCTAAAGCCTCTGAATATATTTTTTGCTCAGAACAAGGACTATGGTTTTAGTTCCCCATCACTTAGATTAAAATTTATTTTGGAGCTTATCTCTTAATGGCAAATATGAACAGGTAGAATAAAATACAGCAATATACATATTGGGCCCTGTGCTTTACAAGACAGACTCGACAACGCTCCTTTACTAAAGTAAGTACAAGTGATTAAGGTTGTGGAAGATTTTTTTTTTTTTTAATGTGTTTAAAAAGCAGCTCTGCATAACTATCATAGAGTCCCATTTGCAATGCAGATACTTGGGCCCTTCAGCATTTTTAATTACTTTTAGGAAATCTGGCTGATTTTGTTCTCATGATTTTTCTCCTCACTCGTCCTCTTGGAAATCAGTTCAGCTGCTCCTTAAAAAAATCCACATATTTTTTTAATTCAAATCTGTTAAAACTGAAAATAAACAATTTATAACTATAATTTCATTTTTAATTTTTAAAATTCATTTTGTTTACTTTGCTTTATCTGAGTCCTACAAGAATTATTTGAGATGAGATATAGATTTTGTTTTCTTGCTGTCCCTTATGTGAGGATCATTATTTTATGTGTGGATCTTTATTTTAAACACCTTTTCGTTAGTTCATCACAATATCAATTTGTGACTTGTTTTCAGGTTATGAGCTCTTTGCCTTCATTAGCCATATGGGAGCATCCACAATGTCTGGACACTATGTTTGTCACATCAAAAAAGAGGGAAGGTGAGTTGCACACGGTTTCACCAAATTATGATTATTCAGTTTTTTTAATGTGGTACAAAGCTGAAAGCATATCTTTGATCAAGTGAAGAGATATTCCTGTTCAACAACAAAAAAAGACAACTTCTTGATAGACATGGGTTTTTCTTCATACCGGGCATCCGCAGACATTCATTTCTGTAAAACTGAATTATTATCAATAAGCTTTTTGCTGCCAGAGATCTGATAATAAATGATTCAGGTCTTTCCTCTGTCAGCATAGCAGTCAGTTTTGAAAGAATTTCACACAGCACTAAAATAGATAGCACCTTCCTCACATGTTCCCCCTCTTGCAGGTGGGTGATCTACAACGACCACAAAGTGTGTTTGTCAGAAAGGCCTCCAAAAGACTTGGGCTACATCTACTTCTACCATCGACTGTCAAGCAGTTAAACTGAAGTTATCGCCCCCTCCACCCTGCAACCTTTAGAGAACCGTAGTCTTTCGCTCAGAAGACTGGCAGACACCTGTAACATCAGCCACAGTGGAAATGATGGAAATAACCTCTCAGACCAGCTGCTCGCCTTACTGTGACGTAATTCAGGAGCAACCAGGAACACTGGTCAGAAAGGGAAAGCAATGTGCTCTTTTTGCATTTGTGTTATGTTTCGCTTTAAATGTATATCTGTGTTTATGTTAAAAAAAAGACATTTTCTTGACAGTGTAGGTACAGAGGGATGTGTGCAATTTCGATATATGGATTGCTACAGACATAAAATAATGTCACATATCAAATCTCATTGTTCCTCCTCTATGCCTTCAGCTACTGTGCCAATATTTTCAAAGTGGTACATTTTATAAATGTATTTTGAAATGGTTGTGTTTCACTGCCAGCCCTGAAATGCTCTGACAAACCAGAAATTACTGTGCTGCTGGGGGTTTTGCATTTTACTTTGAAAGAGAAAAAGAATGTTTTTCATCACAAATTCAAAATGTTTTAGTAGGATACTGAGAGTAACTACGAAGATACTGCTTGCAAGTTTCAGAATGAAGGGGAGCACCAAGAAGGCCATGAATAGTTGTTAAATATGACTATTTAAATATACAATATTACTGGCTGAATTAACGCTCAGACCTGCCCCTGTTTTACTTGCAGATGACAGTCATGTTTGTCACTTTAAATGAGAAACTATCTGCACCATGGTACACTGGCTGAGTTTTGGAGATAAAAGTATTATTTCCTTCCTTGGAAGCACTTTTTTTGACTGAAACAAGTTCATATTTTGCGCCTGATTCAGTAGAAGTGGACTTTTTATTCACCACATGCATGCAATTGAATGTTATATCTGAAATTTTTACTCCAGTACTGCTGAACCTGGTTATCCTTGAAGTGGCCATAAATTTATGATGAGATTGCAAATAATTGATGCCTAATACTTATTTTAACATGGCTGTCAAATCATCAGTGTACATGTAGGTTGTATAGAAGTTCTCAATACTGCAGTGAACCTATTTTATTATTTTTGCCCACATTGCAAAATATCTGCATAGTAGGGTAAAAAAAAACTTTAACTCTCAGCTGCAGGTGGTCCATGTTGGTTCTTTTATCCCTCTGAAAGATTCACACTGTAACACAAAAGTTAAAATGAATGTTTTCTTTGACCTGATTTGACCTTTTTATAGGTCAGTTAGTTCATTAGCTCACCTGAACTTTTTTTTCCACATCTAAAGCAATATGCACTACTACCAAATCTACTCTTGAACCTACTGTATGATAAAAGCTGCACAGTGACTTGTATCTCCTCTAAGAGGTGCATTCTTGTACCAACAGACACGATGCAGTGCTGAATGTATAATGTCATGGTGCTCACTGCAACCAAAAACTCCTCTTCAGCTTTAATACTCCAATACCACAGTGAAACTAGAACTGGCCCTTTTGCTGTTTAGTCCTCGTAGCCTCATGCTGGATTATCCACCCCTCATTTATCTACTCTGTATGTTCATAATCTACTTGTTTGTCAGATGTACATGGATTTACAGCCTCAGACTGTCAACAGCATCTCAATATTTGCAGTCGTATCCTCTTTCTGTTTACTCTAATGGTACATGGAACTGGACTTAAATGTAGTTTTGTTTGCTACATCTCAAAAAGTGGGTCTAATATTACAAAGTACTGGTATTTTATCAGTGGCATGGACACGTAATTCCAGTTTGATGACCTTGGCATATGGTGAAACTGTCTTTGACTCAGCAGTGCACTGCAAATTTTGAGGAGGTTTGCTGAAAATTGACAGTCAGTTTTATTTTCTCTTAAAGTTTTTCCAATTTTAGATTATTTTGGAGTCTTTACGTTTGATATTCAAGGAAAGCACAATCCTTTGACAATAAATGAATATTTCTTAAGAGGGTTGAAAGAAAAAAAATGGAGACATACAGCTAAAACTGTGAAAGTTATTGGCTGGAATATCATATCATACTCCTTAAAAATATCTTTCAACAGTCTAATGCTTTTCAGAACAGTCATTGGAGAGTCTTTTCTTGAGGTATGATAGACAAAAATTCTTTATGAAAGGATTTCAGAAAATATCTACTTTACAGAAATAAATCCATAACTCTGCAGTGCTCTCATTTAACAACACTTCCCTGAGCATAGTTTCAGTTTTATTAAATCCTGACCTCTCATCCTTATAAGATACTACTTGATAAACTGCTGCAGTGTTCATTGTCTATGCAGCAGGAAATTCTAAAAAATCTTTCTATGCAAGTCTTGTGTTTCTGCTGTTCTTCCTATTTAAAAAAAAAAAAAAAAAGTAAATTTTTTTCCTCAGAAACCAAACATGTCCTCGGTGTAACCCTGATATCTCCTCTGTGATAAAGTTCTTACCTTGCTTAATGGTTTTTAGTCATAAATGTGGTCAGATATTCTGTGCAATTGATTTTAATTCCTTAGCACCTTTTGTTCCCCGCTCATCCTTCTGATCCCGTTATCGTCTTTGTAATTTTGTCTTTTCGTTCCAGCTTTCCCTACAGCTCGGTCTCTACCATTCTTCTTCTATACGTAGTTAAAACGTAACCATTCAATTTGTCACAAAAGGCTTTTTCACAGTCAGCATGTGCACTAGACGTTGACATGTAGTCATTTGGATTATACAATTGAACTTTTGTGAGTTTTATTGTCTTTTTTCATTTAACTAAATGTCAAAAAGGTTCCTCACCTGTTTTTACTCTGTTGCCTTTTTGCAAACAAGTTTGTGCCGATTCTGTAGTTCTCATTACATAGTTTTCCTGAAGGGATTATTTTAAGTTGACTTTTGTAATGTATGCGTTTATCCAAATATGGCTTATGTGTATGTGAATAGAGTCATGACAGTAGAGTATACCCAGTGGCACTGTTTACTTACGATGTTTGGATAATTAAATAAACTTCACCTTGTTGAGATGTGGCTTCTTTTAACAATGAACAAAAAAACTGCAGTTCAAGTTTTGAATTTTTCTTTGAGAAAAATAGGACACAGAAGCGTAGAATATATAACAACAATTTATTTGAAAAGATTACTTTCATATTGTACTTTTTCAAGGTGCTAATGCTTTCCTTGTGATTATACAGGGAGAGTAGTATGCATTATAGTAGGTGTTTGAATAAATGAATTACTGTATATAAAGTATATAATTCCTAAGTTCATTCATCAAAATATCATTTTATCCATATATGTGATGCAACGATAAATAAACCAGAACAAACTGCCTTTGTACACAAGTTGAATTAAAGGAGTAAGGAAAGAAATATACACAATATGTATTGATAACCGTCATGAACCCCAACCGCTGAAGCTGTGATTAACATTTGATAAAGTCTTCATAGAGCGTGCAAGACGATTAACACATCTGTGAATTTTGATTAGCAAATTGCTGATAACAAATGCTTTATAAATATGGAACAACAAAGTGTTTGAAGTTGAGTACATACACACAGAGTATCTGCAGGTCTTGAAAAATCTTAAAAGCATTGAATTCCTGGAAAAAAAAAAAATTGCTACTGCTAATAATAATAAGTAATTCTAGGCCATGTTGTCCTTTTTGATCTTCCATAATACTTTGACCAATGTGATAGTAAAAATGGTACTAGGTACTATGTCCAAAAAAATCTTAAATTAAACTTGGTAGAGGACCGTGTAGAAAATCTGAAATAAGATACTGTTAAATAGTTGCTACCATGAATAAATATAGACACAATACATCAACACAAATAAATCAATATAAATGAAAAACTTAGCATCAGTATGAAATGTCATTTCATCCTACTTCTTTTCACAGTAACATAGCATTTCCATATAATTCCAGCAGTTTTATTTCAAATTGTCCCATTTTCAAAGTCTGATTTTATTTCACAACATTTCCCCCAAAAAATGTTATTATTTCATGATATTTTTGAATAACCTGCAATAAAATCTGTTTTTTAAGAAGCCAAATGAAACAATATTTTATAATATGAGATATAATCATAATAAGTACGTGTTTTTAAACACTTAAGGTCTCCATATACAAACCGTTATGTGCAGGGCTATGTAAAGTTATGGAGATAATAATATCATAATTAAATATTATTTTTCTTTTTTTATGTCACCAAAAATAACCAACAAAGCTGTAATGCTTTACATAACATCAAAACTAAAAAAGTTTTGTGCATGTGTGCATAAAAATATGTTTATATGATATTAAGCATTGAGTTTCAACAGTAAAAAACATTCAGTAACAACAGCTTTATAGATTGGGGTTATTGTAATGATTGCCAGTATGTTCATAATTTGCAGAAGTCCTAATTACAAAATTTCTACAGAATATGAATATGAGTAGCCAGTTTTAGCAGTGTAACAGTATTCAAGCTTAAGTACATTTGGAAGAGATTTAGTGTGTCAGGCCTTGCACCCGTTTCCTGGCTCAAGCTTTGCACACTTGCTTGTTATATTCAAGAAAAAGTATCTTGTGTAGAATAGATACCGAACATATACATCACTTTTTGTCAAGGTTGCAGATTTTAAAAGTATAGTGTAGAAATATTGTAAGGAAACTTCATGATATATTTCATTTTTATACGATAGTGGGAGAGAGAAAGCACTTCCATGTATTTCATGCATAACAAATGAAAACGGCATTCGAAATATTTTTTTTTTAAATAAATAGAGGATCTAGCATGCTGATCAACCTCAGTCTGTTCCTCAGGGGCATGCGTTTAGCTACATCAGGTCACCTGAGAAGGTACAGGAGTAGGTTCCACATAAAGAAAACTGTCACCAGGCATCCTAGAAGTTTAGATTTTAAGACAGCGATTTAAGGTTTGTTTAAAAAAATAGGTTTTTCACTTTTAACACAACTACTGTATCTTGAAATGCGAAAAAAGACAAGGCCTGCAACCTTACATTAAACTAGAGTTGATTTGGAAATCACAATTTACCAGACATCATGTTTTGAAGTTCTGCAGTTCAGTGTTGACACAGGAGACAGCTGGCAGGACCAGGGGCAGAATATGTGTTCATATTTTTAAAAAAAAATTACATAAATACTGGCCTGAAGAATAACTCACATTTCTCATTTCTAAACAATCACTCAGGGAGCCATCACAAGTAAATTGGATTTGTGGAAAGACAGAGTGGACGGAGGCCTGTATTGGACGTGCTGAGACTCTGATCTGATACAAATGAAATTCCTGTGGGACAGCGCTCATCATGCTGGCCCAGTGTGTCTCTGGCCGGCAGCATTAGCACACACACCAGAGGTGACAGTGATGGCAATGGGTTCACAGCAGATGTAGCTGTGCAGCCGTAACATGGATACAAACAAGACTTAAAGGGTCTAGAGCCATACTAGTGGCTCCTGCACGACAATGGTGCTAAAGTAGGCATGCTAGCACGCTCACAAGGACAATGCTGACATGCTGATAGTGCGCTAATATTTGCTAATTACCATCAAATAAAAAGTACAGCTGAGGCTGACTGGAATCTCATTAGCTTTTGGTATTCGGTAATAAAGCAAAGTACTGGACAGATTAAAATTATTGACAGTGCTGGATTAAAAAGCCAGGGGCTCACTAGAGTGATCACAGTTTATTCTCAGGGGGACATGGATGTGTGAAATAAATGTCATGGCAGTCCATTAAATGGTAAATGAGATACTTCAGTCTGGGCAAAAATGGTGCATGGCTCTATAGACGGCCCAACATTGCCATCTATAGAGCCATGCAGCCAGCATGTCTGAAAATAACTTCCTTAGTAATTTAATGATAATGAAATATTCAACAGAATACCATTGATGGACTACTATGACCCATTTATTTCCAGTAAAATTCTACACGGCCAATTTCTGCTTTTATCATCATCCAATCTCTCAGAGGGTGAATACATTTGTGCTCCCACCTCTTATTTGGCCTCATTGCCTTTGCCATTGTGGAACTGTCAGCCCCCCTTATGATGCAGATTGGTAGTGGCATGCACATATGGGCTGGGCTCCTCTGCCTCCTTGATCTATTAAACATCACGTTTGGCCACAAAGACTCTGTGCCAACTGCTTTTTTAAGTATCTGACTACAGCAGTAACACATCCATTTCAGCCTGAAATATCCTCTTACTGGTTATGTTTAAAACTTATTCGAGGCAGAATAAAATTTTAATGTAACCGCTTCACCAACTGTTACAGTTTTCTAATTGTACAACTAAAAAAGAGATGTTTCTTCTCCAAGTGAGTTTCAAAGTGAACATATGCAGTGGACCAGTGGAATAAAATGTGCAGTACCTGATGGCAAAGCTTGATGTATGGCAGTGATTTCATTGGGTGCAACTGAGGTCAAAGACATATTATATATATATATATATATATATATATATATATTCATTTTTTCTCTTAAAAAAAAGAATGCTTGTTTTTACTCTCCCCAAGTTCTCTAACGAAACACTTCTTATACAGAACACAGAACATGGCCATCAAAATTGTGCAATTTGGTAAATGGATGGCTCTCATATTGGTCTCTGGTTCCCCCTGATAGCACTCTTTCAAAACACAGAAACACCAACTCTATTTGGTGCACTGAAACAGGCGGGGACAAACTGACAAATCCAAACAGCAACATAAAATATGACCTTTTGCATAGGATCTGAGGATAAAAACAACTTTCTACAACACACCTGGACTGCGGACACGCCCACTAAACGCCAAGGTGCTGAGCTATACAGTACAGCAGATTATCTATTATTTACTCTGTTGCACGGTGAGGGATGTGATAATCACTCCACAGAGTGACTTTCAAACTAGCAACAGTGATGCAAGAGAAGCTGTCAGCTAAAAAGTGTGTTTTAAGAAAAAGCTTTTGTATCTGAGGTGGTTTATCTGGAACACGAGAATCACCTCATTTCATACAATCCTGTTTTCATGATGATCTCATGTTTTGAATTATTATGATGTGAACAGAAGTATACAGATGGTAAAATAAATAGCTTTTTGTAATAAGTGCGGCATTCTGCCCAGGCTTACATAAATATTTTAACCATGCATGATGGCTGAACCAGATTTAATTAAATGTAAGAACATAGTTGCCTGTGGAGATACTCGACTGCATTAGGAAATATCCGAGCTGTTGTTGTGGGTCTTGGTTTGCAGCTACGGATTTCACCTGTAAAGTACTGAAATAAATAAAGTTCGGAAAATTACGATGATGCCTCCATTGAATGCCTCCATTGATGCCTCCATCGAATGCTAGAGCTTCTAGAGTCATCACAGAACTCAAGGTTGAAAGATATTTTTAGACCCGTAATAACATTTTTTTTAATATGAGAAATTTATGAAAGTTTCCATACTAATGAAGGTTTTACAGATAATTGCTGCCCAGCTTTTGTGTGTATTTCTCCAACCAGTCAGCATAAAAGGAACAAAGAGAAGCTAGGAGCCAAGACCAAAAAATAAACCTGACAAAAGAAAAATGAATGGCTCAGAAAGCTTTCAAGTTCAGAAGATGGCAGTTCTTTAAAGAAATTCAAACCAGTCTCAAAATGGCTTAGTGTTTTGCTGCCATAAAAATAGTAGAAATAAATATTTTTGTACGCATGCATTTGAGTAAGGCTTTACAACCTGGCTTGCACATTCCACTTGGACTGAGGAAGTTATATGTTTGTCTGAAGTGCAAAGGGAAAACTGCTAAAAGTATGTTAATTTTTAAACAAGAATCCATTTATGAAAATGCTTATTCATGCAGTATCATTATTCTCCTTTGAAAGAAGATGAAAACAAGCGAGGAGCAGAGTCTGGAGTTCCAGGTCATCTGGTGCAGTCTTTAACATTTGCTCACTAAACCCATCCTTCAGGAGAGTGAGACAGTTTTGAGTCTTTGAAACTAATTGGATAATGAAACTGTTTTTTTTCCTCTCAAATCCTAATTTTTTTCTCTGCAAACAGCATGTAAAGGTTCCTCTAAAATGGTCTGTCTACCCGTCTCTACTGGCTTATCTCTGTTCCACTGGTTGAGTCAGTTTTTAATTGATGTGTTCTCTAAGGCATTGCTCATGCAATCTTTGCCCGTCCTTGTGCTCTTCGGGGAAATCCCAAAATTGCAGTGCAAATCCATCACAAAGCAGTCACTTCAAGCACTTGGAAGAACCTGTCCTCAGAACTGCTCCTGCTGCTTTTGGCTGACTGCTTGGCCAAAAAACATATAACGAACGACTGCAGTTAATTTTGATGTGCATAAAAACCACACTATTGTCTCTAACAGATCTGATCTTTTCTGACAGGTGCACTTTGGGCTTTTGGCTGTTGGGTAGAAACTGAAGAGTAAGTGAAGAGGGGAGATGCCGTCATCACTACCTCCCATTCCTCAAATCTCTAGGTTGAAGGCCCGCATGAGAAGATCCAGGTCGCCAATGTTTGCTGCCTGGAAGAGTTCGGGCTGGTCCATCATGGATAAAGCAATCCTCAGAGCAGCCCAGATGTTTCCAGACATCACCTGGTGGGACTGCTGGCGACTCCGGCTTTTTCTCTGGAGGCTTAAGGCAGTCAGGAAGTTACTGGCTGCCTCTCTGAGGGAGCAACAATAGATGGAGTTAGGTTTAGGATGAGAAGGCATGATTTGGAGATTGTTGTGAGACAAGAGTTTGATTAAATCTCTTGAATAAATAGTGTAAACTTATGACAGAGCTAACCTGACCTCACTAAGCTGGTAGAAAGTATTTCCAATCAAAACTATCTAAACAATATCGAGAATTTTCTACAAATGTTTTGAATGTAATGTTTCAATATTGTGAACACCTACAACACAATTAAGTGTATTAACTTCCATCATATCAATTTGGTGGCAGAGATTTCACACTTGGGCAGATAAAACACTAAATATCTGCATGGCTAAACCACTAGAGGTGAATAAAACATTTTTTACTACTTTGGATGAACCAACCATCCAAGTCCAACCATAGTAAGTCCTATTTAAATGTGTTTGGTGTATAGTACACATATGTAATATACAATTAGCTGGAAGTATTTGTACACTGATACAATGTTTTTTAAATTTTGCCTCTGTACACAACCACAGTGGATCTAAACTAAACGAATAAAGATGCAACTGAAGTGTAGACTTTCAGCTTTAATTCAAGGGGCTTAACTAAAACATCACATTGATTGTTTAGGACTTATGGCCATTTTTATATAGTCCTTTGTTTTCACAAGTAATTGGACAAACCAATATAATTATAAACATGAGGATTATTTTATATACTTGGATGAGAATCTTTTGCAGTTAATGCCTGAAGTCTGGAATCCTTGGACATCACCTAATCCTGAGTTTCATCCCTTGAGATGCTTCGCCAGGCCTTTACTGCAACCACCTCCAGTTGCAGCTTGTATGTTCAATTTTCTGCCCTCAGTTTTGTCTTCAGTAAGTGAAAAACATGCTCAGTTGGCTTGATGTCAGGCGACGGACTTGGCCATTGAAAATATTCTTTTCTTTGCCTTGAGAAGCTCCTGTGTTGCTTCTGCAGTATGTTTTCGGTCATTATCCATCTGTACTGTGAAGCAGCGTCCTGCCAGTTTTGCAGCATTTGGCTGGATCACGTACTATAGCTCCATACACCTCAGAGCTCATCCTGCTGCTTCTATCAGCAGTCTCATCATCAATAAACACAAATGACCCAGTTTCATTGGCAGCCGTACATGTCCAGGCCATAACATTGCATCCACCATGTTTGACAGATGATGTGGTGGCTTTGGATCATGAGCCGTTCCTTTCCCTTTGGTGTTTCTAAGCTCACCAGGTCATTCCTTCTTTTTAGGAATGTACCAAACTGATTCGAATTGATTCTAACCTCTCCTAAAGTTTCTGCCCTTTGTCTTGACAGGTTTGTTTTAATTTTTTTCAGCCTAATGATGCCTCCTTCATTTTCACTGACACCTCACTGGAACGCATATTAAAAGGTTCCCACTGACAGCTACCAAATGTAATGTTGACACTTGGGAATCAACTCCAGACCATTTATCTATTTAATTTTTCATTAAAAAAAAAAAAAAAGGCAGCAGGCCACACCTGATCATGAAACTGATAAACTGTCAATTGTCCAATTAATGTTGAGCCTCTGTAAATGAGGGGTTATGCATAGAAATGGCTTTAATTAATGGAATGTTTTTATTAAGCCTCTTGAATGAAAGTCTACATTTCAATCACATCTTGATTCGTTTGGTTTGGATCCAACGCTGAAGTGGACGGAGGCAAAACTGTGAAAGACGCGTGTCAGTGTCCAAATACTTCTGTGATAAACGCGGACAAAACAAAAGGTGCCGGACGAACTTGTAGCTTCAGACATGGAGGCGTCGGGTCGCCAGGACTCGACGAGGAACTAAAAGCTCAGCAGCGTGGAGGTCACGTCGCTTCAGGTGAGTTTGGGAGAAATAATTTCTGTTATTTTTTGTTTCGGCAGAGACCGTGGGTCCTTTCGCCTGTTAGCTTCAACCCTTTAGCCTGGACGGTGTTTTCTCGTCATCTCTGTCTCCGAACTGGAAACGATCCTTGTTGAGGGATTGATTCTTCCCCCGCTGATGCCGAGGGCCGCCTCGTTTGTTGTTTGTTTTGCTAACATGCTAAATAACATCGAAATAAGTTCTTCCTTGTCCGTGTTCTCGGCCGCTTGGCTTCTTTTTAAAAAAATGTTCGGACCCATTTGTGTTTTACTTTCTACGCTGTTACACTCGAAACATATCGACAAAGGGCGCGATGGAGTCGTTCCTCCAGAAATATCGAGTGATAACCTCAACAATGGCGGACAAGTTACATCGAGGGAACGCTGCTTCCACCGAGTTCAATAAAACATTGATGACTCCGAACATTCATGAATTATAGACTCCGATCGTTTATCACCACTGATGCAGAGGATGTAGAAAATTACACCATTTTTTAACAGAACTTTGACTTAGAGGTCACCGACTCCCGTTGTTGCCCTGGTAACCCAGCGGGTATGCCACTGACGTCACTGGTCATTAGCAATGCTATGCTAGCAAAACATGGATGTAGTGCAGAGGGCCAGAGATGGCATTTCTAGTATTTGTGTTTGTTTGTTTGTTTGTTTGTTTTAAGCTGGATCAGCTTAAAAACACCAGAATATTGTTAAAGACAAGATGGTTGCATTTCCAGTGGGTTGCTGGGGTAGGAATGAGTTACCAGTGAGTGGGTATCTCACTGCGGACTGCGACAAGGAAGAGATATTGCTGGACTCTCATTTACCACCGCTGACCTGAAGTCTCCCATCAGTCCCAATCTGGGCCCTTTCCCTGCACCATAACATGTGAATTAATTTCTTTCAGTGGCTACGCCTGTTGCCTTTTGGATGATGTCTTGTACATGCATTACGATTCCATCGTGCTATTTGATTGTGTTGGTTGTGAAATGTGAATACGCATGTTCAGGTATCAGGAATGCAAAGGGAATTGGTTTTGCTGTTGTTTCCTTCAAGGATTTTGTTGATGCACATAAAAATGTTTGTATAAGGTTCATGGGAAGCCCAACAGGTTTTTTTCACACATAAAACAGAGTCACATTTTCCCAACACTTCTTTTTTTAAATTATTATTATCAGCTAAGCATTTGAGAAATATTTCGCTTTCCCTCTGGCCACTAACCTAAGTAATTTTACTAAATTACTGCAAACAAGAGTAGAAACTTAGTCCCATTCTCCCCCTTAGTCCCAGGTCACTCACCTGTGTGCCCCCAGGTTAATACAGCTGATGCCCAGGTTGTAGCGGGACCTGATGAACCCTGGCTGCAGCTCTAGGGCACGTGTGTAGGCCTCCACTGCCTCCTCGCTCCGGTCCCCATTTGCCAGTGTGGCACCCAGGCGGTTCCACAACAGGTAGTCCTGGATGGAGGAGGAGTGGGTGTGTAGATGAAAGATTAGTTACTGAGGTTTACTGTGATGTGTGCTGTCAGATGCTGTCAGCCTATATAATGCAGCTTGTCTTTATATTTCTAGATATTTTTAATTAGGGAACACACAGGAGAGTTCCTAACTTAGTCTAAACTAAAACTAATCAGCAGCATCTCTTCAGTTATCTTAATTTCTTAAATGCTTTTCGTGTTGTAAAATCCTGCTGAAGTATCTTACAGTATATTTGACAGAAGAGTGCTAGTGAAGTAGAGCTGAATAATTTTGGCTGCCACACAACAGTCCGCCTTGTATCTTCAGTGACAGCCAGGCAAAGCAGTGTTCGAGCAGCACGCGATAATTCGTTTTGTTTTTCAGGGCCCAAGCAACTATAAAGTCTATTGAAGCGTTGCACAGCTTCCTGCTATGAAAGTAACCTAACAAGGGTAATTTAAGGAGAGCAGATTTACATCACACAGGGTGTCTTTGCCCTTGTTTCCCACCTGCGGATAGACAGGCACATACAGAGGTCATGGTCTGCTACAGTATAGGGGTCCTTCATCTCTGGCTAGGCTTAGCAGTGGGATATAATTATCTCCCTTTGTGTCCAGAGCTATTTTTCCAGCAGGGGAGCAGATATTACCAAGTCAAATGTGGGAGGTTGGATTTAACAGTGAGTAATATTTGTGCTGGCAAGGGACAGTGCTGGGAGGACAGAGACTGATTTGCATGAAGGAGATGGAGGAAAGGTTTTTTGGTTGTAGTTGTGTGCATGCTTGTTTTGTTTGTTGTGTATGAGTGCATTCCAATTAATGATATATGTGTCTTAGTCTGTTTTCAGATTTCTACATAAATGTTTCTGCATAAATGTTGCTCTACTGCCCTGCTGGATCGTGTGTGAGTGTGTCGGTGTCCCAGTTGAGAGTTCATGATGCTCATGAGGCCAGATTTGGCAGCTCCTTCCTTCATATATTGGTTTGACAGTTTGATGTGCCTCACTGCATCTGCGTTCACTAGCTCTCCCTTGGTATTAGTGGATCCATATCTTTAAGGACGTGTACATGCTGGAGAGCTTCATGTCTGCCAGATGTGTTTGCATTTCAACATGTGGTGTGTGACAGGTCATGGTTTTACAGTAGGCTAGCACTGCATGTCTGTGTGTGTGCTTGTTTTAGCAGTTCATAGGCATTTTGTTTGTCAACATAAATAAATAGCAGCAGCATATATTATAAAGGTAATTTTATTTTTTGTGCTGTGACTGAACAGATAGATATATATGATATGAGGATATCTTAATAAAAATATAATAATTGATGGTGTAATTATTATTGTAAGTACACGTTCTAGGAGAAAAATGTTATATTATAGTTCTTTCTATTTTACTTACCATCACTGTTTTTTTTTTTTATAATTAATGTGCAAAAACTTTTTTTTTTTTCTTTTTTTTTTTTTTTTTTTTTTTTTTTTTCTCTTTTTTTTTTTTTTTTTTTGAACACTCAGAAGTTTTTTATATCAGTAATTATTTAAATAACATCACATTAGAAGATAATTTTGGTCAAGATTATTACACACTATGAAATATTCATGGCTGCACATGACTCACTGTAACTTATAGCAACCTATCAGCAGTCACCAGCAAAATTTAAACAACCAGCATAGCTGGCTTCTTACATGGTGAAAACAAACAGTAACAGTTTTGTAAAATGTGTCTCCTGTGAATATCTGAATGAGCCTCTGATCAACAGTTCTTCATGAGAGGCATAGAGTTAACCTCTTTGGCACAGTGCATTGCCAGCTGGAGTCACCCAGTTGTCAGAAATATTGCATCCCATTTGTTAACTAACCCCAGCCTACAGTTAGCTACTCAGAGTGGGTATAAAGTTTCTTTAACTCATGACTATGAAATAAATGTTGATTGCATAGTGGAATGGTTATAGAGTACCGACACCATCAGCGCTCAGAGTGGTTCCCTGTAAGCCTTGATTTCATTATGCGATCCTGTCGCCCAGGAAATTGAAGGTTGGATTAATGTTCCAAAGGAAGCGCATCTACCGTTGCGAACAAGAAGAGGAGAGCAATTTTGTTTTCCGTGGCAGCTGTCTGTAGCTTTCCCCAGTTAGTGAACGTGGCAGGTGGAGGAACAACCAGTGTAACTATAGAAACTCTACCCAGCAAAAGAAAAACATTCACACTGTAGGCGGAGGCAAAGCAGGCGAAGAGGGAGAATGATAGAAACTGAGGTAAAACGAGTAAACCTCGCATCGGCTTTCACACGATGTAGAGAGCTCCAGGACTTGAGAGGGTTTTAAAATGGGCATTCATTTGGCATTATTTCTACTACATCAGTAAGTAGTGAAACCTTCCTACTTATTAAAACAACCTTGTGTTTCACTCTGCCTTTATCATAGCACTGCTGGGTGATGGCAGAATTCTTAAATTATAGATAACTCGAAACCTCTGCAGATAAAATTTCAAATATTTTCATATAACCACTTGACCAGAGCAATGCATAACCACATTCTGCACAGGCATGTGGATTTAACCTGCAAGGAAAGAAGGCTGCTGGTGCTAGCATTGCTAACCTTAACCACACCAAATAAACCAATATGACGTGCAGTGTTTCCATTTATAGGCGTAGACTGTGGCACAGATCGCAGATTCATAATGATCTGAAAAAATATTTTTAGAAATTTAATAACAACATGAAAGATCTCTAACGTAGCATTGTTGAGCTGTACACGTGCATTATTTTGCTCAGCCACTCCTTGCCCACCCTGAGACTTGAGTTGACAAATGAGATTAATTCTGCTTGGAGAGCATCTATGTCTCTGACAAGCATTTGTGTAACTACAGCTCCACTCTGTCTAATTTGCATGTTTCTGTGTGCCCTTGTGTGTGTGTATGTGTGGGCACATTCTTGTGTATGTGTGTGTGTATTGGGTTGTGTGTGGGTGTTCCTACCTCAGGCCGCACTGACAGGGCTGTATTGAAGGCCTCCACAGCTTTGTTGAACTCTCCACTCAGGTTGTAGAGCACCCCGAGGCCTGTCTGCAAATCCGGGTCGATGCTGTCCGAGTTGTACTGAACTGCTTCCAGAAAGAGCTCTTTGGCCTCAGGTAGCAGGGAGCTATGGGCACGTACACACACACACACGTACACACACACACACACACACGTACACACACACATGTACACACACACGTACACACACACACGTACACACACACGTACACACACAAAGACATGGATAAGGATTAGTGTGACTTAAGGCTGCTGAGTGAGCCCTCTTAGGATCACAGTGCTATGATGTACACTGCATGATGTGATGTACCGCATGTCCAGTCTTATTCATAATGTAGAAAAATGGATGAGAGAGGGAGGGAGAAAGGTAGAGATTGACAAGAGCATGTCTTGATGCCTGTGCTGCAACTAAAACAGTGTCTCTTGAAACCTTTTGCAGGAGGCCTCCCTGATTTTAATTTTTAATAACTAATAGCACAATCCCACAAAAACATTATGCAGTCAATGGTCCTTGTTTCTCATGGGTTACTGATTCAGTACATACTGTAGCTGCATTGACAATGAACTCGAAAGCACCGTGCCGTAGACTTGATCATTTTGTGTTTTTGACTGATGTGGGGTTACTCATCATGTGTTGTTTTTCTAAATATCCTATAAAATCTCTGTCCATCTCTCGCTTTGCGTTTTGTTCTGCCATCAGAATGATTATCATTAACCTGAATCTCAATTCCTGAATCAGCAATCCTGCTTCTTGTTTATTGGTCCTGCATTGTTGACATTTATCCAACTGAAATTCTACTAACCAATTCTCTTCTCTGTCATGGATGACCCCCCCCTGCTATCGCTACATCCCCCAGTGCTAGACTCACAGTCTGATAGCCACTGCACAAAGTTGAAAGGTTAAAGAAATCACAGACAGACTGCTACTTCTGCCTCAATGGGCATTTGGTCCCTAGCTTTTGGGTAAAGATAAGGTTGGACCCTTATGTTATGCTTTAGTTTCCATTAGGCCAGAAAATAACAGAGGGAGTGTAAGAAAAGGCCAAATCGAGGAGATAGAAGTACAGAGAGGAGTGTAGATTGAGGCTAAAGAGAGACGGATGAGGTGAGCAGCAGAAATTAAAAGGACGATATTGCATGGATTAAAGGGGAGACCACATGAATTGGGATGTACCTCTATCCCTTCACATTGACCAGATGATTAATGATTTGATAAAGTGCTGCTTTACCTAGGGAGCAGAATTACGCTTTTTCAATCTGATGAACCCAACAGCCTAATATTCATGGCTTAAGATAACTCGGACCTTCTTTCGCCTAGAGCAGTGAGAGTTGTTTGACAAGATGGATACGTGTAGCTCCATGTACGCTGTGTTGCCATTGAAATTATGCCAATACCAGCTGTGAATGAAAGACCTTGAAATACCTTTTTGGTCTCGCTGGCAGCATAGTAGTAGTTTAAGTAACAAATGGGAGTCTGAAATTGCTGTTAGAAATATTGTTTTTGGGTGCGAAAAATAGAGCTTATTATGTATCATAGGTTATCACTTAATCAGTGACTCTGATTAAAAGATTAGATGGCTCCTGCTTCTTAATGTGACTGCTACAGATTATTGATCTTCTCCTTGATAGTTTTGAAATGTATATCACCACCTTTTCTAGTAGTAATACGGTACTTGAATATTGCAAATATATAGTATTGTTTTAAGTTTTATACTAATGATGTCAGGGTACCAATAACTCACACTGTCAGTGTTGAAGGTTACAGCCAGCTGTGCTACAAATTTTAAATAGAGGAGTTTTCTATGGATTAAATCATCTATTATGGTGTATGGAAGTACTTCATATCAAATTATTGCAGAAATCCCAATAAAATCCAATATTTCCATAAATCAGTCTAGCGCTGAAAAGATTTTTTATTAATGAATTGCTGGAGTTTAATGAGCAGTTATTTTGATAACTGATTAATTGCTTCAATCAATTTCAAAGCAAAAATTGTGAAAAAAAATTGCCAAATACTCTGATTTTAGCTTCTTAAATGAGGGGATTGGCTGCCTTTTTATGTCACACATCACGGTAAACTGGGTAATTCAACTGGGTAATTCAGTCTAAATACCCTACCTTTCATGTCTTCCCATGTTGGGAGCATGTGACATCCTGCGTTGGGAGTTTGGGGATCCCATCAGGTGGTTCTTGCCCTTTAACAGGTGCTTGTACTTGGGATTGTGTCGCAGCCAGCGGAGTAGGGCCTCACAGGCATCATTGCGCATACCAGTGTTGGTCAGGCTCACTGCCAGAGCCATGAGGGCCGGGAGGTTGTTTGGGTGGAGCTCCAAACACCTGGATGGAGATGGGACCGGGGCATGAGAGGGGAGAGATGGTGTAAGGCGTGCACTTCAAAGGGCAATCTAGATATGACAGGCATTAATTGGGACAGGCCGAAGCAAAGGAACATCAGGCGGAGGCTAATGATTTCTAGGTTAGGATGGATGAGCCGCTCCTCTCCTGCTCTGCCTCCGCTGCAGAGGACGAGGTTTGCTTGCTGCCCTCTACAGCAGAGTTCGATGTCTTGCATTAGGTTTGCCTTTAGAAAAAAAACAACCTTGATGATTGAGTTATATCACTGGTTATATCATGTGGACAACTGCCACTAAGACCTGTGCTGACCTTTTTAATTGAAAAGGGGAGAAGAGCAGCACTGTGTTGGATGAACAACTTGGATTAGTTAAGAGAGGAGAGAGGCCAAAACTGGATTTAGCTTTCATCAAGATAATTTTCAAGACAGATTTGCTATAGCTGATGCACGGACTTCCTTAAAACCCTTGTAATCTCAGACAAACCAAATTATTTCAGTCCCTCACTGCAATGTGGGTAAAGATCGAGGTGAAGGTTACATAAACTTTGGTTCAGGCTACACAGATCCACTGTACACTTACAAGGATGCATTCTTTTCAAAATGTTGACTTCCTACACATACAAGGTCCAAAAAACTTAAGTAAATTCATGTAAAAGTATTTTTTTTGTCAAGTCTGGAGAGACCAGACAACTGGGATTCCAGGAACAGTCTCAGAATTGAACTTGGTGCCCATTGCACTAACTAACTAACTAACTAACTAACTAACTAACTAACTAACTCAATAAATCAATTAATAATTTTACGTTTTAAATTAAAATTTTTTTAAATTCTTTTTTTGCTTTCTAATTTCGAAGTTGTTGTGTCAAATACTCTGTGGTACACAAGTATTTTAACATGATGTTTGCCATCTGAAGTGGTGCCAGTGTAACAACAACGAGACTAATACCAGGCAAACTTCTAATCTCACTTCATACCCCAACACCCCCCCCCCAACGAAATGAGCTGTTACATAATAAGCAAAGTAAAATATAAACCATATAAACTACCTAAGATCGGAACTGTATTTCAGAAAATGCATGTCTATTGGATTTAGATATCTTAATGCAGGGATTGAAAAGAAATGATTTAATCGCATTTATTTAGAAAAGCAATTTAAATTTTTTTTTTTTTTAATTATTTATTTATTTCATGGAATGGGGAATCTGTGTTGCACTTAGAAAGAGAAGGATGCTTTCTCCTGAATGGCTGTCTCTTGTGTTTTCAGTTGACTTGTCAGTGTTCACACTCTAAGATAGGTTCAATTTATGACTTCAGCAGTGTTATGAATGAAAGTGGGCCACCTCCCATTGAGGACTCTGTTCATACCCTGGCTCTTTGCAATCACCATCTATGTGAGGTGCCTCTATTTTAAGAATAGAAATTGCACAACCCTTTCCTTCCAGTTGCTTGTTTAAGAACTTTGGGAACAATAAAGTAAGATGGTGATGTTCTCCTTGTGGCTATAACTTCTAAATCTTCACATGAAAATATAGCTTTGCCTTTCGTTTAGTTCTTGCTTAATAGGCCACTTTCACAAAGTTCATTTAAACATCTGAGGCAATATTTCATACGCTGGGCTACATCTATTGACATGACAATTCCAATGAGTCCCACTTGTGCAAACATACGGTGTCCCTGAGTAGTAACAGCTGACAGCTCCACCATGTCTGACAGCGATTTTTGATTTTAAATTGAAATATGATGCAGTTGTTTCTCCCTACCTCTGGAGGGAGACAATCGCTGCCTGCTCATTCTCATTTTCAGCCTGGGTGGTCCCCAACACTTGCCAAGCCTGCAGGGAAACAAAACACAGGTAACAACAAACAGCAGGGTTGAATCCTGGACTCCAGGATTCTCAAGGGGTCGAAACATAGTTACAGTGGCTCAGCATCATCTGTCAGGCACAAAGACTGGGATCCAGAGACAGGAGCGACTGATGCCAGTGTTTCAGGGAGATTGCTGCAGAGGAGCTATAGTGAATTGAAAGAGAGCTCCATAGAGTGTAAATCTTTCATGTAGTTGAACAAGAGCACAGGCAATTTAAATGAAAAATTTTGTTTAGATTGGAGGATTGTCTTTAGATACTCTCATACACTCTATAAATCATCCTAACAATTGAAAGCCATTTATTTTTCAATTAAGCTATGTGAGATGACTCACTGAAATACTGCTTTCTCTTTAAAAAAAACAAAGTCCTCATTTGTTTACAGATAAACAAATAGTCAGTTAATCCGTCAACAGAAATCTGGGACTATTTTGGTAATTGATTTATTGTTTAGGTAATTTTTACACTGAAAAATTATTTGGGTATTTGGACAAAAAAGGCAGTAAGGACTCGCCTTGGTGGGTATTTTTTTCACTATTTTCTAACATTTTTTAAACAAAACAATAACTCATAAGGATGAAAATAACAATTAGTTGAGCTCGACACTTATTGGAAGGAACTGAATATGCTAAGAGCAACTGATAATGAATATTAGTGCTGCAACTAATCATTGCTTCCATTATGGATAGTGTTTTCAGTTTATTACTTTGTTGTTTTTGTCAAATCTCAGAAAAGCCTAAAAAAGCTTCAAATTACTTGTTTTGTTTTTCAATTCATAATGACAAAAAAACACATAAAGGCAAACAAATCCTCACACGGGGATATATATGTAACCGGTAATTGTTTGGCTCTTTTGCTTGAAACATGTCTCAGTGTTAACTGACCATCAAACTAGTTGGCCCACACCAGGGGGAAAAAAATGGAAAATAAATAAAATAAATAGATCAGCACAAGAGGGCAGACAACAGTTTAACTAACCCCAAATCTGGAATCAGAGATTATGAGATTATACCTCTGTATTTTGTGTCTGTAAGAGCACCCTTAATAACCTGTTCTGAAGTTAATCTCTATAGATGCCTTTTTGTTCCACTCTTTGAAATTAGAGGCAAAATTATTTTTGAATGATTCAGAGGTCTATACAGTAGGGCAATAAGCCACTAAGCACCCTAGGAGGAATTCTGGAATCGTATTAGTTCCATACACCGTGGGATAATCCTCTCCATGGAATAACTGGCACATTTCTGTATATTCCAGGGGATTCCGAAAGTACTTTGTATGAAGGCTTTGCTCTTTCAACGTGCAAAGAGGTCACTTCTTTTGAGATGGGGAGAACATAAAAAGGTGAAAAAACCTGGGGAATGAGCTATTATTCAGCTCACTGGGCAAATGGAATTTATCATCGAGAGTAGGAGCAAGTGGAGTATTTTTGCTACAGTAAACAACTCGTTTGACAAGAAAAAAAAAAACAAAACTCTTTGCCCTCTATAGCTAATCAGCGTCTAGCCTGTGGCTGCCGCCCACTAAATCTGCTTCACACAGCCTGTGGTCAGTGAAGCATTCTTCCTCTCTAGCCTATCTCAACATGAGGTTGAGTAAGTAGCGTTGAATTTAGCCTTAAGTTGGTGGTGAAAGCCCAACTGCTCCACTGTGGTTGACCGGTGCAGGACTGCAGTTTTATCGGCCATCTGTGCTGTAAATGTGTGTAAGATTCCTTTTCTCTTTGAAAATACTTCTCTAGCTGAAAATACAAGTTCATCCATGGTTAACTTGACTGGTTGATAAGGGAAAAACACAATTTGAGTGTAGGCATGTGTCTATTGAATGAATTCACCTCTGAATCATGAGGGTCCTGCAAGACAGCTGCTTCCAGCAAAAGCACAGCATTTGGCAAGTCTCCCTCTCGAGACTTCTTTAGTCCCTCTTCAAATGCGTTAGGCAAGTCCTTATAGGGATTATCTGTGTGGAAGTAGTAACCCTGTCAGCAAAAATAACAAAAGAAACAAAAAAACAGGGACAGCGGCAATGTCAGTTTTTTATACCATATTTAAATGCAAACCAGGGCAACTGTCCTGTGCAGCTGTATATTTAAGCAAAGTTCTGGCAGCAGGAATCAATCTTCTCTGCTTCATATCAAACCTGGGCTGAGCTCCCTAGGGTTTGTCTGTTCTCTTTAAATGTTAGACTCTGCATTTTCAAACTGGTATTATTACCCTGGTGTGTTGTTGCCTGCTTCTGAGCGTGATGACTATGAAAAAGCCTTTTCTTTAAGAACTAGTTCTGCACTGGGATCAATCAGAAAGTGCAGAAATCTGATCCTTTTATGATTTTCTTTGTATCACAAGGGCAGCTGATTGGTGAAGTATACTGCTTAACCATGTGCTCTTTGTCCTCTAAAACACTCAAACATTCCTCTTTATCATCAAAGATAATGCTACATCTAGGCTATACTGTATCACATATACATGCTATTCCAAACTGTTAAACAGCACTGAACACAAACCTGGCCATTCAGTACATTTAACGTCAAAAGATTCTGTTGTCCAAGGAAATAAATCCCTTGGGAAACTTTAAACCGATACAAGGTGGCACGGCACATTTTTACATTTTTGCCTCTTAATGGCTGAGAGAAGTCATGTTTTTCAGCCTGACCACACTATGATTGCTTTAAATCAAAGGATAGCTACTAATCTCCACAGTTAAAACAATCTGTCCACCGGCACTTCTAAAGCTCGGTAATTAACTCATTCTATCGCTATTGTTTGAACTCTGCACAAACCAATTTAAAAAAAAAAAGGATAAGTTGTGTTTTTATGCAGAGTTGTAACTTGTAACATGTTTTAGGGACTCTAGAGGCATTATAAGGTGGATTTTTTATGTCCCAAGACCACGATACATGGTATGTCAGACCTTATATCACCAGGTGGGCGAGTGTGAATCTGTTACTCCGTGACTGTGTAGACTCATTCTTGTGAACATGACAACTCATGAAAGATACATAGTAAAAACATCCTTACACCAGAGGTACTGCATATGGAGTAGACAATCTGATCAAATTTTGGAGCACCTTGCTGCATAACATTGCATATTAATAAGGACACACTGATTCCCCATAAATTGCTGTAACTCCTCAGCACTGTGAGTTAACAAGTTAGAATTGATACCAGATATGTAGCAAGTAAGGCCAAACATGTTGGGATAAAATAATATTTACTAATTAATGAGGTAATTGGCCTAATTTGGAGGAAACCGATTTTTCATGTAAACACGATAACTCAAGAACAACACATAATAGAAACTTCAAACTTACACTACAGATATCCCATATGGAGTAGATGATATGATTGCATTTTGTTGTTCCCTGCTGCATAAATTTCCACATTAATGAGGTAAGACAGATTTTTTTTTTTCAGAGCTTCTGTTAACATTGTTGGTGTCAAACTACGAGGACTATGAGTCATATATCTGGGACATAACAGAGTCCAACTGCCTCTTGTTCAGTTCTGGACAGAGTCAGGTCAAATTTTTTTCTGTGTTTCCAGTGTTTATGCTAAGCTAAACTAACTTTCTCATGGCTCTTAATGTCGAGTAACTATTTCAATTTCCAGGGAGAAGATCTGTCAACTGTCAATAGAAAGGATTAGATGCTCTTTTTAATTGAAACCCCACTTGAGGAGTTATGCATGAGTAAGATGTAATTTTAGTCAAATGTACAGTAAACATACTTAATATCTTCTTTTGTGTTGGTTCTTTGTGTTGGTTAAGTCATTTTACAGTCTAGACAGGCATGCTTTGCTATGCTGCACAGGTTGCCAAAGTTTATATGTCTACATCACTGTCATCGAGACCAATGTCTGCACATGCTTATTGTAACTATTAAATGATATTGACCTTCTCATGTGGCGAGACGCTGGAGGGAATCTGCGCCTGCTCGTTCTCGGTCAGCCAGTTCCGCCGAGCGAGCTCTTCCCACTCTGCCTGCATCTTGTCCCAGAACTCAGTATCTGACTACGACGTCAGAGAGAGGGAGAGAGCGGGACACAGTGGGATGGAGGAGGATGAATAGATTGGAGGAGGGGGAGGAGGAGAGGAGGAAAACATGATTAGTGCACAGTAGAACAGCAGCTCTTGTAATTTCCCATCTTCCTGCAGTTGGAAATATCACATCTGTCTGGGTCAGTGGCTGGCTGTAATGTATGGACTCCACACTTCTGATGACTCAGCACGTTTGCAAGTGTCAGCAGGTTTTAAAGGAGTAATCAGCACTTCAAATGCAAACCGATGTGTGGCCCCACCATGAAAAATTGATATGCAAGATAAGAACCTGCTACAATGAAATTACTGGCAGATCTTTTAAAATTCACGTTAATACTAGACAGCAACTAAATTTTAAGTATTAATATTTAATTATTAAAGTTTTCTAGTGCTGTAGAAGGAGTTAAAATCAGTAGAACATGTAAGTATAGCCAGAAAAAAGCCTTTGATTTTCAAATATGAACAATGCAAAAATGCTCATATCTCATCTGGAAGACAAATTAATTAATCTCGTGTGTGAATAGACTTCACATTTGTGAAATCACGAAATGCCGTATTGTGGCTTTCAAGTCTTTATTAGCTTGACATTTGAACTGTTATTTGTAGGCATTTCAATTAGCTGACCGAATCCCTGAAGGTCATCTTGGATGGATAATCAGTGAAATATGCCAATCCACTGCCTGGAATAGCTTCTCATTTTCTATCTGACAGGAAACCAAAGTCTGTACAATGACTGTATCAGAAACAACCTTATATTCGTCATTTATTTCATTTCTTCCATCAAAAAGCATGGTTTTGACTGTATCTGTATCCAAATGCTTTGCTGTACAACTTTCACTTTTTTTGCCTGCAATGTAGATAATATGATGTCTAGGTGTAATGAGATCTAATAGCATCCTTCCATTTAACAGCAAACTGGTTTTAGTCTTAACTAGCAAATTTGCATGGGAGCATTGTTTTTACATTTCATGTAAAAAAGGTGTTTGAAATATTCTGCCACTGCTGCATTATGATTAACAACATGGGTAAACTGTCAGTGACAGTTACTCAGTGGGTCAGTAAAGAAAAAGTCAAGACAGTAATAGCTACTAAAAACTAAAAAGGGCACATTTCCAACTTCCACATTAAACTGTTGCCAAAAATGGTTGTACACCACAGCAATTAACAGTGCTGACAGTTTCTGAAAAAGCCTCCACTGTGCAGCGAACAACTCTAATCACAGGATGTTGTTTGGATAATGAGTTTGTCTCAATTCATAACTTAGGAACATTTGAAGAGATTGTTAATTTGTAATTTGTCTTAAACCCAGTGTTCGATTTGCTCTAAGTGAGGACTTTGTGTGTCTCTTGTAAAACTAATCAGGTTGAACTGAGATGAAAGCCTGGAAAGAGACAAGCAATTTGGAAAGATGCAGTAAAAGGACAAGGCAGAGGCTAAGTGAAAAGCAGCTTGAGGAAATATAATTATGATTCAGATATACGCCTTTCATTTTGAGTTTGTTTATTGTGATAGCACAGAATAAGTGCTATGGAAAACTTTAAACTCTAATTTTCATATTTCAGCTCGGACTGAACGTTAAATTGCATCTAATTAGATACAAATTCCACAAATGTGAAAATGTATGATGAAATGCCAATTTTTTTTTCTAATATTGGAATTCACTTACCCTCATTTTATGACACTTTAAACTCAATGCATAGTTTAGAAATACATTGAAATCAAAACAAATAAAAATTTCAGAATTCCTAAAATTGGCCTTGTCCCACTTAATTGACAGGAAATTTATTTGACCTTTATATATCTTCTGCCCGAGAGGATAATGCAACATGAAATGTACTTTCAATGTTTTGCTAATGACACCCTGCTTGACCTCTCAGTCTCACCAAATAAATATATCAGTTTTTCTCTTTGCATATTTTTCAAACAGTTTTACCTAGCGGTTGAGAGATCGGTTTGCTGGATTAATTGACGCTCATAGCACATTTTATAAACTGCTGTGGCAATATGGATGGAATTGGTGGAACTTTGGCCGATGGCTGCACTGCCATCACCAGCCAAAAGGGGACGACTGAAGATAATCGCTGCTCTGTTGAGCACATCCTACCTCTGTTTTGCTAGCAACAATGGTTGGTAGAATTTTGCTAGTCACACGTGCAGTCCTTGCATAGCTATGGGCTAATGGCCATTTCTTATCATTTGAGGACCACTTTTGCTCAAAACATCTGTGTGCATGTGTTAGCTCCTGATTATAATCACACAACTATTAAAGATCCCATGAAATGTCACACTGTATGCGACCAGGAGAAGGGCAGAGTGGTGGCACTTAATAGGGTTAGAAAAGGTGACATAAACCTGTGTGGTTTTCTTTGTCTCTTTGTCCACGATTTAAAACAAGCAGACACTGGGAAAGAGACTAATCAGCTGTTACTGTATTTACCAATTTGGTGTTCTCTCTTCCAAATAATCCAGTCACCTACCTGTCCATTCATGAAATGAAATAGCTCACTGTAGGATCCTCCTTACCCCAGGAGTAGGCAGGAACATTAATGGATTGTAAGAGTGGGATTTAACAATGTTACAGATGTAGCACAACAGATGTAATATCTGATTAGTAGTGTTTTAGTTGATGTAATGAAAATATTTCAGATATGCATATTCTGATATCTGGCGCAATGGATAACAAATTTGTGGGACATCTGAAGTGTGTTTAGACATGCTAATGCTATGGCACTATGGGTGGTATTGTTGGTTGGTTTTTCGGTTCACCACTTATGTAGAGACTGAAATATCTCAAGTACTGAAATATTTTTCGGACATTCATGGTCCCTAGAGGAGTTTTAATGACTTTGGTAATTCCCTAAGTTCTTCTCTAGTGCCACCAGCAGGTCAGTTTTCACTTTCACTTTGAAATACCTCAACATCTACTGGGTGGATTGCCATGTAATTTGGCGCATTAATGTTTACCTAAGGACGAACTGTAGTCACCTTGTGGTCTCCTGACTTTTAATCTAGCACCCAATTCAAGTCAAAATTTTGTCCTCAGTGCTAATTACCAAACTACACTAAGATGGTGAAGAATGTTAACATTAACAACATTGACACTAACAACAACAACATTATGCCTTTTTAGAAATTAAATGCTCCTAGCATTCAGCATTGTCACTACACTTGCAGTGTACGGAAAGCTTTTCATGTAAAACTCATATCCATTTAGTTGCATGGATATGTGGAGTGGAGTCAATTTTCCAGCAGAGTCCATGATTCTTGGCTGTGTTGCAGTTGCACATAGAACAACTGGAAAGAATAATGCCAAACAGAGCAGAAAAGCCTCCTGTGACTTCTTGAGTCCTCAGTAGCCAGAAACTCATCAGCACATGACAGCACTGTATATAGTGTGTGTGTGTGTGTGTGTGTGGGGGGGGGGGGTGTAGTGACAGTGTAGAGGTGAATAGGGTCAGAATGATCTACTGTAAGATTGTGTGTGTTTGTGCCAAAGGTCTTCTCATCTCCACATCTTTCTGGAGGCTTGTGATTGACATGGAGGCCATATTGTGGCCCCTCATGGTGAGAGATGGCAAGTAATTGCAGGCTGCTGCTTCTCAGACAAATTGCCTGAAGGTAAGTCTCCTCTGTTGGCCCTGTCAGGAAGTGCACTATTGGAGTTGCTGCGTTGGAGGAAATATATGGAGGGTTGGGGTGTTGAGGCACCATAGATGTCATAAGAATGTGGATTTAGAATGAATGCTTACATATAGAAACATTTCCGGTTCCAGTAGAGTTCATTTTGAACTTAACTATTTAGTTAAATATTTGATCAAAGTAGTTTAAGGCAAAAAAAATTAATTAGTTAACTCCAACGCACGTGCGTATTTTCTTGGCACCACTCTTGTAGCATTAGAATAAATATATTTTGTCTTTTAGTTCAATTGTGATAATTCAAAGAAACATTTTGCAATGTATATAGTACTAAAGAAGTTCAAAAGTGGCTTTAAAACCAATTCCTCTTAGTTTTAAAGCCACTTTTTCTTTCTTTTTTCCTGTTCTTTTCTTTTTGCTTTAAGCATATAAGGCATACATGAGGGTTGCTGGATATGGGTAACGGAGAAGAGAGTTTCAAATTGGGAGCTTATGTAATAAATGCATGGGAGTTAATTTAGGGGTGAATGATCACTGTTGTTGTTGCTTTTTATCATTAGATAACATGGATGTACTTGTGACCAGCACAGCTAGAAGCTGCTCCTGTGGTATACTGCTAATATTGATGTACTGTAAAAGAGCCTTCCATGAGCCATGGGCCAACAGAGGGTAAGACCCTTCATAAAATTAATTCATTGACGTTCTAGCAGCATTTTCATTATGCTAATTTTAAACCCCTCTATATATTGTCAGCTGGTTCTAATGCTACAGCCATTGTTCTTATTTACATAACCTACCCTACATTTCTTTTCACCATGCTGTGGGCCTATACTTGCACTGTGGCCTAGTCCATCATCACAATATTTGTGTCTCAAAGTCAATTGTTTCTTCTGTGAAATCCCTTCTGCAGTGTAACATGCCCAGCCCTTAGTTGCACCACGGGTGACAATAAAAATGAATCGCAGAATAAAAACAGAGTAAATGTATGGACAAGTTTTTAATTTACAAGTAATTTAGTCATATGTCTTTAACGCTGTGGGTGGGCGTTTTTCAACACTGGCATTGGCAGTTTAATTTTATGGAACGAGGCAAAGATACAGCAAGGAAATTTATATCCTGTGTATCACTGGAGAGAACCCAGAGCTGTGAATCTAATTTCACAAGCTCTTGTGAAGTGTTACGAGAAATGGATTGAATCCAGAGTGCTTCCTGCCACCAAACATGTCACTGTTATTTTGAAATGTTCTGGGGTTGGAGATGAGGTGGGGATATTAATTACTTCATGAATACATTATTGACAATACATTATCATAATCATAGCAAGGCCTACAGAGTTTATGGCTGTTGTTGGCTCCTACGTTAGGGTCACTAAAGGTATATTTATAATTTCCCCCTATAATCGAATAGTTGATTCTTATTTAGCTCAACTGAGGTAGTTTATATAGTGTAATTTTAATGTACTATGCAAGAAGATAATTTGTAGAATTTGATAATTCACGCCCAATCAGCTCAAAATAATAAACTGATGTTCCTGAAAAATGATTGAAAAAAGAAAGGTGTTTGTCTTAGTCTGGATTTAAAAGCAATTGTAAAATGTTTCAAAATCAACACCAGTTTTCAAGAACAGTATTTCTTCATTCAGTTTTCCCATGTAATATCATTGCTCAAAATAGACATGTAGACTTAATGAAGAATTAATGACATTTAACAAAACTCAGAGGACCAGTTTGGTGTCATTTCGCCAATATGAAGCAACATAGTCAGTTGATCCCATGCAAATAATGTTTAAACTGCAACACAAAGCTTAATCCTGTGTTTTCTTTTTCTTTATGTAGCACAAACACAGATCACAACATGTCTAGATCTCTACAAATCTGCCCGTCCTGGTGTGAATATTTAGAGATCATTTTGCACATGAATAAAGGTATAAAGGGAAATGTAGGTCTCCAGGCTTTGAAGTTTTTGGCAACCGTCAAACAGGCTATTTCAGGCATGTAAAGTGACAAATTTTTTATGATCCACTTATTCTGGGTTTCAACTGATGAAATTAACATTGTTAATATCCTGTAAATAAATGCAGCTCACCTTTTGTTGAACTGGTTGATTGTAAGGGATGTTTGAATTTGCGTTAATTTGCTGCTTTAACAACATTTCAAATTCCTTGAGCATCAGTTCAGTCTAGCTATTGTAGGAAGAAAAAAAAATGACAGGATCAAAATTTAACATACAATATGTTCAATTTTTCATATTTTGTTTATATGTTTTTAGGAAAAATGCATGATAAATTGAAGGTTTGATTTTATCTTTTAAATATTGAATGTGTGGGCTATATGAATAATAATGTTTTCAGCATAAATACTGGATCCTAAACCTCTATATTTGTGTGAATGATTATCAAGTGGACTCTAACCTTATCTGTTTGTGAGCTGTGTTAACTTGAGACATAGCCTTTGTAAGTTACATAGCACATGAATAGGGGTTACTTATCCACTTTGCCCAGGGGGCTTACGTTACAAAAAGTCTCATTATTTACCAGTGACAGAGCAGCGTCCAAAAAAAAGGCCTGGCCTTTCAATGTTAATGAGCCACCCACTGCTCTGCTGCGTAGGCCAAGTCCTCAGTCAGCGAGACAAAAATAGGAAGCTGGGGTCCCGATAATGTCAGAGAAGAATAAAATAACATTTCACTGGACAAAGTGCAATGGGTGCATTTTGGCAGACAATGTGGTTAACCACAATATGGATGTCTGCGATAACAACACATACAGCTTCTTTTGTCAGACATTACTTGTACTCTTGTGCAGTTGATAACGACAAAATTTGCAATGAACTGTGCTTTGTATAAAGTTCTGACACAAGTTTTTGCCTGGTAGTTCATTTTGTTAAATTAATAGAGCTTTCACATATTCTTATCAGCATTCACCGGCAGCAAACCTGTCCCCTACATATTACATTTTTCCAAAACTTTATTACCAAATTGCTTTGCCGAATAAGTCTTCAAGAAAATGTAATTGCTCGATTATGTTCACTACAAACATTATTTACAGTCTGTGTTTTTGTATAAAGGGCAGGATGTTGACACCAGAGACCAGGGCTGGCATATGGTGTCTCAGCTGTTTGGCCTGCAATTTTACTGCTTTGGCTCACTGCTCACGTAGCATTGTTTTTGGCTGCAGCAGGCAGTAGTTTCCAGCAAAAAGCTTCAAAGACCCACTGCACACTCCTAGCTGGTGAACATAGTGGAATTTTTAGCAGCTAAAGAGCCAGATACTTTCTTCAGTTAGACTTGGTAGAGACCAAAAACAAAGCTCAAAGATGAAAATTGGAAAAATTTTCCAGGTGGCTACAAACACGACCTCAAATAAATGATAACGTTGCTCAATTACTGCTGTGTTCGTAAATGAGCAACTGTTGGCTCCAAAGTTTGCCATATCAACTTAAAAGGTTATAATATAGCAATATTGTATGTACTTGTTTCCACTGACCCCAAGTGGCTAAAAAATAGTTGCTGCATGTTTAAGTAAGAACTTTCTCTAACATTAGCCAAATGATTTAAATTACCTAAGTGACCAATAAGAAATTTTGTGACCTCAGATATTTCATTAAAATGTTCTTTTTATTATAAAAACGAAACATTTAGAGCATCATGTTACAAAATGTATTTGTTGTTTCAAGTTAGTCGTATATAAACCTGATTTTTGGGGGAGATAAGGAACCTGCAGGGTTCTTGTTGGGGTCCTTGTGCACTCTTATTCCGTGCTCGAATTTTACAGCTTCACAGGAAAAGTTTGCTGTCGAGTCGTCTGCTTGAGGGACCACTGACTGAAGTTGTTAAAGGGATGTGTAAACATTGCTGATCCGCATGTTCCTAGGAGGTGTGTGGATTAGAACAGCTGGCCTTTTCATCACAAGTCTGCAGTCTTTGACTTCTATAGGCTACTACACTGCCTCTGCAATCTCCAAAAAAAACAAGACCGCCTCAAACCAGTGCTCTACAAAGATAAAAGTGAACCTGTCCTGCTGCTGTTTTAATCAAACAAGAGGCCGCACAGTCATCTTCATCTTGTCTTTATCACCACCGAGGGAGTGTTTTCTCATACCCCACAGCCAAAACACTGTTCCCTGAAGACACAATTTACCCTGCAGCTGTTCCAGTAGTTCTCTCTTTAAGAAAGGTATTACACTGTCATCAGCTCAGAGTAATTGATGGTGTCCTCATGTGACATTGACAGTCACTTACCTACTCAGAAAATATCTCTCTTTGAGGCTCTTTGTAAATAAATTAAAAGCTGAGCTTCTTCTCTTGGGCCACTGTCATTTTATACCAAGGATTTTTATGTTTAAAAGCATAAAAACCTACAGCTTGACATCAGTGCCAGCTTTGTAAAATGAATGATAGTTCTGAGCCTAATTTCTTGTCTGCTCCCTCTATGGGTCGTATTTTTTTTTTTTACATTTGGCTGCCTCATCTAATTGAATGAATTGCCAGAAAGGCAATGTGCTGATTTAATGTTCTCTCTACGTTCTGAGCCATCACTACCTCCATGTCTTTATAAGTATGAAAGAACATGCATATGCACAGCTACTTAATTGGGAATTATCTGATTGTGGGCTTTGATATCGACCATCGAGGCAAAAATGGCTGACTGCTTGCATCAGAGCTCCTCTAGAACAGAGGCCAGCACTTAGGCTTCTCGATCGAAGCTGCAAGATACTGTTACCAATCAATGCTCCATGCTCAGATGCTTGTCCAGGAGCATCTCAGAATCTCATCACTTACCTGCCTTCCGACTGCCACGTGTACTCGAACTGTACAATTCTTTGAGAAGATGCAGCTTATGGCTTATACAAGATGTGACGACATCACTAAATTTGGGAAGGGATCCCCAAGCGGGTTGGTCCACTCCTCTGCAGCTGCTCCTCTCACTTTCTCACCATCTTACTGTCCATGTTTTATTATTTATTGACCATTACACAAAGCTCAGCATGCGACAGTCTACTGTAGACCTCAGTAAAGCTGAAATAACTCAGTAGTATAGGGTTCACTCCCATTATCTGGGAAAGGACATGTCCATTGAATGGGAGAGTGGTTTTACTGGACGTAAAAAACCAAAACTTTCCTGCCCATGCCTGCTATCTAAATTCCAGTCCAATACAGAAACTCTGCTCTTTAGTCACTCAGGTAGCTGCTGTTCAGCCAACGTGATACAACTTTTCAAAAATATCTTCAGTTGAGAGAAAGCCTATGAAAGTGTCAAAGCCTATTGCAAAAGAGAGAGAGAGAGAGAAAAAAACCTCACTAAGGTTTGAACAGAAATTCTCCTTTCATCCTATCCATCTAATGGGTAGATCTACAATGACATTGAAGAGTGAAAGGTGAGGAAAGTGCTTTAACCTTCAAACACAAGATTCTTCTTCTTCAGAGGTGTAGGAGGTTTTCAAGTAATTTCGCATGTTGTCATTTTCGCAAACCCTATCAGGAGCCTGATGGCATGAGAATGTCAGGCTTACCTGACAACTCATCTCATTCAGTGCGTCGATACACAGTCCTATGATGAGTGAAGCCATATCCAATTACTGTAACTTTGCCATCCCCTGTGATATCTGATATGTCTGGCCGTAGAATGACTGACCTATTTACCTTCCTGTTGTTAGCCAGCTGAGAGCCGTGAATATTTTTCTGGGTTAAACACCCTGTGAACTTGAGTGTGTGAATTTAGCATAGGCTATCAAACTGTCAGCTAGCACCACAGGGGTGAATACATTGCAGGAAGCACAATAGTGATCTTTTGACAGAGAGATAAAAAGGGTTGAGGGAGTCAAATGGAAATCAGCCTAACAAGGCCTCAGGTAGATATTTAAATTGCAGGGGTGATTATGAGGCTATGTGAGCAATGATGGTGGAAATGTGATATTGAAGAAAGTTTTCTTGACTTAAAGTTCAGTGACTTGTCACTTTATTGCTTCTTTTTATTTAAATATTTCTACAAGGATCTTTTTTCATCTTTTCTCATAAAGTGGTAGAGTTGGAGATACACAAGTTTCTATTGGAAAAAAAATATGTCCTTTACTGAATATAATGCAAAATAAATGCTGTATCAGCAAATTCTTTATGTGAAATTTTCATCACTCTCAATTTGCCAGAACTATGTGGTCAAAGGTCAGAGTAAGATATGGACAAGTTTTTTACCTCCTTGGGATTCATTCTCTTCAATTTTGTCCCTTTGTTTATTATTTCTTACTGCTATTTTTTTTTTTTTTTTTTTTGTCATATTGGACAGACACAGGAAGAGGGCCACCAAACCCATGACCTCTGGTGGCCAAGTAAAGTCAGGTCAGTATTTTTACTTGTATGTTAATTTCTCATTCTCCTGGGCCCTAACATTCCTATTGTGTACTGTTCAAGACACATGGGTTGCTTTACTTCTCCTTTTTTTAAACCATTGTTGGTTTGTGTATCCAAATGCCTCATTGTATGCTATCATGTGCTGTGTCAAAACTAATGAAACACTTGTCACAAAAAGTTTTATCGTGGTATCTGTTGGCCACCATCTCTCTCAGCTAACTATCATCATCTAATGTCATTTCTGAGGTCTACCTGCTGTAATTGTGTGACGTCACAGTTTTCCTGGGCAGTGAGGGATTCTTAGCAACACTACAGGCATGCTCACCTACAGTTTTACCTTAAAATAAAGCTGCTTGTTAACAGCCTGTCCAGTTGCCTTATCAGTCAGTTTTTTGCCCTGTTTGACCTCCTTATTAGGATTTTGCTGCATTATGAGTTCCCAATACTTTGGTAGATACAGTGCTATCACAACAAAGAGAACCAAAGACCTGAGCTACAAAAAATTTGCCCCAGGCTGTAATAAACTGCAGTTTGGCTTTGATAAAGAGGCTTGGATCCCAGTCGTTTCTTGCAAGCAGTCTCTCTAACTTGATACTTCCCTAAAAAATAACAAAAAAAAAACCACCACAAACTCCTGACAAGGACGGTGCACTGATGAAACAAACATCAGCTGTTTGATATTAAAAAAAACCACCTTGGTCTTGGTTATATCTTATTAAAAGTCAGCGGTGAAGACGGCTCTTTGTTGACTGGTGACAGATGTGAGGTGTACGAAGCAGCACTGTGCTTACCTCAACAGCAGCCTTGGCTCGCTCAAATTCTTCCTCCAGGGACTGGTGTCTGGACAGGAGGGCGCTGCCCCACCGCTGCTCCTTCGTTAGACGAGCCTGTCAGGCACGCACACATGCATGTACACACACACACACACACACACACACACACACACACACACACACACACACACACCCATTTCACAATATATATATTTATGCACAGAACAGAATCCATTAAACTTACACACACTCACAGAGAGAACCTCACAAATACCCACGCACACAGACACACACACATCCACGTAGCACAACACATCACACATACACAACATACATACGCGATCAGCCAGAGGGGGGGACAGGCAGGGAGAGTGTGAAGGGTCAGCCATTTCTGCTTTCTCCCTGCCTCAACAAAACCTCTGATATACTTAGAAAGGCCAGCAAAATCACTACTGTCAGCACCTAGCCCGTATCCTTCATGCTCACATGTGATATGGCATTCGATGTATTGTAAATAACAATCACTATGTATCCAAGGGCTAGCAAATTCATTATAGAGGCTGAGAAATTGACTGCTCCATGAGTGTGGAGTCATAGGCCTCCCCAAGTAAGGCTGCTTGGCAGTCAGGCCAGTCTGTACCTGTAACAATTTTCATTTCTTCAGACTGTCATTATGGAAAATTAATTGAGATGACTTAATCTCAGTATTAATTAACTCAGAAGAAATTAACATAGCCATTTATTGTTGATTCCACATTCTGATATACAAGAAGAAAAATGCATGCGGTGTAAAAAGAAAATGTTTCTGATGCTTATAGCTTTTAGAAACTGTAGTGTGCTGTAGTTGTGTTTTTAAAGGAAAAGTCCACCCAGAAACATTATGACACTATTTACAAAACACTTATTGACCATTTTGGTTTTTTTTTCCTCTTTTTTTTTCTGTCTTTCAGGATTCATTTATTTATTTTTCATCCCCCTTGAAACCTGGCAGGATTGGGGCACAGTCCAGCTAAAGCTTAATACTGGAAAATCTTTCAACTACCTATAGGAAAATAAATACAGTTAAAGGGTTCTGATGCCAGTGTTTCAGAAACAAACAGGGCTTCTTTCCAGACTCTCAAATTTTAATTTTCACTAGAGTATAGGAAGAAATTTCGTGTCAGCAGGACAGGCAGCAACACCAATTTCTCTGCAAAACAAGACTCTGTAGACCAGAATGCAATGCACTTGATGATTTGTTTAGTTAGAAGAAATAAAAATAAAGACACAGAATTCTTCTTGCATTGCAGTGTAAAGGCAGTTAGTCCTGTGATGAGATAAAATGTACAGTTAGACTGTTGATTATTTTACCCACTTGTTCATATCTTAAATTGTACGTTTTCACTTTTAACATTGGAAGATGTGTTTGACAAATGTAATACTTATTTAATCTATGACTAGTTGTTAGGATAAAGGGTTTCTGATGGGTCAATTCCAGGTGATGAAAAATAATGTAATATATAGATCAATTTCCACCAGTTCCATTCACTGATGAAGACTATGAAATGCAGTTGAAAGCTCAGAAAAAGCTAGAGTGGTAAGTGTAACTTGAGATGACATTACTTTGCCATGTCACATACTGATAGGAAGGTCAAAGCAATAATCAACACTTGTCTTGATTGTAATGACCATTTCAAGCTCTTAATGTCTAACAATGAAAAATGAAATGAGGGTGGATTTTTGAGCCATTTACTTGTGTTGACTCTGTGTATGTAAATCTCATGCAACACGTCTTCCTTCTTTGCATGCATTTTGTGTGTGTGTGTGTGTGTGTGTGCGTGTGCGTGTGCGTGTGTGTGTGTTCAGTGCCTTCCAAGTAGGAAACTAAAACCCATTTTTATAGTATCTCTGTCAGCGTTCTACTATGTTACTCCTGAGTAAAACAAATTTGGTGTGTTTGTTTGCCAATAACTTCCCTCCATCCCAGACAGCTATCTTTAATCCTAAATCTATTATTTATTAGAGCACTGAAAAGGTGATGTATGCTTAGCTGGCTTGGTGAGATCAACACTAATGGGCTCAGAGTAAGGCTGCTGAATAATTCATAGGCTATTAATCTAATAATGGTGTCTGGAAACAAGACCCCTTATGCAGACCTACACAGAGACATTAACTCAGGAGGAAAGCGCTTGACATTTGGACCTTGTAGCACCACAAAGAAACAATCTCAATGCTAATAGTAATATCTGGATTTCCTTAAACGTTCTGTTTCGGCTTCAATGCAATCACCTCTTTTTGGTCTTTTTAGTCAAATTTTGAGATGATGTGATGCTCATATCCCGGTGCAAATGTATAAGTCTTTCGATATTATATGAAAGGATGCATAGGGAGGCTTACATGTCTTCCACTAATATACTGCCTGTTGAGCTGAAATGGAAGAATTGTAGGTGTTAGGACAAAATGATGGGTAAACAATCACACAACAGGGTCAGGGTTTTCCCCATCATTGTAAGACTTAGGTGCAGCGCCTAAATGATTTTGCACGGTGCTTAGAGCAGAATAAGCAGAAAAAACTCAGCGGAGAGTTCTTTATCACCCCGAAGGGGGTACCATGTTGGCCTGAATATAATATATTTTTTCCTGGACATTAGGTTTGCAAAAGTTGGTGTTCTCTTTTATCTGATCAAGAGACAAGCACAGTATTATAAGTCATTCAGAGTTAGTCAGCCCTAAAAGCGTTTAGCCTGCAGGAGATTATGAGTACAAATTAGTTGATAACGTCTCCCGTCATCATTACTGTAGCAAAGAACCAGGGAGAAAATCTGTCAAACAGCCAAAAATTACATCCATCACCATTGAAGAGCTCAAAAACACGGTTTGGAAAATGTTAACTGTCAGTGAAAATGTTTCCAAGAGAGGAATGAGAGTAAGAAAGGATTCGACTCATTACAGTAACTCAGACAGCTGGCTAGTGACTGCACCCCCTGAGAAAATGACCAGTCTACAAATGTCTGGGAGAACAGAAACTTTGGTATGTTTTCAAGTTCTGTTTCATTTTCAGATGGTTACGGGAGGATGATAAAATTGCAGTACAAATCCATGCACTACTAATAATAGTGTTTTACCAATGTGTGCCTAAGCCCTCCAGAAACCTAGGGAAAACCCTGAGGGTGTCTTATTAGATACAAACTTTAATATCAAAGCTTATCATGCATTACCAGACAGTTTCTAGATATACAGGTTAAATTCATCATTTCAGGAGATTATTATGAAGCCTTAACCATCAATCAGAACATTTGAGATTTATGAAGCTCTCTCTCGCTTCAAAAGGATGTTCATTTCAAGTGTAGACCATGCATACAATAATGATGATTACCGCCTGCTCCTGTCATACTGAGCACTTACTTGAGATGCTAGGACAGACTCTGGCTCGACTTTGGTATTTACTTCCAAGGAGTTCTTATTTGATGGCTCTAATTGGGTTTTACAGTCAATGGACCTAAAGGAGAAGATGGAAAGTTGGGATAACTGATACAGATGCATTGCACTTAATTTGATACAAAATGGAAGCCACAGGTGCATATCACCTTTACTGTATAAGCTCTAATACTTCTCTTCTTTGAAATCCAAGTCACCTTGGCATAATCGACACTTTTGTAAACATACTTTTCGGGCCATTATTCTTGTATATGCATTACCACAAAAAAATCGAATGCCCATGAAATAAGAAATAGTAATCCAACATTACTGATTATGCAAGATGTCAAAAAAAGTCAAGGGTCTGGAATAAAATCCAAATTTGTGAAGATAACCCCACAAGTCAAGTGTCAGATATGCCAGAGGAAACTGTTATGTCAAAGATCTAAGAGTTTGGCAAATCGCCTGTAAACTGTAAGCAACAGCTTAGCTACCTTGCAACTACGAGAATTTTTTTTTCTATCATGGCTGATGTTGGTATGCCCTGCATGCTAACAAGGTGTAGTGTTTAAGTCTGAGTTTTGTCCTCTTGCAGGTAAATCTCAACAAAGCTATGAAGCCCATAAAATGGTATTTGGGACAGCCCTACAACTATTTTGTCAGTGAACATTTTGCAGTTAGTAGTTAATAGTTATGAATATTTTGCAACTCAGTAGAAATTAAAAACAAGATTGTTTCTATGGATAGGGGGCTAATACAAAATGCCGCTATGCAGTTGATGCCTGATGAGGATAATACCTACCACAGAAACTCGTTGGATGAATTTTTAGATGAACGCCGTCTCTCCAACTTCCATTTTCTGTTGCCATTTCTCTCAGGGTTGGGGTTCAACTCTTCCCATTTATCCAGTGGTGAACCAATGGTAACTGGTGACAGGAATAAAATAACAAATCATAAAATCCCAAAACAGACAAAATTGAGAAAAATTTTTCAAAAACACCCTCTCCTTTAATCAGATGAATCAGATCTAAATCTAAATTTGTTGTTGAAGTATCAGCTACCCTTGGAACAGGCTGTTATCTGTTAATTTGGACAAAAATGTTATTGGCTTTGTGAAGAAGAAAAAAAAGTCATGAAGTATCATGAAGAAATAACACTGATTTAAAAGTCACTAGGTACGTGTTCCTTTAGTTGATTAAAAAAAAACAAAACAACTTTCAACAGTCTTTTCCACTTGCTATTGTAAGTTTTCTGACAGGAAAAACAATGTGCTAAAACAGGTAGACAATTAATGCTTGAGGTGTCTAAAGAAAAAGAAAAAACATCTGCCCACATTTCTAACAGGACAAGAAGTTTTGCTTGGAAATGCTAGAGGGTTATAATCAATCTCCCTGACATGAATTGTTCACCACACTGTAGTTTGACTCTCTCTGCATAATTAGTTTCCTAGTGAAGACTTCAACCCTTTCAACTGGCAAATATGAAAGTAATTGGCTTTTTCCTGTTAATGTCTTTTAAGACGATTCCTTTCAATGCCGTAAATTAGCTTGATCCTGCTTTGGCCTATCTCGAACATGTGCAAGGTCAGTTCCACAGGGTGTGATGGGAGTCGCAGTTGGAGGTGGTTGGAAGACATATGGCTAGAGGTGGTTGATGGTGTGAAAGAGCAGGGCAGATGATTTCAAGGTTCAGTTTTTATAGATGCATATGATACTTTATTTAAATGACATACAGAATAGATCATTATCCTTCTTTGTAGTTGAAAATTCCATGTAATCTATATTACAAAAGATACTGTACATTAAGTTACCACTTTATGGATTGTTCTATGCATTTGCATTGACTGGTAAGCTGTAGCCAGGGCCCTAGCAACCTTATGCAACACTGGGGTTGTATTATACTGTTAAAAGCCAACAGTTATTTTTACTTTTTTTCCATCAGGATGCAGAATTTCTTCCGTTACATTTATTCAGGGATGGGTTTAAAACAGCAGTTAGATCATCATGTTAGGTAAAACCAAACAAACAATATAAGAGAGGTAATGTTTCATAATTTGTGCTAAATTTTTACTGAAAATATCTTGGGAAGGTGGCAGCAATTACGGAGACATTAAAGTTCATAAGCAGTTGTTGTTTTCAGAGGAAATTTCTAAAATGAATCCTTATGACTATGACTCATGAGCTGCCCTACAGCCTTGGCCATATCTATTTCCTTGAAACAAAATGTTAAGTGACTAGCAAGTAACTGAGTTACCACTGTCCCCCATCTTGAAGTGTTTTTTGCACATTTATTCCACCTTGGGAGCTCATGATTTTTGTGGTTTTGACAGAAGATTACTAAAACTTTGCAGTCTTTCTCTACCTGAGTCTAGGGATACTCTCTCTGGGGTTCTCATGCTTGGTCCTGTCTGCTCAACTTCAACCTGGATCAGCTCCGTCTCATCCGTTTTCTTCCTTTGTGGGTTGTTCTTCTGGCCGTCACCCCGGGATGTCAGGGGGCTCTTCCTGTCCTTACTGTTCCTCCTCTCGCCAGGTTCACTGAGATCCAGCAGGTCCAGTGTGGAAGACAGAACTGGGAGGGAGATAACATTAGGTTTGCTTCTCCTCCTTTCATAAATGTAGATCTAGTTTATATCAAATATTCTAAGCATATTTTTTTGCCAATGTGAGGCTCATCTGAGAGAGAACACTAAACAGGCTCACACCTGCTACATGTATTAAGGACATTAACTTGAAAATAAAGTGTGAATGTCACTGGCATTATGTCAGTGTTAATTACCTTCATCTGGTATATTTTCTATGCTTTGAGAGGTTTCACTGCCAATTAAAAGTCGAAGCAGGAAAAGCAGACCTCATTTGATGTCTTTTTTAGATATTTTCTTAAGTATTCTTAAATATTGCTATATATATTGGTAATGAAATTAATGAAAATTGGTTAAGTGAATGGTAAAGTACAAAATCAGATAATTGAAACAGGATTTTCTATATGGATTTTAACTGAGTGAATTTGCGCAGTTAAAATCAGATTCCCTGTAGTGTCCTTTCACACAAGAAAACCCTGTTTCACTCCCTTCCTTTGTTGCCTTAAAGAATTGATGTGTTCTGTGCATTTTAAAATTTTTCCATTTGTAAATAATGGCCAACTGAGTCATTTTTGTTAATAAATCCCTTCTGATTGTTCACTCTACTAACTGGTCTTTCAGACTTCCTCCCACATCTGTATCACATTCCAGTTACTTTTCTTTGTCTGTACTGCGGGTAGCTTTGATTTTGATCTGCACATTTTCTGACACGCCGACATGAGCTGTCAAGGCTACTTAAGCTGTCATGGTTTTGCCCCCTGGGTGGACATCTAAAAAATTTGCTGCTGCTCTTTTCACAGAATCTAAATATACTTCAGGCCACTGCACAGTCTGATGAGGATAAGACGGCCCCTTGAGGAGGTCCAGCTCGGTCAATTAAGTAATTCAATCTAACGTTGGCAGACCGTCAAAGAAGGACAGAGCCTTCTGTCAAGGGGCTCAACTTTTGTCTGTTCTGTCATCTGGCTTAATGGCTAAAGAGTCTGTTAAAAGTGATAAAGCAGTAAATCATACTGCTTTTTCTTTCTTTTCACAGATGAATTTTCCTTTTCTCTTTTTCCTTTTCTTATTTATTTCACTGCATGTCAATTAGATATTTTCTATGTTCATTGTTTTATTTGTTGTAATTTAAGTCCGGCATAATCCTGTGCTGCTGGCTGCGTGTTGCCGGGGTTTCCTGTTATTTTCAGGCTGCATCTTTAATTATTTTCTGGGAAAAATACTTAAAGTTCTGCATGAGTAGTGAAACTCATAAATTAATATGTTACACCAGTAATAAATAACTAAATATACATAAAACACCATGCACATATGAAATGCACACAAATATTCCAAATTTTTTTTTCCCACTTGAAATCATTTTAGTGGAGAAGTAAGGAAACTTTCTAAAAAATGTGTTTTCGCTGCTGGCTGTCATTAATTTTTGATTATTATAGCCCCTAGCTCCATTATATGTGAAGAATAATTTTTAATTGACAGTGTAATGTGCATATTGTACATGAATGATATTTAGCTGTTGGAAGTGAGCTACATTCTATGTTAAGATGCAGTAATTTGGGAGTTTCTGTTGATCTTTGTCATTGGCACCTGATTTTCAGGAATCTATTTCAGAGGACAACACTAAAACAAACACAGTGGGTGCCAGCTTTGCCTAAACGAAATTTCAGGGAAAGATTAGAGAGTCTAGCGCCAGTAAAACAACCTTTTTATGTGTTTGATATCTGGGGAACCGATAAAGTTTTCTTGCTCATTTGCGAGGACCCTGACTGTGCCTTTTGTGCAGTGCGAGCTCAAAACTACAGACACATGACTGCATGATCGGCATGCTGTTGTTGACAACCAACTGAGAGCATTGGTCGATGGAAATCCCTGCGTAATTAGACAGTATACTTGTCTCCCATGCCTTGTGCTCTTTAGATGACAATTACAATTACAAATCAAGGGAGACACACTCATGGAAGTTTGCCTTAAGAGTTTTTAGCATCAAAAAAGAAACGCAAGCTGTTCATGAAATGGCAATGATGTCAAAACTGTGTTGGCACCCTTCAGTCTACTTGAAATGATGAGACTGGCAAGACAATTTCAGAGTTTTCACTTAAACTCCATATTTTAAGTGAATACTTGTGTACTGTATATTTTTAGTAACAGACATTGAGTTGCTGTGTAGTGGTCCCTAAACTGATGGTAAGTAAATAAATGGAATAAATGTAGCCAATTATAATTTGATTGGAATCTTGAACATTTCAGCTTTACAAAACAGTGATGATTGATGGCAAATATGAGATAAAGAAAGAGAGGGACTTACATATACACTAATAGCCAAAGAGTCGGTGGGGGGGCTGGGTAGCTGGACGATCAATTGGACATGTTTCCGTGTTAGAATACATTTAGATTTAGCATTCCACGTTTGGCAAAAAATAAATTTCAAGAGAGAAAAGACTGATCTCAAATTGATCACTGAAATCACAAGCAATCAGCTGTAAAGAGTCCAAAGGTCAGAACCTAGGTGTCTTTACAGTATTGCACTGGCTATTGAAGCAGTGTTTTAGAGCAAGATGCTGACAAAAGGAAAAAAAAGAGCATGAGCATGGGTATTGAGGAGAGGGGAAGGGGGATGATGATACGAGTTCAAGCCTGAAGCAGTAAATGACTCCTAGCTAGAGTGAGAAGGTCACTACACTGTTGAGGAATGCGGTCTCAGTGACATATATTATCAACAGGGGGAACAAGCTGATGAGGTTAGTTTATGACTTTTTTTTTTTTTCTGTTTTTGAGATTTGCTCACTTAAAGATTCAAAAATTATATTATTTGACTAGAGTGTCTAAACACCAGATACCCATGAAACCAATTTATAATTTATAATGGAGTTTTTAAAATTTCATCAAAGGGCAAAAATAGTCATCATCCTCAAAATCAGACGAAAGTAAAACTGCATGCCAGGGAGCACAATGTGATGTAGGTTTTCTTGTGGATTAGCATATTTGAGCTGGCAATTATCATTCATTATTGATTTTCTTTCGCTCGCTAATTCCTGTTCAGTGTTATTTAGTGCCGGAAGCTTTGTCAGTCCATCACAGTGTGAAAACCGATTAACAGAAAGTCAAACCTAAGATCAAATTCACCTGCATGTCTTTAGACTGTGGGAAGAAATCAGAGCAGTTGGAGCATGTAGAGAGCGTGTAAGACACATACAAACGGCTTTACTGTTATATGGCACATACTCTACCTTTAAAACATTGCACAAAGATTTATTTTCTAGACAGGATTTGTCCATTTGGGGAATTTCTGAGGCTGACATGAACCAGTTATTTTAGGGCCACGTCACTGACAGCAGGAGCAGCAGGAGGCTTTGGGGAGACAGAAGGTTGAGTATTTCCCACATTGGTCCATAATTTACCAGGCTGAATCCGCATTGTCAGTGGCCAGTTTGGAGATGACAAATGTCAGCTGTGCAATCTGTTTCTGCAAATCATAACTAAAAAGATGGCACAGCTCAGTGATCAAGGTCGCATCCATGTGGGAACCAAGATGGCATTTGGCATCTGTTGAAGTCAGAACATTGAACTTCTCAACAACTACTTTGACTCAGTTGATTTACATTTATTTGAAGAATTACTTTTAATGGTTAATAAATATTACATAGTACAATACACATTTATACTAGGGTAGAAACACTTGAACCTAAATTTCCCATTTTCTGTTGATGTCAAGATGCTGCTCTTGTGTGTATACAGTAAATAATTGGGCTAAATTAAGGCCATTTTTGGCCTATGCTTTGAATGGTGGGTGGGATGTGGTACTCAATAAGCTTTTATTATCATTAAAACTTTTATATCATTTATGTGCCTCTTTCAATTAGCAAAAAGGAGTGGAAACACTGACAGGTCCGTCTCTCAAATACTTAAAAAAAATTTTTTACCCTTGGCTAAGGTGGAAATGTTGGTCTACTGATAAAAAGAAAATGTGACAAACTGCAGTGGAAACAGACTTGGCAAATAAAACATGATGCACATGAAGCATGCGACATATTTGTCACTTAAGCTTCTCCTCCACTGAAGAGCCAAAAAATAGCAATGACATCAGATACGCTGTATGTGTAGACTGGTGGGCAGACTGCATCCTTCCTCAAATTAATACATGAAACAAACACATGCCATTTTTTCCACCATTTTAAGTTCGACAACACAAAACATTGCGCCCTCTTGTTCTGCAATAGTTTAATGGAAGCAACTAGGGATTAGACTTCCCCACTGTTTATTTTCGATGCAGCCAGTAGTATTTGCATGACAGTAGTGAATGGAAATGCACCTTCATTTGCATTTTCTTTTGTAATTTTTGGGGGAAATTCTGTTACACTTTGTGCCACATTTGGAAACCTGGCCATTATCCAGGAAATTAAAAATCCTTATCATAGTACAGCCCACAATGATAAGTTGATCCTAAGGTAATTACAGATGGAACCAGAGACTCATCCATTACGTACAGTATCTCCTCTTCAAACTTATTCAAAAGTGTAATTGGTCTAACAGATGTCACAAGATGACTCAGTACTGACTTGAGAGCAAGAGAGAGGGAGATGGAGCGAGATGACTTCCCTCTAGCATCTTTCAAATTAGAAGTCAAACAAAACACACACAAGCAACTCAAGGTTTAACCAGATTTCCTTATCCAGATTGGTTCACACTATTTGTCATCCGGCCCATGAGATTTTACTTTTACCTAGGGCTTTTAGTCTAGTTAATGCTACTTTCTTCATCAGGCGTGCTATCATCAGGGTCCAAAGTGCTTCCGGATTGGTCCCTTTTTTGGAAGTCCATATGGAGTTCTTTCAGGGCATTGCAATCATCTTCTGAGACATTTATCAACCTCATGTTCCCCCTTGAGAAACGGAGCATCACAATGATGGCCCACATTTTTCCCAGCCTTTGAAGCCGTCTGTGCAGTATACCACATTGACGTGTAGGTCATTGCCTGTCAGCAGGACTATTTCAGAGTACCCCCCTCATGAATGGGATAAGGCTTGGGAAATTTCCCGGTTTTAAAATGTGATGCTTCAGCACTGTTAAGGAACCTCACAAAAGGGGCAAATACACCCAACATTTCAGCCTGCCTTACAGCCACCTCAAAGGCTAAAAGATCCATAGAGAGCACACAGAGGAAAATTGGTGCTGCAACTGGAATGATAAAGTGGTCTCGTATGTGGCCATGCGTAGACGCACCAGCTTCTTCAATAAATCTATCTCATTTCAATACAATGCTGAGCCACGATGCTCTGCTTGCATGATAGAGTGAGAGGTACACGAACACGCTGAAACACCTCACAAAGCGAGTCTGCTGAGTCAGGCAAAATGCAGCCTCTGCAAACCTGTTTTCATCTAATATTGTTGGGAGATGATTCCTTCTGCTTGGTTCCTCAGTAAACACCAGCCCATTCTCCCCTACGCATTATCTGCTGCTCCTCTTGTATGAGTCACGGCTTTAAGAGCAGGTGCAAAGACATATGCACAGATAGATGTTAAAAGCTCCTGGTGCTTATTTCTGCAATCTGTTCATCATTTCATGTCTGTCTGCCTCCTTATTGTGGCCAGTAAGGAGTTTCGGTGTGGTCTAGACAGATCATCTGAAAAAGTTTGTGCTGGAGCAATGTGTTGTTGGGGCTGCTGGGAGTGAACCACACCTAAATCTTGCAGTACGCAGTGCTTGGCTCATGCTGATCTTGGCGATGACTGTTTGGAGAACCTCATCTGGTTGAGAAAAACCACTGGTCAGTACACTTACCAGTGCCTTCTCAGCCAACTTGGGCTTTGGACCATACTCGAACACTACTATATTGCAGAGTAGCTGGTGAATATGTCTGAACCGAGACATAATCACCAACCAGTATGTATGTATGTATATATGTGTGCATGTATGTATATGTATATGCATATATGTATGTATGTGTATGTATATCTCTAAATATGTGTGTATATATGTGTAAATATGTAATTATTTTTAATAAGTATATATATATGTATAGGTTTTAAAAACATTACTTCAAATGCCTAGTTGTTATGGATATTTGCATGCCATCTGTCAGACTGAGAGCTCTCTGTACAATACCAGCTGTGTTGGAAGTCACTGGGCGGGAAACCCCATCACACTTTGTCTCGCTTAGGAAATCGTCGATGGAAGGGCTTAGAAGCGGGCGGCTCTCTTGTTGCTCACTCACCAGCTGTAAGGGCAAACAGGAAAAAAACAATTAAGGCTCTCACTTAGCATGTTTCTGAGAAACTCCCATCATAAGTTCATCCCTCTGGTCCTGCTTCAGTTTCACTGTCCCTATACTGACACATCCCTGAATCGGGAAAGGGTTTCAACATCGATGTGTCTTTTTTGGAAGATGACACACTTTTGTGCTCCTTTGCAGCACATCATTTATTCACAGCATCATGACATAGATACACTGAAGGGATTCAAACGTGTGTTGATTCACTCAGATGTTATAGATGTTATAGATGTTACAGCCTTTCAACAGTTTAAAGAATCTGTGTTTGGGTTAATATTTAGGTGATGAACAGAAACTTAAAGTATTTTAACTTTATTTCAATCATATACTTGGCATGTATCAGAGAACCTATGCTCTTTGTCTTAGTCATTTACTATATATTTTGAGTTATGGTGAAACCCAGTCACTACTGGTGGAGATGGAAAATCTAATGCAAGTCAGTACAACAGCTCAGTCATAAATCATACCTTTACAAACATGATCATTTTTGCTTGACATCGTCAGAGAGGTATTACTAGAATTTTGTGTTTTTTATATTGAACTGGTACAGTAGTTACAGTATTGTAGGTGTACTGAACTGGAATATAGTTAAGTGTGTTTCTAATTTTTTCTGTCCTCATGTTTGTAAATGAGGTGGGCGAAATATGAGAAACACATTTCAATATAATGTAGTCTATTTCAACACAACTCCAAATCACAGCCTCAATAATGAACATAAAGTTAAATTAATTCCTTTCAAATAAATAGTAATGCTTTCCCAGCCTGAAGTCTTTGTCATGCAGATGCACACAGATAGAAGCCTCTTTCAGAAACCCAGTTAAACGTATACAATTTAGGAAGTGGGGTGTGTCTCATTTACATCATGTTTAAGAAATCAGATTACTAAAGCAAGATGACCAATTTATTGCAGAGCATGTAATCTCACTGAATGTGTGCTAGTCACCAATGAGAGAAACACTGAGAGGAACTGGGCTGAGAGAAACCCGATGGCTATGTCCCAAAAAATAGTTGTTTTTAACAATTATTGCTCATCTCACCTTCCCAACCATGAAAATACTAATCACCATGCCTGTGATACACCAATTTGTAGGCTTGCTAGCGCCGGTGCGGAATAGTTTTCATGCAAATCATTATTGTTACCTTGAACCCTCCATACTCCGGGTGCAACTAGCAACGATTTGCCAAGCAGTGCTTCATAATTTGAGGTGAAAGACAGTTTTTTTTCCTATGGAGAGGGCGAGCCGCCACCACTGTTGTCAGCCTGTGCAGTATGTATATAATGCTGGCGGCATGGAAACATGACATTTGCTGTTGTTGCTCTCCGGGCCGTACTCACAAGCAGAATTTTAATGAGGGTGCTGAAAGTTTAATCACTGAGCATGGAATCAACCGCACACATCCTGCCCTGTGCTTGATATGAAAGGTGCTGATTGAGGTTTTCATAGCATATTTACACTGTATAGTATGTGCCCTAACAATTACAGATGAATAGTATATTCATCCTGAATAATAGTTTGGCATTATAGTAGCCATTTAACCCATGTGCTTAGTTGACACTGGCTTTAATTTCTTTCTTTTGAGGTCTGAAGGATCCCACTGCTATGTTTTTTATGATAATTGCTAAAATGTTTATAATTTTTCTTCCTTTGTGTATCTTTTTTCAAAATCCAATATCTATAATAGTGTTAGTTTTGAATAGTATTTATGTGGTAACCCTTCCCAAACTGTACATTTGATAAAGGAGACAAAACATAGAAATAATCATGGAAGCATTGCTATTAAACCAAATAAGGAAATAGGGCCTGTGTTTTAGGGCCTATTTTTTCAGTTTACTTGGTAAACCTACCTAAAACTAATGCAGTCTAATGCACCAGTCTGCAATAAATCCTACCTTCATGAAGGTTATAATTTTCAGTTTTTGTTGGGACAGTTTCAGAGCACTGTTGATTCAACTGTCAACTGATAATTGTTGAGGACATATTGTGATTCTTTTGAACTGTATTACACAGCAAGGTGTTCCTGTTATTCTGCCTACATTCTTTAATATAAATAAGGGTGCACAATAATTAGAAACACCTGTCATAATGTATATTACGTTCTTTGGCCGAAAACTTATTAAGAGACAAAGAAATGCTAAGTATGTTATCCCACATAGTGATTTTACTTTATTTGGGGTTAATTAGTTACATCCTGTTAGACCTCTTATAGACGAGCTGTTATAAAACAAAAATAACAAAAATCCAAATAGACTTGAGCTGTGTCTGAAATCACTCCCACATACCTATTCTCTATATAATAGACACTCATTGCTTTACTCAATCAGTAAATTGAGATTTTAGACACTTACCAGTCATTTTATGACATCACTGTCAGGTGTAGATATACATCTGTGGTTGCACAACAGACTGGGATCTTTAGCAGAGAGTAGTTTAAGAACGATGGACAGTAATTTTTGTACCATTGTAAATGGAAAAAAATGGAGCAAATTTAGTGTACTATATAGTAAATAGGGAGTAATTTCTGGACACGATGAAATATTTGAGTCACAGCGCTGTGTAAACACCTCTGTTAACACCAATCAGATAGACGGCATGTGAAAATCCATATTATATAATAATGTTTTCCAAATCTGAGAGACCCAAACAGAGATGAGTTTCCTTCTTTCTGTAGCTATCTTCTAAAACATGAAATCACTTGGCTCACGTTTATATTCTCATGAAATTAGAAGGAGTCAAGAAATATCACGACGATAGGCCGATGTTAACTATGTTTTTTAGGCTGTTAAAGGGGGTCGCTGTTTTCTCCAGGGACCCAAACATAATCTAAAAGAGAAACCTTATTATAATTTATGATGAGGTAGATATTATGGATTTTCTTTAATGCTCAACTTTGCTTCATGCATATTTGAACAACAAAAATGTTTCTTCACTTTGAAGTTAATAATGATTAGTGAAATCAAGGGGTCGAGATGATGATGGCAGTTAGTTTGGAATAAGACTTAATCCTTGCTGCAGTAAAGAAAGAAATACAAGCCTAAATTTTACCATAGACAGAAGGCATTGGAAAAAGAACATAAATAATATCTGGAGGGGCCATTACTTTGTTGAGTGAGAGTTTATGCTGCGCTGCAAGAATGCTGACCCAGCGCAGGTAATTAGAATTTGTGCTGTTCTGGTGTCAGAGTGAAGCTCTGGTTCGTATGAATTCTCACAGTGCGAAGTAACCTGATTTCACCCTCTGCTGCAGCCACCCCATGTATTTCCCCCCAATTTTGGACCAGAGCAGCAAATCATAGGATGTGAATATCCAGGGGTAGACATGTTTTTAAAGGTCAAATTTTTCCGCATAATTAACAGTGTGTGCCTGTTCGGGAAAAGTGTAATGGAATCCAACTGAAGGCTGCACTACTGTTAACTCAGTTACACTTGTTAGTATTGAGAAAGAAGTGAAACCTGAATAATACTCTTCCAACTGCTGGCCTTTAATGGAAGAAATTAATCATCTCAAATGGCCTCTGCTGCTCTAATTAGATGATATTTACCCAAATTCAACTCAGACACTACCTAATTAAAATACCACCTAATACAATGGTAGAAATGATTGAACTGACAGACCCAACCCTGGCAGGGAGAGGAGAGAAACTCTGCTTCTCATTCTATGAAAACAAAAACAGCAGCACCCTATTATTATGTATCACATCAAAACACTTTTTCCCCTTTAGCCTGTGTCTTTCGTTTGTTTCAAGTGGTCTAGCTCACTGTTTTACGTATAAGGTAATAGTGTATGTATATTTTAAGAAAATGGGCTTCTTTTTACAAAATAAACTTTTTCACAAAATAGATTTGTTTTGCCCAAACATCGCAAATATTCAAATGATTTTCTTTTTGGACTGTTCTTCAGCGCCTGGATCTGGGAAATTTTCATCTCCTTTTCATAATTTTTTGATAATTTTTGGCAAGCACAAGTTACAAATCAGTAACTGCAGTGAAATTTAAAATTTATAACAACCTTACTTTCCTACAACTTTGTATTCATTTCAGTCTCTGCTATACGAAAGGTTGTTGGGTTTTGTTAACATTAAATCAGCTCCTTAGGCACTTCCTCAGGCACATTGGGTATGTACAGTGCTGTTAATCTATATTATAATAGTCTGTCATGAAGATCAAGTGCAAACTCATATGCTACATCACTGCACAGAGATAATGTTAAAATGTCATGAAAATCTACAGTATGTTAAATATTGATATTTTACATTGTAGATGATACAAAAAGTGTAATATTCCCTACTATCTTGTTTTTTTTTAGGATTCTATTCATATCCTTTTTTCGTTTATCTTGTATTCAGCAAGTTAAACATAGCTCCATCCAAACATCTTCTTAGCTGACTGATCCAGTCAAGATAAATGCCATCGGAGCTGTATAAATATAGCAAACACTTTACAGTCTCAGTGGAGACTGTGGACCTAAGGCCTGGACCGGGAGAATCTTTTAAGAATGTAAATGACATTCATAAATGCACATTCTCACAGTTGCTGAGTGGAGCAACATCTGTCAGTGAATAACATCTTTTATAATGCTTGCAAAACGTCTGTCAGGACATTGTACGCATTAAACAGAAGCGGATTGTTAAATTCTCTGTACTCTGCGTAAAAAGATCCATAATGATTGATGATTTCTCCTCTATCTATTTTTCTGAGCTATACAAATGTATTTCCTTAATGCAGGCTGAAGTATCCCATGAGGAGTCTTGCTTTTTGATTTGACCGATAGACTCAAGGTCAGCACTGTAAAAGGAGTTGAATGCTGGACATTTATTACAGATTAATTTAATTAAATAATTAAATTCAATTTATTAAAAAGACTCAGGGTTTTAGGTTTTTTGAGAACACAGATATGTTGACAGAATCAAGGTTTTGAGCCCTGCTTAGTCATGTTCACTGCTGACAGCTGGCAGCATTATCATATTCCTAGAAAAACGACATGGTATTAGCATTCAAACAAGCACATTATTGTGATAAACTAGCTTGGTGCTTAATTGACACACTGACACTTAATAAAACAGGATACCAACGGAGTTAAGTCAAAGCGATATTGGATTATATAGTCTTATTATATACTTTCTCTAGGGATGGCAATGTTGGAAAGTCAAACAGTCTACCACTTAACTTCTGAGTGAAGTATATCAATAACTATTGTTTCCCCCTGAAATATTGTACAAATTCAACCTAATCCAATATTATTTGATTATAATATTATAAAACTAATGACATTTCATAATCCCTGAATAATAGCCTCAGCTTCACTTTCAGTTTGTGCCATGTTAGCATGGCAACTTGCTAAACTGAGATGTTGAACACAGTAGATGTAATACTTGTTAAACATTAGCATAACAATAAACAAACAATATCACTGTCATCATCATCATGTCAGTATAATGATGTTAGCATTTAGCAAAAATCGCTGCTGCACCAGAGTGCAGCCTCACAGAGCTGGTATTGTTGCTGCAGACTCTTCCAATAGAAGTGACTGAGAATCGCTGTTGGTCACATCTAATAACGAGAACCCAGCAGTCTGTATTTTCTAGTGTCATCGAAGCTAAATCTTCACCTAAAAGTTGAGTCATGACTGTGAGAATCAAGGTGGAGTCCACATCACTGCTAATGGAGGACACTGCTATCTGCATCGAAGACTAAATGACTGTTGTTGATGTTCTTTAAAGCACTTTGTGTAATTGTCATTGGGGCCAATTTTAAATAATGGTTTTGAAATTATGAGGCCCCTGCATTTTCCTCTTCCAATCATACAGAAAATGGGGACAGTAAATCTACCACATTCATCTAGGGAGATGCGTCAGGCTTTTACAAAATAGGTAGCATGCAAACGTCAATTACAGGTTCACTCTTAACCCAAGAGAGCAGCTTCTGAGCTGTTTGCCCATTACCCTCCACAAGGAGGTTACCATTTTCCCTTGCTGCCTTTTCCCTCTTTGCTCCCCTCTTGTTACACCTTTTTTGCTTCTCTACTATGCAAAGCACTTTGGCATTTTGTTTACAAGTGCTTTAAGGGGTAATCTAGAAAATTATGTAATGGAAAACTTCAGCTAATTGTGCCACTTGGGCTTTACTCCAAGAGATTTCTCAGATGTTCCTGTCAAGGGAACTGTGTACTAGTTAAACTTGTCACAGCCTTGAAGGCAGGGAGGTTGAGGCGAGGACAGGAGGAGGTGGAGAGAATGGAAAACGTTACAAAAAGGGAAGCAAGGAAACCAAATATCAAAGCAGAGAGTTCACACCAGTTGTTAGATAAAACCTGGAGGGTATGTGAGGGTTAGTTGTCTTAAAAAATGATTTCAGCCAAGGTCAAACAGTAGTAGGTTCAGATATAAAGTATGTTATCAGGCATTATATCACATTTAACTCTTCAGCATTTGCATTTTTAATGGTAAATTGTGTCTTCTTAACTCTTATAAAGCTTCTATGTAATGCATCAGGTTGTCAATACAGTTGTGTTGAAGCTGTTATTTTGGATGCCAGTGAGCTGGTCCATTTACTCCCATGGGCCTGAATACTAGAGTTCAGTTGACCAAGTATTTTATGAGTCATCGTAGTGGCCTAACGCTTTTCCTTAGGCTGAAAAATTGGAAATAAATAAATTTTGAAAAGTAAAGCTAAGACTTAAATTGCTACTATTGTTTAGTTTACTTTTTTTTTTAAAGGATATGACTGGTATTATTCTATATTATCTTTTATTCAACAATCCCAGTTAAAAGACAGAAATTAACAGACTAGTACTTCATCTCTCAGTACTTGCCATTTTACCTGCCCTGTGCATGGCACTTAGCCCATTTGTTCCTACTGATAAGGTACCTTAACTTCCAAAACCACCTGGGCACTGTAGTTTTTAGTAAACAGTACTCAAACAGGAGTTAATTGTGCATTTGTAGGGGACTATTTTCAGCTGCGGATTAATACACAGTTATTACTTTTGTAAGTATTTATGGCACCAGAGCGATGTTGTATTGACTCACAGAAACTGAAGTGCCCATGTTTATTGTAGTGAAGGAATAAGTCACCCAGTGCAATGGTGTAGCTCATTCCTGTGTTCTCAGTAGTTTTTGGACGACTTTGTCTGTGCCTTAGAGCACTAAGACTCATCATGCTTTGGCTATACAGGTAATACTGTGCGTAGAATCAATTAATTTTCAATTTGGTGTTGTGAGAATTGTTGACATAAAAAAATATATACGGGCTCATCCTAAGCAGGCGACCCTGAATCTGTATGCCCATGGATACATTGTATGTGATATTGTGCCTTACAAATGGACTTGACTTGACTTGACATGTGGCGTGAGGAGCCACAGCCTGTCACTTAGCCTCTGTCACTTGCTAAGTGACATCAAACTGGGACATGGTGCCTCTCGAAATGAAGCCCGAGCCACCGGAGAATACTCCAGACATGAGTTGTGTCTGGCAGGGTGGAAACAACCTCAAGCGGTCGGTCCGACACTGCATTCCTTTCAGATTTTCAGTTTATTTTCCTGAAAAGTGGTCACACAAAGTAACGTGCAAAACAATCAATTGTGGCATGTCTTGTGGACTTGAAAAACCAAGGCATCAAAATGAAATCAGCGTAATCTGTTCTTTTTCTGATGCTTGCTTTACTCAGTTCACTCATTAAATATGTACCAACTGCTCCTAGTAAAATAATGCTGAGTTGCAACAGCTGCTTACTCCTCGCTGTGTGCATGCATGTGAGCGAGCTATTGTGACGCACACAACAATCAGGTCAGAAGAGTAATCATTTATAAAATCTTGCATGCCCGATTTGTGGCTGTGTTGTTTTATACTGCAGTTCTGAGAGTTACTTGACAGCAACATTGCAGGTGTTTATTGTAAATATGATCCAGATTGTATGGATGAAGACTGACAGCAGCAGTTTATTGTCATTTTTTCACTTTGAGAAACTAATGTAATTCCACAGCCTTTTTGGTTAATATGACCGTTTTAAATTCCTTATATTAGATTCAGAAATTCATTATTGTCAGCCATAAAACACATCTACTATCCTAGCATAAAAATGATTATAGGAAAAGCACTGGATTAAAAGTAGTACAAAATATGATGGTTAGGGCTGGGCAGTTTAACTGAACATTAATATGAAGATATATGGTTAGATTAACTTTTATAATGACATATGTAACTATGATTATTTTAACAGTAGTTCATATATTTCCTTTATTATGTTGGCTCACGCCTGATATATTTTTCCTGCAGTTGCAGCTTGACTGGGATTTTGGCTTGTTGGTTGGTTTTGGTTACATATAATTGGTTGTTGTAGCTACTGCAATTATACAGACAATTAGTGAAAATTGCAACATGAATAAATTTAGTCTGGAGACGGAGCCATAATGATAGCAATTTGATAAATTAGATTTATGACAGCTGTAGTCATGGTAATATGAATGTCCAACATGCCTCGTGAAACAGTGTGATAGCCCATGCTTGGTGGCGTTACTGTTGCATAATGCTCTGTACTCTGCGTAAGTGCATTCTGTAGCTAATACTTAGTGGAGAAAGTCTTGGCCTATAGGTGTCATAGATCTTCACAAACCTATAGCTATAGGTGTGTGAACAGGTCTTTATGTGTTAATTTTAGACAAACTACTTTTTGACAAGAGAAACATGAAACTCATGACTGTAATTCCTGAGATCCAGAGAATTTTCCCTCACTGACAGTCAATGAAAACCAAAGCAGTAAAAATAAAGTGGACATGTAATTGTGTGTGTTTGTGCGCCCAGTCAATGCTGTCTCTGCGTTCTCTGAAAGATGAAGGTATTGAGATTCACGAGCGGTGAAAGGTTATAAACTAATTACTGACATATTGTCTCCATTATCGATTACTTTGACAATTTAATCTATTACCTCTATACAACAGATACACCAAAAGCACTGAAGTCGTTGTGGAGGGAAGCTATTCTTCACTGATTTTTCCTTGCATTGTTATACAGTAATTCAAATTATGAAAAACATGTTTTGCATACAAGAAAAAAAATAAACTATTGCTTTAATAAAACATATACAAGTCATATCTTAGTGTAAAGCAGCTTTATCTGTCAGCAAAAAGGCTGCTCAGCCATCATGAAATCCCTGCCACTTGAGCAATCTCTTGATTGTATGACAGCTTATCAAACCAGACATTGTATTCGAAAATCAGACACGTATAGAGCATGCTACAGGTTATTAAAACAGAGAGAGATATAAGAGGACAGGCAAAGCATCACACACACATACTGCACAGAAGCAATCAAGAACAGAACAGGAAAACTTATATTGGCATCCGCACCAGCAACTCCATCCAGCTAAAACACTTAACAAGCAAAAGAGAAGTGAAAAGCAAACACAGTAATTGGCTGCAGTACTTTGTACACAGGGAGCTCAGTCAATAGCTCAGTGCCATGCTTTGTGGCATAGCATTCTGGAAAAGCATTGATACACTCTGCTGGGGATTAGCTGCTTATGAGGTGTAAAAAAGTTCACAAGCAAGTTTTTCTGACCTGATTAGGAAGGGGAGAAGAAATTTGTGTAGACCCTCTGGTTAATCACCCCCAGACAGTGCTAAACAATACAATAAATGTTAAGTAGAGGAGCACTGAAATTCATTCAGAGCTCAATTTGAAAAATATTAAAGTAACATGGATAATTGCAGCAATTTGAGGCTGCTTCTACAAAACACAAGATCATTATTCACTGTTTGTGTAAATGTAGTGACGCTGTAGAAGGGTTTTATACCCCATAGAGCAGCTGGAAATGAAGTAGCTGTTGCTTCTTTGTTAGATACAACAGTCATAAAAATTAAGTAATGAGTTAGTAGACAGTGGTGGTCAGTTATAGGACACTGAAAGCTTTTCTACTGTTTTAATATAACCAGCACAGGAGGACGTTCCACTTGGAGGCAGGGAGGGAGGGCGGGGAGGTTTCTGAAATGGTTCTGCCCACCTTGGTAGTCACTGTGAGGAGGGGCTTCCCTTCTGATGACGCCTTACTTGGTATCTCCTTCAGGACCATGGCAACAGTCTTATCTGCAGCCCTAGAGTCTTTCCCCTACAACAGTGAGATCAACAATGACTTTTGTCAGGACAGTTGGACAACTCAGTGCTTTTTGCCCCCATCCGGGGCATCTTACAGAACAGACTTTACCTTATGATGATGGAAATACTACAGTGTGTGTGGGGCCGTCTAACAACAAAACATCGACTAAAGACATTTCCACAAGACTATGGCAATGAAAAGAGGGTCACTGCACAATGTAGAGGGTGGACTGTAGACGATGATGAGTATGGTCGTCCACAGCAGTATATGTCCACAGTATGATGACAGAAGATTGTACAGAGCTCATTACACAGGCCCCGCAATTTACCAAGAACTAATATATGTATAGGGCAGATGACGGTGCAGGTCTACTAGCTTGTAACGTATTGCTGTCGGTGGTGATGTAAAGCTACAATAGGCATTACTGTATGTTTGCTACTCTGCAGCTGCAACGCTTAGTTGATTTTTTTTTTTTTTTAATTTTAACTGCATAAATAGCAAAAACGCACAGGTTCCAGCTTCTCAAATGTGGATGTTATCTTGTTTTCTCTGTCGCCTATGATAGTACTGTATATATCTTCTGGTTTTGGACTGCTGGTCGGACAAAATAAGACATTTGAAGCGGTCACGTTGAATTCTGGCAACTTGTGATAGACATTTTTCACACATTTAAAGACCAAGTAGTTAATCAGGAAAATCAATAAATTACAACGTGAGAAAATAATAGTTAGTTGCAGCTCTAATATCAGCCATCCTCAGTTAGTGTGTTTCAAACCTGACTGATCTGTGATGCTTTATACCAAAATGATGAGAGAATAAAAGCATGAAACAATCTATTTAAGCTGAGCCCAGAACTCTCTGTTACTATTTAGGAAGTAATCAATACTTCTTTTCACAGTGAATAGTTGTGAATAGTTTCACACTTCTTCTTTTTTTTTTCTGGGGATCTGGGTGCCTTGTGGTTGAGGTGCATGCAGTATCATATAATGTGATGATGTGATCACAAGGTCCCTGGTTTGTTTCTGGCTGGGGACTTTTGCATGTCATACCCTCCTCTCTCTCTTTTTCCCTCATCATTTCCTGTCTGAATCCCCACTGTAACTTATCGAATTAAAGCAAAATGCCAAAAAAAAGTATCAAACAATAAATGTCCTTGAACTTTTTGACAGACTGCAGCTACACTTGGGGTATAATTCAAGTTACTTGTACAAAAAACAAATCCTGCCTTGTGGAACTTAAAACTTGAGGTATGCACATTTCCCTAAATCACATTATTACATAGTTATTTTAAAAAATACAGTTAAACTCTGGGTTCAATTCCTTTAGCATAATTTCCGAAAATACTTGATTGTAACATACAATATTTGGGTAGTAAGATGTTATACAAATTATTACAGTGTTCATTCATTAAATATCACATAATGTAGTATAATATCATTAAGAACTAATAAATTAATATTACTTAATGGTTAAAATTACTGTGAGGAATAATATGTTTATTGAGTTTAGTTTTCACTCCGTTGTTAAAACATTTTTGGGACATCAACATTAGTCCCTGTGCCACTCTCTGTGGTGGTATTTATATATATATATATATATATATATATATATATATATATATATATATATATATACCGTTGGTTAGCATAGGGATGCAGTAGTGCAATAGTAGTGATTAAATCTGTGTAAACTTATTGACAGAGACTTTATTGTCACATTCACTGTACCAAAAAATTCTCTCCGAGCATAAACTGTACTGACCTCCATCTACCACCCACAGGCCTCCCTCGGATGAAAACTGTGTAGAGCTTCTCTGATAATTACCAAAGCGACATTACATAACAGCAGAAATTGATTACATAAGAGGTAAAATTGATTTTGCCAGCCTATTGTCTTCCTTTTTACATCAACTTTATGTCAGATTCTGGACTGCAGAAACCACTTGCCTCTGCTTAGACATTGATTCACTCTTACCCATAGCCAGAAGATTGACCATATGATACACTATTAATTATTTTAAGACACACAGATGTCACAGAATCACCAGAGTCACATGGGACCAGACTCTTTCTCTCAGAAAAAAGTGCATCCTTCTGCAGGTAAATTTGCTGACCAGCGAAAGACATGAACTCACAGCGAGGAAACTGCTCCTCATCACACTCAGTTTCTACATTTCGTAGACCCCGTTAAGCTGCCTGTACAGACAGAACATGAAGCACGCTGGAAGCCTGTTAGCCCGATCTCGTTAAGGCTTTTCACATTTCCACTCGTCCGAAAAATGAATCAGGCAATTCTTCCACTGATCTCCTCAACCGATCATGTCACAAATTGCATGTGGCCAGCCTTGAGGGAGAGTTCCCTGGAAAGACTAACGATCCTAATAAAGTCCCGAAAGCCACCTGTTCTTCCTAGTTTGTCTTCCTAGCTGAGACTCACTCAGTATATATCAGTATAAATAAACAACATCCTTCTGAGACGCTGCCAGGAGCAAAGTTACATTCACAAGGCCAGAGAAGATTCAGAAAAGCTTCAAACAGGCCTGAACAGTTTTTTTAATTGTCTCTTTCCCTAAATGGCAGATGATGCAATTTGAAGATTGCTAGTGTTCCTTCTGCGCCGTATGTGCAGGTATTTTTGGAGCCAACAGTGTTGAGGATATCTTCCACTAGGCAGGCAGGCAGTTTGTGCTGGCATACAGTCTTGGCTGGCCTACATTGTCGTTTTAGGTCAACTTTTGAAAAACTAGCTCTGTTTTTTGTTTTAGTTATCATGATAGATTTCTTTGGCAGCACAATACAGCCATTGAGAAACTTGATACCAATCTTTTTTTTTTTTTTTTTACTACTTTTTTACAACTTTTTTACAACTTTTTTACAACTTTGTTTTCCTGACCAATACAGCTGTTATAAACTTGACAATAAGATAATTATTTGCTGGAAGCAAGAAGAATGGAGGCTTTTCAGTTTGCAGGCTGCCAAAGGGGGAGATAATCAACAATATTTAGGACTGGAATATGATTTAATATATATATTTTTTGTTTAAGAACACCTGATATCAATGTCTGAGCTGAATAAAACAACTTTAACATTTCATTAAATTGTTTACTTCTCTAGTACAGCAGTATGTGACTAAAGATTTGGTCTCCTTGTGGCTGTTCTGGAAGATAGAATCAGAAAAACAAATTATCCACAGACGATGAGATGGACTGCAGCACTATGCAAACAGTTTAATCAAATCATTAGGTGCTGTTGGTGGCAGAGGACCTAATTTTTTACTGTTTATCTCAAGCCTCAGAAATTACATTCAGTATCTCCAAGCTATCACAGCACAGTCACATCTCCAAACTAATACGTTTACTGCTCACAGGTATTCTCAGTGGTAGGATTGAAAAGCCTCGTGAATTTCACTGCAATGTAAAAAAAACCCCAGAACACAGATGATTCAGAGGTAGTGACATGAGTCGGTTATTTTCTCAGTCTGGAGAGAATTTCTTCCAGATGCAATAAGTTGCATCTATTTTGAGGAAAAGCGGCATTACTTGAAAATGATCTTTCAGAAAAGAGTAAGAATTTAATTTGCTTTCAGGCTGAAGAAAAAGACCTGAGAGAATTTTGTGTTTTATGTTGGGTGAAGGAGGCACCATGACTTTAACCTGACTCAACAGATCGTCTTATTGACCCACTATTGCTTTCCTCTTTCTGAGCTGCTGTTTTCAATGTCCCTGTCTGTAATTAGAGAAAACAAAGAAGCCTTGATCTAAGAAGTCAATGATGGCCTGCTTTGTCCATTCAAAGGAGAGCTTTTAAACATGTTAAAAGAATTTTTTTAACATGTGCTGTCTAACCAGGCTCAGTTTATATATTTGCCAGTATATTTAAAGGCATTCTGAATCTTCCTCAGTATTTCTGTATTTTCCCAGCTGGAACTACTTGGCACTAGTATTGGTTCAGGCCAAGCCTTGATATTTTCAGTAGACAAACTTAAAAAACCCAGAACTTTTTTTTTTTCTAGAGTGATCAGTGGGTCAGGCCAGGCTGTTCTTCTGCCTTGTCTTTGCAAAATGTAAAGTGCTGTGTAATGTACAGATTACCATTCTGCTTATGACCTGGTTTAGCAAGGGTCTGATATCAGGGTAAACCTGCATCCAACCTCAGGTTATCAGCGTGGGACTGTTTGAGAAAGGAGATATTATGAAAGTGAGATACGCGAATAAGAACTTTTAGTATTGTTAATTCAGTGGTGTTTTTCTTATGTGTATTAATTGGAAAAAATAGGCTGAAACAGTATTAATAAACTGAACTGGTTTATAATTACATCTGTACACTGCCATGTATCGCATCTCAAACAACAAAGGCATTGTGGCTCTGACTAATGATGAGTAAAATTACATTTTTAATACAGCACTGCTGTATTATACCTTCCTCTGTGGCTTTCAGAGAGCAGTAATGAAAAAATCTATACTGAATTTCATGTGTCAGTGCTTCTGCACAAGGAAATGAAGTTTGATTCTAAAAGTCTATAGAGATGAAATACTGTAAGGACATGGTAATACTGCACCTTGCAGATATCTAAACTCAAGTTTGCTCATCAAAACAGGTTGCTGGACATGGGACCATCCTGTTAGAATATCGACAGGTCAAGAGTAACCTGTAACCCTGGCTACCTTTGCAATGAAAGGCTGTATACAGGCCCTTTTTCCTGTAACGTGGCTTACTTTAGTGACCACTGAAGAAAACGCATAAGCTTTTCTTCCCTGTAGATATCGTCCCTCTCGGCTCTTAATTCTTCATTCAACTTTCATTGTATAGATCTTAAACATAAAACCATAGAGCAGAAGTTTGCCAAGTAAAGAGAATGAATCTTTTCAGGCTGAAGATTTTCTGACCAAACACAAGATTGTCCAGACTGTCAGTCATGTTGAATCTCGGAACAATAATGTAATGACTGTTTTTAATGAGGTTGGAGTGCAGCAAAAAGGTTTCACAGTATCTTTTATATACAGTTGGCACAGAGCTTTTGGAAAAGACCCACAATTTAACTTCTGTCTTTCCTATATAAACAATTAACCCCTTTTCTATTTTCTGTCTGTTTATCAGAAGTTTGTTTATAGTATTGCTCAAAATCAGGGCACCTTTCTGTTGACCCCTTTTATCGAATTAAACTGGTGACATTTAAGTCCTGCCTTGTATAACCGAGAGGAGGTTTCCCTAAAAGATCTGTTTCGGAGCCAGAAGGGAAAAATAACACCCTTCAAGTGAATGGGAAGTCTGCTGCCATATTTACCACACGCTAAAGCATCAGCTGGCTGTAGTTTTGCAGTGTGGGTTTCGATGTGTCTCTCTGCACCGCCGGCAGACCTATAGCCTCTCACCCTCTCTGCAGATGGAAAATTGATCACGGTCACGGATGAGCATAAACTCCATGGACGTGAGAAAAATATCTGGCTGACTCCTGGTTACAGTGAGGCATTATACTGTTCTGTTCAGTGAGAAAAAAATAATGAGTGGATCACTGCAGCTTCCTGACTCCACTACACTAAGCCTGTGTGAATAAATCATGATAAGGCAGATCCGTTGTGCAGGAAACATGCCCCTCAATAGGGAGCAGAGATGAGGCTGCCAAGCAGGCCTTCACTCGACCCTCCGGTCCTCAGTCAGTTACCAGCTTGCAGTGCTGCCCTGAAGTTGCACTCCAGCCTCCAACTTACTGAAACTGGGCGTGAGTGCAATCACCAGTGAATTTGGGGTGTGACAGATTTTTTCCGTGACCTTCGTGAGCTGCACAAACAGTTCTGGTAAAGACCAAAGAGGAAAAGACACTGGATAAGGGTGATAAGACTATTAGTGAGTGTACTGTATTCACGGGGAGCGTTAGAGGAGCATCAGTAATATTTCCCTGCACAACACAGTGAAATGCCCAAGTTATTGTTCATATATATATATATATATATATTTTATACTGTATATATACTGTACTTCTTTCATGTAATATATATATATATATATATATATTACATGAAAGAAGTACAGTTTCCCTTGATGTGGAAGACATTTTGATTCATAACGTTCTTTCATTAAGCAGATATCAGAATTAGACATTGATGGAACGTTTATAGTATTTTTTTTTTAAATAAATATTTTTTAAATGTACTACCCTGGACTGATCTTCAGACTTAGTACTTATACAAAATAGATAGCTTGTGTTTCTATCACTGTTTTTTGACAGTAGTTGTTCCCAACTTGGGGGCTGGGACCCCCACAAGAGATTGCGATTTGAGGGGAAACTGAGGGGATGTGAGAAAATTAACAGGGCAGGACAATAGAAAAAGACATTCCTGCTACACACATTTCTGTTCATTTTTCCAGCGTTTGTCTTTTCTCTTGGAATTACTGGACACACACACACACTGACACACACACATACACTGTAGGTCACTCACTCTGGTGCTGAGGCTAAGTGTTCTGTAGGATCCTAAGCATTCCTGACACTAAATTCAATAACTGACCTCCAATAATGCTAATACTCAAAATACGCTAGGCTAATACCTATAAATGTTACCATGGGTCTCCAATTTTATTGCTCCCATTTCAGCTGAGGCAAGCCGTGAGGAGGTTTTCTATCAGTAAGACGTTTTCTGCCACTGTTTACTGGCTTTCATATACTTTATGGGGATTGCTCTTTATAATGAATGGGGAATGGTGGCAGCCACACATACTCAGTCACTGAAAACTGAAACCTGATGTGGTCTTGAAAAAATAATTTGAAGAATTTACTGTGCTTACAGCTGCTCATAAATCACTGTCCCAAACTATTGACCTGTACAGTGAGAGTCTTTGCAGCAGTGTCATGTTAATGACAAGAGATTTTCTTGTGGATAAGGGCTAATATAAATCATGTACAGAGATACAGCCTGCAGCTGAGGGAAATTTACATTCCAATACAAATAACTACCTTCTCCACCAAGTCCTGTCTCCCGAGGATACATTTATTGCCCACTCATGTTCCCAGAGTGGTTTATAAAGACTTGAAAAATGTGATATTAGGTCACTAGGCATTATAAACTTGTCTGAGCACTAGACATGATCTAACTCTCTAACGCTCAAAACAGTTTAAGGCACATTCAGATTCAGAGCTTTTTCTTGTTTGTTAATCGATGCTCTTTAGTGCTTGTGGCAAAATTATCTCATATGATCGCACATAATTATAACGCAATGCAACATGGTAGGTTCATTTCTCAGCTCAAAATAGTATTTTGATTCCTCAGTTAACTTACTTCCTCTGTAACAAAAGTATGAATCAGGCCACATAGAAAAATATTCATCACAGTGGCAGAGGCAATCAACATCCGAAAATTGATATTCGTTGAGACTGTTTTCTAGAAAAAATATAGCAAGTGATGCATGGTGAGTTAAACCTTGTCTCATTTTTGCATTGATTTAAAAGAATATTTTGACGTTTTGGCAAATACTCCTACATTCAATCATGAGAAGATTGACAACTCTCCCATGTCTGTGCAGTAAACATGTAGCTGGAGGCAGTAGCCTGTTGAGTTAGCTAAAAACAAAGAAATTAGAACCATCAAATAATAAATTACATGACAATATGCTTGATGTTGTGGCAGCTCAAAATACATGAAATGGCCAATCTACTAAAAAGTGATATAACATTATATGGTTGCGACTTCAAATTCAAATTCCAATACAAATAATGCCAGAAATTAAAATGTAACTCTGTGGAATTTATTTTACCAAAAGCCCTATAATGACTTCAGCTTCCTCTTTGTTTTCAACTCTTCAGCGACTTCAAAGTGAATCAGCTTATTCCATTAGCACAGATTTTCACCCCCAGATTGCTTGGACAGCAGTGCTTAGCTGGGGATCTGTGTAAAAGTGTTTGCCTGTCAGGAATGTCTCCCGCAGTACTGTGACAGACAAGTCTGTATGGATTTAAGCTTTGGTGACGCTTTAAATCTCTCAGTCAACAAAAGAGGTTTGAGGCGATTTGCTGAAAGCCACCCTGTGGCTGCATTTCTGCACCTGCAGCATTTAACTACAGGAGGGTGCGTCAGGCTTCTGCTGTGACTCAGACCCAACGCAAATACTTTTTCAGAGTTTGCTTTGGGTTGCTCAGGTGTCAAATAGGTGAGGTTGGCCTTTTTAGCAGCGCCAGAATTGGTGAGACAGTTAGGAGGGAGACTTGACAAAACTTAAGCCCACAGCTGTTTTTGCCTTGTCTGTTATTGTTTATAGCAGAATAAAACTGCTGCTGTTTATGTTTGCTTTGAATATTTTGTGTCATGTGCTCCATGCAGCTCACTGATCATATTCTCACTATAATGAATATATCACAAGAGGCATAGCAGTTCTTGTTTGTCGAAATGTATTATTTTCACTTACATTTTTGTTGAAGCTATGCCATTAAATTGGAATAGTTTACTTTTTAACAATGATTAAATCAATTCATTTGAATAACTTATTCAATTGCTGATTGAGCAGTAACTAACTAATCCTGATAATCTCTGTTTCATGTCCGCGAATTCAGTATTGATCCATTAGACTGAGGTGAGGTCGGACTTTGTGATACAGTTTGAGTCTTTTGTGTTTTATGTGATTGATCCCTGAAACCACCTAATTTCTTATTAGGGAGCAATTTTCCGGTATCCCCTGCACCATTTGAACCAGCAGAGATCATTTTTGAAAAACTGTTCAGCCGTGGTCTGCTTTGACTGTCAGGAGGATGTTCACGGTGGCTTAATAGAGCCCACAGGACTAAATATAAAACCAAAATGAATAAACAAGCTAGTACTGTGCTCATGCTGAAAAAAGATAGTAAAATATCATCTACAGCAATAAAACTTTTCTTTAATGCTGGATCCAACAAAGCTTATCTCAGATGCAATCTCTGATTTATTGACCAAGACTTAATTGACTACAGTTTAATCAAACACACAACATCTAACTGTGCACTATTAGATTTATGCACATGAAAAATAATCATTCACCTGATTCACTATGAACCTAATTTCAGCATGGTGCAATTGAATCTATTTCATTATGGAGAGGATGTGTCGTTACTCAGGCTTCGCAAAAATGAGGGGAAACTAGGAAAGGCAGAGAAACTTAATGCCTTATAATGGTGATAGATGGCGAAAAACTGTCCATGAGGGTTTACAGACTCCTGCTCCGTAGGAAAGCTGAGCATATACAGCCTTAATAGGAACCAGTGCAAAGGCAACAGGCTGCCTAGAGTGTACGAAACTATTACAGCCCAAAATCCCTACAAACCTGCCTCCGAGATCACCCAATTACGAATCACACCCCTGGCTGCTTGGCTGTTTTCACACTGACAACCTGGGAAAAGGGGCCTTGGTCAGCAATTGACTTTTGAATAGAATGAGCGGAGTTAAACTTACATCTAGGGCTGCCACACAAACGATTATTTTTGTTATTCATGAATCTGACGATGCAATTACTTGAAAAGAAACATTAAAGTACTGAATGTGACAAAAAGCGTTTGGTATGAGTAGAGATTTTTTATATGAAATACAAATTTTTCTGCAAACATACACTAATATAGCATGTTATGGTCATGGCTGTGGACTGCTGTCAACCAGAAGCTATACCCAGAATATCAACAATAAACAATTCAACTAATTAAATAAATATCCAACCATGTTAGATATTCCAGATCACCACAGTAACTAACCTGCACATCTAAATTCAACTTAATGAAACATGTGATATAATTGACCTTTTGTCATTTTGGACCGGTGGAGAATGAATAAATAAATAGATTTATTGTTTCTTGCAAGGAGTGCATTCAATATCAGCCTCTTATGACACTGAGCTTCATGTGCCACTCAAGATAGAAACACATTAAATTTTGCACAAGAGGAGAAAAACTCCATCTTTTATTCACACCTTTTTTCATTGAAACTTTACATCTTACATATAATCAGTTTTAACATGTTTAGAATCACAAAATATACTTTTAAGTTAATTTCTACATGACATGGATCTCGAGTTACAACTGGTGTAAATGCTGTAACAATTTAAAATACTTGGAAACACTGCAAAAGGCAATCACAACCCAGCAGTCAGGTCATTTCAAGAATACAAGAGCCTGAATGGAAGACAGATCTGGTCTGCAAATGAATTTATCTCTACCAAAAAAGTATCTTCATTTAACAGCTGCGTTACTAAAGAAGATATGTCAGGATATGAGGCTGCGATAGCACTGAGCTTAAGCACGCTGATGTTTCTCTACATGGAAGCAAGTTTGAACTTCTGGCCATCAGAAAAAAATTTGCAAGTGGAAACATGTTCACTTACTGCAACACTGTAAAAATGATTGATAGTTAATGTGATAAATAACTTTTTAGGCTACTTAACTGATTTTTCACTTGGTCACAAAAGAGAAGACATTTATTTTCATCTTATCATCTTAAAAGTATTTTTAACAATGGTAAAAAATTCTTAAATAGGACAACTAAAAGAAACAGCTGATCTGAATAGTAAAGTAGCTCTGTGTCACTTATACCGCAGATAAGTACAATTCTGACCTTTTTAAAGCAGTTTAGTGTCAAAAGGTGCAAATCTCTCCCAGCAGAGCTGACATCATATTTTGTAGAGTAGTGCAGTTCATTATGAGTGTGGGGAACAGAAACATCTGGACAGCTGCTACCACCATTCTCAGAAAAACACACAATGAAGCAAAGAATTAAATATTCCTAAAAGGGCTTATTTCAAAAAAGGAAACTTAAGTCAACAATCAAATTTGATATCACTTCATCTTTTTATGATTTTTATTTATTTGATGTAGAACTAAGTCTGTCAAGAAATTCGGCAGCTTGCTTCATAATAGAAATGAACGTTTCTGGTCATTTCCTGACCCTGAAAACTGTTCGAACGAATGCAGAGATGCTGTGCTAAAAATGACAAATGAATGCAGAGAATCACTCCCTAATTTTGAGACCCTCTTCCTTTAGGCTTAAGTACTAAATAAAGACTTCAAATGCCACCACTGTTTGACCACAATAATATCACCTATCAATATTAATCACTCTCAATTGATTATTCTCCATCTATTACATGATGTGTAGCATTTAATATTTAAGCCTGTCATGCAGATTTGTGGGTCCAAGTTAAATTTGATGATCTCTGCTTTACAGTATGAGCTCTGAATGCAGAGACACTGAGGAAAATACAACTCATTTATTCACAGTGTAACTGGATTGTGCCTTTGCATCCTGTTGAAATATAACAGGCTGTCAGTCAGCATCACAAGTGACGAACACACACACACACACACACACACACACACACACACACACACACACAAACAGTGTCTGAGAAAAACTGCTCCTGCAGGTTTGCATGACTTTGAACTTCTGTTTCAGACATTGAGCCTAAACACAGCACAGTCATACATTTTCTAGAGATAAACAAACAGAAGTAAATGATGAGACATTGGAACTGGTATTAATTCCTATTTTCTTTTAACATGACAACAAAATTCAAATCATTTTAACTTTCAACATGCATTCTGAAAACTGCAAGGTTTGGGACAGCAAAGGAACATGCAGAAATTCAATATGTAGCTATTAATGCTCGAGTTAATGATATGGTTAAATTCAATAATATTATATGAATGATAATTTTCCATTGTGCTTTTGATACTGACCTATGACACAGTATGCAGTATGCATCCCAACTCACATATGAAATTATAAAGCTGTTGTAAGCTGGTGAAAGGTGATGACAATGCTATTTTGTGAGTTTGCTTGAAATTAAGAATTTGAACAATGGAGTTTTGTAAAATATGATAAAGCAGCGACCCTATCTACACAATATATTTTCATGCCACCTTTGTTTTTTCCTATGTCTGAACTGTATCAATCAATAGAGTTGGCTAAAGAAAATCCCCATGTTACACTGCCTGACATGTCACCACTCAGTCAATATCAGCATTTCCAACAGACTCACCAAGATATAAATTATTTTTATGTGAATACATTAAAATATTGTCACTTACAAAGTGCATTTTTATTTTGACAGAAAATCTCATCTCATACACATAATATCTTATTGACATACACTTAAGTGCATGTATGTTATTGTTGAGACTATGGACAAGCAACGGCTTGATAATAAAAGCACTTAATAATAACAATCTAACTAATAAACAATGCGGATCAATGTATGGAGCTTGAACATTATTTTAATGTCCATAAAAAACTTTACTTATCAGTAATTTTTGTTGAGTTTGTCATTTAATTCTTGAGCCAAAATCTCCACTCAAAGTTCAATTACTTGTTCTGGGGCTTTCGGATGTGTCATACAGTCTTCATCAGCAGATGAAATTCTTTTATCTCAAGCTTTCTCAATTCTCTCCAAGTCCAGAACAATGAAAAGTTTAACACTGACAGTTCCAGGACAATTTTGAAAAATGAATCTGCTGATCAAGACCATGTGGTGTGGTCAAAAGATCCAGAAAAATGGAGACTGGTCAAAATATTTATATTTTTTATGGTCCACCCAATGATGTATGAGAACCTGTAAAGCCCTCTTGTATAGAATGTAATGTTGAATAAAAAGATGCCTCTTCTGATTGCTCTAAAGCTCAACACTATATATAGAGGTCACATTTTAAGAGGGACAATCAGCTTTAGTGTTTGGCCAAGATATTGTTTTAGGTCAAAGGTCAGGAGGTCAGGAGGTCAGGAAGACACTGCAAGAGGATCACTTATACTATGCAAAAACAAACTCTGACCTCATGCCACAAACTAAAAAAAGGTGCTCCTCATTAAAAAACCAGCTGACTGACGGACCACGGCATGAATACTAAACCTTCCTACCTGGATCGGAGCGATGTGTATGTAGTCCCTGTGGATACTGTAGGCTCATGTTGAAACATGAACATGACACACGGGCTGCTGCTCATAAAACATTAACACTGGATCATAGAGCATGTAAAAACCATGTCAGTTTCAGCTTACCCTGTACAAAGACCTGACTCTGAGGGCAACTGGGGTCCTAGACCACAGGATGTATGTTTGACTCATTAATATATATTCACACACTGGACGCTGTATCCGCTTGCCTGACAATACTTGTGAACTGAAATTACTTCGGCGTAGTCAGCATTAATGTAAAAAGTGGCCTGCGGTATTCATTACAGACAGCTTTGGGCTCCTCCCAGTTTGAGTACTCACATGAGATGTTTTTTGGCAGATGAACATTTCATTAACTAGAATCCAATTTGGCAAAGAAAAACACAAGGCTTTTGCTGAGGCTTCTTGTGTGCTTGGTTGAGCACTCTGAGTAGTGGATAATGCATTCCCATCTCTCATTATAACTGCATATATTAACATTTTGTAAACTGTAACTCTGGTTACTCGTAGTATATAGAGCACATACACAGATTTAGCATTCTGGCTGGAGATGTAGTACATGTAGGGCATGTATGGGGAAGATAATAGGATTTAAAAATAATTAAACTGTCAATAAATGCACATTTTGTCACTTATATTGTCTTGTAAAGAGCATCTTTTAAAGACATAACCCACATTTCTCGAATCCATATGGCTTCCTGCTTTGCTTGAATTGCATTTCTGTTTGCTCTTATATTACTAATTGCAACACTTGCATTAGTGTCATGTTATTCTTATTTATAATCTTGTGCTCACATTCTCTTGCACCTTCTCAGAGGACTGTAAGATGCATTATGCTGCGTTTAAAGTCCTCTCAGCCTCCTCTTCTCTCATTTCTTCCCCCTAAAACTGTTTGTATCCTCTGGAGAGGACTCCACTATCAGGTACCACAGAACCAAATAATAGGCTTTGTTTTGACTTGCAACGCTTCTTAGCAGGAAGAAATTGATTTTTTTTTCTTTGAATTCTTTAGATTACGTTTCATGCTTGCTGACAGAGGAGTGAGACCGACTTGTAAAGCTTTAAAGTGAAGTCTATCCACAGCTCCAGTTATGGTTCTTTATGGTCACGTCAGTCACAAGGACAGGAAACAGGCTTTCATTTGAGTGGCCATGACCATATAGTCAGCACAAACAAATCAATGTTGTAAGCCCTGCTATTGACTTTTAATCATTAAAGCTTTTGGGGACTTATATTTACAATTATACGATATAGGTTTTACTTTAGCTTTAGAAATTAACAACTCTTCAGCAACTATCTGCTATTCTTCTACCTTCCTTCTTTTATCTTTATTTCCTGCTACCAAGATTGATTATGATTGGCTGCAAATTACACATCAGAATCAGCATCCAAACATGGACTGCTGCACCTTTTGATTGAGAAGACCTGAGAGAGTGACAACCTGTCAATGGGGCTCTGATGTCGAGCATGTAATGAGAAGAATACCCTGCTCCAGCAGATGCCCGACATGTGTTAACCGCTAAACAAAGTCCACCCTCTTGCAACAACAAAAGTTCAAATTTTTCTTTTTACCCTTAAAAGAAATGTAATCCTTTGCTTAACCTTAGATTAGTCCTTGTGGAACCCTCCTTCCTTGATGACGTGACTAAAAAAGCTGTAGAACATTAGGGTACAAGTACCTGTACAGACTCACTGTGTGTACTTTACAAAACAAAGCATATCTATCCTCTGCTCTGCTGCAATTTGGACCCTTCACTCTTATGTTCTTCCACCCAACCTTACTCTGCAACTAGATTACTGTTGAGGTCAAGGCCTAGGACACTGGCAGAGTCATAATTTGTAGCACCCACAAGAGGGGTCAGAATTTAAAGGGGGGTCAGGTAAACAAACCATTTAAATTTAAAACTGGAATTAGAGGATGTGCAATTTAAAGTTCTGTTTTTCTTGAAACCTGAGAATATTTGATTAGATAAAATTACAGCCCTTAGGATTTTAGTGACTAATTTGGCAACTACCATTTTCACTGTCATAAGGAGAATATGTTATTTGATACTACAGTGTGTATACTATAGTGTATACCCTGTGTTTTGCCAGTTGAAGTCTATGTGAAGCAGCAGTAGTATAATGTTCCATCTTCATTAGAAATAACTTAATACAGCTTTGAGAGAGTGTAAAAAGAGAGAGGGTAAAGAGAGAGGCTGATATTAATGAAATTTTCGGTGGATTACATTCTGCATCATTTTCCTGTGAGACCCTCACGAGCAGGAAGCGAAATACAAATAATATTAAGGATTATGATTTAAAAATGAAGACATAGTGTAGTGTGAATACAGTTAATCTCCCATGTAGACTGTACACAATACATGGTGGACCTGGACCACAATCTGTGAATTTCACAGAATTCTGGCTGTTTTTGATAGAGAAACAATGGAGACTTTACCCTAAACAAAATGTTTGCAGACAGTCGAGAACAGAAGGTTCACCCTATATGAATCACTGGATCAACAACAACTGATGTAGGAAAACAGTCATTTATGAAGTGGAGAGAGAGTGGGGAATGAGGGATGATAATCAGACCTGCTGCCATTTGTAGACTATACTAAATTAAATTAAACTATCAGTGAAAACAGGTTATATATAATATAGAAATATAGCAAAAGAGAGTTTCCCTAGAAAATTGAAAACGTGTCTCCCCAACAGGGCCAAGGAAGCAAAAATGTCTCTCTATAAAAAGACCATTTCTGTCCCTGCATAATGGCAATACTAAATGAAAAATGTTTATTGAGTGCATAGGTTTATAAAGTATAATGTTGTTATACTGAGTTTATTGTTGATTCCCCAGGAGCCCTAATGACTTGGCAGCAAGGCCTGAAATAACAGTAAGTGAAGCAGTGTCTCTATTTCAGCTCTGAAACAAATAACAGTGAGTCAGTTCTCTCCTTAATCATCTGTTGTACAGTAGCACCAGACCACAACACATGGGCCATCTCTTAGCTAGTGAGGCAAACTTGTGAAATACCTGCACGCACACCAATTCCTCATGTGAATATTCTCCCCAGTGCACTGTGTCACCTAAGACTAATGATATGCAGCGTTGGCTTGTTTCATTTTGGACAACACAGCTGCCCTGATCACATCGCTGAGCACGTGTATTTTTTCAAGTATGTCATTATATGGTGTGAAGCAATAGTTTACAGCAATGTTGATGGTTTTAGCACTATTTTTATTTTCATACAATATATATATATATTTTTTAACAAGGACAGATCCATTGAAGCTGCAGTTCTCATTTCGGTTTATCTATTTAACACTGTGGTTTTCTCTGCAATGAGCATTACAGAATCTCAGATATGAAGACCGTCGTCCCAAGAAAAACGACTGGAAGTTACTCCAGATGCTTGATTTTTTTTTTTCTTCACATCTTGCTGACGTAGTTGTGACTCATGAGCCTCTCTAGTTGTCATATGTCACTGTCCAGCTGTGATGCACCGAACTGTCATTAAGATTAAATATTCATGTCAAAGAACAGTTAATAATAATTAATTTTGATATATTATGAATAATGTTGGATTGCGACTTTCATTTCATGGACTATTTGGGATTTTTTTTGGAATGAATATATATATATATATATATATATATATTTATATATATATATTTATATATTTGATTTGGATGTCAATTACCATGGTAGCACTAGATGCGTCAGAGCTTTGAGGCACTCAGGTCAGCCCTATTAAAAATACTAGAAAAGATAATGAATTCAGGTTGACAATAAACTATCTTTCACTTAGTTTACTGTCATTTTCTGTAATATCTTTGTCCTCCTCTGGTTTTGAATGTATATCTCGGATTACATCTGTCATGACACACAAAAGTGGCTCATCTATCTGATTTGATACTGAAGAACCTGATGGACAGAAATGACCTGAGGGGACAAAAGAGACCAATAAATAAATTAAAGTCATCCTGACATTAGACCTCTCCCATGTTGCTGTAATCAACAGGACACATTTTCAATCACACGCTAAGTCTAATTGACCTCGTCCATTATAAACGTCGCTGTTTGACCCTACCTCCCATTACCTGACCCGAACTCATCCATTTCCCTCGTCAGTGCTCAGTAAGACCTGCAGCATTTCTGTCAGTGCTGAACTTGCAGTTGTGATTCCTACACCAGCAGCAGACCCATCAGCTAGGGGGTAATGAAAGAAGCTGACATTATAGTCTTGTAAGAGTGCCTCATCCTCTCTGCTGCTGCACATCTCTCACTATAATTAACCTGTGAGAGAGAAGAGTCAGAGCAGAGCAGAGCAGAGCTGAAAGATCACTGAACTACAACAGGGGATCCAAACTTCAGCTGACTTTCCACTAGTTTTGCTTTTTCATTTTATTTATCAATTACTCGCAATTCTGTCATTAGAAATCATATTTATATACCACTAAATTCTGTTACACAGATTTCTGGCTTGATTATGTGTACAGGCAATATTTTTTTCCAATTAAATGGTTTTATAGGGAGGAGAGAGAAATAGGTCGATATAGTAAGTGCACGATCTTGAACTTGGAATCGGAGTTTTGCATTCTGAGTCAGGTTCAGGCAACTGGAGCACTTTGGTTAAGTATAGAGAAAGATTGTTTCAGGTAAAACCTAATAAAGTAAAGACATTCTGCCATAAGCTTTGGCTCAGTTTTGGCTCTAATATTATCTAACCATGACCACTATTGTTTTGTAAGCTTTAAAACCCTGAAAACACATTTTTAACCTTAGGTATTTCTTTGTAACATTAAATGTTCATTACTAAATGTGAAAGTGGCCAGGGAACTTAGCCACCAATCTACCAAGTGTCATTAAATACTGACTCAAATGTAGCTAAATCCTGATTGGTGCCCAGAGATGCCCGACATCACCTATTCCCCACTGCAAACCAAAGACGAAATCAGAGAAACACGGAAAGGTTCGACTTTGTGTTCACATAGGACCTTCCTGTACCCACTAAGAAGCTGGTTGAGAAAATAGATTTTCAGTTGGTTTAACCCAAAAGTTGTTGACCTTGTTCCCATTTGTTCCCAACAACTTTTGGGTTAAACCAACTGAAAATAGATTTTCAAAAAATCCCAAAATTGTTGGGAACAAATGGGAACAAGGTCAACAAACGCCAAGGTTTTATCTGCTGTTTATGTCAAAATCATACTGAGTAACTCGATCCAAAATGACATGTCAAATTCCTTCCATAACTCCGCCTCTCAGAGGTACCACACATACGCATCTGAGAGTGACTTTTGAGCGATGATTGGCAAAGGAGAGCAGGACTGAAGGACGAAGGCAGTTTAATGGCGGCTGGGCAGTAAAGCTCACCCTCAGGCTGAACTCTCCCTCTGTCTCCACTGTAACTCTCTCTCCCTTTGATAACTCCTCATATCCTGGCAGAACAAAAGCCCTCTCTTGGCCCCAGTGGCCAATTTCCTCTTTCCCCATTACCTGCCCATTAGGAAAAACTGTGGAGAAAGAGAACACTGAGCCCCTCTTGCAGAACAAGCCCAAGTCATTACTTACGCTATTGCTGTGTCGCTACTTGCAGCTATGCCTGCAGCTGCTAATGATGAGGGATGGCAGTAAAAGCAGGATGATCCCGTCTGTGCATTTAGCAAGAGGGTACAGTAACCTGATTACTGGTGGCTGCCTGGAAAATGGCATTACTTTCTCGCTGCAGAGCCGTGTCTCACTTCGAGCCTCTGACTGTCCTAGATCCAGGAGGCCGCACTGCCTTTATCTCTGTACATGAGTTTATCATCATGCATTGTAAGCAGCTGTCATATGCAAGGCTGTTTGGCAGCCGTCTGCCCTGAGTGCCCTGAGTGCTTTGATTGCAAGACATGGCTTTCTGTCTTCTTCATGCATTACCATTCCAGCCCATCAAGATGCATTTTGATTTAATTATCAGCCACAAGGCAGGCAGGTCCAGCTGTCTTGCAATTACATGACAAAGATGTTGAGTACAGTATACCATTGGGAAATACAGCTGAGACGTGGACAGCAGGAAAAAAACTGACCATATTGTGCAACTTCAAAGCTAAGAGCTATTCACAGGGCAGCCTTTTAATGAGTCGACTTAAACCATAAAATTGGCTTTTATCATTTGGATACCTGCAGTTCAATCCAGGCCCACTTATTCATCTGCTCTGTCTCAAGTACCTGTGGTACTGAAATAGACCTAGAGCTATTTTTGGAAAGAGAGAGAGAGAGAGAGAGGAGGAGAGAGGGAGAGAGAGGTAAAAGAAACAGCAATGTTCGGTAAAAACAAAAGCCACACTGTCCCCTCTAGCGGCTCCCTGAGGCGGTACAAATGAGAATGTCAGCATGCTAACATCTTCATAATAACATTCGGATATGCCGTAGTTTAGCAGGTATAATGTTTACCATGTTCACCATCTTAGTTTAGTGTATTAGCATCCTAGTATTTGCTAATTAGCACTAAACGCAACAAATACAGCTTGTGGCAATCCATCCAACAGTTGCTCAGACATTTAGAGCGAAGCCCTGGCACAGGAGGAAATGGTCATCAAAATCAATAGGGGTCATTCTCTGGCAAACATGATTGTTTGTAAAAAAAAATATTTCATGCTAGTCCATCCAAGATTCGTTTAAATATTTTAGAACAAAAGTGGTGGACAGATCGTGCTGCAAACATTGCTAAAAAATGTAGCACCACCTTCAATTGCATAGTCGCATTTATCATTTGGAGAACATGAAGGTCTGTACAACATTTTGTGCGAATCCATTAGATACACATTAGGATATTTTAGTCTGGAACAAAATGCTGGACAAACCAAACAAGATTGCAATCCATTGAGTCATGTCACTAGATTGGTTAAAAACACTTTCCCCACTGTTGGTCATTCAAGGACAACTTCTTTTAACCCCAATAAACACATTAGATTCTCATACTGTGTGTTTTATCTTGTGTGATCTGACTGGGATTTTAATGAACATCAGTTTTTTACCACAACTGGCAGCGACACTGAATTCAAATCAGTATAAAGCCTCGGGTTATTTAAGTCACCAACCAACTGGTGTGCGCAAACACACACAAACACATGTTGGGGACATTGCATAGACTTGTATTCATGTCCTGGAGATGTATTATAACCACAATCAAAACAACTATGTGCCTAATCCTAACCCTAACCACTGACCCAGAAATCAGCTTTTTCCCAGTCGTTGACATGGCTTTTTGTTCCCTTTGGAAAAGCTGTCTCCAGTTAACTGAAAGCCTGAAATTTGTCCCAAAAAATACCCTATGAAAGACACACACTCAAACACACACAGAAACACATACACACACACACACATACACACATACACACACACACACACACACACACACACACACACACACACACACACACACACACACACACACACACACACACACATACACACACTAATCAGGTTGCCCAGACACAGGCCCATGAGGCCCATGTTACCTTGAGTGACTTTGGCCAATTAAAACCTTTGAAAACAGCATCTGCAGGAACAGAGAATTGTAGGGGGGAGGAGAAGGAGATGGGCCATTATGTCAAGCATCAGTTCCACAACAACCTCCCAGCCTGCTGATCACGGCCAATTTTTAACCCAATCCTCATTTTTCAGACATTTTCTTATATACTATTCAGCTCTGATTATTCAGCTCACTTACAAGCAATACAGTAATAAACCTCTGAAGATCTCCATTAGGGCTACAAAACATTTCAAGTAAGATGTCTTGCATGTATGTTTGCATAAGATAAAGAAAAACTGATGCATATAAGGCAGCCTTTCAGTGTTTACATATTAACTAGAAATCCTAGGTCAAGTGTAGGTCTCCTGAAGTGATGGGGCATTTGCCCCCCCCCCCACCCCCACCCTGATTAGTACCGTGTCACACTGCCTCACTGAGGGCCCTGACACCCAACTCCGACTCCCTGCTGTCAGCCAGCCTGCCTCTCATTCACCGGTCCTTCACTGGAATGGATCCAGGTCCTGCTGTGCAAACAAGATAGGCTGCCAGTAATGGCTTATTGTTTGAAGATGTTCACCCATGCTGTGAGAGGAAATGAATGTTCTTTAGATGCAGCCATTTACATATCATAAAAGAATCTGACTACTTGAGGATGTGACAGTAATGTGATCATGTATTTGTTGTTCATGGAGGACTTCTCCTATAATGATATGCTTTTACTTAACAGATACATACGACAGAATTTGTTTTCATGGGATTTTTTTTAGAATTTAGAAAAATTTTCACCTTAATTTCAAGCACTGGTATTGCGTCATAAGAAAAATACTTTCTAATGTGAACTGACAGACTGTTCCACAGATACTGTTATCAGTAAAATTGAGCCAGGAAGCTTTTTGGACTTCCAGTGCTGAGACAGATCCAACTGATTAAGGAAACATTTTAAAAAGCTATTATGTAAACCACAGACACATGAGGTAGACTTAGAGCTCAGAGTAGCAGCATCAGCTTACTCATTTCTCTCTCTTTTATTTTACTTTTTTGTCTTCCTTGCATTTTTCTCTGTAACACACATCCTCATCATACACGAGCACTATGTCCTTTTTGAACTACGCACACCTCATATAAATAGAGCCAATTTTGATCAAAGAAAAATAAAAGCTGTCCTTCAATAAAGTGGTGACAGTTTTTTGGAAAGTGCTGTCAGATAACGTTCTTTTTTTAGCAGTGCTCTGTGTTTGAGCAGCAAAAATGAGTTATATTGGCTGGCAGTGACTGGAGACTAATAGAGTTTACATGTCAGAGCAAAAAGCTTTTCTTAGCTGATTCGTACAAAACTGAATGCAATACAATAAAATAGAAATTTTAAGTAAAAAAAATAACTATACTGCTGCCTATCAGTTTAGAAACTTTGCAGAGGTATAATTACTGAAGTTATAAGAAGAAGCCAAAGCCTCATATGGGCCATTAAGCATCCATCATGCACTTATCAAAGCATTAATGGTTGCTGATGTTTTAAAAGCATATACTGGACAAATTCAGTGCAGTCAGTCGATGTGAGCGGTTGAACCGAGTCAGGGGGATGACCTCACATCTTCTTTAAAGAAGAAAATTTCAGGACTTTGACAATGAAGAGCATCTTGCCATTTACAGTTTGTTTTCACGGGCACAATGAATTAATTTGTGGACTTTCTTACAATGTACCTGAAAGGCATGCCGAGCCATTTCATTTTAAGAGAGGGTTCATTCATACGTCTAATGACTCTATTGTGATCATCACATTGTAATAGTATAAATCCATCAAACTAAAGTATGACCCATAGGGAGGAACATGTCTTAAATTGGAACTGCCAGATGTTATAGATGGTTCTCTATTGTGAGAATGTTTTACAATGGGCAAGATTTGTTTCTCTTTCATTATGTCCTTGTGTGGATGCTTTAGTGTGTGAGACAGTGGGGAGGTGTGCAGATTAGTGTTGGTGCATCTGTGTGTGTGTGATAAAGAAATTCTGTGACAAGGACAGAAAAAGAGAAAGAGACGCCCACAGGCAGCTCATTACCCGTTTACTAAAATCACAAGGAATCAGAAGATAAATGCTTCCCCACACCAACTCGGCGGAGCCAGGATGCCATCTAACACATGTACAGACATCACTGACGAATACGCAGAGCAATACGCGGGCATGAATCTCTCTTTCAGCTAGCCAAAATCTAGAGGGGATGTGTCACAGCTGGGTCCCTGTATCTTACTTTTCTGGTTAAATGTTTTAAGGGTCCCTACTTAAACACAACAGGAATCCCTCTCATAATTTGTGACAGTAAATCCAACTCTGACCAAGGGTCAGTGTGCCTTAATTTATTGCCAGCGAAGGAGGCATCAAAAAGCAGTGCCAGTGATATGTCTTCTGTGTTTTTTGGCAAAACTGTGACTAGGCTGGATTTTCCCCTGAGCCCTTTATCAGAAGACTGATGTCCTGATCTGACTGCTAGTACTAAGCCGAACATCACAAAAACAGATTTTGGGAGACTGCGGCCATTCATGCAGAGCAGCTGTGCAAGGTGAGATACTGACGGCTGCTTTATTGCCACTTATTACTAATTCTACCCACACTGGCCCACTGGCTTTCACTCGCTGTTGTCCTGATAGCTTGTAAAGCAGATTTAGGCACACTGGGCCTTTCTTGACTTTCTCTTTGGACATTTCTGATTGTCTCTCACGCCTTTTAAAACCAAGAATCAGACACTCACACCAGCAAGCCGAGAAAGAACTAGTTTCATTCATCATCAAACAATGAATCAGCGCAAGGCAGCCCCGTTAGCGTAACAAGTAATTAGGCTAATCTATTATAATCTCGCCCTTTGACAAAAACGCACATACAGTCCCACTTCAACAGGTGCCCTTCCTTGCTAGATTATACTGGGTGTACGTTAAAATCCACTGAGCTCTTGACAAAAGCATCGCATTGACATGCTGTCTCATTCAGCTGCTTCATAGCCTCATAAAAAGGAATGATAACATCAACTTGCTATTCCAGGATGGAACATAGGAGGATCATGACAGGAGAAGCTTTGTTATTTCCATTCAAATGATGTCCTTTAACCAAACACATGTTTCAGTTAGTAATCTGTACCTATCAGCTGCTTGCATGGATATTATCAGACTGAGTATGATATTTTCTCTCTGAAAACAGATATTCACTGAGGACACAGAACAGGGATTCCTCACAAGAGGAACACAACACTCACAAAGATGGGAGCAGAGGTTGACGCTGTGCCCGACAAACAATGGGGAGATCTCAGATTTCACAATACCTTCCAGGTGCGTGGTCAATTTTGGTTCCCATTTTTAAAACTGAAGACCAAAGCGTCTCTTTTCCGTCTTTATATTTTGGCACTGAGTCCTTGGTGGCACTAATTCATCTGTCTCTAGACCCTTAAGCATCCATGAAACACTTTGAAAGTAACAGACTGGAAACATCATATGACGGACCAATCGGAGAGTAGCCTTAATTGGGTCAAAGATGATATTTTGTACGATGTTTTTTTCTCCTGTTCGGACACTCAAGTAGACTCAAGCGGTGATGTCTGATGAGGGACGGATGCTGCTGTTGAAGCTTATCTCATGTAAATGTCAGACTTCCAACGCAAATCACCACACTGAGGAGTTCATCATCAAAGGGCAATTTCTTGACGACACGTCTAGAACGGGTTGATGGTAGTGTCTCTGCGCTTGTGTGTGTATGTGTGCGTTTCTGGGTGGGGTGGGGAGGATGCTCTTCACACAAGATTAGATGTGGGCAGCGGTGCTGATTACACAAGGGGCTGTGATGCACATGTAATCACGTCATACGGCTTAGTTTGTTACCATCTCTTACCCTCTTCCAAACTGGAGAGTTTCCATCTCTCCTGTCTGCCAGACTAGAGAGATGGAAACTTTACACAGCAAACGAATGCAGAGGGGAACAAACTGTAATAACGAACACGCTGTGAAAAGGCAACCATCTCGTCTCTGATGGGTCCAATATATGATTTTTCTCTTATAGTCTATTATTGGAGTTAAAGCTGCTGGCCATAAAAGAGGCTGCCAACCGCGCAGTGAAAATACCTCACATTATCTTGTTCTTCAAAGCATGAACACTTCTTCTGTTGTGCAAAACAGACTGATTTACATTTAGAAGAATCATGATGCTATACTATAACGATCTAACAAGACTGATGCAGTTGGAACCTGCTGTTGTTTATGTTGTGTATCTCTTTCTTGATGCCTGTGAGTTCCTAATTGGAATTTACAACATACATTCCCTGCTGTCTGTCAGGGATGTGTAGAGAATTATGCTAGTACGGATTCTCTATTTCACAAACAAGCCACAGGACTAGTGCACAAAAATTGAGAGAGGGACAGGTCCTGACTTTTGACACCAAACCAAACCTAGCCTCCAAAACGCGTGCTTCAGCTGTACTTTGTGTTTAGTACAACTGCTAAATTAAATGCTAATGCTGTTGAACTTTTTTCAAGCCAAATGCCAAAAACTCACTGGGTTTTAGCTTCACAAATGTGTCTATTTGCTAGTTTGCTTTTGTGATAGTAAACCTAATAACCCTGGTTGGACCAAATGAGCAATTTGAATATGTCAAATCAGGCTCAGGCAATTTTCACAATTTTTTGACACTGTATAGACCACTTGATTGATTAATCTAAAGAACATTTTTGGCAGGTTAATCAGTAATGAAAATAATAGACTGTACCACACTCATGCAAAGTAGTTTTCTGGGAGGATTAATTCTATGCTACTGATTTTCTTATTCAGCTCAGAGCTTCATTAAAATCTTAAGCAAAGTTTATGTTGTCCATATTTAACTTTGCATAAAGAAGTCTGAAAATAATTTGTCCAAATTATGAGAGAATCCTTTAGGTAAATGTAGTCAAAACCAAGTGTAAACATTATTTGGCCATACATATTCAAATTTTTTTAAACCATAAATAAGTGAATAATCTGACCTGCTTTTGTTTTGTGTCAGTTCTGCCGGTCATTCCTAACAACAACAACAACAACTCTTTTCTTTCTTTCCTGTCTTTTTTAAAATTTCTTTCTGCACCATTGTTAAAGCTGTGACTGACCTTTTCTGTGGCAGCCTGTCTAACTACCCGAGGGCATATGATAGCTGGAGGATAGGCTTTAATTGACATGATAGCATCCTTGAGGTTGGGCAAGGTGCAGTAGAAAAATGTTAAAAGTAGAACGGTTATGCGCATAAAAGGTTTTTTTGCTCAAGGTTTGAAATGTCTCTTCATGCGTTTAGAGGACAATAATGTTATAGGAGACTGCTGGATTCCCTTCTAATTTGAAGCATTATTCTTTTTTCAGCAGCATCATTAAAGGATGATGTGGTTTTACTTTAGAATATGGCTTTGGATGAAAATTTTAAAAGTAGTCCTCTGTGCGGTTTGTTGTCCGAAGTTAAATACCATTTTGGAGTACTTGCACAGTCAATTGAGGGAAGTCATTCTGAATTTTTTTAAGCAGAACCATGTTTCACTGTCTAACTGCACCCGTCTAAGTCTTTTCTATGACTCTTTCATCAGGCTGTAAAGATTTCTCTCTTGTTGAGCTGAAAACAAAACAACATTGCCAAACGGGCCGCTGGTACGCTTAAAGCTTAAAGCTCCTCAGATATGCAGCTTTTATCTCAAGAGTTCGCTTGTCTTTGAAAGCTGGAACAAGATAAATTATTATACTAAAGTCTCAACTCTGAATGAACTTTATTAAATGAAATGTTGCTTCACTTCCTTACCTGAATTTTAAATAACAGTATTTCACAAATAAAAAATAATAGCAATTATAATCTAACTATCATTTGATGATTTATATTTTCATGCACAGAGATGAATCACAGTTTAATTTTTCAGATGACTAAAAATAAAGGTGTGTTACTAGAAGTGGATTATGAATCGTTACCTTTGCAGGAAGTTTATTTCCATCCTTCCAAGTTGTGCAGCCCATAATGTGCATTTGTGCCCTTTTTTCCCCTTGCTTACATGGATGAGCCATGTGACTTTCTGGCACTGCAGGGCATTAATGAGAGCTGAAGCAGAAGGCAGCTACTTTCCAGAAGCACATCTTTAATTGTTTAAGAACACTTTAGCAACAATAGTACTTTTGACTGTTGGATTTTGATCTATGCAACATTAGCTGCATTTGTCAATCCTAAATTTAAGGTTGATTAGAAAAACCTCTTCCATCACATGAAACCTTACCTTATTGTAGTACTAGCTAGTTGAGAGGGATCGTAGTATTAGGTTTGTTTGTTTCTATCTCAAACAGAAAAAAAAACATTTAATTTCCAAACATATTCCAGAAGAATGTCATATTTTGAAAGTACAGATGCTCTAACTTCTGTTTCACTGACTTTGAAGTTTTTAATTTAAAGAAAAGAAAGATAAAATAAGGTGGGTATTTTTAATGAATGCCAAACTTGTATTTACTTTGTGTTTCTTAAGGGAGAGCTAATATTTAGTCCTACACATGGCTGAGATTTGCTTTTGCTTTAGAAAATTTTATCTAATATATTCTTATACACTTGCGTGTTAAATTATATGATGGAAATACATATGTATTATGTATCATGCAGCTCAGTTTGTGTTATCAATGAATAATTTAGAAACTGCTTCTCTGTAACAGCACAGTGAGACTTGGGTGTGTTTGAATGTACAGTAGTGGCACAAAGGCTGCTTAGGGTGAAAATTAATTAAAGGGCACAACGCGTTAACACTTTGCTATAAAATCTTCATAACACTGCAAAATCAATGTTGAAGAGGCCATGGTAGTTCATCTGTAGATGTTAATGTAAAGCACACTGGCCTCGGATGCCTTCTTTCTTAGAAGACACTGGCCCTGACTGAAATTCAAGCACATCACCTCAACTAGCGTGTTGAAAATTTGATCATCTTGTTGTTGCAGACACTACATTAAATTAAAGTGACCCTCTGGTCAATTCCTTTAGACTTTAATCTAAAAGAAGCAAAAGAGTATTGAATGCCCTTTAAAATCTGTTTTATGCAGAGTGTAGTACAGAAAGTTTCTGAGTTAGTTACCAATCATGACGCAAGGATTTAACTCCCCAAGAATGCATTGGCTAAATTAGTCACAAAGGTTACAGTTGCTGACTCTTGTAAGTGTACTCAGAATCTCCCATAAAAATTAGAGATTTGTAGGGGCTTTGTAGGTTGGTACAATAAAATTGGGAAATGTGTTATTACAATTTTGAATTAACTGGAAAATACTCCTGCTTTTAATGCCACAATGAATTGAAGAATAAGACAACAAATTAATATCTCATTATAACAGAAAATGTGTGGCCATGTGTGTGCGTGTGTGTGTGTGTGTGTGTGTGTGTGTGTGTGTGTGTGTGTGTGTGTGTGTGTGTGTGTGTGTGTGTTTGTGAGAGAGAGAGAGAGTTTGGCACTGTGGTCTACCAAATGATGCAAGCAATTTAAAATGTGAAAGTTAATAGGATTAAACACTCTGCAAATGCTAGGATCCACATGAGACCGAACAACCGCACATACACAGACACACACACACACATACACACTTTTGGAAACACTAAAACTCTTAATGGGACATCTTGGTACTTTGACATCTGCTTCTCCTTTTGCAGAGTCAAGGACTGTTGACTGTCGGTAGAAAGAAAAGAACTGTAGCAGACGGATGGTTAGTGTTAGAAGACCAGTTTTTTCTAACCTCAGGACTTTGTGAGAAAAAATGAGATGAGTAATTAGTTAGAGCCGTTCTCCCCACCAGCAGACACAGGGTCAACCTGAGTGGGGTGCTTGACCCACAGATGGTCCCATAGAGTAGAGGACAGTGGTTGCACAGGGAATTCTCAGATGGCATTATGTGCAGTCGATTTGGGAAATACCCTTAATGTTAAAATTTAGATTGTGTTGTAAATCTAAGCACATTTTATTTTCAAGGCTGGACAGGAATTGGCATAATCTGAGTCACCACAAATGAAAATCTATCCCTTATTTTTAAAATTTATTCATTAATTTTTTTATAGTTCAATCCTTCATGTATGTTTTGGAAAAATCCAGTTGTTGCTGCTAACAAGATGGCGCCTTGATGCACTCTTTCACGTTGGACTGCAGGAGATTTGCTTATTCTAGCTGCCCCACATTGTAATTGATCAAAGATAATCTAGGATCTGTTGTCTTTATTTGATTATGTGAACCTAGTCTGAGTAAGTGCAGCAGGAATTTGTTACCTCAGTTGTACTTGTAAATGTATGTCAGTATTATTCTGTGAAATTATACCAAATTCTAAAAGATTATGTATGTTTGACACTAATTTAATGAAACTGTAATCACGAATTGGTTTTACCATTATAAGCTGCTGGTCAAAGGAGAAAGTTATTTATGTACTATAAAGGATCATGGTTTAGTTAACAAACGTGAAGGGTTCAGTCCCAAAAAGCTGCACAGGATTAAAACCTCACTAGCACTAAATAGTTGGTTTTTGATTGTTGTAGAAGATTGACATCTTGCTTACTTTACAGAATTTTGGACCAGTAAGGACAAAATGGCCTCAATGGAAAAGGGCCAATTGTGATGACAGTTAGAGAAACTGAGGTTCCCACATTTGACATTAATTGCTGTCTATGCTATCTCTGAATCTGCAAACACTAGTTCAACATAGTGTCATGTTGGGACCGGAGGCAACGGGGACTGTTCCACTCAGTCACTTAAAGAGCTCTCTGTAAGAGTGTGTGCTGATCTGACACAAACATACTGTACATGCAGACAGCTTAAACAGCCCAAAATAGCCACTCGCGTATCTATATGACTTGAACTAGGCATTCCCATAGCCGACAAGCCCCTAACTGAAACACAGGTCTGTTTCCTTGGATACAGACACTGTTGCATATACACAGAAGCACCCTCTTTGCCTCTGTCAGCGATGGATTACGCTGAGAGAGGAATGAAGTGGCAGATACAGTGGAGCCACGATTGTCTTGCCACAAGAGAAGACGGTTGTAGAAATGAATAGGTACCTTTTAAACTGGGACGTACAGTCAGAGGATCCTTTGTTTTGCTTTTATGTCTGCATTGCCATTTTCCTCTCTTCAGCATCCTTAATTGCTTGTTTTTCTCCAGCAGGGTGTTTGTTCCCCTTGACGATATATTGTTCTCTCCATTTCTCTCCCTCTTCATATCCCTCACTTTCCCTCCACATGGGGGTGAAGCTCTCACCCTTGTAGTTCAGCAGCTAGTTGCATGTTTCACACAGAATTCTTCAAAATGAGGATACGAGGCCCTAAAAAAACAAAAACAAAAACTAGCTATTCTTTTAAGAATCTAACAAACTCATTCCAACTTGCACACCAGGTTGACCCAGAGCTCGGGTCAGGTGTCATCCATGACAGTATGAGTTTGGTTTGATCCAGTCTCAAGAATGCGGCTACAGACTCACTTTTCATGTCTGCACAGTTCTCCAGAATCTGGGACTTAGATATTTTACTAATTACCTCAGATCAAACTTCATCTAGTGGAAAATAAAATCATGTTTTTTTTGTTGTTTTTTTTACAAGAGCAGTGTTTTTTTGATCATGAACCTTGATCAAAATGTATATGCGCAAAGAGTATTCAGTCATCAAATACTTGTTTACTTACCTAATCACAACAGTTTCTGACCTTGCAAGCACACAGCAAGATATGTACCGATCATTCCATCAGCCCTTATTCATGCCGATAAATCCCTATACACACACACACACACACACACACACACACACACACACACACATATACATATATATATAATAAGCTTGCCCCTACTCTCTGGTTGAGAAACTATAGAATGATTTTAATACCTTTTTTTTTCACTAATTCAGTCTCTTGTCTTGTCATTTATTCTCTGACATATACGATATATCTGCAAGAGGGATATATCAGCCTCGCCAATTTATCAACTCTAATGCTGCGTATATATGTTTCTCTATTTAACCTGTTATCAGGTCTCTATTGTAAAAGAAGCCTTGATCTCAATGAGACTTCCTGAATAATCAAAGCTTAACTAATTAATATAGTGCGTAATTTACACAAAGATGCCCTTCAACTCTGGCGAAACCGTCGTGGTATCCCTGCTGTCAAATTCTCTTTATGATTTTTCCAACCAATGCAGCATACTGTCACGGAATAGGCCATGACGCCACTGTTTTTCTGGTGTTTACCTTTTCCCTTTTAATTCTTTCTTTCCTCTGCCTGTCTCTGTGTTTGTGTGTGTGTGTCTTTGTTTGGGGCGAGGCACTCCTCTCTCCCCCTCACTTTCTCTCTCTCAGCCAGTAGTGTCCGACCAGCCAGCACACCTTCCTTCCATCAGCTCCTCAAGCAAGGGGTATCTATTCACCCAGTCCCACGGCTGCTCTTTGCCGGGTCGTGGGTTCACCAGTCGGGTAGATTATGCTCAGGCTGCTTAGAAATAACATTCTGATTTCTTGTTCTTGTGTTTCTCCCTCATAACCTTCGTTTCCTTGTGCTCGCAATCACTAGTCATCTGCTTTCCTTGCCAGCCACCAGCCCACTGCACCCCTTCTGCCTGCCCTCTCATCTGCTCCTTCCCAGGCTTCCCACGCAGCTCTGCCTGCTGCCTGCTTACCTCAGCCCCTTGCCCATACTCATACCTCTAATCTCACCACAGAGCTAAGCAATACATTTACTTTTGTTAATTTGAACTTGGTTTTGCATACAGCTTTTGGCTGCTTCTGCTGATTATGACAGATACACTATTTGATGGACAGAATTAGTTTAGACTTCTCACATGGGCAAAACCAGGTTCTGTACATTAGTACAACTATTAATCAACACCATCAAATCAGTCAAGTATGTTTAATCCAAGAGAAATATTTATTCTTTCTCTCTCCATATGGAGCATGCAGGTGATTTGAAAAACCGACTTCAGGCGATAACTCATACAAGCTGTGATGCTTGCGTCATCACATGAACATGTATGTATCAGTGTTCACTTGGCCACCAAGCAACATTGTTCATTCCCTGCATGTGTGGAGAGTAGCCAGGGGAGCAGGCCCTTCGACCTCTTCCCTGGCACACTGCTGCAGCCCCTGTCATGTGGAGAAATCTTAATCACACATCCATGGCTTGCCTCGTTATCTACACTTGTGCGAACATGCCTGAAAACTCAGGGGCATACATACACAGACATGCATAGCGTGGCGTGCATGTGCTCCATGTGCATTTAGAAAGGCATATTCTAAGCTCGGACCTATACACATACAAGCACGAAGTGGGATGTACAAGTGGTCAGAGTCAGATTGTGACTGCGGAGCTGCTCCAGGTGAGGAGTCGGTGCTGATCTCCTGACAAAACCCTCCTGCCTTCAGGCCTCTCAGCTGGTATACCCTTGAACTCTGTACATCCCATCTGCATATCCAGCTCCTCTCTGAGCCCCACTCCCTCCACTTCTGCCAGGGAATTCATTACCTGCGCATCTCATAGGTATTTATAGAAATGCAAAGCAATTCTTGCTTACCTGCTTCCAACAGACAAACTCATACAGAAATCATCAGAACATAGAAACAGAAGTACACTTGGACTGTGTGGACTGAGATACACTTCGTGAACAACTAAAAGAAATGGTATAATTTAACCTCTCCTCTTGCTTTCTGTGTCTACACTTAGAGGAAGTACTGCTGTAGATACATCTTCATCTAAAAACTACTGTAATTTACTTGGTATTGCTCAGTTGTAAGTACAGTGCTGTGACGATGAGTTTGAAATTGTCATTAGTGGTGATCATGAGAGTATGTGATTGGTATTTGTGGGTGCTTGCTAATTGCTGCGATAATATGCAGATGTTTTTTGCAGAGTGTTCTGCAATTATCTGACAAAATCAGTGGCTCAGAGAAGAAGAGCTATTGTGTTGGACTGAGGATAAAGACAGTTGCTACTGTAGGTTCAAAACTAGAGGCGGGATGTCAGGAATCAGCAAATCAAAAGATGAGTATCTCTTGCTCAAGGCGTAAAAAAACAGATTCTCTCACCAAAACAGCCATGAGAATAGGCCATGATGAAGACAAGAGCAGTGTTTCATGTGATCTCCATGTAGCAACAGCCTTGGGATATACCTCACTTCCAATGTGAGAATCTGCCCCTACTATCTGTTCTTATGTATCACTGTATCTTCTGTGTCCTTTAAAGCACGAGGATTGATACAATATGCAGGAGTGATAGTTTTAACCGTGTTAACTCTGCAAGTTATAAAAAATGAACTAAGATTTCAGTCATGTCCCAGAAATGGGAGTAATCGGCAGAAGAAAATCACATGAATTGAACAGTTTTGTGAATCTGAATCAATTTAATTTTTCGCTGATGAGTCAATAAGTCAATGACTAAATGAATAGTTAGAAACAATTTTGATGATTTTTTAATTAATTATTTCAGTCATTTATTAGGAAAGAAGACTACAAGTCAAGTAGCTCTGTGAGGCTATGGTTAGGCACAGCAGTCCTTGGAGCAAAGTGCTAACATCAGCATACTAACATGCTGATGTTTCAACAGGTCGAAATTCCAGCAACACTTGCATTATAAAGAACAGCTTAATTGTCAGGCCAACACTTTTTAGCTTGTTGCCTTCATCATAATCATAAAAAAAAGAAATCTAAATAAGGTGGATATTAGGCAAAAAAATAAAATAAAATAAAATAAGGTTAAAAATTATATAGACAACTAATCATATACATACACATGCATATCAGCCACTGGGGCATCCACATGTAGATGAGTTGGCTACATGTTCATAAATCATCACTTTTCCCCGTCTCCAAGCACCTTGGACGCAGGTGAAGTTGTGTCAGGAGTCCCTGCTCTGCTTTAACATGCAAATGTTTTTAATAAATTCAATATCTTTGGGATTTGGACTATTTTCTGACATGTAGACTACTTGATCCAATTGGGGAATCAGAAAAGGGGGGCCGGTAGTTTAATAAATTATGATTTTTTTTTTTTCATCACTGATATTAAGAGTAGTGAAAGCAGTATAAAAGCGGTCAAACACTGGACAGTGCTATTAAATATCTAGGTATGAATCCTGCCCACATCTAACCCAGTGAATTTCATATTTGTTTATCAACAGCTCTCATCCATGATAGCTCATATCTCCCCAGAGGACCAAACACATGCTCTCTCCACTGCAGCGCTTAGATGCCCGGTTCTGGAGCAAATTAATTCCCTGTTGGAGAAAGACTGTTATGAATGGGTTGGGCAAAAGAGATGGATGGGCTGACCCATTCTTCTGCAAAGCCCTCTGCTCCCAGTAACAAAGATGCTGGGGCTTGTCCTACTTTTGTAGCAGGAAGAATGTGGCTTTGTACAGTAGCTCAGGGGACTCTCCGTGTGGGGCTGGGAGGACCGCTGTGTTAACAGTCTTAGAGCAGAAAGACGTCCAGAGGAAATCTACCAGCAGAGGGATTGATGTAGAGCTGTGACGCTGTGATTTTGGGTGCCTCACACTGATTGTATCCCCTCTCAGACAGAAGCTTCTTGTTTGGAAAAGATTGCTACACCGTGTTGACATTTGGTGTGTGCATGTGTGTGGTCTGTAGTTCAGGCCAAGACAGTCCCATGGCGTTCAGTCTGAGACGCTGTGCAAAGCTTAGGAGCTGTTTCTCTGCTACAGTGTAGGCAGCCGTATCCATCGTCATCTTTTCTATTGTAACTCAAAATTGCATGTTTATTGAGCATGAAATAAGCAAAACATGTCTGACATACAGTATGAACCCAAGCACTTAGTTGCAAAGAGCTGCACGCCTCAATATGTGGTGAATGGTCTGTACCACCGAAACGTCAACTTATTTTTATTTTTCTTATATCTATTCGAATACAAAGAAAACTATATCAACAATGTGAAAAATGTTTCAAACCCCATATGGAACCTGAAATGGCTATTGCACTGTGGAATTGCTGCATCACTTGGTCCTTTCAAACAAATATGTCCTCCTTTATCGACCTGTGATTTATCCTATTGCTAGAGAAAACAGTGCCATTTTGAAATGGGATAGGTTTTAAAATGTGGTGCATTCTTCAAAAATAACTGCAGGTAAAATTGGCAGTTATAATAGGATATATGATAATGCTGTGGCCTTGTGTGCACATGCTCTCGGTTGTCAGTATATAAAAACTGCGTTTTACAGTATCTGAGATTTTAAAAAGACAATTCTTTTTTGTCTCGATCAAAATTTCATACTTTTCTCCACCTAATGCTTAACTTCATTATCAGTATTACCAGCAGTGATGTGTGAGCGGTTTGAACTTGGCTGTTTTCTGCAAAAGTTTTTTCCCTGAATGCTGCGGTTGTGGTTTGAGCAGTTTGTTTTTACTTTTGAACAACAATGTTCATATATTAAACTCAACTGCCTCCTGATATTTTGTTCATGGGACATCACTTAGCAGGGTTTTGATTTACAAAATATGGATACATAAATCAGCATGTTTAGAATATAGTACTTTATCAGTTATTATCAAAATGCTGATTTAGAGACAGTTAAGACTAATAAAGCTCAGTTTCTTTCAAATTTTATGCAATAACAAATATTATATGTATATTTTTGCATTCCTGAAAGCTTCTGTCTGTCAGTCGAATTGATGAATTGCTGTCAGAGAAAATCTATAATCTGACTTAAATCATGATAATCAATAATAGAATGGCTGCACAGTCAAGTATGTAAAAAGATCATCTTTCTCCAGTGACCCGTGGTAACGTTTACCAGGACTTACTGATCAGACAATACCCAGTGCAAGGCTATGAATATTCAATTAATGTTGTTTATTCAGATTCAATTATAGAGTGATGTACTGTACTGATTAATAAGGAAAATAGCAGAGCACACTTTAATTCATTCACAGTGAAGATTGAGATCATAGCATCAAAATCTTTTCATGAAGCTTCTTCTGTTAAACTTTGACTATAATGAACTGTTCATATCATATATATATATCATATATGTTCATATCACGTTTTTCGCTTTCAGTCATTTCTTAGGGTGGATGGGTGGGTGTTCAGAGAGCACTGATAACAGGATGGTAAAATGACAAAATTCCCATGCTATGTTGGCCAGAACAACAGCCTCCTCTCTCCTCAATCAGCTTATGGGACAACTGCTGCTGATGTGTGCTCGAATCCCTCTTAGTCTCCCTCTAGTCCGCTTTACGAGCCCCACAAGCTGCTCAGGGCCGCTATGCAGTTTTAACTACCCAACCAGGGAAGAGGAGAGATTCCCATTATGTCTCCCCAATGACACCAGTGACTGGGGACTGGATGCCAGCCACCTTGGTAACAGCACTGTAAAGTGAAGTCTTATGGAGAGACTGGAACAGAACGCACAAAAGACACTTTATTGCATCTGTAAACATATATGTCTTTTTTCATACATATAATATGATAGTCTGCACATCCTGTGATTTGGAGAAGCACTTATTAGCTACAGACAAGTAAATAGACAAGTTTTGTGAGGAATACTTTGACCGGAAGGACGACAAGTATCATCATTTCATTCCCATTACGGCTCTGAAAGGATGAGGTTCTCAATGTGAATAACACAAATTTGAATTGTTATCTGCCTAAAATGTTTAAACAACTATGTAGCATTTTCTTCTTCCAAATAATGATCTTTTTCTAGTAACATCCTTTCTTTGGAATTATCCTTTGTTGTGGAAATCAATTTCTCCTTTGTTTTGCATTGTACAATTTGCTAATTTCTCAAAATTTCCTGAAACTAGGCTCCAAGGTACAGTGATTTACAAGCTTTAGACCCAGATATGTGTCGTGTAGACATACAGCTTCCCATCCCTTCTCATATCTTCCACAATGAGAGAGCAGCACTATCTGTGGAGCCTTCGTTCCAGCCGGATACCACCTGATTTCACTCATTATCCCAGCTCCTGAAATAGTCAGGCCTATTAAATTGGTCTTAATCAAGACCATGGTTCATTGAATCAAGGAGCGTTTCAAACAGTCTCCTTGGGAAAACACTTCCAGGACCCGTTTTTTGTGCCTGAAGCTGACCACCACGGCTATGGGAGACGTCGTGCTCAACACCTTGTAGTGCAAGAGTGATAAAAGGGGGAGCTTTATTGGACTTAAACATCTGTGAATAATGTGTGTTTGTATTTTTATTTGAGGTGCATGCTTGCATTACGGCCTGCTTATGTTGGGATGCCCTGTCACCTCTGCGTGTCAATGGGTTGGTTTGATTGATCGCTCTGCTCTGTTTTTTTATTGCGCCTGCTGGTTGATTATTCTGTAACTTCTCTTCAAGAGGATTTCCTCCATTAAACATGACATAATTTTGCTTTCAGCTCTGATTGGAATATTTTAAATCATTAGGACTTGCAAAAATTTAGTTTGCCTCTCATAAAACACATCTGATTATGCTAATTAACTGCATTTTAATGTGTCAGTTTCTAGCCTAGTCTACAGTTGGGTTGAGAGAAAGTGTTTTTGGCAGCAATGAGGAGAAACCAGAAACACAAAGGGATGCTCCAGGTTGCCACAAATATACATACTACCTAAAAAGAAGACGAAACGAGAGATGCAAATCGAGAAGACTGATTCAGAACAACTCAGCAGTTTTTATCAGTGTCCTATTTACCCCTTCAGAGTGCTGGATGATAACCTCTGAACAAATAATCTGTCACTCCATGATCCAAACTGTATGAAAAAATCAGTATTTGAATGAAAAGATGGCAAGAATAACTGAGAACTTAACAGACTTGATCTATTGCTGATCAGTGATAGCATCCATCCAGGATCCTCCCCAGGGGGGACTTGGAATATGTTAATCAAATTATGTAATCGCGTTGTGCTTAACAGAGCAAATATCCAAAGGCCTTGAAGCCTCACTTCTATTAAGCCAAGATGTCTTTTATACTCACATTACACACACACACACACACACACACACTCATAATTAGGTTCACTGTAAACATTACTACTTAAAGCAGGGAAACCATTTCAACAATTACACTGCAATCTATAATGTCAAAATGTTATGGGAAGGTGTCATCTGAAGGAGTATTGATGGGGACAATCTCAAGGTCTTTCTTATATGTAGTACATCAAGGTGTAAATACACTGTACTGACTGAAACAATATCTCTTGTACCTTTTTGTTGAATAAAGATGAGCAGCAATGCTGAATCAGCCCCCCTCACAGCATCCTCAGTTGCACTTTCACAGGATGAGCAATGAGGCTTACATCCACACCTCTGAATTGCTTTTCTTTAACTGCATCAATCTTTTCCATGACTTAACACAGTAAAGTAATCCTCTGCACGCAAAAAATGGAAAAGCACGCAGGTCCTTTTATGCGCAACAACTGCAGGATGCTGCCATTACCTTTATTTAAATGGGTTTACAATACATTTAAGACAAAAAAAACATTTTTGGAGAAATTGAAGACACGAGTCCAGCTTTGTCTTTCTGCAAAGCGGCTGTGGTCACTCGAATTTCTGACATTAACCAGAGCCCGGTCGACCCCAGCCAACCATGAGGCCAAGGGTTGGCGCCGCTTGTGGAACACGGCTCATGCCAAGATATTTGATCCACCCAATATTGTATCATCATGTGCATATCCACAGAACAGTTATGCGAAACATGTTAGCGTGTCTAATGAAATACCTCTCACTTCCACGGATAGATGTATCAGGTCCTTGATAAATGAGAAAGTCGACAATTAAGAAATTCTGTGGAAAAGGAAAGGAATGATAGGACAACCTTATCTTGTTCCCCCAGCCAAGTGCCTCCTGAGCTGCAATAGCCATAAGCTGACAGTTGTGTAATAGAGAGGACTTACAACTGTATCTACATTTAGGAAGGAAATGTGATAGTTCTGATTATGAGCGACTGACTGGTGCTGTACCCATGTTACATCGAGAGGTGCGAACAGTACGAGATTTACTTATAATTCCAAGCTGTGGAGAATCGCAACACAATATTTAACTGTAATATTTAAGTCCCAAGTCTCCATTCAGAGAACACACAGACACTGTGAAATATGTAAAAATTAATACTTTGGAGGACATGATTAACATCCATGTAATGTTCTGCTAGGATTTAAAGCAGCATATTGCACATCTTAAATAAGATATATGCTAAACACGACAAAGGATTGCATTTCTCAACTCTTTAGAATCACTTCCTCCACAAAAAAAACCCGAGTTCAAAGAAACATACAGCCTCGCTTACAGTGCACTCTTGTTATTTAATTGCCACTATTAAAATCCAAAACATTACGAAATACAAGATGGAAATATTTCTGAGCATTTAACACCAAGAGAGTGCCGAAATGATCCATCACTGCCAGAAAGTTTTACAAATGCTGTATATTTGTCAGTGGCTGCCATGATGCAACACCCCACCTATTCCCCACACAAGCAATCCATTATGTTTCTGGTTTCTATCTGACAAAGGTCTGGCTTTATTACTCCCAATTTCAGATAGCCCTGATTTCACATGTACACACACACAAACTCACACACTTGACTTCAAGGAGAAAGTGTTGTCAACATCAAGATAAACGCATCAGTTACGCAAGAGAGTGTCACAGCATAAGACCCATTACTGACAGATAGAGCATCTGCTCTGCATTCACCGGACATTTGCTGCTAAATTAGCCCCAACATAATGGCTGACAAAGAGCAGTTTCTTGTTGCAGTTATGATCTAAACAAGGCACAGTGTAATGACTTGCATGCATGCGATGAGAAACATATAAAGTGTCGCTTGAAATAATTGAAACACCACGGGATGAAACATGGAAAACTGGGATTGGAAGATAACATACATACATGTGTTTGATCCTTGATTACATGTCTTTTAAATAACTAAATATCAAAGGCTTCCCATTGACCCTTAACAAACACAGCTGGGGTAATCCAGACGAGAACCACCGACTGCCCTTTTCATGCATTTACAATGAATACTGCTGCTTGAGTAATATATCATCAAATATTAAATTTTGGTCTTCAATGCCCCCGAGTACTGACTAAGGAGCAGCCTTTCATTGCACAATCAGCTGTCTTGGAGCTTCACTATCTTTGTCAGCCGATAGTATTCATTCAGTCCATCTGAGATAGAGGTTATCATTAACCCCTGAGGAGGGCTTAGCGCTTTGTGCCATGATCTTACTGTGCGCAAATGACAGCGCCTGATTGTACTGCGCGTCAATCACGCATTGTCGGGAGCCCCGAGGCTGAGGTGCAGTTGCACACAGTGGTCCACCGGTTTCTGCTGGAGGAGGAGGAGGAGGAGGAGGAGGAGGAGGAGGAGGAGGAGGCGCAGGCAAGCTCCTCACCTTCCAGCTATTTTGTCATGTTGTGAGCATGTTGTCGGTACCTGAGTTGAGTTTCAGCCTCTGCTCGTGATGTAACACAACGTATTGCACTTCGGCGTTTGGAAAAAAAAATTGACGTCAGGTTGCACGACGTCGCGTTCACACATGCATGCACGTCTAGAATCCGATGTGGGGTTTGTCTTTTTCTTTCTATCTTTATTTTTGCAGTGTCAAGGCTGCGCTGCTCCGACTCGTGCAGGACTCGCCTCCTGTTTACATCCGACGAGCACCTGCACGTGTATAGGGCGCGCTACGGTAGCTCGGTTAGGCGAGCGGTCGGAATAAACACCTTTAAATAAAACACACACACCATGCATGTGTGTGTGCGTGTCGTCAGCCGGCGGCTAGTTTGACCGCCGCAGTCTAAAAACCTCCTCTTGCCTCAGACCAACCGCGATTACACAGCCCAGCGCGAACAACAACAGAAAGAGCCCCCTGGACCGGGCTGCGCGTAGAAGTGCGCCCCGTCCGCGTCAGCCCGTCGGCTCCGACGCAGCCGCCGCGGTTCGGTTTCGCGGTGAGTGAAGGACGGAGAGAGGCCGCCTCCTTACCTGTAAATGCCCCTGGTACATATTGAGCGCACAGTCAGTCGCGGATCTCTCCGTCAGCGGATCTCTAGACTTCTGTCAGACTCGCAGGGGCCAGAGTGTCGCACTGGAAGTGTTGGCATTAAAAAAAAAAAGAGAAAAAGAAGAAGAAGAAGCTGCGGAGCCGGGGAGTTGTTGGTTCTTTCTCTTCCTGTTTGTTTGTTTGTTTTCTTTTGTTTGTTTAGTCGGGAGGTCCGGAGGAGCAGACAGAGCGGAGCTGTCCTCTCCTCGGGTGCTGAAGCTGAGACTTTGCGCTCATCCAGGATTTCTCTCTGCGCTGTGCCACCGAGACGCGCCGGGCGCAAGAAGAGTGCGACGTCGGACCGCACTTTCTTTTCTTTTTTTTGGGGGGCAGATTTCCTCACAGTGTGCTGCCGCTGAATTTGAGCAAGGGACGTCGGGGGTTATTAGGATACAGCCTCGCCCGTCTTGTGGAGGAGGGGAGGAGGAGGGGGGGGGTCTCCGTGTTTTCAAGTCTCCATCCTGACCGAACTGCTGCTCTCCACGTATCTCCCCCGCGCTGTCTCTCTCTCTCTCTCTCTCTCTGTCTCTGTCTCTGTCTCTCTCTCTCTCTCTCTCTCTCTCTCTCTCTCTCTCTCTCTCACTCTGTCTCTCTCTCCCTCGCTCCCCCTCTGTCGACTGTGCTTCAAATGTTCTACCGCTCGTCCGGCTCCTCTCTGTTCTTATAGTGCGCTCCTCTTCCCTGTTTGCCAACTACTCCCTCTGACCCAGCCCCCCGGAGCCTCCTCCGTTGCTGACGTATCTCCACAAGGAGGCACACGAGAACATTTCCCTCACACCTCAGAGGATGTTTAGAAAACACACACAAAATGTCCAAAACCATGCATTTATTGTAGAAGTTTACAGGGTTGATTTGTTATCTACAGTAATACTATCCTAAATAAATAGCATGTTTATTTCGAATATGATTCAGCAACATAACTTCTTTGAAAGTAGATTTAATTATGCGTATTTACATTTTTGCCAATCTCTGCACTTTTCTTATGTTCAGAGATTGGCAAATTGGCCCCCAGCCAATAATTTCTTAATTAAATGCCAAAAGCAAACATGTTATGACTGAAGGAGTTTAATGAGGCTACCAATTAGTGGAGGAAAACAATGATATAACCAAAACTAGGCAAGTTTTCAGGTAAATGCCTATGAGAACTACAACACAGGTCACCCTATGTTTACACAGCGTAGCCTACATTTGTTTTATAGAAGGGTTTTTTGTCTTATACTGTGCCTTTTTTTTAAATGGGTATTGCATCCAGAACAACTGTCTGTGTTCATTCGTGATTGTGTGCCTGCCCTGTGATTGACCTGTCCAGGGTAACTAAGTACATTTACTCAAGTACAATACGTGAATACAATTTTGATATACTTGTACTTTAATTTAGTATTTCCTTTACATTTATCTGACCGCTACAGTTGCAGATTACTTTTATTTTTGTAGAAACTGCCCAACAGTATAAAAAATTGGTAATTTTAGCTCCACCTCCACATTCTACAACATTAAAGTATTGCTTGCATACTAGTTAGTCAGTCATAATGATCCAGTAATATATCAGTAAAACACTGACAGGGGCCACTGTGCCCCATGAGTACATTTACTTTTCATTCTTCAGGTGCATTTTATTGCAGATACTCATAGTTAAGTATAATTTTAGATGAAGGAAGTATTTTGTATGGTGTAGTATTGCTAATTTTAAATGATTGAAATATTTCTTCTGCTACTTCCTTTAGCCCAGTGCATGCTGGGATAAGCTTCAGCCCCTACTAATTGATGGATGGATTATTAGACATTACAAAAGGACTCAGTGGCACCTCACTGAATATCAATGTGACCTATTCATGCTTTTTTGCTTTGCTTCTTTGAAATAAAGAAAACATGTGAAATCCCAAGCTCATTATAAGTTTTGTATGAAAACAATATGCTGACTTTGCTGCTGCCTAATAATTGTAGCTGAATAGCTAAAGATCACAATGTATCTAGAAACGATTGCTCCTGATGTGGGGTGTTCCACCATCTGGACATCGATATACTGTCCTCAGGCGGGATGTTATACCACCAAATAAGTAAAATCTTCTTGCCATAGCAGCTCCAGATGTTGAGCTGTGTTCCTAACTGACACCAGAAATTTGAGAACAGGGATAATGTATGAGTATTGTATTTATACATAAAAAAAAATTCCTTTGTCCACCTTTAACTTCTCAATTTTCTCAATTTGTAGTAGTAAATCTGAGAAGAATACAGTGAAAAATACATTGTTAATGATCTGAATATGTTTCTAAGCAGTAGAAGACAAGAACTTAAACAATCAGTATTATGTGTTGCACAACAACAGGGATCCAGCAGTCCTTTTCCATTTTAAGTATTTTGATTTTCTTTATGTTTCACCAGATGAAAACAAATCCAGCCCCTGGGCATGGAAATCAGCATGATTAGTAGGCACAAGACTGCACATATTTCACCAGGAGAACACAGACATAAATTTACCAGGCTGTGTATCAGTAAATTCACATTATCAAATATTTTCTCCCATATGTTTTATCAATGAATAATGATTGCACATTCATGCTCATAATGGGAAAAGACAGATGTGTGGCCTCTGAGTTTATTTTTAGATTTCATCAGACTCTGGTTCTGTGTGGGTTGTTTTTTTTCTTTTTCCCTCCCTTGGCTGTCAATCTCCTCACGTTGACAGACAAGCAGAACATAATTAATGTTAAGATGAGGGGAATTACTTTACTTCTCAGGACAAGGGACTAGACAGCCTTTGCTCTCTGACAGACAAATTATTTCAGTCAAACTGAAATTTATCTCCCTCTGAAATGTACCAGCTGGAAAAGGGAGAGCAGCTGAGCTTTCATGAAAGCTGAGAGGGAAATTGAGTAAAAAAAAAAACATTAACCAAAGTAATAAGTTGCATGTTGCATACTATGCCACATGCCATGCAGATGCCGGTATGCCACACAGTTCAGATTCTATTTTTGGTTGCTTACAGTGAAGATTATAGGCATGTTTAATGGTGGAGATAGTTTTGAATTTAGCAGAAACAGAAGTGTCAAACTTATCATCTGACAACCGGAGTTCAGCACTAAAAGTGAAAATAATGGGAAATAAGGATCACAAGATTTGGCTTTTGCACACATAAATGCTGAACTGGTGAGTCAGAAATCTAAAGCATAAAATGCATTCTTCTAATGTACAAGAAATGCTCGAACCATCAAAAAGAAAATATTACAGTTTACAGAACTGTATCATAATTTTTTAAAAGTTTTTTAGCCATGACAGGAGCATAGTTGGTCCACCGCTTTGCTCCAGAATGAGCTATCTCAGCAACTATTGATTGGATTCCCATGGAAGTTTGTTCAGAAAGCCATGATCCTCAGAGGATGGAGCCTACTAGGTTTGGTGATCACCTTTCTTTTCATCTTGCACCAAGTATGGATTTTCATGACGGTTTGTATAGAAATCCCGGCTGTCGGGAGGAGAAATCCTAAAGACTTTGGTCATCATCTAATGTTTCCTCTCGCGTGAAACTTTTCACTAATTAAGTGAAGTCTCTTGAAATTTGGTTTAGAAATTCATGTTCCTTAGGGCACGACTCTTAATGACTATGGTGAATCCTCAACATTTGAGCAGCACCATCATCAACTCAAAGTTAACATTTGTCCAGTACTTTGGTTCTTGTTACCTGCAAAACCATGGCCTTACAGGTCAGCTAGCATGGCTTCAGACTCTTAATCTTGTCTTTGACTTGGTGACGAGCTATTCATAGGATTTTGAATGTGTTATAATGAGCCTCACGGGTTAAAGAACTCAAATTATATAGATACTGTAATAAGAATGAAAGAGCTTAAAATCATCCAACACTGACTGTGGATGGGTTTAAGTCAGAGAAGCTCATGTATCAGTACCTGCTTATCCTGCTTATTTTTAAGATTTTTCATAGCTCATTACAGGGGAGAATACTATCTATCAACTTGTCTGAAAACATTAAAATCGCTAAACCCAGGAATGTGAGGTTTTTATCCAATAGCAATGAAAACAGGAACACTGGAGTATTTGTGAACTGTTTTTGCACAAAGACACTTCATTTATTACTTTGATGAAAGAATCATGCATGTAATGCCACTTATGTTGTGAGGGGCACAACAGGCTTCTTTAATAATGTGCTTTCTTTTTTAATAAGGACACCTGTAGTCACTTCAAACCAAAATTCAGCGTTTACCTTTCATTCTTTAAAACTTGATCAAAGGTGGCAATGCCCATTACAGATCGAGCCTCTAAGAATTCTGAAAATACGATAAATCTCAGAAATATATCAGAATAGATTGAGCTCTGGCTTCAGTGTATTTCTAATGACATTTTGCCTGAATATTATGAATGCTTTTAAAAATGAAGAGGACGAGAATAGAGGCAGTTGGCACATTTGGTGAGCCCATAAATAGCTGAATTAAACAAAATATTCAAATGACAAATGTGTGTGATTAAAAATTAAAATTTCAATTCTATCCCATGTATCATCTATTGGCTGATAAGGATATCATGTGTCGTTACATGTCAGTAAGTTCAAGTTGGGGTAAGTGCAAAATGCAGAAGCAGCTGAAGCAGCTGAACCTGAACATATGGGTAAAGCAGATAAGGAATTATCAACTTCTGCTCAACTGAATCTAGGATTCATGTTTAATGCAAAATCCCTGAGGCAATTGCCAGGCTACTACACTGTTCACGACATTAAACACCACACAATATAAATAGCATATAGGAGAGGCTACATGTCAGTCGTACCTTCAAAGTAGTGTCTCATATAAATTCAATCACACGTGTCTTTCACTGCTCAGCCTGTAACTGTCATTTGTCCACAAGTGATTTCCAGGCAGGCAGCATTTGGTCTACCCACAGCAACAGGTCACAGACTGTGTCAGTCAACACAATTCTGTACCTCAATTCATGATTGAATGGCAATTGCAGTCTTATGTCCTCAGCTATTTGTCAGTCTGGGAATTGTGTTTGTTTTTGCGGTGCACCAGAGGGCAATGATGCCAGTCCGTGTCAGCCTGCAATCTGAAAGTGTGTGTGAGGAGATGAGGGTTGTTTGTTTGTTCTGTACTTGTTGAGTGTAACCAGAAAAACCTCTGAACCGTAGTTGTTAAGTGTAATATTCAGGGGAATAATCTGTCTTTCAGCTCAGGTAACACAAATGAATTGTGCGTCACAGAGCGGATTATTTGACTTCTGCTTTGTCATGCTGCAGTTTTATGTGACATCTTCCTTTTCTTCTATCTGTAACAAACATAACACCTCAAAACCACATGCTCCATCAGGTCACCGCAGAAAAAAAAAAGTGATTTATTTTGATTTTGCACATAGTGTAACTACCACACTAACACCTAATCTGCTGTTGGAGGACAAGTCATTAGCAGTGAGCCGACAAAACACAGAGCTGAGAAGGAGAATGACCAAAAGTTAATAGAGCAAACAAATTATGTCAAATGATCTAGAGTGGCAGATGCTTTTCACAACTTTACACTCTAGCAAATATGATTCCCTTTAGGCCTCTACCTGGGTATGAGGAAGACGCCAGCTTTTTGGTAAATGCACAGTGTGGTATTGTTATTATTATTAAAGAGTGGTCACAGTCTTATCTATTTCTAGTTTCATACACATTATGTTTAATTGATTTCACTTTGTACCTCTAATGTGTAACCAATACATTTGACTCACAGAGATTAGCATCGGTTTTTCTAGAAAATTAAAATTGCTAACACGCTAACATTTCCTGGTTAGCGCTAAACTGAAAGTATGGCCGAGGCCTACAGGAATCTCATTAGATTTGCAAGTAGTAGGCCATAAACTTAAAGGAAAGATTCTGAGCAGATGATAGCTCTATATTAAAGACCAAAGCTATTACTATTCATCTTCTGGGGACCATGAATGTGGACACCAAACCCATCCTAGCAATCTTTCTTGTAGATGTTGAGATATTTGAATAAAAAGCATAAAAGTTAACATCATATCTGATGTGATTTGACCTCCGAATAACTATAGCACATTCCATGGAATTCCATGTTATAGTTGTTGACATATTTCAATTCTGACACACATATGCCAACCTCATGGTAGCACTATAATGAAAGGTGAGGGACCATGAGTGTTCATACAAAATTCATGGAAACCCATCTAATAGTTGTCGAGATATTTTAGTCTTTACCAACGTGGTGGAACGACCGAAATAACCTTCCATAAAGCCATTTTCCAGGTATGGCCCAAATCTCAAAGAGTTTTCCGTATGTGAAAATACCTTGGTGGTTTTTCAAACATAGCTGGGTATTTATTTTTCATAAAAATTTCAGACAGTTCTGTGACTTGTAATGGATAACACACAAGAGGCACAAACTTGGGCTTGGTATCATCACATATATCAAGTGAGCAGTTCAAGCTGACTAATCATGACCTCACACATGTACCGAACACAGGTGAGGTGAGGCCGCTACCAGTCATCATGACACCCAGTAGTAAGTGGATCTAAGAGCTCACTTACCCACAGGTTGACATATTCTTTCAGCTTCAATGACGGTTAGGACCTCAGAGTTGTACTGTGTTTCTTTGTCAATGTCTGTAGCGAACTGATTCCACTTGGAGTTTGATTAAACGAATGGTCTCAGTTAACCATGATATATGGGAGGATTAAACAACATGTGTTGGCCTTGTTTTCTCCTCTGGATAATTATAGCCTGAATTACATCTGTAGTCTGGTACCATAGACAGGACAAGGATCAAGTCGGGGTAATATTGCAGAGAAACTGGATGGTGTAGGCAGAGATGCGTCTCATCGCAGAAGGAATGTCTAATTACACAATTATTTGGAAAGAAGGAACATTTTATAGCCAAACAGTGGTATGTGTATCTAAGCGGTGGGTTTATGTCTCACAGAAAAAGGCTTGTTATTTTTCAGAATTAGTACTACCTGCACCAAGGCTTAAGGGGATGTTTAAATCCTGTTTCTAGTTTGATTAAAGAGGTTGTTTGTACACACTGGTGTGAAGCAGTAAATAATCCCTATCCCTACATATGTGCTCCTGTGTATTTTCTGATGCTGAATACATTTGGCCCGTGAATAACACTAGCGTCCTAAATGTGCAACATTAAAAATTTAGGATATTTTGAAGTGCTTGCATTGGTATTTGGACACGTCACGGTACAGCTTACCTGTGCCATCTTGTTGCGTCAGTGTTGCCCCAGCAGCTCTGCTCCCTCGCCAGCAAGAGCCCTGTAATGCTGACCCACCAACTCACCCTGCACTCTGCTCTGATGTCGGGCTATCACAACATCTGAATCTTAAATGCCCAGATGACATGTCCACAAAGGAAGTAGCCTCTTTAAATACGTAGCCTATCCAGTTGTTCTGCCGGCTTCATTACCACGGTTATCTGTTCATGGAATGGGATTCATAATTCATGTTTCTCAAATATTCTCTCAGATGAGTAGAGGCATACACAGAAATCCCATTCATCTCCAGTGCAAACACATATTCATATGTCAGCTGAACTGCTCCAGATTAGCCAAACTAGGAATATTCATGTGCAGAAATATTTATATTTATCAGTAAATGCAGGATTTTCTTGATGAATACAAAAGTAGATCAAGGGGTCTGCAGTGCTTTGATATCACTACTCGTTGATTGTCAGAGTGTTTAGAATGCAAATACAGCTGCCTGCTTTTGCTGCATTTAGTTGTTTGTTGGCTGATAAAAGCAGGTTGCATTCACAAGCCCGCTGAGCTGAGAGCGCCTTCAAACAATGTTGACCCCTCAGTGCCTCTCCTTTTATCTATGCAGTTTACTATTTGTGGCAAGGTCAGTTACTGCAGCAGTAGAGATTAGTTGCATGTTATTAAGGATCCTCCTTAGCTAATGTCAAAGGTGAGGTCTGTTCATCCTGGCTTGGCAGAAAACACAATCAGAAGACCATGTAGCACTGACAGTTTTGACTGTGCGGCTTAGTGCTATGATTGAAAAACACTTGTTCTCATGCTGCTTCTTGTGCTTACTGATAAACACTATACAGGATATTTCTGGATCTGTGTTTGTCTCCTACAGATGTTCTGGGTTCTTCCAAGAATCCAAAGACAGGCAGGTTAGGTGAATGTGAGTTAGGAGGAAGTGGGCTTATCAGACCTCTGTGACCCAGTCCTCATTCTATTGGCTAGCAGATGTAGCCTAAATTAACCATGTTTCGACAAAGAAGTAAAATGCCTGGAATAAAAAAGACAACATATCTGGTCGTGCTGCTTCAATTTCGATTCTTACTTTTAAACTGCCTATCATGACTTGATGATATCATAGAAGTGCATTGCCATATCAGTCGAGTACCCAATAAAGCATTTCTTTTATTATGATTCTTTTTTAATTACTTGATTATATGCATGTTAAAACACAGAAGTGTATTAATTGTAAATGTTTTTTGTGGGAATTTTCTTAAACAACAGATGATGGTTATACGTAAGCACAAAACAGCAAAGAGAGGATGCATTCAGAAGACCCCAGAATGTAAGCTAATAGCCTCTGGGAGATTGATCTATAGGATCAATACAAAAAAGAGGGAATATTGGTAGTATTGATAGATTGATGCCTCATAAAACACCTTGACTGCCAGGGATGCAAACCACAAATTAAAAACACAACCAAACAACAACAACAACATAAAACACAGGCTGATGATGCTAGTACAGTAAAACATCCAATCAATAATGCGCAGGTTGGTTTAACAGAAAGATCTTTAAGACTTTTCCGACAGCAATGCCCCATAATTCCTGCACCTCAAAGAGAAGAGGAACATTTGTATGTTGAACAAGTTGCAGTATGACGTTGCTGTGTGAACAGGTTCAGGGCTCACATGTGAAGAAGCTCCCTGTCCTAAACAATGAGCATTCAGTCATCCCTGTATTTGATCCCTCCCTCTCGTTCTCTCTGTCTCCATCCCGTCTCATTTGCTCCTTCTCCCCAGTGAATAGAAACCTGACACCTTCAGAACAAAGGGATGTGATGGGATGAGACATGAGACGGATGGATTCAGAGTGCGAAGCCTCAAGGTGGTTAATTGTCACAGGAGGTTGATAACTACCTAAATTCCACATCAATGCTTATTAGACATCCTGTTAAGAATGAATTTTTATGTGGATGTGGCGTTTCTTAAGTAAGTACTTTGTGAGCTGTCATTTTATAAGTTTAACAAATAAATCATAGGTTAGGTGAGGAAACACAACACTGATTCAAGACTGAGCAACAGAGATATTTCATGAACTACAGAAAGTACAATTTCAAAATAATATAGTGATGTTAAAAATGTGTTAAAGAAATAAAGTGACATTTTGGGAATTCTGCCTCTTCACTTTTCTTTCAGGATTTATGTGAGGAGTAATACCACTTTCATCTTCGTACGTTCAATAGATTGGTCCAGCATGGGGTTTATAGCGTAGCTTAGCATGAGGAGAGAAAAAAGGAGGACAAAGTCACCTTCAAAAAGTTTAGAAATCATCCTGATTACCTGTCTGTTTTTCAAGCATGTCAAGAATCATCTGGTTGAGTTCAGAGTAATGAAAATATGACAAAACAAAAATTTCACAGTGTTGACAGTTTGTGCAGTTGCCCAGCTGGTGACGGTTAAAAAATTAATTAAGCAGTTCCTGTATATAAGATTTAGACTCAACTTCTACTCCAGAATTATAGTTCAGAGATGTATGCACAGGTAAATCATGTTTAATTGGACTGGAGGCTGCTTTATTGTGAAATTAAAGCTGTCTGATCCGGAGAAAAAATGTTTGTAGCTAAGTTTAAAGTCTTATGGCATCAAAAACTTAGAGCCTCCTGCTGTTGCACAGACAATTGACCACACCTCATTGTTTTTAAATAGCCACACCCTCATAGTTTGTTAGCACCAGCTATGATTTACTGAATTCAAACTCTGGGATTTGATCAGAACCACAGCCTGGTTATCCAATTATGTTAAAGTGTATTAATATGACAACATTATATAAGCCAACATTTTGTGCTTTGAGCTGGATTTAGATCTGAGCAATAAACATTTGTGCCAAGTGTGACACGGATATTTTTATATTCAACCTGCATGACAAAAAAAATGATTACATTTGGCTCACAAAGGATTAGAAAGCAGTGGGTTTTTTTTTTCCCCTCTTGTGTAAATCCCTTCAGCGTTGGCTTCATGCCCGGTGTGTGTGTTTTGACCGGGTGCGGTGTATTCAGGCTTGCAGGCTGACACAGAGACGGTGTGATCATCTCCCGGTGCCGCCTGTCAGTGTTGACAGCCAATAACGCTTCTGTGACATCCCAACACACAACAGCACAATGAAATAATTAGCTGGATAGACTTACAGTGAGCCATACAACATACATGAGCATCATTTTTCTGTGTGAAAACCTCATGATGCCAGTTTTTCATGTTTCCACTTACACTGGGGAATTTCACGATCCCTTAGATTTGTGATAACAAGTTTTGAGGCTTGCTGAACTGCAGCAAAAGTGCAGGTATGTGGCAAAGAACACTAACCTCAAACTTCTTCAGCAGCATGATCCATTTCTCTGTTGTCCAATTGCATTCCCAGGGTATTCCAAATACACATTTTTTCCTGAGCATGGCTAAACACACTGCTTCTCTTTGTTGAGAAGCAGCGTTTAGTGCATTCAGCCAAAAACACAGACAACATTTGGGTTGTTGAGTGTAACATTAGCCAAACCACAGGTGTGAGGTGGCACTGAGATTAATTTCACGTGCAATATATTCTATTTTAACATATGTAATTAAACATTTTGTAATATGTTTGTGACACACAACCAAAAAAAAAAAACAAACCAACAATTTAAAAAAAAATATGCGGATCAACAAGTTGAAATCTATTACGTCCACATAATTTTGGCTCAAATCTTGTTGTTTCAAATTTACTTTATAGTGCTTTAGGTGCTTTTATATCTTCTTGAAATAAAAGATGATTGAGAATCATGTATATTTTCAATTACAGTTTGCATGTGCTTAAAACCAACATTGTTTAGAAATGGCAAATACTGTCTGTCACCTTGTCAGAGGAGACATATTGTAGTATGGTGAGTAAGAGTAGTAAGAGCAGGGAGACTGGGAGGTTGCATCCCATGGTAAGCCTCATTAACTTCCTCATTCCTGACACACACATTAAAAACCAGAAATAGGGTCACAGCTCCCAACCCTCTCTCCATTGTTGGATTATTAAAGACCGTTCTTGTCCTTCTTAATCAAATGGAACGGCTTTTAAAGATGGATCACTGTGGAGAGATGATTTGTGAGCTGGGCAGTTTGTGTGGGCTGATGTATGGACAAAGTTGAATTAATAGACCTTTTCTCTCTTTATCCTGTACAGTATCTCTACCTTCTTATTTTCTTCAATATATCCCTACACAAATTCTTATAAATTTCAAATTGAAATTGTGAAAATTCTGCACAAATCCATATAATAGTAGTGTAGTAAAAAAATAAATAAAAAAAATACTTTTTATTTTTTTCATTTTTTTGTTTTGATTATTTTTACTTGCTTTCCAGCCAGTCAGTGGAACCAACCTCTCCGTCCTCTCAGAATAAAATTCACAGTCAAAGACCTTATAATCCTGGCCTCAGTGGATCGCCAATTTTGAGCGTAGAACAAGACTCAACAGTCCTATAAGTGCAAAACTCATTATTTGTCAATATTAGACTGATACAACAAGTCTTCAGAGACAAAACTAATGATGAAGAGATGGTGTCAAAGGTTCATCCCCAGGACGGCATCTCTTTCAGCCACAGAAACACTTCACACATCTGTATTGCATTAAAGTCATGCAACTTGATGCTCACTCCTTGCAAAGCTTTCACAGATCTTGCATGTCAGATTTGCAAACCTTACTCCCATTATAACATGGTTTTAAACCAAACCTTTAATTATAGCCATTTTACTGAGACGAACAGCAGAAGATAGACAAAATAAAGTTGTGAAATTTATCATATCAGTTCATAGTAATAGTGTAGTAGTGCAATGAGTTTGGCTGATATGTTGGATTTGGCTGGAGCCGAAAGAATAGATGGGAAAAATTCTGATTTTAATGCTGCTACAATGAAAAAAATTGACTTACATGAGTTAGTTGGAGTGAAGGGAATGTGTTTTTTTAGTACCAATTTGCAAAATTCAGTCAATTTATTGCTGTAAAAGTGAAGAGGTTTAGCTTTAGGATTTCCTTACCAACTACATCACTGAAATTGAGGATGTGCTTATGCAGATAACATACGGTTCATAAACTTTCCATAAACCTGAGTATTTACATTCTGAAGTGTCTTGCATTGTTTTAGAATCCAAGTGCATGCACCAGCTGCAGTCCCAAAAAGCAGAATAAGGTTTTTTTGATCGAGACACAATTTCAATGGGATATTTCAGCTTCACAGCTGTACACCCCCCCTTTTTTTTTACATATCAAAGTTACAAATATATTCTCATCTAGGAGCTGCACATCTTGAGCTTATGGCCACTGAGGGAAGCCACATCATCCCTCTGTCATTTTGCCGCCTACTCTGACGCTGCCTGGCAGCTGTGTGGTGTCATATGGAGTCAGGACAATCCCGTGCTGACCCCTCACACCACAACAGCTGGCTGGTGCTTGGACAAATTGACACTGGGGACTTAAACATGCAAGTAAGCGTGTGTTAATCGCCTCACCATATGGTGTCTCAACAGTTAAGTACTCTGTCAGGAAGGAATTCATGTTTCGTATGTTTTTGAACTAACAGCTCTGGCTGTGTGTTGTATTCTCTAGACTTTCTAATATACTCTTTATACAAGGTTTACAGATTGCAATGTCGGTCTGTGGGTCTGTGACTTGGTTGGTCTGATGATCCACTGTTTTGGTCCAGACTGAAATATCTCTAAGGTTTGGATGAATTGCCATGAAATTTCTACAAACCCTCTAAATCTTAATAACTTTTATGAACCCCAGCAGCTCCACATTTGTGGTTTTGAGTGAGATCTATTGGATGGATTGATTGAAAATTTGTACAAACATTAATATCGCCTCAGAATGAATTGTAATAACTTGCAATGATCCCTGATCTTTTGCATCTAATGCAATCTATAAGTGACAATTAAAATTTAGCCAGTACTTAAGTTTGTGACCAACAAAATACCTGCAAAACTAATGACATTCATCAGCCCCAGCTTTACTTTGTGTTATGTGGTAATTAGGAAATTTCTGTTTAAAAGCCTTTATTGTTTGAATCTATTTATCTATGTATCTGTGTATCTGTGTATCTATGTATCTATGTATCTATCTATCTCTCTTTCTCTCTCTCTCTCTCTCTCTCTCTCTCTATATATATATATATATATATATATATATATATATATATATATATACGTGTGTTTGTGTGTGTTTGTGTGTCTTTGTGTGTGTCTTTACATAAATATTGCAATGTACCCCTCTTGGCATTGCTGAAAATCTCATGTTGTCCCACAACATCCTAAGGCAATGAATTACAAGGTCAGAATAATCACTGCCATGGTTGGGCAATTCTGCCAGGCTATATCTGATAAATTAAATGAGATGTAGAAATGATGGCGCGCAAATCCAGAAATGCAGCAAAGAACCTCTCATTCTTTCTCTATTAGTCTGTCTCTCCTTGCCTGTCTGTGCCTTTATCTCTGAGCCCAGCCTTGTCAGCATTGTGACAGGTGAGCAGAAGGAAAAGCAGAAGGTACAGGTTTAGATATCTGTTGTGCTCACTGCTTTTCAGAAACATATGCAATGCCAGTCTTGAGGGACAGGGACAGAATTTGCTTCTTCCAACTCTTTTGTAATCATGTTTACTTCACTGTTCTTCACAGACTCATATGCAAGCACCTGTCACACACAATTTTCTGAGAAGTATTTTTCAGGTACAATAAACCACTTATTAAGTGACCCAACTTGAATTCAAAGCATTATTTCCCCCCACTCTTAATGAACAAGAATCATAAATTACAGTGAGCTGTTCCTTTTGGAAAATTTCCAATTTTTATGAAAATAGCCTGACTATATGTAAATGAGTCTTAGTAATTGTTCATTGTATTTTCTGCATAACTGGTGACTTAAAATTGCAGGTGCTGATTCACATGCCACCAAAGTTCAGGAACAAGATCTTATTCCAATATAAGAAAATTAGATCGCCTCACTGAACAAACACACACTGATTACATGCTGATTAACCCCGACTTAGCCTGTCCAAAAACACCTATCTTATCAATGACCAATAACTAATATCCTTTAGTGACCTCTGAACTTGACATCAAAGGGATCTGTGGTACAAGATGAGTGTCCTTTTGCCCCAAGCAATGAAGTCAGAATGCAGGAGGTTTTACAGAGGTCTCACATTTAAATTGTTCAATTGTCTGTCTTTGGGCAGCTTCAGTGAGTAGAATACGTCCTTACAAATGAAGATCTACTTTCTATTCTTTAAGTTACATTCACATGCACTGAACCAAGGATTCTATATAAAAGCTTAGGGTTGTCGTTGTGGGGAAGTGAATGTATGTGATTGAGGCTTTTTTGGTCTTTTTTCTATATTTATGTTTTTAGAAGGGATAAACTGGGAAGTGATGGTTTGCTTCTTTGATTCAACATTCCTATGTTGCATAACAGTCTGGCAAAGCTATAGATAAAGTAGTTTGCAAAGTAGAAAGCTGCTTTAAAATGCATTAAGAAAAGAAATCCTTGCTGTGCATGTACTGTATCTCTTGGTCTTAAGGCATCTTATTAAGCGTAGTGCATGTTTTAGGCCTGTAGTGGGCAGGGCTTGAATATAAGGGGTGTTCCGGCTATTTACTTTATTAATTCAGTTCATTATTATTATAATCATAATCATAATTCATTACTTATTAGCAGTGTAGTTTTTTTTAACAATTAAGCAATCAATATTCTAGTTGTTTTGGTTTATATTGTATCTGAAGGAGAATGAAAAGATTAAAGGCTTAAAACTAATTGAACTGTTTACACCAGCACATATAAAAGTAGCCTATAACTTACCAGCATAATGCCCAAGAAAATATCTGTAGGCTGTTCACACGGTGAGAACCGAATATACTGGTTTTGTGCACCGGAATAAATTTTTCAAGCACATACTGAAACAAGCAGTACCTCCAGCGTTCAGTGCCTCTGCCAAGCTGAATCAAGTTCACATTATTTTATTATGCGGGTCATGAGCCGACACTGAGCTCGGTCAGGACATCTATGGAAGGGAATCCGTGAGGGGAGAAAATCACACAATTCAAGGGTAAACAGCTGCTGAATACAAGAACATATGAGACTTTGTAACACTATGAAAACAGTGTTGTTTTTTTCAGTGAAAATAATCCTTATAATAATATTTTTGACCGACAACACAATTTTTTTTTTGAAACTACTTCTATAATAAATGTCTATGATATGAATTGTAGTTTTGATGTGATCTCATAAAAAGAAACATCAGGTGAGATGAATTCTGTAACTTTATTATACTGTATGTTTATATGTAAATCAACCGATAGTTCAACAAATCCAATGGTGACCATTACTATCTATAGTTTAAAGTAAAAAAAAAGAACATATCATGGCAGGTTGTAGTGTAGGAATTATGCCCGTAGTATTAAAAAATTCAGTCAGAACAGGTTGTGTTTGAGAAGCCACTGGGGAAAATATTAATAAAGATAATGTTTAACGTTGCTATATGTAAGTTTTTACTATTGCTACATAGCCTTTATTAGCCTTAACATCTGTTTATTTACTAATCTGGAAGAAATGGTGCAACCTCAGCATCGAACTTCATTCCTTTACTCATCAGGAGCTGTCTGCATTGGTGGAAAGCAAAGCTGACATTAACTCTTGTTTTGCTTCTATTTCTTCTATTCCTTTTCTTCTACAAAAGTTAGGAGGCTAACCAGCTAGCCCTGTCCTGCCCCATCTCATCATACCATATTACAATAATGAGTCACTGTGGCATCCACTCTGCCCTCAGTCCAACATGAGAGGATGAAGAAGTAGCGCAGCCCACAGAGCGTATTTTAACCTGAGCACAACAATGGCTGAAGCAGTTGTTTATGTTAATTATGCTTATGTAGCGATGGCAGAAACTTACATATACCACCTCTAAATTTTTGAGCAACAAAAGCTTGACAAAGCAATCCAACAGATTTTTTTCCAGCTCTGTCTATTACAATATGTGAAATGCAATATCCCCATGAGTTCAGAAACGAAGATATGCACATGACGGCATTAAACTGTGTCAGTTCACATTTTTTTCAACAAGATACAAATGTGAAATTATGAATCCAACCAGGATTATGAGAAGAAGCACTAAGATTAGCCAATCCAGTTTGAAGGGTTAGTAAACACACAAGATTAAAGATCATTGGGGGTTAGGTGTAGTTAAGGTTTGAATATGAGTCCTGAAGGGACCTTTGGTTCATAATAATGCAGGAAAAATGAATTTGCCACAGTTAATTTCTTTCTACACATACATTCCAGTACCAGCCCATATAGCATACACAACCATTTCTGACTCTTGGAAAACAGTAGAAATAAGAAACAAGAGGCATGTTCTGGCAGATGGGACAAATTAAGAGAAACTACTCCAAAAACATCACTAATATTTTCTGTTTTGAAGAGAAGTGATTAATTGTATTATTATTTATCTATGCTTCATCTATGGTTGGGTCTGCTTTAAAACTCGTGTGATTTATTATGATGAAGGTCAGTGTTGGGAGGATGGTCTATCTCCTATTTCCACAACTTTGATAAACTTGTGTCTTTAGAGATTATAAACATTGCTTCCCCTCACAGCAGGGTGCTAAGCCTCTTAAAGATTAAAAGCAAGTCTTCTTTTTATAAGAACTGAGAAAAAACTGCTAAATTTGGTCCATTCATTCCATTGTTTTATTCAATTGAGAGACAAACTACTGACATTCTAGCATATGATGAATCCAACCTTTGCCCACATAGGAAAAGATGTGAGTCAGGAGTTGAGAAAAGTGGAGCGACGCCATTGTCTTTAAAAGGAGCAATCACTGCCTTATGTAACACTGATAAGTTCACTATATTGCCGCTGAGGGAGTCCACGGTTCTCTCTTCATTTTGAACAAGTCAAACATCCAGAATTGCACATCTGCAGCTGTTCTATGTAGATACAGTGGTTTAGAAAGGCACAGTCAGATCTTCTGTCTGTCACTGGTTTCCCTTATGTGATCTGTTTTACAGAGGTTTTACAAACCGGGCCAGGCTGTTTGTGGCTACACGGTGTATTCAGTGCGGATAAAATGTCAAAAGCATAGCCAACTTCTGCAGAGACATTTTCCTGCAGATGTCTGATAGGAGGCAACTTAGAAGAGAAAACAATGAAGCGAATTGTACTGTAGTTGCTGGCACAGTATCAATAGGCTATTCCCATGGCACACACTTAAAACCAGTGAGAAGGCTTCTGACCTCACATCACTAATGCTCACTTCATGGAAATTCAAGTAGTCCACTTACCACCAGTAGGTGTGACCTTGCAGCCACTTGCCTGATGTTGCTGCATTTCATTTGCATTTTTCTCCCTGTGGAGAAAAAATGCAAACTGCTGGAGAAACACTTGAACATTTATAAAGCTGCTGGTTGAAGTTGTAATTCAAGTGTCTTAAGTAGAAACTCTTATAAAACAATTGTGGCTAAAAACAAAAAGGAACCATGTAGTATGAAATTTTGTATTTTTATGAATTTGAAGTAGTTTTATCATGCTTAAAATGGGGTTGGGCCACAGTGCTTGAGCTGCAGAGGGATGGTTGATATGGAGTCTAATGTTTGAGGAGTTAAAAATGATTTTTTTTTACAATCAGGCCACGTCAGAATGCACCATTGTTTAAATGCTTTTTAATCAACTGTTTAAAACTTCTCTATCACATTCTAGTCACTCTGCTGCCAACTCTGTGCAACTTCTCTGGCAATGAGTGGACAGCAGCCTGTATTTTTTACCAGTTGACTTGGCTAATTAGTATCACTGGGGGAATTTGCAGGTAATGACTGAGTGAGATTTCTTTAACTCATAGTGAATAGTTGGCATCTAGCTAGAAACCACCAAAACAGCCTCATAAATTATTCTGTTTGCTCAGTTTAATAAAAAAGGAAGGAGGGGTGCAGATCCGGAAGGGCTTATGAGTAAATATGTAATTCTGAACAAAGATTTTTTAGAAAAACTTACTTCTACTTTTAAATTTCCTTTTTTTGTGCTTGGTAAAAGTCTCTACACACCTGAATATGTGACAACTACTTCAGAGAAAAGAGCAACTCAAAAAAAAAGGAAATTACTGCATGGCGTCTTGCTTCCTGCTGGTAAATTTATTAGCTTATGCATTAGGAATATACATGGTGAAGGTCAAACAGACCGAAACATCAGACCGTATGGAAGTTTCTTCAATTTCCTTTGGAATTAAAAAGGTCATCAGATAATTTCACAGGTTGCACATTTTTTTTCTACCCCTCTGGGGATCAGCTCACAGTCAGACCAGCTCGAGAAGTTTTACGATGGCTTGAGTATTGCACAGTGTATCAGTGACAATAGTGGGAGAGAAGATAAGAGTCTGATGGAGAGGTTTATTTGCAGATGTACTATGCATTTTAATGAAGGGAGACAGCAATGAGCTCTGACACTGTAGTGGAGATGCATTAGTCATACAAGCATATCAACAACTACCAAAAACGATTCTGTCGACGCAGGGACGCAACACAAGGGAATCTAAATACAAATAATGGACCACTGTGTATAAGTGATCTAGTCATAAGTCATTACCAAAATCTGGTAATGACGTGTTATTAGGTAGAGAGTTGACACATATATTTATATAAGCACATTCTATGCACAGTACATTATATTTTTTTCATTTGTTGGAATGTGTACATTTAGTGCAGACTCAAAATCTTATAATGTTTACTTTCTAGAAACTTCTTGCCATTTTTATGTTCCATCCTTCTCTATTTTGGCAATATAATTGTTGGTTGTGAATGTTTATACAATGGCCATTGTCTTTTTTCTTATGGAAATTAGTCTATCAGCCCTTTTGTTTATTTATATGTGTCTTTTTTTTTAACACTTGCTTTGGTCACGAGTCTCATTGTGGTGAATGATTAATTCTGCAAGCAGGATTTCCACAATTCCTTGTGTTGAGCTGCCAACATTTGTTGAAACTATTGTTAAAAGTACCTTGTCTTGAAAAATACTTGACTCATCTTTTTTTTTCTTTTTGATGAGGAGGAGGTGTACGACCCTAGTCTTATAAACAAGCATCAAATGAAATGTGGCAGGTTCAGGAGAACTGAGATGTAAAATTGTTACGTGACGTTTGAGAGCTCTGAGAAAATAGACTGTTCCCCCTCTAACCTGCCAGTCCCATTCCCAGTGGCTGACTGCTGAATCATGCTCCCCCTCCACACAAACATGAGCAAACATCCATCCATCCATTTTCTACCCCCGCTAATCCTGTGCAAGGGTCACAGAGGCCTGAAGCGTATCCCAGCTCACACTGGGCAGGAGGCGAGCTTCAGCCTTGACAGTTTGACAAAATACTAGCACACATCCATACCACATAATGAAATGTATGATTCCAAGTCATGCTATTGATGCTAATAAATGCATGTGTTCTGTATTGACAAAATATCAAGCAGAGGAACCGTGGTTATGCACATCTCAATTACAATTACAGGGTTATGCTTTGGTTCATCTCAAAGTTCGTACCATTTTGTCAGAGTTATACTGTTATTTTCATGTGGTATGTTGGTTGCACTGTGGAAGGACATTTTCTGCTGATGTCTCTGTTCTGTCATCCAGTTCATTTGCCTGTAGACAACTTTCAGGTTTCAACCAGAAGTGGCCAAGGTTGAGAGGTCAGCATTTGATATCATTTCCTGATAAACATCTTGGGTGTCTCATCATAATGCAAAACACATGGTTACCCATCTTTATAATGTGCATGCATAAACTCATTAGACCTTTACTAAAGACTTAATGAGCAACACAACATAAAGATGCACTGCAAAATATAAATAGATAGAACACATTGAAATAAACAAAATAAAACATTATGTTGGAGCAACATAAAGTTAGTGTAGCCCGCATATCTATCGGCTGCGCAGCCACATCACATGAAGGAAAAAAAAGTAGTATAGACAGTGACAAGAACAACCTGATCATGTTAACACCATGGTTTTGAAATGGTTATTAGCTGTGATAAAATGCCTACTCGAATGTTTAGTGTCTGAAAGTTAGTTGTTGGCAAGCTCCAGTTTAAACACATCAGCAGCCATGCTGCGAGGTCAGAAGCAGCAGCAAGGAGAGAGAACCACTCTTATGAACTCGCACAGCCATTTGCCATCACTGTCTGCCGCAGTAGCATTGGCAGTATGAGAAAAGAAAGACATTTCATGCAGCCGCCACCCCCTCACTCAGACATTATCTGGCTCCCAGTTAGAAGTACAACTGATGTTTTCAGTGAATAGACTCAAGTCCCACTCCTCAGCTAATAGCAATGGCAGGGTATTTCTAGAGTTAGAAGAAAGGTCTTGTGGCAAGAATTGTTAATAGACTCTTTATTGTTCTCCGGGTAAATGATCATTTTGTCAACCATCAGAAAAGAGCATTTTACAACCAGCAGATTCTCCAGAAGTTTATTGAAACTGGGACTAGAGAGCAAACAGGTAAGTACTACCAGATGCCCACTATGAAAGTAGTATGTCTTTGTTTGTCAGATTAAGCAGTAACCTCGGGAGGAAAAATATTTTTCAATTAGCATCATTCAAAGTATGAAGTATTTTTAAACAGTACACACATAAATCAAGAAATAATTGCACAATTCTCAAAAGAGGCAGTCCCTCTAAGGATTATTTTCTCACAACAAGTGAGTAATCAAGACAGTCATTTTAATACCATCTTTATCATTGCTGCTCATCTGGAAACATATATTGTTTCCTTGCACTGCCTCTTCATGACATTATGGGGGCTAATTTCCATTTATATTGCCTCTTAGTGCTCACAGCCCTCCATGGTGAGGTTAACCCTGACACAGCACACAGGCCCCTCGCTGGGCCGACACTGCTGACATGTGTACTGAGATGACTCCTGGTGGGTCATCTGAATGTCAGTGTGACGAAAGAGTCAATTGGAGAGTCTGTGTGCTTAAAGAGAGCAGCAGGGAGCAGAAGGATGTTGTGTTAGAGTTTAGTATTTAATGAGTGAATGTGTACTTTGTTGAAACATGGGATTGGCTGGCAACTCTTTGATCAACAGACTGAAAATGATACCATCAAAACTCTATAAATAAACACAAAAGTCTGTAATTTGTTGGAATTTCAATCAGAGCTTTAGTGTAAAAGGCATTACGTCAGCATTGACACTCATTATCAGACTTCTCCCCAGATTCCTGAGGAGATGATATTTGGCAGCAAAATTCAGACACTAATGAAACATTCATTATGTTTTGATCAAATGTTGCCATCATGACCTGACACTAACACAGCAGACTAAACTAAACCATCTGGATCACTCCTCTTGACATGACATTGGTTATAGAGATACAGTATATTCACTGAGTAAGGGTTATCCTGCGCAGTGCTTTGGATCACCGTCACCAGAACTGATACAATATGTACTCATGTTAATATACCATGATTCCCACCAGACTTTGTAAAATGAAACTATTCAAAATATTACAGCATCACAGCTTCAAAAGCCTTTTACATAATATTGTCACCTTTCATCCAACTTTGCAAAAATGAAGACACAGTAGAAAAAGAAAAGTACTGAAGAGTAACTGTTTCTGTAACATTCAGTCACAGCATGTATAATACATATATGGTAGTAGTAATACATCAAAGGCTTGTTTTTAGTGGGTACATGGCACATGCCTTATTTTAGTAGTTCTTTTGTATTAAATGTATTAAAATCTACACAGCGTACTACTCTATATACTACAGTTTAACTAAATGTAGTACTAGGTGTTTTGTTCATTGAGTTGATTTGAAAATTTGGCTCAATCTGATGACATCTGAAACAAAACCTCTTTTTTCCAGAGCTCAGACAATCTGAGAATCACACTCAATTTATTTGGACTGAGAATTTTGTGTGCAGAGACAAATCATGTGCTTGCTTGTTATTGTCCAAAGTGTAAATCTGTCTGATGACGGCTGCACGCTGGGCCTCAAATCACCCGCTGTGACATGTTCCCCCGCAGTATCAATTCACAATGACTTAGAGGCTCTGAGCTCTGATACACGACAGCAAATGCATGCTTTATATCCATTGTAAGTGCTGCTGCCTGTACAGGAGAGATACATTTACCACTGGTGAAAATGTAATCATGTGGCTAATTTACCCATCACTGATCATTATTGAGCGCCTGTAGCTACGGTCTACCGTCACCCACATATACAGCAGGGAGATTCTGAAGTGTCAGGTGTCGTCCTCGGTGCTGCCCGGGCCGAGTGGGGCTGCTGGGCAGAGGAACCACCAGTTCTTGGGAGACGAGTGGAGAGAGATTTAAATTGATTTCTAGGTGAGGTGACGCTTCTTTATGTATACACAAGTGCATTCAAGGTGAGAGTGTTGGGGTCCGGGGTGATGCGACATCAAGGCCCTATTGAGCAACCCTAAAGGCACTGACTCCTTAGTGCTGCTGTAGATGCTACAGAAAATCCATTTTCTATTTCTGATTTTCTCCTACACCACCACATCACTGTTTGATAATTTGCTAAGAAAATTTTGGTTTCTGGCAGTGCAAAGCAAAAATTCCAAAACTTCACTGGTTTCTGCTTCTCAGATGTGAGGATTTTCTCATTTTCATACATGAAATTAATACCTAGGTTTCAGACAGATGGTCAGACAAAACAAAGTATCTAACTGAGTAATCCTGAGTTCTGGGTTATTGTATTGAGCCTTTTTCACTATTTTCTGACATGTTTTAGATCAAACAGTTTATTGATTAAGTGAGAAACAATTATCAGATTAATTGATAGTTAAAGTAATTGTTACTTTCCACTCTAGCAACCCAGCCATCGTTGAGAACTTGAACCAAATTTCAGTCAAACTCTTTCCGTCTCTACTCTATAACCACACTATCTCTTATGCTGTTGAAATTTAATATTTGTTAGTTTAGTGTGATGAAATCCTAAAAAACCTTGTACTGTAAAAACCGATGTTAGCGTCCTTAGATCACTAATTCAGTAATATTCACATGTCTTTTATCCATTTGGTTATAATGGCATTCTAACTGCAAATAAGCTCTGCACAGATTGTTGTTTTGAAAGATGAGTAGGTACCTGCTGATCATCAGGCCGAAAGAAATGTCTTTTTCTGTGTTTTAGGAGGAGCGAGGTTCTATCAACAGCTCAGCTACGCCACTTAGATTCTTTGCTGAGCAAGCTAAATGTAAATGTGCAATGTTGAGAACATTAGATGTAGTGTTTCAGCAGTAAGATGTTGAAATGGCAATTTATTCAGTCTGTGGTCTAGAGTGGAGTTTATTTTGCTGCATCTGTTGATTGTTGCAACATTTTTCTTGTCCCTGTAAACAAATAATAATCAGTGTTTTCTTTGCTATTTAAAAAAAGAAAAAAAAATCAAATTAAGTAAGTTTCCTCATTTAAAAGCTTCCATTACAGCAGAAAAGGAGGCCACATGTCTAGTTATTTTTTGATAAGGGTTGAAAAAGAGATGAAGGCTTTGTCTTGCAAATGGTGAAAGGAAGTGAAGGAAACCTCCAGCAAGTAATCACTGGGATCTTCCCCCTGCAATAAAACTATTTGTAAGTTTGGACTTTTCATGGGTCTCACTGAAAATAGATTATAATAGAATATGATAGAGTATAAGTTTTTAAAAAAATGTATTAAAACTGTAATGTATAAAGCTGTGTGCATAAATACATATGTTGGTGCGTGTATGTACATGTGCAGTTATTTGCGTGTGCGTGTGGTGTGACTGTTGACATTTTCTCTCAAATTATCTGCGTGGGCGGATATCATCAATGTGTTAAATGGGTCAACCTCAGCATGATTGTTGGGCTCATGCATCAGGATCATCAGCAAGTCCAATATTCACTCTCCATTAAGCTCTGGCTTGCTCTCCAACAACTCCTGTGAAAAATATATGCGTTTTTAGCTTCACAATGTTAGACTTTGTCTGCTTCCTGTTTGGTGCTTACCAGGTGGTTTAGATTGAATTTGTCAGAGCCGGTTTTCAGGATGCCTACAGGAGTTAATTCAACCAAATAGCAAATATTTGGGAGGTAAAACCAAAACAGTGAGCTTAAAGAGGCTAAAAATCTCTGCGGAGCTGGCCACAGAGTTTGGTGTTACATCTTCATGAAGAGCTCCTTCTGCTTTTGAAAGCTGTTAAATAAATGCTATATTTAAATCATTGATTATTAAAGGTTTAGTGAAAGCGGTTTTAAGATATGTTTGATGGATTTTTTTTTTCAATTAACCGAAGCTGGCAGGTGTTCCATTCTGAAAGAAGAAATATTTCTAAAGAAATACATATCTCCCTTAAGATGTCATTAGTCTAATGCTGTAAATCTTTCTGCTGTTTCCCAATTACTTGGTCACGCACACAGTATGGTGTGAGGAAACCATCTACTAAAACACACAAGTTTCTAAAGAATAATCAAAACTGCAATAATGGTTTCACGCATAACATATTTGTAAACCAGCAGCCCCTCTACTCAGTCTTTGCCTTTGTTTTGCCCCTAATTCAAAATGTAGTGGACAAGTCCCTTAATGTTATTTGAATCTGAAACTTGTCTGTTTTGTAGATGTAGAGTAAAAGTGAATAACTTTGAGCACAGGTGCAGCACATTATAGAATGATACTGTCACTCAGTCTCAGCACAGTTTGATGGTTAGTAACTGGATGGCTATCTATAGGTCACATAGAAAACTACAATATACTTAATCTTCTTCTAATTAAACCTGAAACCTTTACTTAGTATTTGACCTGTGCAGAAGTCCTTTGGGGCAGGAGAACAGAAGCGAGTGAATCATGCTAATTGCAAATGGCCAATTAATGGCCAAGCGCTTTCCCGTGAATCTGCAAGTTGAATGGCAAAATGTTCTCCTGTGTCCTGTGCGCTGAGCTAATGCCTCACCATTTACTCAGAGTATAGCAAAGGTGAAACATCTCATTAAGCCAATGACACAATTATTTCTGGGCTGTTTTGCCATGACATCATAGTCCAAGTGATCCCAAAATATCTAAAACTTCTATCTAATGTACTGACTCAAATCTACCACTAAATGAACAAACTGATGTGACTTTGAGAAATGCACGTTTTTTTGCGTGCGACTCTAGGTGCTTGAATTTTAATGAAAGACATTTTCGTCATTCCCAAAGTTGTTGCTGTAATATTTGCAGAAGCCTTGTGCAGATGGATGAGACCTCTGCCTGGGCAGCCAGCAGGAGTAATTCTTAACTAAAATTAGACAAAGGAGAAGAGGACAGGGTAAAAATAGGCACATCTTTTTTTTTCTCCTCAAGCAGAGCTATTTCTGTCTCATTTCCTCTTACAAATCCTGACAAGTCATTATTTGAAGCCATTATTTCTTCTTGTTTTGGCAGCTGGGTCATTGGCATCGTTAGTCAGACTATCATCCAAGATTCATCTTTTCATCAGCTCAGGGACTCTTACTATATACTGTTGTTATTAATACTTACACCACTTTGGTGAAAGGTTAAAACTAAGAATTAATTGCTTTAATTTTATAATGGTTTAAATTCTGTGACCACACTAGACATTAGTTGTATTATATGTTGTATTGTCTCCCTAATCATTTACATTTTCTCAAGAAGCTTCTTGGTGGCATAGGTTGCCTACAATTTAAATTATTTATTTGAAGCTGTTTGGGTTTCAGAAGTAGTCTAGGGCTGCAACAGCCCATCTCAGAAAAAAAATGTCATATAAATCTATGCAAATAACTGACGGTCCTTCTGTGGTTTTGTCAAAGTCTCTTACTTGACATTCACACAATTATACACATTAATACTTATAAGTAACCCAGAGCCACAGCATTCTTCTATTCTCCTTGTGTTCACCACACACTGTACAGTAGCAGTTAGCAGATACCTGCATTCCTTAGCACATCAGGCCAACTTAAGGATGAAAGAGTGTTTTTTATTCACCAGCCCCCATCTATACTCTCCCACTTTGTCTCTTAGGATTAAGATTTTCATTTTTTTGTCATCTTGGCTCTCTAAAATGAATCTCTAACCACTGTGCCAATCAGTCAGTAAAAAGCACTGATCTTGTGATTCGTGTCTGTGTATTGGACACCAAGCTAAGAAATCACTGGAAGAGGAAATAGCAGCATTATCACGACTATATGACATGCAATAATAATAATCATTATTTAAATAAAACTGTGGAAAGAAATATAATAGTTTTCCATAGATATTTTTTGGAGCTGTTACAGTTTGAGTTTCTGCATATGCCACTCCTTTATTTTATTTTTTTAGGCACAAGGTCCTTTTATTTTTTTCTGAAGAAAACTACAGTTTGGAATTGGAATGCAAGTATTCCATGCTAGATTTTCCCGGGAAAAAGATATGTGTGTTCATATCTCCGCTTTCATGCACTGATCAGAGAAAATGTTACTGCTACTTTATCAGCATCTTTGAATGCAATTTAATTATCTATTCATTCCCTGAGAAGTTATAACATTTGAGTAGATTGCCCCCCACCAAATTATTTAATTGAACCATCCTGTGGTAAAAAAAAAAAAATCTTTAATCTGTTCCGTGGCTGATGCGCCACCATGCAGCAAAACAAATTTCAGTACCTGACAGATTCTATTATTAGCAGCGGCTGAGAAGGTGTCATGGTGACCCCAGCTCCGTGTAGCTGCAGCCCACCTGGGGGCTGCAGCTCGCAGGCAGGGATTGGACTCAGCTGGCAATGCCGGAGAGTCCTCGAATGGGAAGGTGGTGAGACGCCAGAGCCCCGGTGCCTATGTTTTCCAACACCAGAGGCCAGGGCTGTCCCTCAGTACTGTCTGCCTGTGTGACACTGCTTGTGCATATTTGCTCTTGTTTCTCTACTCTTATGAAGACTCACTGCATAAAAACAGTAACAGCAAGCTGCTCCACCAATGCTAACAATGTGCTGTTCCTCACACATTTAAAGGTGCAACAATTCTTACTAATACTGGTTAGGGCTTCCCTTTGCTTCCTAAGCAGTTTTTATTCTTCATGGCTCCAGTTGGAAATTTTACTCTGAGATTCTAGTCTATTTTGACATGACAGCATCACATTATTTCTGCAGATCTGTCAACTGAACATTCATACTGCAAATCTCCCATTCTACTACTTCTTAAATGGATTCTACTGGATTCAGATCTGGTGACTGAGGAGGCCACTGAAGTACAGTGACATGCAAGTAGCCATTAGAAGATGGTAAACCTGGTCTATTGACAACAGGCTGGTTGGGTCCATGGATTCATGCTGTTGACAGCAAATTTTAACCCTACCATCCACCTCACCAGAAATCTAGATTCATCAGGCTATATCTTTCCAGTCTAAAACAGTGTTGGAGCTCTGGTTTCTGGTTTCATAGGAGAGGAACCAGACATGGTCCTCAGCTGTTTTAACCCATCGGCCTCAAGGCTCTATGTGTTGAGCATTCTGAGATGATTGTCTGCTCACCACAGTCGTGTTTATCTGAGTTACTGTAGACTTTCTGACAGCTCCAACCAATCTGGACATTTTCCTCTGACCTTTCTCATCAACAAGGTATTTATGAAGGACTACAGCTCAATAGATGTTTTTTAGTTGGTTTTTTTTTTTTTGCACCATTCTGACTAAAACTCTATCGAGACTTTTGTGAAAATCTCAGCAGTTTCAGAAATACTCAAACCAACCTGTCTAGCACCAACAGACATCCCACTCTCAGAGTCACTGAAACCACATTTTTACCCATTCTGATGTTTGGTGGGAACTTTAATTGAAGCTCCTGTCCTGTATCTGCATGATTTAATGCATTAGACTGCTGCCACATGATTGACTGACTGGATGATAAGCCGGTGTACAAGTGATGCTAATAAAGTGCTCAATGAGATGAGTGCTGTTTCTCTGTACCTGACGGGCTTTGCAGGTTTGAACTCAGTTATATTTTCATTCTGCCTACTAGTGATGGAGTGGTTAAAGCTTAGATTGAGCACCATCAGCTTTAAACACTCCAAAGCTACCTCATGGCAGCAGAACCTTGACAAGCTTCCAGGAGTTAGAGAGCATCATTAGCCTTCTGTTGGAGTCCTTTTTCTATCAAACCTTTTCAGATGTATTTACTCACTTTTTATCTCTAGTCTGGTCCTCCAAATTATGAGCCAGGTTCTCTAGTTTGATAGATGTTTCACTCTCTTCACCTGCCACTTGTTTGCTCTTGCTCCCAGTTGATTCATGTCATATGTTATTGTCAGTTTTTCTGGCTTATTTGTTGAGTTTTGGCTGGTGAATTTGATGAGAACTGTTGGTGGTCAGCCATAAAGACAGGTGAGTTTGGAGTTGATTCTCAGTCAGATTGACAGTACAGCACCAGAAACCCTCTAACTGTACAGGGAGTAATTTGATTCTGTGATAATGTTAAAAGTATTGCTTAATGGAGCTTTAAAGTAACATTTCACATACACACCCTACTAATGTATGTATTTCATCCATTTGTTGATGTTCAGCGTTATTGGAGTTGTCTTTTCGTGAAGTACTGTCATTACTTTTTGATGTTAACACTCTTCCTCAACCTGCCTTTTCCGCTTCCACATGATAATTTGCCAGAAATTACTTTTGACAGCAAAAGAAAGATATGAACTTGTTACACCCTATTAGAAATGCACAATTCCTTGTAAAACCGGAATTATCTAGGAAGAAGCATTTTCCCCTCAATTTTCTTTGCTTGGAATTCTCTTTAGTTGTAATTTTTTTCTACACTGCAGACAAAAGAAAAAAATTGGTGACGAGCAGCAAAATGAAGGAAGGGATGCTCATCAAAGACAACAATCACTGTAAGTTTTTTGCCTTAAGATCTCTATTCAACAGTTAAACAAGAACTGAATATTTCCCAAAAAATCTCACTCTGCTTTTTTTTAGATTTCATAAAGCAATAAAATTCTGTGAAGAATTGCAGGAGGGGGGGGTACAGTGCCCTAAAATTGATCAGCCACATCTCTATCATATGTTCCACATATAGGAACCTCTTGGTCATTAACCCCAGGTAATCAGCTGTACTGTCACAGGTGAAAATCCACCTTCTTACTGCAAACTATTTTCCAGTTGAAGTGTCTTAGTTTGGCTGTAATGGGCGCCTCCTCGTTTTATGGCCTTTCATTGTCCTTTTCACACCCAATTACCCCCTCAACTCCATTTCAGGCTCATTAGCAGGATTTGCAGGCATATCCCTCCCTAAAAGCAGAGGCTTCAAGGAAAAAAATAAGAGGTTAAAGTGAGATTGAGTACTAGTTTTCTCATGTTAGACCTGTGTGGCAATAAAAAGGATCACTGTGGGAAGATAAATGCTAGCTTTAAGTTATTTTTTCAACTTATTCAATAAATTAATCTGTTTAGCTACATTTAGTTTAAGATTCTTCCTCATTTATTCTATAAAACCTGGGTATAGGTGAGAACAAAACCAAAAGGTTTTCATCCCTACAAAAACATGCAACCTTTCCATGTGATTATGAGAAATAAACTTCTCATCAGCTCTTCAACACATGGAATGTTTCTGTAGATAAGGGCCGAAATATGTAATAAAATGTAATGTTTATCGTTTCGATCTCTGAGTGGCATGTGTACATGGACATCTGCATCATGGGAAAAAAGTTAATAAGAATATTACCAAATTAAATTTAAAATAAACGAGGCCGCGCTTAAAACATCAAACACAAAATTTCCTTCCTTGTAAGAAATATTTTCAAAGCACAAAAAGTTTGAAGTGGTTAAGCAATTCACTTTCAAAGATTTGTCCAGGGGTCTTGACTAACCAGGATGTTGCTTGTTGTCAGAATATAAATGGATGTTTTTGAAGTATCTTGAAAAATGTATTCAATGTCCTTGGATCTATATTTGACAGGGATGAATAATAAGTCCGCCTAGAGGTTATGTGCATTATAAATTGTGAAGTAAATAATTTAGTTTGATATAGTATTACAGGGTTATTACAAAGGAGCTTTTTCTGACACTACATTAGGGATTTAATTTTTCAGTCTTTTATACAGTACAGTACATAGGTGTTAGGACGGTGATATTTTTCATCATCTTGAATGAAAAGGGTGTTTTAACTAATTCGCAAGACTTTAAGATAAGTCAGACCCTTGAATGTCTCTCTAGACAGTTGACCGATGTTGTTTCCAGAAAGATAAAGTAAATTCAGGCCAGTAAGAGAGTGAAAGGTTTCCACAGGTACAGAAGTGAAAAGGTTCTTACTGACGTCAAGAGATTTCAGATATTTCAGTGGGGAAAAACCAGTTAGGGCGGAGTACCAGGAGTTTGTTGCTCCCCAGATTCAGAGACTCAAGCTTCTTAAGATTTTGGAACAAGGCCTCAGGGAGATCTTGCAGCTCAGTGCCAGTAAACCCTAAGGCACCTATATTCAGAGTGGAATCAAATGTGCCAGGAAGCACTTCCCTCAAAACACCGTCTTTGTGATTAACACTTTAATCACAAAGATGCCAAGGGCATTAGAGAAATCAGTCAGGTCCACTGATTTCAGAGAGTAGATAGTGCAGTTGGAGAAGTAGAGGTCGGTGGTAGATGAAAGGAGAATTTTAGTGCCTTGACATCTGGACACGCCCAAACGAAAGCATTGAGGGAACAGAGAAGTAAGAGCTCAGGAGGAGTCAGGGAAAGAACCGTTTTTTTTTTCCTAGAAAAGAAAAAAACAGATATGTTGCAATTGAAGCTGGTTATAGGTCTTGTTTTTGTCTTAAGATACTCAGGCAGAAAAATTATTGGTGAGATATAAGGACATCAGGAGTTTAGAACAGGAGGAAAGAGCAGAAAAACATTAGAGAAAGGTTTCTCTTGTTAACTTTTGACAGACCATCACATGATGTGATGTTTTTTTTACAAACATCTAGCAGAGCTGTTAATAATATACTGGAACCTCTGAAAACTTATGCCAGATATCCCACGTAAGGATGCTTTATATCACTGGATATGAGCAGGAGGAAGCTGTTGACGTAGCTATAATGTCAAGGTGGCTCACTTTAGGATATAATAATAGACAGAATCACAATGAGCACTGTTATGTACAGCTGACTCTTGTCATTATATTAATAAGGTTAGATCTCATTCTTCTCAATAACATGGCCGAATGGAAAATGTAGGAGATTGTGCTGAGAACTTATACTTGTGGGATCTCAGAACATTACAAAAAACGTTCTGAGCCTGAGACATTAGAGACATGAGTCTAAAACATTTTGGTTTTACCACTGGTGGACCCAGAAGCAGAGGCTGAGACAAAGATGTGGACAGGAGAAAGGGGCAGGTGGTGGTGAAGAGCGTGGAGTTGGTCTTGTAGAGGCAGAGTGGAAACAGGAGGCTTGAGTTTTATCTAAGTGAGTAGTGAGATGAAGACACTTTAATTGGCTGGTTTCATTCATTGGCGACAGCAGCTGTCACAGACGACTACACAAGGGATCACTGGGTGGAACAGTCTGGCACTGGCGAGTGGGTCCGACCATGTTTTATTGTGGATTTCTGATTAATGCAAACGAGATGCAGGTGTGCTCCTCTACAGCTGCTAGATGAGGTGAGCCACGCCCCTCCACATACACACCAGGGAGAGAACGAAAACAGGGAAGGGAAAGAGGGAGAGCATGAGCGAGAGGACACAAAACCCGAAGGGTTGAGGCTTGAACCCTGACAGACACCAGTTAAGGTCAGACAAGAAAGTTGGGAGCCGACACCAGAGATTAACTAATAAGTATTTCTACTTGATATATGATGCAAAATTACGTTGGAAATGGTTCAGATTTGATAAATCATAGAAATATTCGTTCTGCGTCTGAACAAATGCAACAGATGACCCATCTGCCTAGGTCTGTGTAAATTTCAGCAGATTGTAATGCATCCAGAGTGACAGAAAATGCTGCACTTGTATACCCTCCACATTCCATCGCTATACAGAGCCATAGCTTCCATTGAACACACTGAAGTCATGTCCGCTGTCTTTTTTTTTTTTCTTTTTTTTTTAAATTGTGAATTTTAACATTTGAGCAACCTCCAGGAATTTGGAATTAATAACTCACTTATGGTGGGTACGTATTTATGAGCCGTTACTAGTATTTTTATCCTCTACTTGTTTAAATTTAGGGTTACACATATTACATTCCTAGAAGTGTGATGGAGAAGATGATTTCACCTACATTTCCTTTATTTGCCGCTTTCAGACAGTCACAGAGTACTAAAACACACAACTGCTTCAGCTGCAATTACAGAGACACAGGGAAGCAAGAATGAAAAGAAGTAAAATACACCAGTCACTCAAATCTGGATAAATAATAAGGTCATCAGACTGCTTACTTCATATGGAAACGAGAATAGCTTTGTGATGCACAACTCAGGAGAGGACTTAACAAAAGCTAACCGTGCATTTCACTTAGCTGCGGTTCAGAGTGGGATTAAATATTTAGTGACACAACTCCTCAGGTTTCTCGTCATCTTGCAGTCGAGTTATGTATGTTGGTCTTCTAGAGCAACATACATATGTTTGGCTCTTCATTTAGAATAGGTTTGATTTCGTACCGACTGATCAGGATTTGATTAAGACACTGACGTTAACAGATGCATTTAATTTTGGTTTAGTTTTATCCACCTGGTGTAACCCTTATTTATCATTTCCATCTTATAGCTCTAGAACACCCACTGCTGATGTAATCAAGTCAGCTCTCTCTCTCTCTCTCTCTCTCTCTCTCTGTGTGTGTGTGTGTGTGTGTTTGTGAGAGAGAGAGGGAGGGAGAGAGAAAATCTGATCAACCAAAGTTATGTTATTCAGTCTCTTCAGTCTCTTCATTCACTATTCTTGTTGTCTGGTACAACTTCATAACATTTGTTTCCTTTTCAGAAGAGTCTTCCAGGGGGATTTATGTAAGTTGCCTGTTGTCTGGAGTAGTCTCATTTTAGATCCCATCTGATTAAATATGAACAAATATTTTGTCAGTGTCCCTTAATTTCAGGGGGGAACGTACTCTGTAATTCAATGCAACAGTTTGACCGAGGGGAGAAGCACCACTGGAGACATTTTAAGAAGTGAAATAGTTCAACAAATCTGTGTTTCAAGTATATGTGTTTGTAAGGTGCTTTTATAGCCAATACAGAAGGGCCCTCTTGTGGAAGAGATCCATATTGCAACGTCTACATGTTGCTAAGTTTCATTTTTGCAAAGCAAAAGATTTTAAAAAATTGCTTCACAACAGACCAGTAAACAAATTTAGTAAAAGAAAGCCGAGAAACAGAAGATTCCAACATGGCAGTTCTATCAATGGCTCAGAGGGAAACCTCATTTATCATTAATACTATAAATTTTGAAAATGAAACCAAGCCCATGTAGTGTACTCTGATGGCCAAAGGTGATATTTGCTTGTATGGGTTATCTTAACCTGCTAGACGTGAGTGATGGAAAATATCACTTCAGATATGTACAGGCAATTTTATATTTTAGTAGGGAAGGATGATTTTTTTTCTATAATTTCTGTTGTGCAAAAATATCACTTACGAACCAGTTTCAGTTCAAACTCAAGTTATTTTATATACATGTTATAGGTAGTTATGTACATTATAAGCATGTTTACAGATTTATGTATAATAGACTGTGCGTAGATATATATTTGACAGAGATTGATAATAAGTCGGCCCTACATGTTATTGCCTGATTTGTTTTATAAAGTGTGATGTAATAGATGTAAATAGTTTGATATAGTATTACAGGGTTATTACACAGAAATTGTTTGTGACACTAAATGAGGGATTTAATTTTTAATTTTTTTTATACAGTACATAGGTGTTAGGACAGTGATGTGATTTTCATCATCTTGGCACTATTCAGTAACTCTGAGTTTAAAGTGCTCGTTTTGAACTGTAAGGCAGTCTGGGGTGTGGGCAGTGTAGGGACTCATAGCTCCTTTTAGCCTGGGGATTTATATAAAAAGGGCAGCAGGTTTACATGGTTTATTAGGTGTAAATGTAAACACCCTGGAAATCAAAGTTGTCACTTGACCTCATAATACTCATAGTTCAATGTTGCAGTCATCATTCTTCAATACCATCAGAAAAACACATCTGAATTATTTGGACAGACAGCAAGCAACAGTTTCTACAAAGATACAATTTAGTTTTTAATTAATTAGTTCTCACTTATTAATACACATACACACATGCACACATTCAAACTTACTCTCATGTGCACATAGACAGGCTTAATAAATAGGGCTGCATGTATTGTTCCTATACTGCTATCTAATAAAAGGCCTAATTAATGTATTTAACTTTTCCTATCAGGCGGAATTGTGGGATTCATTTGTTAACATTATAGAAAAACACTGATTAAGAAAAAAATTAAGCTGTAATGCTTGACTCATAAAAATGAAACCAGCTAATACAACAATATGACATGTTTGCCAGTCCTAGTCTGTGTTAGATAAAGCTGCCTAAACTTGTTTAGGTTTCTTTGAATACGACAGAGGCGGAGGTCTTTTAGATATCTGGCTTCCCCTGCTTTAGAAGTGTCTGACTGAATTACAGGGATGGCTAGATGAAAAAATTTCCAGGAAGAAACAGGAAATGTATTAATCATTGTAGTTTTTTAATAATTATAGGTGAATGCATTATGCTGACAATGCATATAATTATGCATTAGAAAAAAATCTTCACTAAGTGAACATAGTGAAGCATTTAGCACCTAAAGAGTCAGATATTTCAACTTCATAAGGTGATAATATGTAAGTATTGTCTCCACACCTTGTTTCTGTTTCCCCCAAGTGGCAAAAAATCAGTTATTGCAGTTTGAATGGTGTGCTGGCAGGTGTTATGACTTCTCCTGACTCATTTACCACCACTGTGATCAAACCAGTTAACTTTCCTTTTGTTGTTTAAAGTCCTCAAGTGTCTTCCTCTCATAGAGGCCTCAAGATGATTTCTCTCCTGTAGGAGAACCTGGTGAGTTTGACCCTGTGGTGCATCTTCTCTCTGCACTGCAGCAGGCGGTAAAGTGATAGGGTGAACTTGGCCATCACCAATGTGCAGGTAATCTCAACCACCAACAGTGCGGTGTAGATCATCATCTGACACTTGCAATGCTGAACTTTGTTTCTGTGCTGATAGGTGAAGGAAGAAGATGCCTGCTGAGAGACTGGTTCCACAGGACAGGTGAAGATCATTGGGGTGGTGGGTGGAGGAGGTGGTTGGGTAGTCTGGAAGGCGGTGGGTGTGAGCATAGCTGTTGTAGGTGCAGCGGTAGTTAAAGTGGTTGTGGTAGCACTTGTCGTAGTTAGGATGGTAGCGATGGGTTCTGTGGTTGAGAATGTAGTAGTGGGTGTGGTGGTTGTAGGAGGTGTAGTGGTGGTTGGCAGAGTGGTTGGTGTTGTTGGAAGAGGTGTTGTGGTAGTAGGGATGGTGGTGGTTGGTTCTGGGGTTGGGAGCGTCGTGGTTGGGAGTGTTGTGGTAGTTGTGGGAGTTGTCGTTGTGGTGGCTGTGGTGGGTAAGAGAGTAGTTGTAGGGGGAAGGGTGGGGCAAATAAACTGATCTTCTGTTAAGGATTTGATTTCCTGTCCTTTTAGATTTTCTGGATACTCACAGATCACAGGGGACACAATCTTGCTAGAGTGTGTTTTCATCCAGAGGTGAAAAGAAATCAGATTACAGTCACAGTGCCAAGGATTCTCACTGAGGTCAAGTTTTTTGAGCTTTGTTAAAGGCTTAAAAATATCTGCAGGAAGCGTCTGGAGGTTGTTTTTAGCCAGCTTTAGTTTGGTCAGTGACTGCAGATTTTCAAACACATCTGCATCCAGAGATTTTATCTCATTGTTCTGTAGAAGCAGCTCTGTAAGTTTCACAGGGCCTTCAAGGTTTTCAGCAGACAAGGTGACAAGCTGATTTTTAGATAGATCTAACTTGTTGACTTTCTTCAGGGGACTGAATATTCCTTTAGGAAGCGTGCTGAGATTGTTTTGACTGAGGCTCAATGTAGTCAGTTCAGGCATTTCCCCAAAAAGCACTGGTGGTAGTCTTGTCAGTTTATTCTTATGTAGGGTCAGAGACGTAAGCTGTGGGAAGCCAACAAAAAATTCTTGAGGTAAACCAGTCAGAAGGTTGTTATCCAAAATGATCTTATTTAGTTTGTCTTTATGTGGAAATAGATTTGGTTGTAATTCTGCTATTTTGTTTCCATTTAAGGCAATTTCCTCCAAGTTTGTGAAAGTCTGAAAAAACACCTCAGGAATGGTGGTGAGCTGATTCTCATAAAGCCGTATTTTTTTAATTTTGCTTAGGTTTGAGAACCAGTCAGTAGATAAGGTGGAAAGATTGTTTTTGGCTAAATGGATTGACTCAAGGTTCTCAAGATCATCGAACGTCCCATTTTCTATCGAGTCGATCTCGTTCCCATGTAACTGGATCTCTGTTACTTTTTTAAGGCCATCAAACAAGCCTTTCTCCAAACTATGGAGCTTGTTAAACTTTAGTATAATTGTCTCCAGATTGCTGAGGTTTTTAAAGATGTCCACTGGGATAAACTTTAACGGATTGCTGGAGATCTCAATTTGCTTGAGGGATACCAAACCATCAAAAGCTCCTGGTTCAATAGATGACGTCTGAGTGTTCAGGAACTCCACCTTTTCAAGCTGGACATCATTAGCAAAGGCTGCTTTGGGGATTGTTTCGAGCTTGCTGGTCACAAAAAAAACCTCTGTTGCACCTTCTTTCAGCTTCTCAGGAATTTTTGTCGTAGATTTACTATACATATCTTGGTTCTCTTTGAGGCAATCTGTCTCTTCGCTGCATGATGTGTTTTGAGTCAATAAGGACTCAAACAACAAAAGCAGAAAAAGAACAATGATTTCTCCTCTTGACATGCTGTTCACTATGAAGAGAAAAACAATTGTGCGATAATGTATAACTTATACATGATAAAATTTTGACACTGTGCAGAGTCTTTTGTGATACCTATTCAGTAACATTATAATAAGCTTTGCTATGTTGTCATGAAGTCTTTGTTCTGTTACAGTCAAAGGTAAAAGAAACACTGACCTACCTGACTATTTCCTGTCTCAGGATTAAGCAGAAGCAGACGAGACACAAACAAATACAGTCTCATTAGTTACCTTCTGTATGATTTTTGGAAGCATGTCTCATGTTTTGGTGCATCCCCCATGAGGTGTGGTGTACATCTGCGGCTTGAGATAAGAGCAGGGAGGGAAGGGTCTTAATGTTTCAGCCTATGTTTACACTGCTCTGCTGCGTGACTCTTACCATTACATAATGGATGTATTTTTTTTTCTCACTGACATTCCACATCTGCAAACTCTTTGTTTTCAATATTCTGAATAGTATGAATTAAAGTAGTTTTCCAAACAGTGCATTCTGCAAATGAACTGAATGTTGATTTCAAATTAGATGGTTTCTTAAACTTTTGTCACTGACTCTGTAAACAAGACTGAAGTATCTACCAACTGATGTGTATTTTGGGTTACTCACCTAAAACAGTAGTGTAAACAGCACATCTATTTTTTTTAAGCTTGAATATTTTTGGCATGTAAAAATTTTGATGCATCAGGGCAGACAAAGTAAAACTTTAATCATCCACATTGTTAATAGGCCATAACATGCTCCATGAATAAACAAATCATACAGTACTTTTAGGTATTTTATTGCATGCATTTTTCCCTTCCTTTTCCTTCATCTGATATACTGTGTGAAAAAGTATGTTAGTGTAATATTGTTTCCTTTTATAACTTAACACTTAGTTTGTGGGTAAACTTCTTTTCACAATTATAAAAGTGAGGTTTATCCTCCACCACATCCCTGAATAAAGTGTAAATAAAGCATAACTTTCTGTCAGATTCTGGGGGAGACAGTGCACATTCGCATGTTAAACCATGAATGGCTTAGTTCAGTAAAGGATTACTACAATGTCAGGTTTCTCCCACTAAAAGCAATTCATTTATTCAATGTATAATAGCATTTTGCATGGAATTGTGTTACAGAGGAGTAAAAATTGCATCTTTGATTTTGTATGGGTCCTTTTACAAAAATGTAAAACTTTTTCCTAAATGTATTGTTAGCATAAAAAGTCATTGTCAAGGTGCAATAATTAATACTGAAAAATGAAAAACCATTGAACAGAATACTAAGCTCAATCTAGATTTCACTAAATGAAAAATACTGTTTTAGTGCATTTGATTTTACATTCACCAAAAGGTCCCAGTTTCCCACAAAATGGTAAGATGGATGTTTTTATAGTTTGTGTTCTTTTTTATAGCACACGGTACTTAGTACTAAATTTGATAATCCATAACTGAGCACTAATCAATACAACAAAAGGTCTGTTACTTGTTTGTTCTAAGTGAAGAAGAAGGAGCTGAAGTGGTTATCGCTATGCCTTTGAGGCTCTAAAATCGATTCTATGCTCTAGATTTTCAGAGTAAACCACAGTAATCAGTGAGCAGTTCCCCTTGGCTTTAAAAGTTCTTGGGTTACTGATGGGGGTGGTTTGGTCTATAGCACAGAGTTCTTATTTCGGCGGCCTATATTTCCCCTGCCTCTCTTGTTCTTCCTCCAGCATACACAGCTGATGATGACAGTGATGATGATGACAGTGGACACAACTACGATGATGATGAGGAGGATCATGGTATCATTAGAAACCGTTCCTTTTTCCCCTTCCCCACTGCTGGTGACCTCCTCAAGCTCTGAGGTGGGTGTGGCTTTGACAGCAGGTGAGGAAGTGCTTCGTCTGGTTGGAGGGGTATTGGGTTTCCTCCTCTTCTCTGTTGACGTCAACACAGGTTCCCCGGTAGAAGTAAGAGGCATCAGGTTTGCATTTGTCAGCTGAGTAATCATCTCACCGTTCAGACTGAAAGGTATTTCACACACCACAAGGGTTTGGTTGACCTTGGATGGATGCTTTCCCAGCCAATCCCTAAGAGGCAGAATATCCTTGTCACACCTCCAGGGGTTCTGTTGCAGGAGTACTTCCTTTGTGACGGTCAGCGCATCAAGACTTTCCTGTGGCAGGTTGGAGAATGAATTGTTTCGCAGGTCTATCTGTCCTAGGTGGCTCAGGCCTTGCAGAAAACCTGAAGGGAGGGAGCTTATGAAGTTGTGCTCCAAGGAAATGTTGACCAGGCTGGGCAGTCCTTGGAAAGTCCCAGCTTTCAGGGTTGTGAGCAGATTGGTGTGAAGTGATACTTCTTGCAGCTGCTCCAACCCTCTAAAGGCTCCAGTAGAAACATAGTTGATCTGATTGCGACTGAGCACCAGCAAATGCAGCTGAGTCAGATTTCTGAATGTGTCGTCCTCCACACGGCTCAGCTTGTTGTCATATAGCCACAGCTCCTGCAGGGGCATGGGCCCAAACACCCCTGGACCCAGACTCTCCAGCTGGTTTTCATACAGTGATATCTGGGAAAGGAATGGCAGGTTTAAGAAGATCCCTTGTGGAATTGATGTAAGCCTGTTTTTGGAGAGGAACAGCTTCTTGAGCTTCAGAGTCTTAGAGAACAGATCATGGTGGAGATGAGTGATTTGATTGTCATTTAGGGATAGTTCCTCCAGGTTTCCAAGGTCATCCAGAATGCCATTGGGGAGTTCCTGTAGAATGTTTTTACTAAGCCGCAAGACTTTAAGGTAAGTCAGACCCTTGAATGTCTCTCTAGACAGTTGACTGATGTTGTTTCCAGAAAGATAAAGTAAATTCAGGCCAGTAAGAGAGTGAAAGGTTTCCACAGGTACAGAAGTGAAAAGGTTCTTGCTGATGTCAAGAGATTTCAGATATTTCAGTGGGGAAAACCAGTTAGGGCGGAGCACCAGGAGTTTGTTGCTCCCCAGATTCAGAGCCTCAAGCTTCTCAAGATTTTGGAACAAGGCCTCAGGGAGATCTTGCAGCTCAGTGCCAGTAAACCCTAAGGCACCTATATTCAGAGTGGAATCAAATGTGCCAGGGCGCACTTCCCTCAAAGCAATATATTTCATCACAAAGATGCCAAGGGCATTAGAGAAATCAGTCAGGTCCTCTGGTTTCAGAGAGTAGATAGTGCAGTTGGAGAAGTAGAGGTCGGTGGTAGATGAAGGCACAGCTGTGGGGAAGTCCAAGAGGCCAATGCAGAGAATTTTAGTGCCTTGACATTTGCAACCATCTGGACACGCCCAAACAAAAGCATTGAGGGAACAGAGAAGTAGGAGCACAGGAGGAGTCAGTGAAAGATCCATTTTTTCCCTAGAAAATAAAAAACAGATATGTTGCAATTGAAGCTGGTTATAGGTCTTTTTTGAGGTTTACATGGTCATTATGTACCAAATACTGGTAATTCTTTTTCCTTAAAGGGTCACTCCACCAATTTTACATGTCAAAGTTACTTGTCACTAGGAATATTTTCTCTCAGCCTTTCTTTTAATGTCTTTTTTTGATCTACAGAGGCTTTGTCAAAATTACGCTAGATACTTCAGTGAAAGTACTTTTAGGCTTGGAGGCTACATATTTTTAAAAGAAAATGAGCATTACAAATATTTGAAAGATGTATGCATTTGCATACACTAGTAGGGAGAGCTTTGCAAAAAATGCCCCGTAGCTGTATTATTTAAAATGTAGAATTTTTGACCCATATTAGAGACTAAGTCAGGTTATGTTGGCCTCTGCTCTTTTGTATATCTGTTCTTTTCAAGTCCAGCACTTTTAAGGGGGTCCAATACTAAATTTCTTGAGTACCCCTTTAGGTCATGGCTAAGCTTTGCACAAGTTGATGCCAGGACCTCTGTGTAAAAGCTGGCTGACTATAGGACAGAATGCCACCAAGGTGGTAGGAAGGCAGAACAAAAAACACTGAAAAAATGGAAATTTACCATAGAACATAGATATTTGTGGCTAAAAGGCAATTCCCATTTAAGTTTGAAATTAATGTTGGCTTTGCTCATGAAGGAAACTGAACTCCTCCACTCTAAATATGAGTGAGGGCAATTGAGAACATATTTGTATTTGTTGTATTTTTATTTCACAGCACTACTCTCTGGGATTTGATGTACAATAGTTGCTAGGTTCTGTGGTCTGTTTTCATTCTCCTCTCCCTGCGAGAAAAGCCACAATGGTTATTCTTTGCACTTTAAATTGCCATCATTTTAAGACAGTTATACTGAAGACAGCTCTAATTAGTAACAGTGCCTCCATGTTGCAGCCTCAGCATTCTTGTTTTAACCAAAAGAAGGCATTAGCATAAATTGATCCAGTGATGTATTTTGCTGCCTGTGGCTTGGAGCGTTGCCCATCAGCACTGCCAAAAGGACTGACTGGCAAAACACCACGCTTACCAACCTTTTGGCATTAAGACCATTTATTCAGGATTTGTGTTTAACAGCAATTTTGGAGCTCACATACGTTTTCAGATGTAAATGCCCACACTGCTGAGCACATGGTGTTTGGCTTGCTGCCACAAGTCAGCATTATATCTCAACATGTCACACTCCCTGCACATGATTTAGGCTGAGGCTGTGCTCACTGTTTTCAATGGTACAGGAGACTCTAAAGATAAAGTTGTTCCAACAAAATGATGTGCTTCTATGTACAAATCCATATAATGTTCTGTAGGTTGGCAAGCATAAGCCGTTTCTCAGGCTGAGTTGTATTAGGGTGCAAGAAGAGTCTTTCTGAGGAAGTAACTTTCTAAAGAGTCTGGTGTGTCCCTCAAATTAGGGTCATAATATCCCAAATACCTATTTTTTCCCCTCCACCCTCTTTTTTTGATACATTTGGTACTCATATCAACTTTCTTTCAAGTGGCTGAGTGCTAGGTCCCTGCTGTGAGAGGGAGATTGATGTTATTGCTCTGCGATTTAAAAAGCGAATAAATATTCTTTATGTCTAACCCTACAACTTATCCTTACTATTATGGCTCACTGAGTGTTTATTCATGATACCTATAAAAGGGTTTTGTTTATCACTTTAACAGAAATAATATGAGGACTCAAGTCATGAAAAATAACTCAAATGTTTTTAACCAACAACTTCATTCAGTCACTTGACTCAGTCGATATTAGAAATCCCAGTAGGCATTCTCCTGTGTTACACACGTTTACAGCCATTCCTTAGCAAGATCAAAAATTGAATTCATTGTAACATATTGATCATTGTCACTGTCTTATTTCTACTTATGATAAATGCCCTCCTTGAAAGGTTTTTACCAAATTTTTGTAGACAAGTATGCTACTAGTGCCAGTCAGCAGAAGGTTAACAAGGACAGCATGCAGTTTAGCAGAACTTACCTCCAGTAGTCGCTGACATTTGACTGAACAGAGACAGTCAGTTGGTGGGGTTATCTTTTATGTACGTCCTGCCTTCCTCTTCAGCTTCACAGATCCTCTGATGAAAGTTCCTAGCACTCTCTGAACTCTCACAGCATCACATTTTCCTGCTGTTTATCATCACTTGATTCCCGTCTAGGTTTTTTTTGTTTTTTTGGGTGTGGGGGGGGGGTGGCCCTGAGCTAATGAAATCTGCAGGTTCTTTCTCTGAAGCTTCACTGCCAGTGTTTGCCACACGATCAAACCCACACTTCCACACTCATATGTTTGGGAGGGATCAGGCAATGGGGAAGCCCCACCCGCTGGAACTGGATTTGTGTTTGTATTGGACCTAAAGTGCAAATGATTCATCTTAAAGGATCCATATATTTTCACCAAAGTAACTACATGTTTTTCTCATCTTATTCTGGGGAAATGAGGTATATTTGTTTTGGAGGGTAGTGTTACAGGGATGGTTATAATTTAGTTTGGTTAAACACAATAGAATTTGTTTTGTGCTTTTGTTTTGTGAAATTGTTTTGCGTGTGTCTACTCTTGTTTTGGCTGTGCAAATTTAAGCATCAGCTGCTCATAATATCGTTGGTATTGCGTCCCTTCTGTGACCCTTGTAAACCGATGGTTTTGACTTTTGGCAGACTTGAGCATGTAACAAAATCCACTGTTAAGGACTTACAGATTGCTAGATGATCCAAAAAACAACCATAACAACGAGCTCACTTTATGTTGAAAAAATAATGAACTTTCAGTGTTATGTAATTCTGTATGAAATTATGTGATAAGGCCTTCTCTTTTATAACAGAGACCCCCTGTAGGTATGTATATACAGTTTGCCATTGTATGACATTGGCTGAATCATAAATATCCAGATTGTGTCCCAAATCATTCAAGTACTTAAGCATTCTCAGTACAGCAGAAAACAATGACATTGGCTCGGAGAATGTTCTTTTAAGCATTTTTTTTTTCCTGAACCCGTTCATTTGATTTCAGTGTGATTTTTACCATGGTGCTAATATGTAGAACATTGTGTTCTACAGTAAATCAGTGTAAAAGAAAAAACAGGTTGAGCAGGGAGTGTTCTGCCGCTTTTAATATTTAACATTTAAACGTGTTGCTGTAAGTAAATCCGTTTAGGAAAATGACAAACTCTACCACAGCAAACAAATAGTGACGTGGAGTCAGGAGGAGTCAGTTGCTGCAGTTTTCTGATACTGCAGTAAAGATAAAGGAAGACATATATGTTAGATAAAGTAGTGACTGCACTGCAGTATAGCGGTGTTTTACAACAGACTCACCATAGCTGGTTGACAAAATCATCAGGATAGGATTCATAATCTGAAGATATACAAGGTGACGATGTCATATAAAAGCATAAATGAATGAAGGAATGAATGAATGAATTAAATAAATAAATAAAACAATGGATGACAGTCCTGGGATACTATCTGCACCTCTCTTTTTAAGCATATGTGAAGTTTTATATTGTCCTCCTGAAAAATACAGTTTATTGTCTTAGCTCTTATGCTTCCTATACACTTACAGTATACTTGGATTTATGATGATTAGTGCACCATCTCACACCCAAGTGTTTACTAAGACCAGAGCTAACAATGTGCTGCCAAAAAAATCTCTCTGAACAAAAGGTTAAAATAAGTTATTTTACATATGTGGGAAAACAACAGGGTTGGTTTTTTTTTTTTTTTTTAAATCTTTCCATCTCCACGCTCATCCGCTTTCTGTTTGTGCGCGCGTGTGAATGTGCATGTGTGTGTGGTCCTGTATGTCCACTATTGTGTTAGCTCAGTGTACTGGAAGGACCTAATCACTGGTTGTCATAGCAATGAACTTGGGTGCTGTTCACCAATTCATCCTCTTTTGTTTCCTGTTTGTTTTAAAGTCCAATCACTTCTCGTGGAATTCGTGGCATCCACTGTCTTTTTGTGAAGGTTTAAAAGCTTTGAAAGCTTTTTTTGACCAGCAGTCGAACATTCTCTGTTGTTTCGTGGCCAAAGAACAATTGTGTTATCAGTCCAATGTGTAATTGTCACCAAAGCTGGTTACAAATGTAACTTTAGCTGTATGAGCTTTATTGATAATCTTCCCCAAAGCTCTTCTGTCAAAACATTTGTGTAAAAACTTATGGATAAAATTAAGAGGCACTGGCTTTTCTCAAACTTTTTCTATGCTAATTTTGAAGTTATGTCACAAGTGATCTTGGATACCACTTCAAGAAAAGTGACAGTGAGAGTCACAACTGTGTGTGCAGAATGTTGTGGGTTTGTTTAACGGTGGAGGCTTGTGAAATGATATGGGCACTGTTTTGCGAAAGAGCGTGATATCAGAAGTTATTTTGAAATCTGAACAATAGCTGAGTAGCAGCTCCCTGTTTTGAAGGCTCTTGTGATAATGAGGGTATGCTCTTCCCAGTAACGTAGAGTTGATTCAGCTAGGGAAAGCACATTTCCTCTTTTGGAAAAATTTCCCTCCCATTCCCGTCTAAAGGGACAATATAGATAGGAACCCCCCGAGCCAAGAGAAGTTTGTTTACAAAACATCTGAGCTTCCGGTACCAAATAGTAGTTTGCAAATGTACATGTAGTGAGATGTAAATAATAAAACGGGCAGATTTAGGTATTCCTGACTGTATGACCCACAAACCATCTTCATTATGATACTGATACTGAGATTGGTTCTTGTTATTAAAAAGTAATGTGTGGTCAGATCCTAACTGATAACAGATGTAAAGCAAAATCTGCTCATAATTACTGATGGGAGAGGCAGAAATAGCATCGTCATGATGTCATGATGTCATGATGTAGCTTGATGGCCTTTTTTATAATGTCTCAGTTGCTTTCAGACAATATAATGAGAGAGAAAGAAAAAAATCAAGAGATAGAAAGAGAATGTAATTTATTCTGAAATATGCTCAAAAATGCAGTAACACTGTTTTGAGGCTGTGATGTCTCTTCATGCAGTTTGAAGCTTTACCCACTAGAGGGAGACAAATCACCTGTGATTACGATTGATTACAATAGCTTGGTTTTGTTTAGGGTGTTTAACATTTCGCTCGGCATAAGTTTTGCTCTCCTAGGTACAAAAACAGAGAAGGAAATGTGAAAATACTTGCACATACTGTTAATTATATTGTATATAAACTGCCATGCATGCAACCTTAAGGTGAGGAGACTGCAAAGGAAGAATGACAGAAAGAAAGTTTTATTTCATATGTTTATTTCATACCCTATATCTAAGGCTGCAAGTAGCAATTTTTTAAATTATTGATGAATCTGGCAAATATTTTCCATATCAATACAGTAAATCTATTGTGTACTTGAGGAAATTTCAAATAGTAGTGTAAATTAACCATCACAATCTCCCATAACCCAAAGTAACAATTTCAGATCGCCAATTTGTCTAACAAACAATGGAAATCCAGAGATATAATACACTGACAGGACAAAGAAGAACAGAACATTTGAAAAGCTGGGGCCAGCAAATGTTTTGCTTTTTTACTAGAACAATGATTGAAATAATTCTACCAGTTAACAAAATAGGATTGTTTTGTCAATCAAAAACAGCTCTACATAAAATTATATAAAATCATGAACAAAGTCAAAAAGTCTGTCTTTAAAGCTTACAAACAGTACTGTATACTGTATTCTATAACATTAAATACCATATTATCTTGCCATGATATTTTTTACTATCCTAAAATAACTAAAGCTTTAACATACTTTTTTTTTTTTTTATATTTTATTTCAAGTCTCACTGTCCTGAAGAAACTCTTGGAGATACAACTAAATCAACATCAAGAAAAGCAAAAATTGTTTTTTTTTTCTTATGAAATATGGCTTGTGGAAAAGGACAGTTTATCTTGGACTCTCATGCACCAGTCCTGTTACCCTTCCTTATGTGCACACTCAGCCTTTAGCTTATCTGTGGTCTTGCTGAGGCGATACATGCCATATATGGCTGCCAGAGTGAGAAACAAGCCTGTGCTCACAAAGAGGATATGACAAAACAGGAACAAGATCAAGGCTGTATCTGAGGGCAGGAACCACACATACACCCAGCCCCTGTGAAGGTTGTGGTGAACAAACTCAGGGCCCTGTTCAATCACAAGTAGGTCATAGAAAGAAGGTGAAATGTAATAATTCGAGTGAGTCTCACTAATGAAAGGAAACTCTTCTTTAGGTAAAGCAGTGGTTACAGCTTGGAGGGATGTTTCGAGTGTTGTAGCATTTGAGGTGGTTGAGGTTGCAGGTTTGGTGGTTGCCGGGATGGTGGCTTGTTGGGTAGTACCTTGAGTGGTGGTTGCTAAGATGTTGACTTGTTGGGTAGTAGCTTGAGTGGTGGTTGCTAAGATGTTGACTTGTTGGGTAGTACCTTGAGTGGTGGTTACTGGGATGGTGACTTGTTGGGTAGTTCCTTGAGTGGTGGTTGCTGGGATGGTGACTTTTCGGGTAGTACCTTGAGTGGTGGTTGCTAAGATGTTGACTTGTTGGGTAGTACCTTGAGTGGTGGTTACTGGGATGTTGACTTGTTGGGTAGTACCTCGAGTGGTGGTTGCTGGGATGGTGACTTTTCGGGTAGTAACTTGAGTTGTGATTGCTGGGATGGTGACTTGTTGGGTAGTACCTTGAGTTGTGATTGCTGGGATGGTGACTTGTCGGGTAGTTCCTTGAGTATTGGTTGATGTTGTTCCAGATGGTGCTGTTGTTGAAGCTGATCTTTGTCCACTGGTTGAAAAAAAACTTGGGACTTTTGTAGCATCACAGAAGTTGAACTCCTCCTCATGCAGAGAGTCGATCTTTCGGAGCAGTTGGTACACTGGACTATGACATATCACATCCTCTTTGTCAACGACCACATGTTTGTTATTTCTTATCCATCTTGCAATACCCCTTATACTACAAGTACAGTCCCAGGGGTTGCCACTCAGAGCAAGAGCCCTCAAAACTCTATTTGATAAGAAAATATCTCCTGGAATAGTCTTGAGGTTGTTATTCTTCATATCAATTGTCGAAAGCATTCCAAGGCCCTGAAAAATGTTTTCTGATAGATTCTGTATCTTATTGTCATTTAGAGACAGTAGCTGCAGTGTGGTTAATCTGGAGAACAACTGAGGATGTAGATAATGGAGCTTGTTGTATCTCAGCGAGAGCTTCTGAAGTTTGGGAAGGCAGCAGAAAAGGTCTGAAGGCAACTCCATCAGTTTGTCATTTAAATGTAAGTTAAGCATCAGCAGCCCAGACATGTTTGCAAATAAATTTCCAGGAACAGTGGTGAGATTAGTAGCAAACAGATAAAATTCTGTCATCTCAGGCATGTGACCCATGAGCTGGTCTGGTAGAGATAGCAGTGGGTTGTTGTAAATTGTAAGCTTCTCCAGCTTGGGCATGTTATAAAAGCTTTTTCCTGGGATAGCCTGAAGTTGGTTCGAAGACAAGGTGAGGATCTTCAGGTTCTTCAGTGACCAGAACACCTGAGGTGGTAGCCTGGCAATCTGGTTGTGGTGGATTTTCAGTTGCTTGAGGTTCACAAGTTCATCAAACATCGCAGGTTCTAGCACCTCTAGCTCATTGTTATAGATCATGAGGTAGCGAAGTTCGGTCAAGGCTTGAAAGATGGTAGGTGGAAGCTTCTTTATGGAGTTCCTGCCAAGGTTGAGAAAGATGAGGTTGGTCAGTCCACTGAAAACATCCGAAGCAATACTAGTCAGTTTGTTGTGGCTCAGGTCCAGCTCCGTCAACCCAACGAGTCCGTCAAACATTCCCGGAACAATGGTCTCAAACTGGTTTTCATTTAAATGCAGCTGCTCCATAAAGGTCAATGGACTGAACACTCGAGCATGAAGGGTTGAGAGATCGTTGGACGACAGCTTGACAGACTTGAGCTGCGGGGTAGCATTGAAGGCCTGGGGGTGGATGGTGTGTAGGTGGCTGTGAGTCAGACTGAAACGCAATAGGAGGTCCTGGTTTGCCAGGCTGTGCTCATTTATGACGTTCATGTTTGTGTCGTTGAGCTGCAGCAGGTATGTCTGGACAGGCAGCTGCTCTGGTATGTCTGTGATGTTGTGGCCAACACACACGACGACACCATTGTTGTGGCACAGGCAGCTGCTTGGGCAGACCATGAGGCAGGTGAGGTTTGGCAGTGTGAAGACAATGATTATCAAGCATAAGGGGTCTGTGCAGGTGGGAAAAAAAGACCCATTTAGACACATGATAAAATCTGAAATTACATTATTATTGTAAGTTTGTCTTGTTAATATCATCCAAAATAGCAGTGTATGGTTATAATCATCTTCCGTTCATCCAAAAGGACAACATTTTTCTCCAACACAAATTTTATCAGTTCAGTTTTTAATGCAAATCTGGAATTCAGTACTTGAATGTACTATAATACTTCTCCAAGAGTAGTTATCAAAGAAATAAGTTGGAACATTCTTCACTTAACTGTTTAAGGCCATAACTATGTCCAACATGACTTGGGTTAAATTATGGGGGAAAAAAAAGCAAACTTAAATGTTCTACCAACCTCTGAAGTAAAAATCCATCATTGCCTGTCTGATACTATGATGATGATGATGCTCTGTGCCGCTCTTGGGGCTTGAAGTGTCTGGAGGAAATGGGCACCCTCTGTCTAACAAGTCACCCTGCCCCCTGCTTAGCCAAAATGACACCACCCATATTTCATGCTACTCCAACCACTGCCTCTTCCTCCCTGTCCTTTCTACCTGGCACCTTCCACTTGGAGCAATATGAGGACACTAGACTTTTGAAATGACTGTAATCATTAAATTTATTTCACTAGAATCCAACACTTATATAATTGGACTTCTTTGTATTGGATTTGTTACATACATTAATGTACTGATCCCATCATTAAACCTTTTTTTTGATTAGAATCCCCTTATTCTATAGTTTAAGATATTAGCTACCTGTTAGAACTTTTGTAATTGCCAGTCCCCTACATACAGCTCCCTTTGCACTCTCTGTTTGAATTGCCCTTTTATTTTTCCTTATATGGAAAGTTTCGGGGAGTTTTTTTTTTTGGGGGGGGGGTCTTCTAGCATAGCTTGGGTGGGGAACTAAGAAGTCTATTATATTTTGCTGTGTTAAAAAAAGACTCAACTCAAAGAAAAAAAAAGATATGAGAGACATATCGGATGCTTCGTCATTTCCTGTGGACTTGTCAGAATGGCGTCAGCCCATTCTGTCTGGGCTCCAGTTTGTGTACTGAACAGAAACAGATAACACCCATTTCTGTAACACATAAGTTAGATGTTTTGTGTCTGATGCCTGTAATTTGACAGAAAAGTTTGATATAAATGCAACTGGAAATAAAATTAGTAAAGTTGTCACTTAGTTTCAGATTGGTATAAATTTGACAACCAGGGCTTCTCCAATGCGTCACCTCTAACAAGTCAAGTGTTGGTAGAGCAGAGATACAAAGAAAGTGTTGATTCATTGGCTGCTCACTGACCGATACACTGAGTACCGGGCAGGGATGATGTACAGCTGATCCAAACAGGTTCCCGATAGTGTCCTATTAGCTTAATCGCAATGGTTGTCTAATAGATATGAATGCATGATGCATTTTGAGTCAGAATACACAAACACTCACATTCACTCACACAATGTAGAGGAAAAACACATCAAATGATAACTGCACGAAGAGAGACAGAATTGTTATCTTGAGAGAATATTTTCTGTTTAAGTCTGAATAAGTGAATTGCAATTATTGGTTGATTTGTTTTATCAAGTGAAGTTTCTCTCAGTGTGGTTTTTTTCTGTCTTCATTACATCCTCTAAGAGTTGTTTGTAGCAGAGGAAAAAAAGTTGGATGCACTCTGCTGTGAAATGCTGAAAATTATGATGTGAACTGATATAGAATTGAAAATAGTCTGGAATTTCGAGAAAAAAAGTTCTTACATAGAATCCAGTAATGATTACGTGATATGGAATTTTGCAGGTATATCAATTCACATTTTAGATGTTTTTTTAAGTGACACCTTATTGGCTTAAAAATTGCAACTTGTCACACAAGAGTAGATACAGTGCTCAAACAGAAATTGTGCCAAATAATACTGAATGACTGAAATATACAAAATGTTAAATGGTAGATAATAAAGATGTGGTAATACAATTATTTATCTTTGCATATATGTAAGCACCACTGAACAGTTTATTGTAACATGCAACATTTTTTGCTGTCAGTATTTGAAATAAAAAATTTAGAGAGATTTAGAGATTTACTCTGGAAGCACTCACTCATGAAAATAATATGCTTCCTTACACAGCTTAATTTATATTATACAGCAGATATTTACTTCACATTTTTATTACATGGTAACAAATGAACTGTATGGGTTGTGCTGCCTCGTTTGTGTATGTGTGCATGTTGTGTTTAAGTGGATATCTTGATGTGCAAGTGCATTAATAACCTCTGAAATCACAGCAGCAAAAGACTCACTTATGCAATGCAAAGGTCATCCCTCTTCTTTGATATTGCTGTTTTAGACTGCGAATGCTGCACGGCATCATATTCAGTCTGGTTTCCCCAAAGCCTCCGTTCATCATGCTCTGTGTGATTCATGTCTTTTCACAGCAGCTTTCCCATTATTTAAGCCTGTGACTCAGCTTTTGTCATCTTCCTCGAAAAGATCCAATCAAATGAACTTCACGGCACAGAAAATAAACCATCAGTGCAGATGAGCACCACGTGCCATGTTCCTTCACACAGATTCTTATTTCCAATTAAAACATTTAATATCAAAACTGAATAAAAAGAGTATTGATATGTTGTAAAATTAATAGATGTTAATATATCAGTAATATTATCTATGCCCTTTTTTCCATGGGAAATTAATGCAAAAAAAATTGTCTCCTTTTCAAACCTTCAGAAAGAGTCCCTTCAGTTTCCAAGTCATTTCTTATCATTTTGTTTCTCTTTTAAAAACAAAAGCAAAACAAAATCACCCACAAAAAAAATTCAGGTTCCTGTTATAATTTTATTTGTTTTGTAAAATGAAGAGCAGTGCATTTCTAAAAGCAGCGACAGATGTTGGCAAAAATAATATGCCCAATTCAGCCACAAGAGAGCGACATAAACACAAGCAATAGGCAAATAAAATCCCTGCTAAAATAATGTCTTTGTAGACAAGTATATTTTGTCATATTTGACCCTCAAGTATTTCCAGGGAGTAACTGAGTATTTACAGATTAAAGATTTACTTCCTCAGTCCTTAGATCTCTCATGAGAGCACCTCAGCACAGTGGTAATGAAACGTTTATTGATGACACTGATTATGATACAACTTTATATTGCTGGAATAAATACAGTGTGATTATAATACTGGTATTTTGAGTCTTAAGGCTATGTTGGGCTTTGCAGCAAGATTTCACAGTGGTCGTTTTCCTCTTGCATCAGTCTTAGACACAGTATTTCCAGAAGCAAGCTGCAGACAAAAAGAAGATGAAGACTTGTAGGGTGACAACTGACGTGCAATTATATATATTCTACAATGATCATAACTGAGTACAAATGTTAATCAATTCATATGATACATTTAAATCCATAAGTACTAAACTTACGTTCACCCCTCTTCTGAGATAAGGATTTGCCTCCTGCCAAACTGGCTGTGATTTCCCTCTCCAACTCCAAGTCCTCCCTCAGCGCCTGAAGCTACAAGCAGAGATCAGAGTGATTAAACACATTGAGATGTAGCCGTCATGTCAGCATCAATACACCATCTGCTCAATGTCATTTGTAATCGGGTGGTGTAACAGGTTTTTTATTCAGATCAACTAAAACGAGACTTGCACACTCATGTTAAATGCAAATAAAACATATTCATGCTGTAGTGAATCACGACAGGTTTCCTGGATAATTTTTTGGATTTTTTTCTGAAGATACTTCATGGTGAATCTGTAATATCCTTACCTCCTCTAGTTCAGCTAATTTATTGGCCTGCTCAAGATCTGTGGACAGAAAAACTAATTATCATCCCACAAGAAAATGTTGGTTTCATATATATAATATGGATTTTTCATTATCTCTCACCTAGAGGATCGTCCTTTCCAACTGGAACTAAGCTTTTGTGTAGTAAGAGTGCTATAATCTTGGTTTGGGCATCTATGTCGTCGTTTGGATTAAAAACATGGTTTCCTGTGCATACAAAGCAAATGACCCATTTCGTAGTAGGGCATTATCTTTTAACCTGTTGCATTTTGGCAAAGCTGAAACCAACAATGCCACTAATTCAAAGATTTGCAGTAGTTATATGTTGCCCCCTCAGAAATTTACAAGCAACTTAACATTGTCATTATATTTAGACTTAAACAAAGACCATTTTGCATACTCACCATGGTTAAATATGTTCCTTCCCTCCACATATAGCACTCCCTGCAGTAATAACATCCCCAGGAGTCCTAAGCAGAAGTTCACAGCTGTAACCCTGTCCATGGCACTCAGTGTAGGGTCCCAGACAAATGCCACACTATGAGTTGTCTCTCAAGCAAGACAAGCAATCCACTGCCTTGGGTCCATCCAGTCAATGTATTTATCCTTTCAGAGGCTGGAAGGAGGGGCCAGTCAGCCCCCTGTGTACTAAATCAATAGCTAGACATCGGGGTTTCGTCAATAGACCGCCCTTTCACGGGGCTCATGGAACATCTGAGTGAAATACGGTGATCTGACGTCGTAGGTGAGCCCAGTAACCCTACATCACTCTGACAACGGCAAATCAAGGAGAGAGGAATTTATCAGTCAGCCTTTTGGTTATGAGAGACCAGGATCCGACGTTCTTGGCACTAGCAAGTCTTTTTCTTTTACATTAATTGCTTATTTAAATAGATACATGGAAGTGTGCCGTCTGGGGAAGGAAGAGGAAGTAAATTGTTTCAGTCCCTAAGTGCATCATTGTCGGAGATGAGCTCCTCAGTCTTGGCCTCAGGACTGATTTGGAGCAGAAGGAACATCCATCACTGCGGCTGACCCTACCTCCCAACACCTGCTAAGTCACTGTAGTCTATTTTGTGCATCAAGGAAATCACATCTTGTACTGCTGCCGGGGGAGCAGACATTGTGTTTGCGCAGTGTTAGGGAAATGAGATGGCTGGCACCTGCTGACTTTTGCCTGTTAGGGTCTCATTAAGGCCCGTTGACCCTGTTGACATCTGGTCTCTCCTATCTAAGAATCATTGACAAATCCATCTCCTCCCTCAGTCACTCAGCTGTTGGAAGTAAAGCAACTCGAGGGCTCAGTTGAGGGACCAAAAACGTGTGGCAAAGTGAAAGAGTCAGGAGTGTTCTATGTTCTAAAACTAACCTTTAAGACTGTTTCAGCATTAAGTATGGACACTCTTGCTGTTATTGATTGGCCAGCAAATGGAATAGTAGTTCAACCGATAGACCGCTTCAACTTAAAATGGGTTCATTTGAAACAGGTGTGGTGCAGGTGTGGCAAAGACACCTGCAAGTTGAAATGTTGGACACTAGAGGGAGCAGTTATGTTAACGTTGTCAGATGCCAGCTGCTGTCAGATAATATGACACGTGTATATTGGTTTGTTCAGAGTACACACACACACACACACACACGTATATATATATATAAAGAGAGAGGGCGCAAGAGGAGCAACAAGAAAACCTCTAACACTGTTTGAATGAAAAGGATATTCATTTATTAGTGTCAGTCTCCTCTGTCTGTTATGAATCTGTAGCCATAATATCGTTCCCATTGAGAGCCTCAAGGCGTCGTTATTCATTTTAAATATATATATATATATATATATATATATATATATATATATTTATATATAAATATTTCTGTGTGAGTGCCTCGTCTTGATCTCTGGACGCAGATGTCCCCGGTCCCTGGACCTTGTTGGTACACGTCATTAGACGTAGCGGCAATGAGACCGGAAGTGGGATACTTCCGCCTTCAAAATTAAAGCCGCGCGCCTGGCCGTCAGGTTACAACACTTTTTGATTATCCTTATATTTTAAGGTAGTATGATAAATGTTTTACGCAGCAGTTTTACTATTTGTGAAATACAGTTCTATGGTTTTGTTTTGTTTTTTTTAATTTTTGATGTTTTTTAGTACTCTGCAAAATGCTAAACCAGTACATGCCTTGGACTTGGACACAGTGAAAACAAGTCTTGGAAGCTGCTGCAGCAGGTGTATTTTTTTTTCGTCATTAACATTGAAATAAATGCAGTCTAATAACAATACTATGTGTTCATTTCAAGCCAGAATTATTTTTGTGACAATATGTTCTAAACTCAAGGTCTACATCCTAGACGTTGACCATACCTCATGGCACTCTACGGTGAATGGTACTTGCTCTGTGACCTATGTGCAGAAGTTCAGTCAATTATTTCAACAGTTTAAAATGAAGGGGTGTATAATACAATAAACAAGGTATGAATTTAAACATGAGATGCTTAATTGTAAAATGTTTGATGATTCACAAATAGAGGCCTTAAAACTAAATTTTGCTCAACCAGCTACTTACTTTGAGTGATGGGAGCCTACATGAGCAATCAATTTTCTGCCGAAGTTATGACATGTTTTGTCATTTCCCATGTGCGATTTCTATATTTCTCTCTATGATCCTCTTGTTTGTTTTGTGATTGCAGGGCTCACTTGGTAAAATGTAACGTAATGTAAAATGTCACATACTTCACAATTGTCACATACCAATAAAGATTTAGCAACATCTATTCTCATGACAGTTGGTGGAGTTATTCTGTCACTGTCAATCAACTCTGATCAAACAATACCTACATAGTCCTGATGAAGAAGAACAGTTCTTGAGTCTTTAACAAATAATAAATAAAGTTTGTCTTTACTTTGAGTTTTTCTTAATTAGTCATGAATGTTAAATATTAAAAGAAAATATTCATGATCTGAAGCTAAGTTTTCAGTTATCAAAACTGAAACATGTAACTGGAATTGTCATTAAGCAGTGTACTTGAGTACAATTTTAAGGTACTTGTACTTTACTTGAGTATTTCCAGTATAGGCAACTTCATAATATGGGGTTATAGTACTTTTTACTCCACCTCATTTATTCAATAGCTTTAGTTTTTAGTTACTTTGGAGACTTGGATTAGTTACACAAAATATAAATGGAACTCATAAATTATGACACATTAGGGCTGTTATAGAGATGGTCACACATCAATGCATCAGTTATTATAATTCAGCAATATAATTTACGGTCTGTTACTCTGAAATGAGCCATTCTGCATAACGAGTATCTTAAGTATATATTGATGCCATCTCATTCGTACTGTTACTTGAATAGGAGTTTGAATGCAGTACTTTTACTTGGAACGGAGTAATCTTACACTGTCGTAATGCTACTTAATCTTACTTAAAGACCCGAATACTTCTTTTTTTCCCCCACCACTGCTTGTCCCCGATGGATAATCAAACAACAGGAGGCTGGGCACGGACATGTAGAAGCCCCCTTACCACCCACCCAGGTGGGAGCAGGACACCTGTCTGAAAGAGACACTCTGCATCATTTCGTTGTCGTTTTGCATCCGCGTAGTTTGTTTTTCTGGGGGTTTTCTGTGGCCATTTCTGCGTTTCCCTGCGGGTTGCATCGTATGTTTTTTTTGTGATAATTTCCTGTCTCCTGGTAGATATTTGTCGCAGTATTTTTTTTTTTTTTTTTTTGACATTGTGCAACATTTTTTGCGTGCGGCCGTCTCGCCTCACTTCGTATTCATTTCTGCCTCTTTGCGCTGGTTTGTTTTTAAATTTTTAACGTTAACAGTTACTCCCTCGCCTCGGGCCTTCGGGGCCCGAACCCGGTCTTTTATTCTGACGCGTCCCGCAGGAAGCGCCGCTGCTCGCCGTCTCCGGCTTGGCGGGCCGGTTGTGGGAAGGGCCGGGGAAGGAGGGTCGGTCCCAGCAAGAAAAAACCAAAAACCCGACGCCAGCTTGGACCGAGCGGCCGCCGGGCGATCACGGCTGCGACGCACCGGCAGGGAGAGGGAGAGGGAGAGGGAGGCTACCGAAACCAATCAACAGGGCCGTCCAGCACCTGGACCATCAATCCGGCTTTACGAGGAAAGGCGATCAATCAGCCCCGCAGTTAACCTTCGGGAAGAAGCCTGGAAGTGTAACTCACCGTCAACGGCGTTTTTTTTTTTTCGTTTGTTTATTTGTTTGTTTTTTTAGTTTATTATCGGTGACAACATGGCTGAATGTAACATTAGCATCGACCAGAAGAAACTACCCGGAGTGAAAGAGGGTAACGTCCACCATATGTTTCCCGGCTACATCCGAAGCGAGCTAGCCGTCTTAGCATGTGCGGTCAGACCCGACGCTAACCGGAGCCGACGCAGGTGTTTTGTTTGCGTCCGTCGGTCTCGGCCGCTGCGGCTTCGCTAGCTCGGTACCGTCGGTGCTCCGCGGGTCCAGACGGGTAGACGACACCGGTTACGGACTCCTCGGCCCGGGCTCGACTGTCGTGGCAGATTTCGTATCTCACTGGGGGGTGGTGGTGGTGGTGGAGGTGGTGGAGGTGGCGGTGGGGACGAAAAAATAAACCCCGCATCCGGCCAAGGCTACGAGGCGGAACATTTAATTTCCTACGGGGGAAGCACAATATGTCGCCCCTTCGTGTTTCGCACGTTGTGTTTGTTGGACCCCGGCCGAGTGGCGATACACTGTAATGGGGGGGTAAACACAGGGTTTCGTGAGTCAGGTGACCCGTCAGCCGATCACGTCCAAGGTGTTTACCTGCGGCGAGGAATGCGGTTAAGGCAGGTGTCTGAGGACGCGGTGCCTCCGTTCACCGACTTGCGGTGGACCGAAAGTCTCAACTTTACTTACGACATATCTGATTACACTTTGCTTTTGGCTGTTAACCGCATTGAGACATTATCCTGAAAGACCGGGCTGCATCGCCGACCCCCTCCCGCATAACTCTTACACACACGCTGAAAAACTTTTGTCCAGTGCTGTCGCTGGTGAAAAGAGCAGGTGGGGGAGAGTGGGGCTTTTACCTTGACACAGATTTTGGATGTGATGAGCGCTGATGGAAAGGACCCCATCCTGTCTGTGCGGAGCAGCTGCTCAGCAGGATGCTTGGTATTCTGGTCAGAGAGAGAAGGGACGTGCCTTTCCACTGCCTGGCCTAGTCTGCAGAGGGAAGGAATGGGAGACGCTGCTGGACAAGTTTCAGTTTTGTCCCCAGCGTCAGGATAAATAGTAAATATCGTGAGCTGTCCAGTTATTACTGTAGTCTTACGGAAGGAACTGAGCTTGCATTTTGCCATTTCGAGCTTCACATGAAGCACAGAGACTCAACTCTTAATGGTCTTTGTGCGTCGTGGCGTCATGTTAAGCTTATTTTCAGTTTCTAGCCTTAAGTGATTGATTGAATGGTATTAGAACTTTAACCCCATCTTGCTGATATAATTGCCTCCTGTCACTTGTTGCTTGATGTTGTTGAGGAAACTACACCCAGTTAAATGCTGCTACAATCACACAAACCCAAAGTCCGTGACCAGTTAAAATAACTAGCATATATAGGTATACCAGCCATAAATCTCAGGTTTCTCGGCTAAAGAAGATTAAGCATATGGTTGAAAAATGCTCTTTGTACATTAAATCCCACACTGATCTGAGGCAGTGGGGGGGCTTGATTGAATGTCTTGCATCTGTTTAGTCTAACCACTCACCGTGATATCCACCCTTCCGCTGCAGCCAGGCAATCTGGACCACTTATCAGTGTTTTGTTTTGGTCCCAGACATGTTTGTGCTGTCAGGGATATCGACAAAATAGTTAATTTTTTTTTTCAGAGCCGTCTCTAATGCACACTAACTCATAGTGTATTTTTGGTTATTAATTTTTTATGAGGAAGGAGTAGTATTTTGAGAACAGATGATGGGGTGAGAGCCTGGAAGAGTGACACTACTGTGTTTGGCTGGTGGAGGAGGAGAGCTGAGTGTGTATAATGTAGGATATAAATAATCTGAGAATTACTAAAGCATGTTAAATTTTTCTGTTACTTTGGTCATGATTTGAATAGAACCACTTCCAGCAGAGGTGTGATGCATGGCATCTTGCAAGATGAAATCATTGCTTAATTTCATTCTTCTATATATTTTATGATGATGTTTACAAAAGTTTTGCAGCTGAATAGAAGTTTCCTACTGCAAATAAATGTTGCTTCAAGAATATCATTGCTGAAAAGGAAGTAGTTAAAGTGATGTTGACTGAACTGTAAGGGCAGATGCTGTACTATAAGTACGCACTGTACATACTATGCTATAAGTTCCATCCATATCCATAATTAGCTGAGGTTGTGAGAAAGGTCTCACTTGTCCTCTTGATTTCTGCTGTTTCCTAAACAGGAAATTTTCAGCATTTGAAGACTGGTGTATTCCAAATACTCAAAGGGAGAAAAAGAGAATAGCCTCCTGTCTTATTTCAGAACACTTTCAATGATTTTTATGGTGATAATGTAAGGTTTTTTCATGAGGAAAACCCCCTCCAACAATGGTCTTTTCAAAATGATTCCTCACAGCATCAGTAACAGTGAAACCGTAAATTGAAACTGCTTTCGCTCTGTTGTAAAGATATCTGTGCAACATGGAAAATAAGCAGTAAAATACCATTTTTTCAAACGAAAAAATCTATGCATTGCTGGAAATCTGTGTCTAATTGCCATCTTTATTTTAGGTGTAATAGTGGAGCTTTAGTCCCCGAGTTTAGGCCAAATTATAATTATGTTTCTGTCATAAAAACAAAGCTGTGAATGTGAATCATTGATAAATAATTTTTTCAGAAGGATATTAACCTTCAGAGATCTCACGCTGCCTGTTCACATCCTGGCTTTTGTAGGGTAGAGCTTTAAGATAATGTATCTCATTCTTGTCACATTTTTTCAGTCAGTTCAGGGATTTTTGAACTGGCTGCCCATCAGTAACAAGTCTACAGTTCCTCTTGCTTCTTAAGGATCCTCTTGTCTCTAAGTAGTGTTTAAGAAAAAGATCAGAATTGCCACGTCAGTCTTTATTTAGGTTTCTTTATTGCGTTTTTTTCAGCCTGAGTGCCAGTGATGGTTCCTCATTCATAGTTTCACTTCATGTCTATACTGACAAAAATATTTTTTCCAGATGGCTAGGCACTATCAGATTGATTTAAAAAAAATTTGCCTAATTTCTAATTTGTGATAAGTATTACAGTTTTAACTCTCATTTCTTGGTAAACTATTCCTTAATAATTTGGATATCAAGAGTTAAACAGAGCTTTTGATTTTGCTTCTGTATCATCCTATTGTAAACCAAATAAATAGTCATGTTTATAATAATAATAATGATAAATATTTTTGCTGTATGTCACTCATTATGCTCTGAGGCCTACTTGTCAGCTCATCATATAAAAAGTGGCTGAACACAAAATGAATTTTCAAATGAATTCCCTCCTACATTGCATTGACGGCAGTTAATCTTCTTGCATTTACTAGCTAACCTGTAAACTTTGCTTCCTATTCTTGATTGTGTGTCCTTTTTGAAGTAAATTTGCTATTGAAGCATGTGTGTAAGCAGATATGCTGGATGAGTAAAACCGTGAATGTGTCAGATTCATATCTAACCTCTCAACTCCTTCCAGGTGAACTTTTATTATCTACATATCTTTCGGTTTGAATGAATAAGAATGCAGTTGTTAAAGCTAATTTGTATTTTCTTTGTACAGGCTTTCTCGGTTTTCTTTTTTAATTTGAGTCTCGTGTTTTTTTTCAGTGTGCCGAGACTTTGCTGTGCTGGAGGACCACTGCCTGGCCTATAACCTCCAAGAACAAGAAAGTAAGAGACTATATATTAGCCTTTTTTTTTTTTAATTTTAATTGTGGCTCTTAGTACATGTTTCCACCCGAAGGAACATGTAACTGCAACTTATTTCAAACATCTATTCTCCTTCTTTTCTTTTTTCAATGGTCGCAGAACTGACTTGTGTTGAGCTCCAGTCAGAGAAAAGCTCAGCTGCCTTTGTCTTGATTAATATGACTAAATTCAGAGAGTTAATACATATGTCTATTCCCGTTTTCTGGAGTCTGTTTGAACATTTTAAGTAATTTATTGTTGTAATTTTTGTTTCTGCATGAGACCCCTTACATCACTGTTTTAATCAAACTTCCCAGCTGGATTATTATGTCACGTAATGCTTATTTTGAAGACAAAAAAAGTAAATCAGCTCCACAATGCTCAACTTTTCCCCTTTTGGAACATTTGTCAAGTCTAACAGGGTAAACTGCAGTGTCAGTGGCTGACATCTGATTAAGCCTACATAAACCCTGCCTCAGCCACATCGTTCACCGTGTGAATGGTGCAGAGTGCCACAACAATACTGTATTAGAGCAGGGCTGTGGAAGAATACAGCGGACTGGTGCATGTGATTTGTCTGGATCCCATTAATTGTGTGTGCTGCAGCTGTAGCACAGACAAGCCCTGATTCTGGCTCTGAAGTTGGACAGTGCAATGAGCTTAGCAAGGGTTTTTACATGGAACCCACCGTGAGATACTATTGTCTCCAACTGTGTGAGTGTGCATGCTTGTGTGCTTGTAAAGGATTTTTTTGTGTACTTGTTGTGCCAATTCACACACTCCCTAACTCTTCTTATTTTGTGCATATATAGACTTGTGTGTATTTTGATCGCGGTGGGTTTGTCCCTTCATGCCTCATTAGATTAGCTGGTCCTTTTTATGCGAACTCATATGTGTAATTGTGTAATTAGCCAGCATCGTTTTCTCATGATTTTCAAAAGGCATTTTCATGACTCACTATGGAGGTTTTTTTTTTCCCCCCTGCTGCTGTTTTTTTTTTTTTCAGTAAGTGTATTAAGATAAATGGTTGAAACCTCAAAATGATGATGATTATTACTTTTAAAGTTTGTATTCTCTTTTCAAAAGCTTTATTTACTTCAGTGTTTGAGTAGCAAGACTCTCTAGAACTGCTGGTTCTTCCCTGTAGGGTAAGCCATCTCCTGCTGAGTTAAGTTAAAACGATATTTTCTGCTAAGATGCACTGACAAACACAGACCCACACATAATAAGGCCTTACCAATGGCCACGACACCTCATATCCTTCACCCACACTTATTCATAAGGAAGTGACAGGAACCAACAGACGGAGTTGACTGCTTTGGTGCTCAGATGTCTTTGGTGAGCTTTTGTTGTGAAGGGATGGATACATTTTTCCCTGATTCCATAAATGTGTTGTTCTGTATCACCATAAGAGGGTAAATGCAACAAGCTCTCCAAGAAAGAAGGCCATATGTCACCCAGCCATACCCTAAGTGCAGATTAGACTGTTCTGGCTGCAATTCATTAGCTTTTGGCTGACCTGTTCTTGTGTTGTCATTAACCCCCTTTAAAGCCTTAGTGACCCATACATGAGGCATATCTCCCTTTGTTCCTTTTGTTGCCACACTATCTGATCTGGTTTGAGCCGGAAAACTGTTTGTTTCACCTTTGACCCTCTAGGTCATTGAGGAGAATGCCAGTTTATGTAGCCTGACTCTCCTCTAAACATGTAACGTCCTTTTTTTCTACTTTGAATGATGAATCTATTTTCTTGGTGAAAAGCGTTGATAATTGATAGCCTTGTCTTGCACTGTGATATCAGTTTTTCCTTCTTTTTTTTCTGAGGTGTCATAAACCTAAACAATTGATCAGCGTCATACAAAAAATCAATGTCAACCCTCTGACTTTTTACCAGGTTGCCACAGCTGTGACTCAGTTTCCCCTTTCAATCACACCAGTCAGAGAGCAGAAGCTTTATGGAGCCTCTCACGGGTAAATTGCCAAATGTAATTTGGTCCTTTTCACATGAAAGCGGGGAACAGATCGATAGGCAGGTGAAACAGAGCTGAGTGTGTGAGTGATGCTTTCCATGCTTACAAAGCGCTCAGAGTGCGTCAGCGCGCAGGATTTATCCTCTGTTATGGCCCACGACGTGCTATCACACAACCTTGGAATGAAGCCTCAGCTGCGAACTTTCATTTCTCACTGACTAACGGCGCTCTCTTATTATACCAGAGACCGAAGCGTCTGTGTCCTCGACGTTGATCTTGTTCTCTGCAGATCATCTAAACAATGCTACTGCTCCTTAGAGAGGAGAACATCAACAAAGAGTGGATCTGTAAATAAAGCTCCTGTGCATTGTTGTGTTGTTCATCGTGCATCTAATTCCAGTCAGTAGTTCAGTCCAGCCAGCTGACCTACTCTGGCTTGTGTGTACACAGTTTTAAGAGCAGTGCTTATGTGTTTATGTCTACAGTTGAGAGCCACTTGGCATCAAATGTCCATAAGAGCCGTCTGGTGCAGAAGGACCTGCAGGTGGCCAAGAAGCTGCAGGAGGAGGAAGATAAGAGGGCTAAGATCCGGAGCCAGAAACAGCAAGGTGACATGTGGGTGTCTCTCTCGCACTAGAAGACACACACACACACACACACGTTTACACACACGCTATTTATATAACGTATGTTAATATAAAAGCGAAATTGCTCCTGCCAAGAGATGGCAATCGATAAAGAGGAGACATGGCTGAGTGATCACCTGGTAAAAATTTAAAGCAGTAATGTAGTTGACTCTATTAGTTCATTGCACTTAAATTAATTAAACATTTAAAATGATACAGTAAATCACATGAAATCCATAGCTTACTTGAAAGCTGTTATATTATTATTTTATATAATTATTTGGGTATAGCTATATTTGCTTTCATGATTATGAAAAATTAAGGAATCTACTGTATTGTTTTTTTTTTTCTTAAATAAATGCATTTGGCCCACAAAGACTTCATGAAGTCATCCAAATATTTAGCAATTATAGTGGTGTAACTCTGAACAGTAATTTGTTGCTCTGTTGATAGCACCTGTGTCAGATTAGTTAAATCTAGTGTAATTACTTCCAAACCCTTTACCTAAAAAAAATATTATGCTTATCTAGCGAGGTAATCCAGCAGCCCCACAATAAATGCCTCAAAGTTAATTTAGCACTCATTGTATCTTTAGCCCTTTTATTGTTTTAAATCAGTAGATCGTGTCTTGCATTTATTACTAGAAGAAAGCCTGTTTACATTCTTTCATTCGGTCTGTACTAGAGTGTGGGGGGGGTGGTACTAGAGAGGATCGCACCGGAAGTGGCTTTGCTAGCTAGGTCAGACATACATTTTGATCTGGTGAGGGCTTTCCACAACGACCTAAGGCAGAAACATAAATCAAGCTTCAGTGACCACTGCTAAACATAGCTTCAGGAACAGATCATGCAAGAAGGCACTTGGGTTAATAGTCCTTCTAACTGCTCTGTAGTTTTTATTAACTAAAAAGGGCTGACTCACAGTTCAGTGAGGTCACTGTTTTAAAGCACAGACAAGCATAGAGTGCTTCAGCAGTGGGATTGCGCACCAAGGGAGAGGTCAGATGCTCCGGCACAGATGCAGGTGGGCTAACACTGCTTGCCATGCTGGAGCTCACACTGCCATCCACCCTGCTCTTGCCAGTGCCACTCTACATACACCCACTCTCACAGCTAACTACACACAGACACATATGGGAATGCAGCATCATTTGTTTCTTAGTTTCTACTGATGAAGGCGTTCTAAGGTGCTACCGGCTGTGTGCCTCTGCCAGCTTAAGTTCTTCAGAGCTGATGGCTGCTCAGGTCAAATATAGGAGAACTGGCAGGGTAGTTAAGCTGATTCTGTTCCTTTTTAAGGAAAGCACGCAATTCATGCATGTATACACACACATACACAAACAGAGACATATTCATTGCATAGCAGCCCTCCAAGCCGATGGTGGTGGTGTGAAAAATCGGTGTGAACGAGAGCGAGCTGGTGAGACCAATTCGACAGCAGTCGAGGACATTCCTGCTCCTGTGTGAAGCTCAAATGTTCTCTCTCAAAACACGCTAGCAAAGTTCAAAGCACCAACTGTGCTGTTGGTGTATGTATGATGATTAATGATTGATCAATAAATGTTTATTTTTGGCAGTTTTCAAATGTGTGTTTGTATCTTTATGACCTTTTTAAAATCTCAGTCTGCTGTATTGAGTCCGTCACTACCAGGGCATGTGAGCTTGAACTATATCGGAGAAGTAGTTAACAGCAAAATGGCATCAACTGAAAGTGCTCAGAAAAATGTAAGACCCAGAGCTATTGAGCAAATATGAGAGAAGTATAGGAAATACGGATAAAAAATGAAAATTAAAGTCTGTGGAAGGCATATGAAAAAAGGACTTTTATTCACAATAGAGGGATTTCAGAGGAAAATAACAACCTGGGTATTATCACCATCGTTATTATACAAATTCCTACTCTTACAAATTGTATATCTGCTATTAATGCTGTAATGTTGTCCAACCCCCCCGCCCCCCCCACTCCCATATACACTTTACTACAAATGGGAACCTCAGTGAGCGCCAAGATAATGAGATCGCACAGGAGATTCAGGACCAACTCGTCCGACAGGCAGAGCAACAGCGACAGCAAGAAGAAAAGGATGCGGTAAGAAATGCACACATGCGTGCCCAGTCAGTCATTTCTGCTCACTAATGCACAATGGTGGTTACGTCCAACCATCAGTGACTTGACATCTAGTATCGGCAGTAGAGACCTAGCCTGTATATATTTTTTTTTTTCCTCAAAGTCTCAGTCACAGTGTTTATGCCCTACACAAAGAGCAGATCTCAGGGTATTTTCCTAAATGTCTTGTCATGATATCGTTGATATGGTCTGATTACGCTGTAGTTCTGTGGGGAAAAAAATACACTAATTGGCCTGAGTAATGCAGTACGACACTTTCCTACTTTTTTTATTACTCTAAAATATCAGGGAATGATGGATCACCTGACTATAATCTGATATGTTTGAAACTATGCTGGCTGGCAAAGGAAAAAAGTACAACTATTTCACAGACTAACATGTTTGTTACAAATTGGGTCAAACAGTGATTTTTTTTTTTTTTTTTTTTTTTTAATGTTCATGTGGGACAACATGTTTACTGTTGCCATAATCATTTGTAGGCCATAGCTCGTAAGCTGCAGGAGAAGGAGATGAAAGACGAAAGGAGAAGACAGAAGCAGCTTGAGGCAAACTTTGAAGAGGAGTACTTTGAGGATCACGGAGGTGGGGAGAGCACCACTCATGTTAATGTGCTGCTGCTGTTGTGTGTGTTTGTATTTGTGTATCTCAGATGTATTTGTTTCCCTATGAGCTTATCTGTGTTTAACGACATAGGTTAAGATGTGCTTTTCTTTTTGTGGACTGGGAAAAATTTTTTTTTTTCCCCTCCCCAGCTCTGCATTTGTGAGGGTGTGCTTTTGATGCTGCACGGCTGGAGATTGTTGCTGACTCGAGGCAAAGATTTTGAAATGCATTCGTAAGCACATAATTAACCTTGAAGGGAGGCTTACGTGTTTGTACAGAGAAATAATTCATCATTTGGTTTCCATTCAAGAGCAAACACTTCTGTAAATGGGTGTTCCAGTTTTAAAATGCACCTTTTAAATATGTCTTTATCAGAGCTTACCTCAAATATTACATGAATCGCCAGTGAGTGGGCACCAGATACATTAAGAAACACATTTAGATTTACTCTCTGATGTTACATACCCACCTAAAACATATTTCACCAAAAATGTATTTGTTATGCTTCTATAACATAGGTGAGCTTCTGTTCATTGTCTACGTAAAGAGAAATGGTGACTCATTTTAATCTTCCTCTTTTGTTTGACCTCTTAGCAGATTGTCACCCTCTGTCAAGTAAACTGCGTAGACGTTGACATAAAGAGATTGAGCAAGTGCATCTCCGTGATGAGATAAGCAGGTTCAGCGCGGTCCGTTTTATAGAAAAGGGCTATCAGTTTGTCAGTGGCATTTGAAATTTTGATGCTGCTGAAATGTTTCAGCAATCTGAGAGTAGCGTGGCCAGGTTTTCCTCCCAGTTTTCCTGCCTGAAACCTCGGCCATGTTGTATTTGGATTTTGTCCACTTCAGAGGCCGACATTTAGGACCCACCCCCCACCACTCATGTCATGTCATCCCTAGATGACGAGCAGAGAAGGAAAAAAATTTTAGTAAAATTCATTTTTTAATTTTCCCAGCAGGTTATTTTCAGTCTTTTACAAATATTCATCAGAGATCTCTTAGTCTTTGCTTCCACTGGCAGGTTGCTGTTGTATTGGTTCATATGTTGTTGTTTTTTTTTGTTTTTTAAATATCTGCTTACACACAATTTTTAAGCCTGTTCCACTTCTCAAATTTTGCAGGTATGCAAAACAGAAGAAAGGAAGGTGGCACTTCCCAGGCAGGGTTTGAAGTGTACACAGCATTGCATAGACGCAGACATTGGCCTCTTTGTTGACCTAAACTGATTGGGGCAAGTGTCTCCAGCTGTCATTCCACCCTTCCTGTTGTGTCTTAGTGGTTCGCCAGCTGCTGCTGTGCTTTATCTTTCTAAAGAACGTCAAACATGGCAGGTGCTCAGGATGACGCTATGCCCTTGCTGAATGTGCTATTCTTCCCTGCTCTCTTTATACTAGAATATCTGTGCTGCTTCAAGGCTCACTATGTTTGATGTACAGCCTTGTGTGTTACATAAGCACCCACCTCTAATGTCCCTGCTCGTGTGCGTAACTGCAGAGGTGTGAATGCACTCACAGTAGAACAAAGCTTCGGCTCCTTAGTTTACCGTTCATCTAGTACTAAAAGGAAATGGCGCAACAGTTATTAACCAGATACATTTATGCAAGTTACAAGATTGTCACTGTGCACAAAATTGTTTAGTTTGAGACTCGATCTCTGAGCATTTTCATCATTTTGCATTTTTCAGAGAAAAATCTTATATCCTTCTTAACCAGATGTATAGACACACACACACATATTCACACTTCTGTGATATCATGCAGCTTCTCATCGGGCTGTGTAATTGGCTGCTCCTCAGGAACTGAGTGCTGTGTTTGTCTTAATCCAGTGGATTAGAGTTGTACACAACCCAGGACAGTGGCAGAACCTGTCTCCACTTGAAAGATACATGAATGGAAACAAGAGAGCGAAAAGATGGAGAAGTGTATTTATAATTTAAAATTAGATAAAACACTTTAGCCAGCCATGTGACTTTAAGGGAGGTACCAGTCAGGCTGTCAGTTGTACCTGCCTCCTTTTTAAAAAGTTTGAACATCAACAATGTCAATTATACGTTAAGCAGCAGGTGAAATAGCTGGAATTCCATTGAGCTGACGCTCAGCGAAGAGGGGACTTGCCTTTACTGTGTGCTTCCCCAATGTGCTTTTCCACTCATTTGTTTTCATTAAAACTTTTGTTGATCACAGGTCAACTCCCAGCAGGAAGTTGCTGTTAGTTATGAACATGGTGTCCAAGTTCAGTTTTTCCCTTTAAGACAGTCATGCTCTGGTTATAATGTGGTATTTGCTTGGTTGTCAAGAGTATCACATAGTGGAAAAACCAACAGAAAATCAATATGTCCCATGGAGTTTTTTTCATTCTTTAGGACTATAATGCATTCATAAAACTGTATTTTATTTAAGTAACCAACACTTGTTGCCACTGACCTCATCTTGTTTTAATGTTTTTTTAAGGGTAATAACCACATCTCTGGACAGTGTGGGGCAGCTTATACCTACACTCTTTACATTTAAAGCATATACTTTGTCTTTTGACCATCACTTTCCTCACTGGTGCTGTCTCAGTGCTTACTAACCATTTCAGCTTATATCATTCTTTTCTGTCGTATTGTTCACCTTATGTTCTCATCAACAATCATCATTCTCTCCATCCTCCCTCCTCCCACCCTTGCTCCTGCATCTCTGCCCTACTCAGCTGCAAGAAGACCTCTTGATTTGGACAAACACACCCGTCACATATCCACTTCCCCAGGCCAATATGATGCATATGCTCCAGTGAGCTCACATCGTGATTACTCCCCAGATTATAGCTCAGCAGAGCCAAAAAGAAGCAGGTATCCAAAACAGGACCCAGGAGCACCCCACAGCCACTCCAAATACCCTGAGAACTACCTGGCGGCTGAGGGAGGACGAGGCAGGCATGCAGATCTGTACCCAGAGCACCTGCTGCCCTCCAGAGGCAAGCAGGGGGACAGGTACCCAGAGTATGAACCCACAGAGACAGGCAGAGCCAGGGGCCAAGAGAGGGAGGACACAGAGAGAGTGGTGAGGAGGAAGGAGAGACCAGCCAGACCACCTACATCACAGATCCCCAGAGAGACAGACAAGGCCTGGGACAGAGAAAGGGACAGGCAACGTGACCGGGAGAGGGAAAGATACCTGGAATGGGAGAAGCACATGGGAAAAGAAAAGAGGAGAGACAGGGAGCTAGACCCCAGGGGGGCGAGAGCAGGAGCAGACAGGGAACGATCCAGGGAGAGAGGACAGAGTGGGGACAGACAAAGGGAGAGAGACAGGCAGAGACAGAAAAACAAAGGTAGACCACAAGCAAGAACCAGGAGCAGGGAGAGGGCACTTGATGAGGATTATTTGGAGCAGGGTCATAGCAGGGATTGGCAGAGGGAGGGCAGGGTTCCCTGGGAAGAGGAAGAGGGTGGTGTTGGTGAGACGGAGAGGAGGGCCAAAGGCCGGCCACGAGTCCACTCTAGCCCCGAAGAGATGTTAAACGTGCCCAGGAGCAACGAAGGGAGAGGGGGCACCAGGGAAATTTGGGACCCTCAGGAGGGTCCCAGCAGGGAACGCAGTCATAGTCAACCCATCGAAGAGACAGGTACCACCCTGAGCCTCCCTCTGGGCTCTGCAAGGGGTGTTTGTGTGGTGTGCTGGAGTTGCTTTTGCACTATAACAATCTCAGGTGGTGGGTTGATCTACTGTAACGTGGCAGTCACTAATGAAACTAATGAAGACACTAATTTGCTCTGTTCTCTTAAGGACAATGAAGATTTCACAGTAATTTCTGATGACAGATGTGATTAAGATTTTGATGGTTTGAAATGATTGACTTTGTTGCTGTTGTGCTTTGGGGTTCACTCATTGCTTTGTCTGCTGTGTGCTGTGTTGTTGAGCAAGGCAGCAATTACACTGTCCTGAGTCTAAACGTGTGCTGTGATTTTTAAGTAGAATAGCTCCTTGGATTTTTGTTCTGCTAAAATCTGGCATTCACAAAGAGCTTCACAGCTGGTGAGCTGGTTTTTGTCTTACACACCAGTTGAGATGCACTGCAGCCCCATTAGGCTTTAATCTAAATACAATTGTATATATTGAATTGCTAAAACGATTAGTCAGTTAATCACTGACAGAAAAATATTTTGATAATTTTAATCATTTCATTTTGTCATTAATCAAAATGTCTGAAACGTTCTGGCTCTATCTTCTAAAATGTGAGGATTTACCAATTGTCTGTCATATATCACGTAAATTTAATTTATTGGGTTTTGGTAGTTGAATGGAATCACCCCGGGTTCTGGAAAATTTTGGTAATTTTTTACAATTTTCTGATTTGTTAAAGAGAAAAAAGATCATCAATTTAAAAACAACAACTGATTATTCTGTAATGAAAATAATCCTTGGCTGCAGCCCTAATTTATCTTTATTGTGCTATTACCTACAGGTCGTATTGTGCACCGAGGGAGTGGGACAGTTGTACCAGAAACCGAGTATGCACTGAGTGAGGCCACCAAAGGGCTGACGAAGCTAGATCTCCGCGAGCAGGAGCTGAAAGACATGGAGGTGGCTAGGAAACTGCAGGAGGAGGAAATCAAGGTGAGGAAGGAAACCAGACTATATGAGATTTTAATTATTTGTGCATATAAAAGAGCTGGTTAAGTTTTATGTGCAAGATTAGAATAAAATCAACCCAAAAATCATCAAAAACAGAAGCACAAGAAGTATGATAATGTGCTGGGATGATCTGCTGGTACTTAAGTTTTATACATTTGAGAACTCTTCCCCCATTAAGCTGCCAAGTTCTGCTGAGAGATGCCAAAATTTCTGTCTGTGCATGTTAAAAATGCAGACATTAGTACCTCGCAATAAATACTGTAATCCAAGAGCAAGCTCAAGCACTTAAACTTGGTATTAGCGATGGCTACAAAGAGCTGGAGCTAAATACTAACACCCAGCTCCTGGATAATGATTGTATGTAAAAGTTGGTCAAATATATAAAGTCGGATTTTGAGCTTATAATAAATCCAGTAGAAAAAGAATAGGCATATAATAGGCCCAGTGTAACAAGTACAATGTCAGGTCTTTACATCGCTGGACTTGGTATGTTGGAGGCTTTTCAGTTTTCTATAGATTTAGGTTTTGGGGTGTGATAGCATGAAAGTCTTTATTTCAACAAACAGAATTATAAAGGAAAAAACTTGTATACTTTGTTTTAGATGATGATTCAAATTATTTGTGAAGTCTACTTTTGAACTTGCATGCTTACACGAGCATCACAGCTGTACTATCACAGCAGCTTCAATATCTGGAGCAAATGCTGTATGAAAAAAGTCATGGAATAGATGTGTTAAAATGATCATTTCTAAGTTATGCATGACTTGAAGCCTGAGTGTTGAAAAAATCCTCTTGAAAGGCCTTAATCTCAGTCATTTTCCAGTTACATAATCTCATAACAATGTGTTTCCTTCCTTGGGGAAAATGTGACTTTGTGATCTTTTTCTGGTTTCAGGCAAGCAAGGTGCACATTCGTGCAGCCCAAGTGGCGCAGGATGAGGTGAGCGGTTGAGAAGTTTGAAAACTTTTATTAAGCTTTCTGACCTCTCCTAATTTTATTTCATTTCCTGAACTCAGCCAAATTAATCAGCTTTATCAAATAATCCTGAATATATATAAAGCCATGTCTAAACCAGACATTATGTAAGAAGAAATAATCCATTATTTTACAAGTGTTGTTAAACAAGGCTCTTTTTAATAGACATATGACTGTAAACCGGATATTTTCTGATTACTGTTTGGATGCCAGAGTAGAATACATACTGTATTACATGTGAGAGTTAAATACCTTATATATGATATACAAATACACAGTGACATTAAACACAATCATCATTTCACCCACACATCAAATCTTGTAGGATATGGAAGCTTTTCTGTGGCTGTGTATATTATCCAGTTGATGTACATGCGGATGCTGTCTCACTCTGGCAGGAAATGGCCAGACTGTTGATGGAACAAGAGAAAAAGGAGTACAGGAAGAATCGAGAACGGGAGAAAGAGAAGGAACGAGAGAGGGAGAGGTCGGCCATGGAGAGGATGGCAATGGAAAGGAGGCGGCAAGAGGGGGACTACAGGGTAATTTTCCATAACCATACTCATTTTGAAATGTGGGGTGAAATGTTTTGCAGCCCATTTGACATAAAAGTGTATTTCCACTGTGGTGTAACCGTAATTTTAGGAACTATTATTTTTGTTGGTTTCCAGCCAAATTCTGAAGAAGTCGTACGGCCCAGAACACGAGATGAGTATGAATACCAGAGGCAGAGGAACCACAACAAGCCTGCCAGGTACAAGACTCATTACCACTTAATACCAAATTTTCCAGTCTGCCAAGAAGTAGAAATTCAATCATCACATTACTTTTTTTTTCTGGGTTTTTCTGCCTTTAGGCCTCCCCAGCCTCGTGCACCGGACTATGAGAATGTGAACCCTGGCTACGGCTACTCAGACCACCCTGTCCCCCCTCGCGCTCCCACCAGACCGGAGGCTGCTTACAAAGGTAGGATGTGACTAAAGCTGGTGATTTTTGTCATTATTCAGAGGATGCTGGGGGTAAATTGAAAATCCTCATTCCTTTGATGTATTAAAATCGACCAGTTCAACGAATGATTATTTTCATTATTTATTGATCTGCTGATTATTTTGTCGAATCGATTAATCAATTGCTCCATGGTGCCAAAAAATGGTGAAAAATGACCAACACAGTTTCCCAGAGCTCAAAGTGAGCCCAAAATTGCCCAACCTGGTGACCATCAGTTCAAAACGGCAAACGTTTGTTCATTTTCCAAGCAAAAACGCCAATCAATCGATTGATTTTATTTCAACGTACTAATCTATTAATTGCTGCGTTGTTAATTTAAAGATCCCTACCCTTGCCTAAATGAAGTTATGCATCCTAGTACTGGGTGCACTTTCCCGACGAGAAGATAATTGCCTCACAGGAAGTTATGAGTTTTTTGAGTGCCTCCAGCTACACTAATGAGTTGGCAGTCAAGACATGACAGGAAATGAGGAGAGTGAAACATGGAGAATGAACCGGAGATGTTCTGTGCCTTAACCTTCAGGAAACCAGGACACGAAACAAAGTGATGTAATATTTCACTGAAACGTTAACAATGCCTGTTACAAATAACTGGAAGAGTAGTTAGTGCGAGCAGCAGAAACCAGACAGCAGAAATAAATTTCACATCTTGAAGAAGAAAAACTGAACTCTGAAAAGTCCAGTACAAAATCAATAGTTACAATACTACTTGGTGCTGATAGATCCCTCTCTTCCTTCTTTTCCAGGTGCCTATTACAAGCGGTGACTCAGGCTCTCGAACATGTCCAGACATACCATCAGTCCTCATTCGTCCTTTTTTTTTTTCTTAATTTATGTTTTCAAACATTCACACTCTGTCGACCAAAAGCCTTGGGACAATCTAATGAGTTGGAAATGGCTTTTTTTTTTTTTTCCTTTTTTTTTTAATAGTACCCTCCAAAGTTGGCCCAGAGTTAAGGAAGTGGGTCTGTGAGTGCAGGAACCACACTGATTCTTTCCTTTTTTATTTGTAGATTGTGATTAAGATTATTTCTTTTAACTGACTCAACATCAAAACAAGCCAAAAGAGCAGCCTTGTGACATAAACTCCCAAGATTCTTAGCTGTTTAAATAGAGAAACCGGCTCCTCATTTTTGCTGTGCTCGTCGTGTGCCGATGTTTGTCCCATCTGTGGACCTCGCCATCACAAGGGCTCAAAGCCTCTGCTGGATTCAACCGTGCAATCTCAGATTTCCTCATGACTCTTCATGGGACGTGCCTGTCTGGTCCAACATGGCTGCTACAGTGTCTTAGATACCAACATGGCAGCTGCTTTGTATCACCCGTGCTGCAGTTCTGTTCTCTTGTCATGCCGTGCAACGAGGCTACACAGGCCCAGTCCATGTGCCACATTGCGTACGTCTCTGGAGGGATACGTTTCTGTTGCTGTAGTCAAACAAAAAAAATAATAAACCTTATCAACATGCTGGTAGATTTTGCTTTGAACATCTTTACCACCTTATTCTGGTACAGAGGAGTTGGAGCTTTGTGATGATCAATGGATGTTTAATTGGCTGTAGGCAGTGTCTTTCTCTGCTTTGAGGGGCACTTTTTTTAACCCTGTCACCCTTAAACTGAAAGTGGAGGGATGATAATCTATGTATGACTCACTGTTTCTATGTGCATGCTTACTGAACGTGTACAACTGTGTACATGCATTTTTAGCCCTAAATCAAATTATCTGGCTCCCTCTTCTTTTTTGTCAGAAAGGGCTAAAGCCCCAACAAGCCAAATATCCTCTTAGTGAATGAACATAATATTTGCTAGCTTATATACTTCTGTACAATTTATCATTTTTCTGCCACTATTTCATATCAGCTTTTCAATTACAAACCTAAACTGACTAGTAAGAGAAGTGAAATGCATGTACATTGCTTGTTTTTTGTCAAACCTGAATTAATGCTTGTGCTTACGGCACAGACATTGTGCGATTGAATATCTGCTTTTGTTTTATACCTGTTTTATTTTTTGGGGGGTGTTGTGGGGGGTGTTTGTTTCTTTGTTTTTGTATTTTTGTATTTATTTTTTTTGTATCCAATATATTACCAAATCCTGCCCCCATTGTGGAAAATACAAGATTCTCAGTTCAGTCCTTAAATCTTGTGTCCCACTTTGTTCAGAAAGGGAGCCTTTTATTTTTTTTTTTTTAATACAGTATTGTGCTGGTCTTTCCTTGGATTTTTCCTTTACTTTCCATTCCCCCTAAACTTTCCCATTGTTGCTTCCAGTCCTCGTCTCTTTGTCTCAAAGGCAGACATCACTTCCTGCCTAGAGAAAAGGCAAACATTCCCACAATAGAAGTGCATCTGGTTGGTGGGAATTTAGTCATAGGATTAGTTGAAAAAAATTGACAAAATATATATCACTGCTCAAAGGGACCTGTTTTAGTGTTTTTACTGCTCCAGAATCCATGATTTTCTGTTCATATTGAATAAGGATTATACGGAAAACAAAGAGCATGTGTAAGCATTTGATTTTATTGAGATGTTTGTATAATGGCAACAAACTTGTTCAGTCTTAGAACATTAAGGTGGACTCTGCTGGCCTCAGTGCTGCTTCCATGTTCTCCCATTTTAATAAATGCTGTTGAAATTTTAAGTCTGTTTCTAAAACGATTCCCTCCCTGTTCAGAGAGAATGTGTAGTTTTCATTGCCTAAGTTTGAGACGCCTTTATTGCTGAGGACATGCAGCAACACGTGCAGATGTTATTGAATTGAAAATGTGCTCATTGCTGTTAACCGAATGAGATTTGTGCCATATTTCTGTAGTTTTTTCAGGGACCTGAAAACGGGAAAAGTTTAAAGTCATGGTTGTAGCAGAGCTACCACACCCACCGAGGTTGGACTACTAATTTATTCTTCGATAAAAAGCGCCACCTAGTGGACATGTTGACAGTTTTTGGAAAAAAACGGAAATGGATCTGATCAGGATGCCTCTTTGTGTATTTGTGGATGTTGTGCATCAGACTTTGGATTCGAGTGCTGTCTGCATCAAACATTGAGTGTTATGTTTTAAATTTTCTTTAATCCAGGGCTTGTATGCAATCTACCAATAATGAAGCAACACGTGTGTTGGCACTTGCTGTAACAGGACTTTTTTAAGTAAAATGATTTAACTGGTTGCTTCTACTTATTGCATTTCACAATGTAATAAACTGTATCAGCATTTCCACTGTTTATGATTATGACTCGTTCATTAAGTCACTGTTAGGCCACTGAAAAACATGAAGCTGCCCAGTGAAACAGAAAGGTGCAGGCCTCAATTTCTCTACCACACTCTACCCTCTCATTGCTGGTTTCACCTAACAACAAATGGTCTACCTGCAGTACAAGTTTTAAGCTTCCCCCACAAAGAGAAAAAACTGCCCAGAGAAGCCAGGAAGAGAGAATTGATGCCTTCTCTCTAGCATCATACTCTCCCTCCAGCCACTGACCTGCTGAAACTTTTGGCCCAGAGAAATTATGCACAGCAAAATGAAACAAAGATGCATTTACATTTTAAACTGTGGAGTTGTCGGCCCATACCCTGGGTTCATATGACATTTGTTCTGAAAGTTACAGAATTCGTTGCTTACCTGCTAGAGGTGTTGACACAGGTAATCCTGGATAAGCATTTACACACTAGCACAAGTCCACACGAAAGGGATACCAGTTTGAAGAAACGTCTTAACTTTTAGCAGACGTCAAGCTGTTTGCACTTATGAATATAAATTGCACTAATTCAAGTAAAAAGACATGAAAACTGTTCCATATACAGAAGTAAACTGCTGCAGAAGCATTTGTTTATCATGTTTATTCCTGAAGGATCACATACAGAAGCACTGTACACAGAAGAAGAATCAGGAGGTTTGTCCCTAGACAGGATTTTTCTAAGTAATACATATACAAATACTTTCATCTTAGATGAATTATTTTCTTTTCTTAAACTTGGACTGATTCCTTAAAAAAAAGAAAAAAAATTGCTTGGTATTTTAATTTTGCTATTTCCTTATACAAGGAGCTCACTGTCAGTGGTTGGAAGCCTTTTATTGTCAGCATTTCTTAATAAATCATATCATACCACTCTCAAGAGAAGTAGAGCGTTACACCCATCATTGGCTGATTGGAGCTGGTTCACCAACATACCTGACATACTGATGCTCCATCTGCATGTGGTAACACCACTGCCATGCCCTCAGCGGGATATGTCACAACCAAATTACTGGAAGCTGCACCTCTATAACTTGAAATGTGGCTTCTGCTCAGTTCAGACAGGATGTCTGTTCCGCTCCTGGTGGCTTTAGGATGTATTGAATTTTGAAATCATCTGCTTAATTGCTCCCTGCTTAGGCACTTCCTTGATACCTGATGTACTGAAAGAAGGATTGGAGATAAAGCCAAACGTAGTTTTCCACTGCTGCTTTAACAGAAGTTGCCAAATTCAGCCATGGTGCAGGTTTTGGTTATGCTTACTGGACAACAGAGCTCAGCAGTGTCTCATCCATTTTTCTGTCAATTTGTGGGTTCTTTTTTTTTTTTTTTTTTTTTTGTTTTTACAAACTTCAGACATATTAAAAAAAAAAAAAAGAAGCAGAGTTCAATTTTGCAATGAAGCCTGGCTACTACAGTCACTCTATTTACAAAAACTCATCCTTAACTCCACTGTTTGGTCTTGAATACACATTACACACACGACCAGAAACAATGACTGAAATTTTTGCGCACAGAAATTCACAGGCAAAGTTTCCAGCTGTGTGGGTAAAGGAACTGCCGTGAGAATAAACCTGTGAAGAGAAACACGAGTTATTGTTTTGTGTATCAACATAGTTGTTGTGTGTGGGTGGAAATGTACCATTATAGCGCTCGTTTGATCCTGCTCTCCCTTTAGCCTGCCCGCTGTATCACAAAAATACAATTTAATACAGGAGCTCGTAAGTGCAAGCACATATCTACTATCGCTCAGGCTCAGACTTGTTTGATTTACTGGCAGATGCATTTGACTCAGTGTGTGCCATGCTATCAGCAGCAGAGAGTCAGAGCCCGGCACACAACAGGTGTTTGCACTGAAAACTGAGGAGGACATGCTGGCATGCATCATGTCTGGTAAGCCTGACTGTTCACGGTGTTACGAAGCTGGACAAGCACAACACAACCACACGTAGCCTGTCCCCAGGTCAGCGTACTCACCTGTCCCAGCCGGTGTCGTCCAGTCTCTCCAGTGGCCCGAGGATGATGAGGTGGCTGCTGCACTGGTGGCTCACCTGGCAGGTAGGAGGATGAGTGCAGCTGTCCAACGGTAGCACGCCGTGTTGAGACACGAAGACACACCCACTTGTTTGGGGGGGGGGGGTGAGAGAGAGAGAGAGAGAGGTTCTCCATATATTACTCTCCATCCAGGTTTAGCCTTGATCAAAATGTAAATCCCACTGAGGGAGGGGGAAATAAAAACTTCTCCAGACTATTTGATATGACTCTTTAAAAGAAAAAGCAACTGTCATCTTTAATCGGACGCATTACGTTTCTCTCTCTCTCTCTCTCTCTCTCTCTCTCTCTCTCTCTCTGTCTCTCTCTCTCGGCCTGATGAAGCCTGGGGCACATCTTCAAGAAAAACCGGTAGAGGTAGTCAGAGGATGATTCTGTCAGACGCTAAAGTGATCCAGAGAAAAACAACTGAGAAAAAACACACTCTATCTACAATATAGGAGGGAATCTTTACCACCGTTACAAATTAGAATGTGTTACTGAAATAAAAAATAAATAATCAAAGAATAGAGCATCTGATGTATTACCTCCTTTGGCTTGTTATGTTAAAACATATAAGAATTAAGACCATGTTCCTGGTTTTGCTCTGTAATCTGAGCACTTTACACACTAATGCTGTGTCACTATGTTAAGTGTTAAATCTACACAGACAGGATTTGCATTAGTAGAGCTGCCACTGGTATCACACCCTCAGCCAGACACTTTCTGCTTACAACCTGGGATTTTACCTTGTACCTGAGAATTTAAACTCAAATTTATCCACCTTGCATTTGCAGAAAAGAGCTCATAGTCTAAAACAGCTCTGTACAAAGTAAATTTATTAAATCCAGATCACTTGATATCAGGTAGCCCTCTAGTATCAAACATATGTGAGAGATATGTCAATCTTGTTTTGTTTATATTTAGGTTCATATCTATAATGGTCATTTTATCTTTTTTATCACTTTTTTTTATTAACCCTTCCTCAAAAGTTCCTACATGAACCTAATCAAATCAAGAATGCCACTCGCACAGTCCCTGAGGAGTGTTAGTCATAGTTTAAAGGTTGAAATGGAGCTATAGAAGGTGATGGCTCTTGAATCCTGGCGTGTAGACAAGAGCAAACATTGGAGGGGTGTAAAAATTAAGCAGGCCGTTTGGCCTGAGGCACTCTGTGCTGTGCCTGATGCAGGAATGACATCTGACCGGTTTGGCGCAGCATCCGGGTCCATCTGTGCAGGGAGTCATCCTTGTATGTATGTCAAGGCAATCCAGAGGTGCTTTAGTTGAAGCTTGCACACAGAGAGTACTGACAGAGAGTAAAGAGTACAACAGAATTAACTTTAGGATATTGATGAGTTGGTCTAGTTGTACTTAAAAGCCGGGCCATTGATAGACCCAGAAAGATTGGATATAATATGAACAATGCAGCTAATTCTAACAGAATTCTGCAACAGAAAGTGTATGGCACACAAAAAACAAGTTAATTTATATATGTAGAATAATATATGGCTAAAACACTAATGTAAAAATGTTTATAACTGCAATCAGAAAAGTAGCATATCAGTTTTTTTAGGAACAGTTCTTTTGGCCATCTACAGATGGCGAATGAGTGTTAGATTGACATTTTTCACAAACAACATTTTGACATGTGACAGTAGGAAAAGCAAAGGTGTGAATTTAGATTAGAAAGGTGAGGGCTGAATTTCAGTCGGCTGCTTCATTTTCAAGCTCCTTGTGTTGTACTCGCTGGGACACTATTGTTAGTAACACCTGTACTTTCCCCGCTATGACAAGTCGATAGACTAGTGATCATGTGAAAAAGCTGGATAGGCTTCTGAGAGTACATTACAGCAGGCAGCACGATCTGGGTCCTTCCCGAGCAGCCTTTATGCGGTTTGTAGCTTTGACATGGCGCAGCGCTGAGTGCACTACTGCAGCCGAACAGCACTCACGTTAGGCGTAAATGAAGAAAACCTGTTTTTATTCTGTTTGACTTACACACTGCATAGGCCTTAGTGTAAAACACCTTTCTTTGTCGGGATTAACCTTTTTTTGGCGCTTTCCAAGCACTTGATACCATTTTTTTCCAACCTAGATGTCACTCATAAGATTGGCTGCCATCTGGTGAGTCTGCACTGTAGAAAAGTTTATGAATGAGCAAAGTAAAAAATGTGTATAAAATGTCATTGACATATTATTATAGAGAAAGACTTAAGGCCAACTTCGGTTACTAAATATTATGAGCTCACTGCATAAAATACTCACAGAAGTTCAAAAACACACACTCCACATGTCATGTCATATTCCTACAAACCCAGACACTCTCTCACAGACTTTTCTCACACCGTGTGATCGTTCAGGAACAGGCACAGGTGTAACAGCAATGGTCGCTCTGTTACGTTTAGAGGTCAATAAACCGTGGTGGCGAGCCAGCCTACACATTACAGTACCAGAGCTTTGACACTGAAAAGTCTGTGGTATGTGTTCATAATTAATGTTACTGGTTACGTTTGTGTTTCCTTACGTGAGGAAGGCTTATCAGCAGCCAATCCCCAGTTCTCCCAGTGGCCAGCTGTGAACACCGGGTGTTAGAACACTAATCACTAGGTCACGTGATATCACTGTAACAATGACAATGAGATCATTCAACTGCAACATTCAGAAGAACTTTGCCTTTTTATATCTCTCTGACAGTTTTTTTCCTGCCACTCTGGCCGGTGCCTGCAGGTTTTCAGCTGTGCATTTGATGGTTATACCTACGTTAGTTTAACTTGTGTCTGTAGTATTGCAAAAAAATCAATTAGCACTGATACTACATACCACTATTATGAAATATATAGTGTATATATAGCTTACATAAACTGCCCTGTGATTATGGGTAGGTTGTCAGACTACAATCTCTATTCCTGGCGGTTGTCTTGCTCAGATTGGCCAGTAGATGGCATCCTCCTCACATATTTTGTAGGATGCCTCTTCACCTGCCAAATGCACTCGGCCCATTTTTGAGAAGCTGGCTGACTCATAACTCATAATGTTGCAGCATTAGAATATTTTGGCTGCAGTCCCTTTTGAGAAATTCTGTGTTTCTTTTGCAATGTAAAACCCTCTTGAGATATTGTAGAAAAAGGTACAAGACTTTTAACCATCAGTCAATTCCCTCCTCTCTACTTGGCAACTCAGCTGAATAAATATTTGGGTGTAATTAACTCCAGTGGCTCCCAGCTATTCTGATGAACTGAGATTACACTGCGGCTCCTCCACGATATGTGCTTCCTCCTTTTGTGTGATGGTGGAGAGCATTAGGCAGCACTTTCAGGAAGTCATGTGGCCCTCTGATTTCCAGCTCTGAGGAAATCAGAGGGCCACATGACTCCATTCATGTCCCCTGTGTTATGACACATCCTAAAATTACAGTGATTACCTTTATTTAACAATAATTTGACAGGTGTTGATCTAATGTTTTCCAAGACATGAAAACTACACGCCATTGTATTTCCTTTGAACTGCTGTTGATTACAATTTTTAAGCACTGAATTCCTCAAAAGGGATTAGTTTGAGTTTTCTCTAAACAGTTTGATGGGGTCACAGGAACACAACACCCAAAACTGAAAGTTGTAAACTGATAGAAGTCATGTTCCAATTCCTTTAATGTCAACATTGCTAGATGAGTCTGAGAACCTGAGTTTGCCCGTGTCAGTCGTGTGTTGAGGGTGATCTTTACTTCCCGTCGAGGCTGCATCACCTCACTGTGATGAAGTAGACAACTTAGGTGGAAAAACTGCTGGTTTGATCACTTGCGTATAAATGGCAAATCACAGAGACAGCACCTAATCACAACATGGGAGACACGATAGGTGTCAAACCAGTCCATAAAAATACTCCCAAAACATTTTGCGGAGAACATGCCAATTTTAATCAACCTTACCAATCAATCTTACCCCGACACGGCACCACAGCATAAAAAAAAATAGGGCATCAAAGACTTAATAGAAAACAATAAGGATTTTACAACTGATCTCCAAGGACCTCAGTTTCCTGAGAAAACAAAATCTAAACCGGCCTTTTAAATACAGCATTTACACTTTATAGCCATTAAATGTTTTATTTCCACATTCAAACACCGAGACATTGACTTGTTAGAGGAAACAATCTCAGCCTGCTGATTTTTGATAAAGACTGAAATAACTGCCTCTTTCTTTGTTTCAGGGTCAACTCAGGTAATGTCTTTGTGTGTGTGATAAGGTTTTGTCATTGGCCCTCAGCAACATAGAACCGATTTTCCGTTCTTAGCAGCGTTATGCTACGCTAACATGCTCATACTAACTTAAGTACTGTTTACCATAATCATCATCATAGTTTAGCATGTTAGCATGCTAACATTTCCTAATTAACACTAAATGCAAAGATCAACAGAAGCTAATGGGAATGTCATTGGATTTGCAGGGATTTAGTCATAAACTAAGTGCAAACAAATTGAAATTTTGACACGAGACTAAGAGTTGCTACACTTCATCCACAGGGGAATATGAATATCTTTACTGATTTTCATTGCAATCCATCCAGTTGCTACTGAGATATTTCAGTATATTAGTGGATCAACCGACATTTCCAACCCTGCATGGCTGATAAAAATTCATCATAGTTGAAACAGATTTGGTGTGTTTACCCCCATAAACAGGTTTTGGGGTTGCAGAGGTGGGACACTGGTAAGATTTCATCACTATTAGACATGTTGCACAGCACTAACAGGTTTCCTTATAATTAATTAAGACTCATCCACAATTAATCACCTCCCTTAAGTTACTGTTCAGCAATGTATAACGTTTTACTGCTGCGTTTCAGAAAACTCTTAAAGTCAGATTCGCTATTAGAAGTGGATTGTGACACTTAGTAACTGACAAGCTTGGACGGTGTGTGTGTGGGTGTCACATTTGAGCCTTTCCCAGATGTCCTTGTTAGCAGACCCTGACTCTACATGAGTGTCCATAGGGAGTGGCTGTATCTGCCGATCACCCATTAGAATCATAGTCACGTCCGCCAACTTGCCCATAATCTGAGCTGTCACACTGTGTGACTCCTCCTCTGTTTTGAATCACGCAATGTAAAGTGTGCTCCTTAATGTCTCAGACTAACTTGCACATCTTACACTCTGTGACCTCTTCACCTTTTGAGAGCTCATGACATCTGTTCCTGGGATCAAGGAAATCTGTTTTTTTTTGGCAGCAAAAAGGGAAGTGTGATATGTGAATTTATTTTCGGTTGCGAATAGCGCATATCGTCCATACATTGTTAAAATCAAACAGTAGTTTAGATGATATCTTCGTGCCTGTATCACACAGCTAGTCCAGAAGAGTCAAGCGTTCTTTAAATTATCCAGCTTCACTAAGACACTATCAATAGGCCCTGTTCTCCAGGATTTTTCACTCAACCACAGTCGCATTAATGATGAAGGGTTTGCACCAAATAACTGCCTGCAGAACTTATGTGCATCAACAGATTAACATACAATATTAACCATATTCAACATTGGATATTAGATACCGTAAAAGTATTAGTGAAGTCAGGTTTTTTCAGTGACTAAAAGTTACACAATTCTGTGGGGTAAAGAGATTTAGATTCAAGCAAGCAGAATATAAAAGGAACATATTCAGTCCGTGGTGCTTTAGTTACAACAAGAAGGTCCAGAGTTAAAGTCATGTACCAGTGGCTCAGCCTGAAGTTTTGGCGGGGCCTCTTTGGCCTTTTTATGTGGCGTTTGTGTGTTCTTCCTGTGCCTGAGTGAGTTTCCTCTCACAGACATGCAAGCAACACAGTTTGGCAGTAGGTGTGAGTGTAAATTGCAAAATGCTGAGGTAGTGCTCATTGCCCATTGTGGGCAGGGATAGGATTTAGCCCCCTCAGTCCCGCAAAAGATAAGCAGGTATAGATAATAAATGGAAAAAAAAAAGGGCAATTAAACCATGATTTAATAAAAAGAAAAGAATTGGGTTGGATGCAACATAGCTTTAACATGGATAAATAGAAGATGTTGAATTAGGACAATAATGTACAAATTTGATTCCCATAAGTGTAAACTAGTGTTAGCTGTCACACCAGTACGTTACATTGTCCCTCAAAGTATCACTAGTGGAGACTTGGTCATTTGCGCAAACATCTAATTAAGGTCCTCAAAACATAAGGAAGTACTTATTTTAACCCACACTACTGATTTCCTAAACCTAACTAGGTAGTTCTTCATCCAAATTTAATCGAACCCTGACTGTTCCACAACCTAAACCGTGTGTTTATTAATATTACTCTGATGATAAAAGGTCCGTCACACCTGCTGCTGGAACACCCCTATGAGTTGCATCGGAGCGGGAAAAAATGTCAACATTTGGTCAACTTTGGAAGTATGTTAACTAGATGAGGCAGCAAGACAGAGAGTAACAATAGTCAGATGCAGTTCACAGTTAACCCAACTGAAAGGAGTCAACGGTAATTTGCTACAATGTTTTGTTAGCGACACAATAGCTTCCAACAGGTAGTAGATCACCAATCACACAATAGCTTTAATACACAGAATCGATAATGTTCTAACAACGGCATCTGGGAAGTAAATAAAAGATTCCTGTCAAGATTTCCTTGGTCACAGACCTGAAAAAATGGTGGATCTGAAAACATCCGGTTAAACTGCTGTAGAACTTTGTCAGCGGTGGTTGCGATAGCAACGGACTTTTCAAATGAAATGAACGTCTGGTGACATAATATTATGAACTATGAACAATAATTGGACATTTTAGAGGAAATGAGAAGGCAAATAAACTGTCGTTATTTTTTTAATTGAAACTAGGTACCTACGGGGTAGAGTGGGAAACAAAACTGAAGTAGGGGACATATGGTCATAACAGCCTTGTTCTTACTGTGTAATTAAAGGGGCTACATATATATAAAATTGCCCATTGTTACTTCTTAGGTCCTCATAGTCTTTTTTCTTCCACTGTATTTAAGTACCAGTAGCAACCAATCAGTATTATAAGGTACATATTCATAAAATTAAAATACACTGTAAATTGAGGTTGTTTTGTGTTACCTAAGCTCATTGTCTATTCTGTTTTTGATACAATACACCTGTAATTTTGTCATTTATATCCTCAATGTAAAGAGTCTCTCTTTTCTTTCTTAGCGCACACCTGTTAAACACACACACACACACTCACACACACACACACACACACACACACACACACACACACACACACACACACACACACACACACATAGAGCACTTGTTACACTTGTTGATGAGCACGCCTAGAGATGAATCACAAATTTCTTTTCAGTCTTTATCATATAAATCTAACCAAGTCCTCCCAGGATGTGAATCACTTATTACATATATAGGGGTGGTCACTGCTTTCACAGCTGATTTACAAATACACTATTGTTCCTGGGGGAGGAAGGAATGTTAGGTGGACAGATTGCATATGTTTTCTTCAAAATTAACTTACACATTCCTCTGGCAAAGAGCAAACTGTAAGAGGAAGTCTGTTTCTATTTGAAGGCTACATGATTTTCTAACCTTTTATTGTGTATGCGCCAGTTTAGGCACTTGATGGATGGTTTAGAAAACCATAGGGAATTTAGTCTATGTTTTCCTCATATTGACATTAACCATCTCGTGCTGCCTACAAGCTGCACACATACTCCAGCAATTCCTTGGAAAAAAAGTGTGTCCTGGGCAGACCTGTAAAGTAATATTAAACAATGGGAGTGAAAAAAAAAAAATTCAACAAATAAACTAAATGCTTGAAAGGGAGGGATACAAAACAACTTGCTTTAGGCAAACTCAGATGGGAGCTGTGACTTTAATTACCGTAAAATGTTTTGGTTGAGGCTTAGTTCAGGAAAGGGCGGACACCGATCCAATCTAATAGGGCAAATGAGGAGTGTTTACAGACTGGCATCCCCTGCACCAAATATGGTCAAATAATTTGATAATTGGCTGGGTAAAATGAAGACTGTTTGTTCACATAAACAGAAGCTTGCTGTTGGAAATGGCTGAGAAAAGGAATAACAATTGAGCATGCTTAGCGTCGCCTGGTTGGGTGAAAGACCGCCTCTTTTTTCTAATGTTTTTCCCACTTTGCTTCTTGGTTTCGACTTTTGTTGTTACTGTATGTGTATTAATCTCAGTATACAATGGTGGACACCTATTGCATCAAGCTCAGTGAATAATACAATGATGATTTTCTGATGCAGGCACATGCAAAGGCTCATGTCTATTATGAATTGATCATCAGTATGTTTTTATTTGTACAATACGTTGTCATCAGTCAGTTGAACAGTGAAACAAGGAAATTATAGACGTGATATTAAAGATGTGAATGAAAGAGGATGGATGACGAGTTTTTTGCAGTTAAGAAATAACTCTGATGTTTAAAGCCTCATACTGGTGGTTCTGCATGTTTTTCTCCATCCACTGCAAAATGACATAACTGCAGGCCACATACAGGGCACCAATAAAAATACTGGTGGTAATAAAAAAGAATGTAATTGCACTGATAATGTTAAGTTCCATTATGTCATCTGCGGTGGGTAAAAAAAAAAAGACTAAAACATGCTGGTCCTCTACTTCAGGTTTTGCTTGGGAGCCAGGGGTCACCCAGGGCTCATGCAGGGACCATTTAGGCAAACATCCAGACTTTAAGTGCAACTGCACATGCAAATGAAAACCAGCTCTGAGCCGTAAAATGACAACATGAGTCTTGAACATGTTTACCACTCCTGTCAACACGTCCATGTGGGCACCACGTGGCTAAGAGGTCGGCTCACAGCCCCTTTACAGCGATGTATTTGCGCGCACATGTGGAAGTTTAAGCGGAGACTGCATCAGATGGGAGGCTCGGGGGAAACACTGCGAAAATATGAACCCGTAATGCTGCTTTCTTTCAGCTGGTATTGCGCTGAGACGTGTTGCTTCGACGGTGACCTTCGTCAGAAGTTTTTCTCTGTTTTGTTCTTTCATTCGCGATATACTAAACTAACTCTTGAGTATTGACATTTTTAGTGCAAGCGTTGCTTGACGGTCGCGGCAGGCAGGAGCGCCCTCAGCCGACTTTTGCGGGGGCTGAGAGGAATTTTTATTCAGAAAAAGCTTATATATTTACCATCATTCATTAATTGGCTTCGCAAGATTTCCAGAGAAGATCTCCTCCCATTTATTCCAAGTGACCGCGCACGGAGCAGATCCCGTCGGGCGTCACGCCCCCGGGTCTTTATATACAGGCTGCCGAGGCGCACACGGATAACGGTCCGCGGAGGTGAGAGGAGGCGTCGAGAGGGATCCCGCTCCGACCCAGGCGCTTCAGACACCCGGCCACCACCGACCCCCATCGCTCCTTTTCGCTTTAACCTTTCGGTTCTCGGACCCCTTTCGCTCTCTGAACCCCCGTCCTGCCCGCTGTTGTCTGGATACCATGGCCAGCTCGGGGATGCAGCTGCTCGGTTTCTTCCTCTCGCTGCTCGGCGTCGCCACCACCATCGCCGCCACGTTCATGGTGGAGTGGAAGAAGCAGTCGCAGGGAAAGTCGCACCGCATCTACGAGGGCTTGTGGATGAGCTGCAGCGGCAACGAGAGGACAACCTGTGAGCTGCACGAGTCCCTTCTGAAGCTGCCAAGTAAGTTTTTTGTTTGTTTGTTTGTTTGTTTGTTTGTTTGTTTGTTTGTCTTTTGAGTGGCATCTGTCATTTCTTCTGCTTGGTAAGATGAGTTCCACTGGCAACAGGTTAGCTTTAGAAGTGCCTCTTCGTTGTATGAGCTATTTGACTTGACCTCATCTGACTTCATGGCATCAGATTGATGTTTACATATTTTGGGATTTTTTTTTCTTCTTCCCTTGTGGAATTTAGGTGCTGCAAACTTCCTCCTTTTGTCTATATTGTATTCATCTTGTGTTATTCTGCGCTGTTTTGCTGTATGATTGTGATACATCGATGAGAATAATGCAGCGTCTTATAAAAATATATGTACCAACCTCCTTTCTTCTGTCCCCCCAGCTGAGGTCCAGGCTACCAGGGCGGTGATGCTGCTCAGCATCTTCCTCTCCACCGTGGCACTGATGGTCTCCACGGTGGGAATGAAATGCACCCGCTTCATGGACGGCAAAGCCGAGAGCAAATCCACAACAGCTATGGTCGGAGGGATCATGTTCATGGTGGCAGGTGCGTTCAGTGGTAAAGCAGGACCTCCTGATTCATTCTATTTCAGTTATAGCATAGTAACAATATCCCCATTCATCACTTTGATTATGTAAGTATAATGTAATTGGTCATGTCAAAATAGGTCAAAACATTAGTTTAATCTTTTTTATGATACAAATGTCACAAAATTCAGAAAATGAAGTGAATCATGTTAAACAGCAGCACTTACAGAGGAAGTCCCACATCATTACTTCCTCTTTTATTCGTCCTCTACATATATTCTTTTCTAGTTCTTTTTGCAGTCATTCTATTATTAATATTAATAATGATAATAATAATAATAATAATAATAATAATAATAACGATCAAAGGAGTCCAATAAACAACCAACACAATAGACTTTAGAGCTGGGACAGTTAATTGATCAATTGATCAACAGAAAAATAATTGGCAAATATTTCGATAAACAAACGACTTCTGTCTTTGTCCTACGTGATAATATAATTATATATTTAGTCTTGAAGTGTTGGTCTGACAAAAACAAGCATTCTGATACCATCATCCTTGGCTTTAAGAAAGTATGATGGACATTTTTTTCTCTATATTATATCTATTGGGCCAAAAAAAATGAAACTATTGATTTGATAAAATAACCAGCAGATCAGTCCACAGTGAAAGTAATTTTTAATTTCAGCTCTAAACTCGACACATAAGCAGAATTAAAATGAAAACTACTGTGATAAACAACATGATAGATGATACATTTTCTTTTTCAGGTTTATTGACCCTCATCATCACCTCCTGGTATGTCAAAATGATTGTTCAGACCTTCCATTCATCCCATCGCCTGCAAAGGTACAGCAGTCAAGAGAAGCCATGTGCAAACACTCACACACATACATTCGAACACACACAAATGCCGATCTTGTAAAGATGCACGTGCATCTAAACGTGTGTGTTGCTGTTTTTCTCTGCAGCTTTGAGTTTGGTAAGGCAGTGTTTGTCAGCTGGGCTGGTGGCCTCCTCACTATGGCAGGTGGCGCTTTCCTCAGCTGTCGGCGATGCTCGAGGTCTGAGTCATCCGAGTCCATAAGCTCCAACCACCTCCTGTCCACCACCAACCCCAAGTCCAACTATGTCTAGTCAGCGGGGCGTGGGAGGGCCCAGGAGAAGGGCTGACACAGTCTGTCCAGGATGAAGGATGAAGAAACGTACTGCTGTTGGACCATTATGAATATACCACCTACATCCAGCAAGTAATTAGGATGAGGATCAGGCTGTGTGAAATAACTTTTACTCTTATTTATCATGTGGGTGCAAACAGCCACTGCTGTAGCCTCTACTGCTGACAGGTGTAAGAATATGAGGGATTCAATGTTTAAATTACTTACCAGTAATAACAAATTATTAGTTTTTTACATGTCCAGCTAATACAAAGCCGACTTTGTCAGCCTGTTTGTATAGGTTTGAAATCATGAAGTTTCTCTTCATAGCCACATTGAAGAGCACTTGTTTGAATAGTTTACAGTTTAGCCATAAAGTTTTTACACTCTGTAGCAGGATTTCTGTACTTATATGGTGTACTTTGCTATACAAATAATTTCATTTACCTCTTCAGTTCCACACCAGTGTTGATATGTGTCTGTGTTGTTTATTATATAAATAAAGTTTTATATTTTTAGTCTTGTAACTCCTCAGTTTGTTTTTATTGTTTATGCACTACATTCTTTGGCAGTTTCAAAGATAATTGTACATACATTTTGAGAAGAAAAATAAATTATTTTTTTTTTGCTTTTATCTGGCTTAACTTTTGTTCTATTAAATTGCATATATAATATTAATATTATATTGGCAATATAACACATTATTTTATTATACTGAAAAAAATTATTTTGTGCACCCGATTACCAAAACACCAAATGAGGGAATATGATATCAATAGAACTGAAAAAAACTTAACATCATGATATTATTTTCAGTAACCTCAATCATTGCTGCCTGAAAAATATAGGGATTGTTCATTTTTGAATAAATTAATATTTTAATGTTTTTTTCAAGACTCCTCCATACTTAAAGCACTATTCAGTTCTGACTCCCATGATGCCGTGCAATAAATTTGCTTTCTTTACATGAGCATTTTTTCCTGACAGTGATAAATATTTACCACAGTGTAGAAATATTCCATTACAAGTTAAAGTTCTGGATTCAAAGACTCATTGTGCAGAGGCTGAGGCCTCAGTCTTGGTTTCAAGTGCAGTATCAAGGGAAAATTTAGTCTGTTTAGCATAATAAGACAGCCAGTCTAATATTAACTTCTCTGAATCATTCTGTAGTTGGGCGTACAATGATTTAATACAAGAACAGTTCATTTTCAGCAACAATTCAATCATCAAATTTCACATTCAACATGCACTGAATTATATTCAGTCCAGTTACATTATGAGAAATTTCCGTGACGAAGCAGATCCCATAGCCTGGAGAGGGTGTACACTTCTTTGGTAATGAGGGCTTTCCTGGCACAGGGACTCTTTGCTTCCTTTCATATCTACTGGCAATTTTCCCTTTAAATACTGTGTGTAATGGCAAGGTTTATTATAACTGCTAACACTCAAGGTAGAGAATTTATTGAGACAGGTGAGAGAATTCCCTCCATGCATTAGACAGACATTAGGTGGGAAATAATGCTGAAAAATATCAAATGTTACTGTATTAAAACTCAACATTTAAGATGCTTAAAAACAGACCAGTAAATGAGGAGATCAGGCTTTGAAGAACGTCCCACATTTTCTTAAGACCCATAAAAATAAAATGAGACAATTATACAAGAGGAAATGAATAAGCATAAAAATTGCTCCCACGTTTAAAACATTCCTAGCCTGATCTGGCCTGTGCCAATCGATCTCAAAGCCAAGACTACAATCTCGCCACCTGCAGTCCTAAGATTTTAACACATTGCAACCACAGTTTGCGCCAATCTCATACCATAAAACTAACCAGTGTGCAAAAATGACTTGACACCTTAAAGCTCCTCATTGCAGAAGAATGTATTTTTTAGGTATGAGCTGTTTTAAGTTTTTTTTCTGAACATCATGGCAGTCCGACAGCAACATCTTAAACCAGACAGAGTCAGACTGTTGGAGGAAATGTCCTCATTCTTCAGCTGAAACACAACAAATAGCAGGAGTCTCTGTTGTGCCCTTGCCAGATGTAAACAAATGTCCACATCCCTCATGAGACAACTGAGTGCCAACACTTCCTGAACTGTCAGACAAAAAATTGAAAGTGAAATTGGAGAAAATGGCTAGCTGCACAAAGGACGTCTTGTGGCGGTGGTATTGTGCATTTTCTACCCTGTTTTATACAATTTAAATCTGAATTAATTTAAGTTTAACCCTTTGAGGTAAAGTGCAAAAAAAGAGTTTTGTTTAGTTTTGTTTTTTTTCCAGAAAATTTGGACTTGGCAGGAGTTACTATATAGTTTATCACTCTTACCAAGTTTTCCTGTCAGACTTCCTTCAAGCAAAGAACATTCGCTCGAATAGAAAAATAACAGAGGAACCAATTAAAAAGAACTTACAAGTTTACCCAGTTTTCATAACACATTACTGATTGCAATAACCGCAAAATTAAACAATTATCCATTATGTGTGGAATGAATTAAGTCTCAAGTAAAAGACAACAGACTGCAGAAACACATCCTTATGGCAGCAGGCAATGCTGTACTCCCACCTGAGTAGAAACACCTGTAATGCAATACGGTACAACAGCCCTGCAGAGAAAAACTACCAGTCGGACTGAGTTGTTGATTCCAGTCTGTGGTCAGTTTTGAGGGGCTAGTCCCTTGTGTTTGTTGTGCTGCATTGCATTAACAAGGCTATGACATTTCTGCTATTTCACGTGAATTCATTCGTCTTTAGAGTAGAGTACGACATATCTGTAACAGAGAAACTTCTCAAAAGATGTGAGGTGTCTAAACATTTTTTTACATCAGGGACTACAACATGTTCCCGTACTGACTGTCTAGGCCTCCTCCCTGTTACAGTAAACTGAATCTGTGTCACTGAAAAAGAAACTTCATCCAGATAAAAACGTCTCCTGTGTTTACTGTCCTCTAGTGGTGGAATCCACATTTGGATGCTCCCAGGGTTTATTTTTACAATTACAGTGGTATCAGCATTTTCTTGTTATGATATTTAGAGCAATCACAAAAGCGGATTTCAGTTAGTTTTTTAAGCTGATAAAGGTCTGGGCTCCAACTAAACTGACATACACACACACACACACACTAAAATTAAAACAAACACATCCATATAAAAGGTGTCTGCAGCTACAGCTGAGTAGGAAACAAAAGCTGATGTAAAGTATCTACAGTGAAGGTAAATGGTTGGTTCACACAGTTGCTTCCAGCTGCTGGACCACAAACCTGTTGCCTCTGTAGTTTCAGAGAGATTGTTTTACAGGTCAATGTGGGGTCTGTCTGTCTGCTTGTTTGTTTGTTTGCTTGCTTGTTTGTGTGTTTGTTTGGTGTTTGTTTGTTTGTTTGTTTGTGTGTTTGGTGTTTGGTGTTTGTTTGTTTGTTTGTTTGTTTAAGATTCACACACACGTCTGTTGTCCCGAACAATAAACTGAGTGAGGGAATAGTTTTAAAACAGTCCAGTGATTAAACTGCTTGTCCTCAAGAGGGAGACACCGTCTTTTAAGAGGACAGTGTCTGACTGTGTCTTGCACTGAAGAGCCTGAAAAAAGAAACTTCCAGAACATTTAAACACACATCTCATCATTAATGTTATGAAAAAAGAGAGAAATTTGTAAATATCATAATCATCTAATGTCAATCAAGAAACTTAAATATTCCAAACTTTTTTTTTTAAAACTAGCCACTTATTCTTTTTAAATTATTATTTACATGTTTATTTCAAATAAGCAATGCACACTAGTCAACATATTTTAATGCTGCATGTTAGCCAGGAGGTTATTTTTCATCTTTACTCCCTGGATAGATGTTTCAAAGTCGCTCTAGAAAGAATATAAAAATGAATATTGCAGATTTACTGAGTCATTATCCCAAAAACATTTGACCTAATTAATATGGGGCTATATCTATTATCAATATCAATAAGTTTTTTTTTAAGTTTTAACAGAATGTTTTGCTGCAGCTCTATAAAAGGAAACTCTCTTTTTTGTATTGAGGCCACATTTCTTTTTCAGGCATTTCTATAGTCACTTTGTCCGGAGGAAGCGGAGGAGGCGACGCTTCTTCTTTTTTCAAGCCGTCCTCGGATCTGCAGACGAACTTTTTACATCTGATGGAAAGAAACGCTGAAGTCGGTTCAAATAAAACAAATAAACAGGACTGACAACCGATATCCGTGTGTGTCTGGCGAGATAGATGAGAGGGGAGGTGTTTGCGCCCGTGTTCGAGGCTACCCACGGGGGGTTCCCTGAAGGACCCCCACCCCGTGACTCCCCACACTCGGCTGCTCTGATTGTCCTCTGGCCATTCATTTCTTGGAGGGGAGGAGTCACCGGAGCCCGAGAAGGGTCATAACAAAATGTGCGTCCCCGACTAAAGCAACATTATTTCCGCCCCCGGGCCGGTGCCGTCCTGAATGTCTCAGCGAGGAACATTTAAATGGACTGTGAAACGAGTCTGAGCTGACTGTTGTCGTGACCGACGGCCGCTCTCGCCCGCTCTCCGCCCGTCGCTCCCCGCGGCCCCAACCGAGGCAGAGGATGGATGGAAACTTTCCGCCGGCCGCTGCCTCGTCGGTCGTCCTGCTGACCGTCGTCCTCTCATCCTCGGCCGCTTTCCTGGAGCCCTACGACCTGCTGTATGACAACGCGGTGCGGGCGTTTTACAGCACCGACTATAAAAACGTGGTGCGCTACATGGAGGCAGCGCTCAGCAGCTACGGAGAAGTCCGGCGCACCAAGGTCCGGTGCCGGCTGAAGTGCCAGGACCAGCATCCGTTTGGCGAGGGCTTCTCTGACCTGCGCTTCTTCGACGCGGTCCTCCGGAGAGCGGCGTGTATGGACAGATGCATCGAGGACAAACTTGGCACGCAGTCGGTGCATAAAGTCAGCGAGGATGTGGTGCAGGACTTCCACAGGAGGATCCCCTACAACTACCTTCAGCTGGCTTATCAGAAGGTAAGGGGGTCTGAATGAGCGCTATTGTTGTCCCCCTCGGCGGGTGGGGGTTTACCTTGCTCACCCGCTCCGCGTTACCTGCTGGATTCCTCCTCCTTCTCCTCCTCCTCCTCCTCCTCCTCATCTGCTGCTGCTGAGCAACGTGATGCAGAGATGCGAAGTGACGAGAGCAGAGAGGTCAGGGCTCAGATCTATAGGCGCATCACCACACACGCAGAAAACTGCTGTTTCCTCTCGGGATTCAACGGCGTTTCCACTCGAGAGGTAGACTTCTGTACTAGAAAATAAAAGCAGGGCACATACGCAGGCAACAGCACCTCACTCTTTGCAGAATAACCACATACATGGGACATAGGTGTATGTATTTTGTCAATAAACCTGTTGCATAGACACCTGAAAACTGAGAGAATGACGTATCAGTCAGCAGTTGGCTGGACAAGAAGAGCTCAACCAGAGTTGGTCTCTTTAGGTCCCGGTATTTATATTTAAGTTTACCTAAATTTCTGGTGTATTTTACAATATTTGCTTTATGTAGTAACAGTACAGGCAGGTACACTGATTGCACTCTATGCAGAAACCTCAAGTTGTCAAGCTGAAGATGTATATCTTAGTGGTTTTAAGGTTAATAAAGTGGAAAATGGAGTCGTCAGCCCTGACAGAAGTAATATGCAGCAGTCGGATGTAACATGCGCTTCGTGTGCAATTGCCCATACACAACACTGCTTTAAAGATTATATAATGTTGACATTAGACTTATTAATGGGTAGATCAAGGCTCAGTTGCCCGGCCTGAGCAGGTCCACTCTACAGATGTCTGTGCACATGTTTCAGTCCTTTGATTCACAACCCCTTGTTTTTTTTATAGCTCCTCTCTGTGCGGTGTTGCGTTTGAACAAGTGTTTGCGGATTTTTCAGTCTTTGGGCAGCTCCATCTTTTTCTTTCTCTTTTCTGCTTCATGCGACATCCACAGAGGCCAAACGTAGGGGAAACACCTGCCAGAGGAGTCTGTATAACTCAAAACCTACAAAAAAAGGAAAAAGAGCAGTCTGGTAGCTGATTCAGTGTGTTTTGCTATCCATAAACTGCCATGATTTCTCAATATCTATACATTAGAAATAATGGTTATTTTCTCTACATTAGCTCAACATTCATACAAAAACCGTGTTCCCCACAAGGTCCATCTTTTGACTGGGACGATGTTGAGGAAAAGGCGTGGGAACGATCCAAGAGACAGATAAAACAGGACGGCTGGGAACAAAGTGTAATTGCTTATTCAGACTCAGCATAAGTCTCCCAGGAGCAAGAAATTTTAATGCCTCTCTCGTATTCTGAGAATATTTTCCATTAGATTTGTATTTGTAATGTCACTAAAGTATGAACACCACCCGTTAGATGGACGTTTTTATCAGAAGCTGCTTATTTAGAAAGAGCTGGAAACCTTCTTGTTATGCACTGATCACGCATCTGTTCAACAGTATCTGCAGGGGTTTGTATGCATGTTTCTGTGTGTAAGGAAAAGAATCTCCCAATCTCTTTGTATCCAGATTATTATTTGGGACTGACAGGAGATTAAAAGAGTGGAACTTGAGTTTCTGAAACACTTCCTTCGACGTGCAGGCGTACAGTAAGATGTGTGACTGCAGCAATGACACACTGATTCCTGCAGGGAATTCGGTCTTTCTGCATCCGACCCTCAACAGCACAGTCATGGTCATCTTCAGGGCACTTCAGGGGTCGGATATTTTCAGTTTCGGTGGCTTGAAGTGGTACCTGTCACACAGCAGGGACTACATGTCCGAAATTATAAAGAATTAACTCGGGCTGTGGTTGAATTTTATTCATCTTTTCACCTTCATGTGAGTGAGAGAGTGACATTTTAACCTAGTTGGAGCTCGGCTGGAAAGCTGGCACCATCTCCTCACATGAACCTGAGACCCAGTCGAATTCCACGGCTGCTGACTGCAGACCAGCTCCAAATGCCCGGGTGATGACACACAGCTTCCACTGCTCAGAAGTGTTGGAAAGTAATTGGCCCTGGTCCTGTCTGCGGGCAAATGATTTCTCAATTTTTTTCTGAATCAGCAGAGAAAGACTAAGAGCTGATGTTAGCCTCTCATAAAGGCACACACTCCTGTCTAGACATGAGCGTGGACATGGCTTTATACAAAGAGTCTCACCCAGCTGCAAAAGTATTACTCAACTTCTATGCAAAGAATTATGATTTCCTTAACATCTGTTTGGAGAAAAAGTGGCATATAATGGTTTCCTCTAACAACAAAGCAGAAGCCGAAGCCCTCATGAATGTCGGAGCAGATCTTTATTTCAGCCTCTCGTGTGGCTCTGGGTTTCCTGGCATCTTTTATGAACCAAGCACATGGCAGCACATCAAGGATGAGAGCTCTCATGTCGCTCTTCCTACAGGTAAGGGTGAGGCCGAGCCGGAACATTCCTGTGGGCCTGGCTGATGTGAGCACATCAGACCAGTCAGTGTGTACGCATGCATATTAGTATCTTGATCTTCTGCGTGTGTGTATACTGTATGTGTGCAGGGACCCTCACATGTGTGTTGATATGGGAGTGCTCGGTGGTGTTTGTGAAAATAAATAACATTCCTGCAGTATTTGACATTCCAACGTCACGCACCCTGCCGCTGACAGCCTCTGGCATAAAGCTGCCATTGGATCTGTTAGAAGAGGCTCCACAGTCACCCACTGTTCTCCTCACCGAGGCTGCTGCATATGTCCCTAGTTCGCCCATCATTTAGCCTGGCAAATATTTTATTTTCCTGTTGTGGTCTGTTTGCTTTACTAAAAAAAGGGAGACACGCCACTTTTTGCAGGTATTAAAGGGAAACTGTGACAGCTGCCAGCAGGCTGGACTCTGATGGTCTCCACTAATCTCTGACGCTGTCCACAGCTCATGCTAAAGTTACACAACTGCAGAACAATCAAAAGCCCTGACCTGTGCTCAGGGGAGAGAAGAGATCGTGTTTCCAGCTGCTGTATCCTTAATCTCATAGGCATCTCAGTGCTGCCATTCAAAAAAAGTGATTGTGAAAGTAGGGCTCATTACTGTGAATTTTGTTTCGGTGGCGAGTGATTTTTTTCAACATTTATTTTTGATTATGAAAATTGAATGAAAAATAAAGATCATAAGATGAATATTTAGGTACAAAATTGGTATTAAATTACTGGTGAGTTGCAAACAATAACTTTCATATAAGATTTTACCATTTTTTTCTTTTCATTTTCTATTACTGCACACATTTTGTGTAGCAAGGGGACCTTTTGGGTGCAAAGAGACATTACATGCTCTTGAAAATCTTTTTAATCTTTTTATAAATCTTTACATCTTTTTATGAATCCGGGTATTTTCCCTTGACTTTCTGTTAAAAATTATGAGTTTTAGGTATAAGAAAGGCAATGCAGAGGCATAAGCTTAACCTTTTCAGTCACACTGACACACTACTAGTCAGTCATTACAAACTCATGCTGTGCAGGCAAACATTCTTTAAACTCACTGAACTTTATTTTAAATTCTAGTCGCGGTCCCAAAGTTTCTAAAGATGCCAAATATGTCAGACTGAATTTTGAGCATGTGTAAAAGAGGGAGTCTTGGATTTGAATATTTTATTCAGTGTAAACATCATATAGTCTCAGTGAAGGGCTGGAACCACATGGTATAGCATATACACAAATATGCTGTCAGAATAGAATAAGATTATTATAACAACGTTAAAGCACCTCAGTTTGGAACTAAATGAAACTGGATGTTAAGGGGTTAAACAGATTCACTTCAAAATACTGACAAAGCTATATAACATGTTTTATTTAAAACAATATACAATCTTATCTAGTTGAATCACAAGGTGAGGCTAGCAAGCAATGTGTCACTCATCCCTCTTTTTTCAAAATAAAATGATTTCCTTTGGTATTTGAAGTAGCCTGAACTGATAATTATCCATTATTAGTCCCTGTTTAGAAACTTTTCCTTTGCATTCAACCCATCAAAGTATTTAGCTGCCTGAATGCAGCGCCCAGATCGAGCTAGATACATGCTGTTGTCATCCAGCATGTGTATTTGTGCTCATCTCACATTATGTTACATCTCATATTACCAGACCGTAATGGGGTTGTCTGAAAGTTTGCTTTAAAAGACTGCCAGCAGAAATACCATTTTTGATAATTATCCAGTTCATCCAAGGTTTCAGAGCCTTGGGTTGGCTATTACCAATGATTAAGGGGCTTGACGATATTCCATAATGACGCTGTTGATATGCCCATCCTTTGTGCACAGTATAACTCCCGGTCCTGAGACCTAAAAGACTTTTTAAGTTATCCATTTAAATGTAGCATCGGTGTTGAGGAACAAAGATTTACAGGCTCCATGCAGAAAATGTGGAAATTTTGCAGCAACTGCAAGATGTAAGCCGACGGTGATTTGAAACACACAAGTCCTTTTTTTTTTTTTGATGCGCTGACATAATAGAGAGAACAGCAGCTTTCTCATGAGTTGATTTGTCTTGTGAATCAGGATACGTGATTCAATAACTATCCCGTCATCATTTTGTTTTGAGAACTTCACAGAGTTTCTCAGCGTGATGTTAAAAGGTGACGGGAGCCTTCTCCGGATTCTTCTTTTTAAAGTCAGACTCATAAATCACACTTCTCTGCAAATATGATGTTTTGATTACAACGCGAAACTAGTAAGTGTATTCTGGCCCTTTCCACCTCTTCTATTGGAACAGCTAGGTTTATAGCATATAGCACTCCCATGGTATATGAATAACTACAGTGATCAATGTATGTTCAACTTCATCATTTTCAATCATTCATCCATAAAAGTCCTCTTTCCTCTGACGCAACCACTGCAGGGTTTACAGGAAAGTAGGTGTTTTGTCCAAGGCAGTACATCCAAAAGCTGACTTAAGTGTTTTTCTCAGAAAGTCAACACACTCAACAGGCGGAGAAAAAGCAAATGCAAAGACATTTCTTCTAGGTTTCCTTGCATGGTATGTAACCTCACTGAAATAAATGTTCCTCGTGTTTAAAGACGACAAATGTTCCATCTGCTGATTAAATGCAAAAAGACAACATGATAGATAGAGGGCAGCTTGTGGCTCACATACAGCCCTACTTGCCTTACACGGCCAAGTGGTTAGTTGAAATCTGCTGCCGTGTTTGTGATTAGAGATGGGTGTGTGTCTTTTTATGTGAAGGGCTGGTAGGGATTGCTGTGATTTATTTATTTATTATAATGTTTTTTAATCTCCCCTTTTTCAACTTATTGAGAAAAGATTGACAGAATTAGCCAAACATAACAGCAGAGGCTGCGGTGTTGTGGGGAAACGTCTGCTGTCGGTTATGGGCTCCTACATCAGAATGAACCCCAGCAAGGAATGTTGGACGGAGTGAACATTTGAGTGGAAAATGAACAGATTTTTGCACTGAGAGAGAGATCATAGCAGTGGCCATTTGTGTGCTAGATGGGAATCACAGATAATATTATAGTCGTCTGCAGATGATAGTAAGGGGATTGAAGGGTTCAGCCACAGAGAGAATGAGCTCTGTCTTTGGATTGGTTAAAGCGAGTGGAAACGTTGCCATTTGCTCAGAGGCAGGTGGATTGTTTGCTACCAAGTCAGTTTTATGTCTTTGATGTATCTGCAGGGGCGTTTTGCTTTTATCCTATTTGCAAAGACTAGAAGGGGGGACGAGACGTATTGCAGGAGTGGATAACAGCAGGAATTAGCTCCCCACCCCTCTATTCACTCAGGTTGGTAACACAACTGTGACTCACTGGAAAGGTTCAGTTATAGTTTGTGATATAAAAAGTTGCTCAGCATCAGAGACATAAAGCAATCATGTACTGAAAGCATGCTTTAGCATGTTCAAATAAAACTAAATGTTGTAAGTATAAACTTTAGAGGAGTAGTTTGACATTTGGAACCTGGAGTCTCCACTGGTTGTATGGCAAGCTCATTGTGATTACAAGAAGTCCCTGCACCCAGCCAAGACATAGCCCCACACATAATCCCCTGTAAAAACACAAAATGTTGTGTTTACATTTAGATGTTTTTATGGATTCAAAACAATTTAGATTTATTGTGTTAATTAGTGAGCTTTAGAGGTGCTAATCTTTGTGATAAGGCTTCTCCAACAGTCAAAAGACAGGTTAGATTTGTTGGGGACTTGCCTGTAATTGTGAATGCGAGTGTGACTGGTTGTTTGTCTCTATAAGTCAGCCCAGTGATAGACTCTATCAGGTTGTACCCTACCTCCCTACTCATTTCAACTGGGATCGGCTCGAGTGAGAACGGCAAAGGATAAGCATTATAGCTAATGGATGGGTGGATAATGATAATAGCTGATGATATTTTGTTGTTTAGTAACCAAATCCAAATTTCTTTCAAATGTCTCATTCCAATGACATCTTGATTTAGAATGCTAATATGATAGTCACGAGGTATGGTGACATAAAACCCAACATCTGCTAAACTTCAGTTAAAGGTCAAGATTTTCATTTTCAACAAAAAATTTATGACGTTAGAATCGCTAGAGTCCAACATCTTTGTGACATAACACTTACATCCAGTGCCAGCTGGGGGTAGCAATCTTCTCATCTAACTCTCCTAGAGAGTAAATAATAATTTTTTCTCTAAGTGATGAACTACTCGCTTAAAGTACTATTTGGATGGTTATGAATATACAACAAAGAGAATATAATAGCTTTCAGGCGAGTAAAATATCCTGCCTTGATGCTGGGGCTGCTGGTGAGAAGCTGTTTAATACTAATCATTGGTAACAGATTAAAAGCATCTAGCCATAAAAAGCAAATGACCATTACAGAAAAAAATGTGTTTATTTTACTTCCTCTACCTAAAATAGAAGTTGGGAAAAAGAACTAAAAGAGGCTTCACTTTTCTAAATGAGATTCTGGTACATCCAAATCTTCACTCATTAAGAAAATTTACTACCTTGAAATATAAATCACACTGATGAAGGAAAATGGAGACTTAGAGGTATTGCACCACTTGGATTAATAGACCTAAATATTTCTCCATCCCTTTCTCCTTTCCACACACCTGCAGTGCCATTCGGCTGCACTCCTGGCTCCACTAACCAAGCCTGCACTACTGTTCTTTACCCAGACGGCCAGACATTGTGGCACTTGGCTGTGCCAAAGGTCTTCTGCATGACTGGATTTGAGCGGATAACGCACCACAGGAATGTGGGGGCATGCTGTGGCATGACACACCAATATTGTTCTCGCCCTGATTAACAATTAAACTGCTACAGGGGAGGAGGAGGAGGTGGAGGCAGAAGGCTGGTTAAGGATCACTCCTGAAAACCCTGCAGTGGTTGAGACAGCAGCAGGTTGCGGACTTGGCTCGTAGGTGACTTTGTCAAGTACTGATATCTGTGAAAGTGTCGTTGAATCCAAACAGAACAGCAGACCAGCCAGAATCAGGAGCTGAGGGCAATTGCAACTATTTTGATTCAAGCTCCAAACCTTCACTTTTGATTAAGTGAGATATTAATCACAGGGACCACATAGTGGCCAGTGTTTGCTCAGTCTATGGAATATCATAATATCACAAAAGGAGAGGATTTGGACCAAGATACACTTTTGAGATCATACCAGCATCATTAAACTGTATATGTATATATTCATTTATGTTGATACTTTTTTTCTTGAAGGGTTGAAGTTGTTGATTCTACAGTTTCATTGTGTGTGTGTGTATGACTGTGTTGCATTTGTGCTTGTAAACCCTGGTTATGTGTGTATTATTCTTTGTGTTTGGTGATTATCAGTCTGGCCCAAGTCTCCTCAGTCGAGATGGAAAAAGAAGAGTTTGCCAGGCATCTGTTCAGCTTCACTAGTGACTTGAACTATGTGTTGGCTGCTGCTGGGGTGCAAACAGAGAAACCCCCTCTATCTTATCATGTTGTCTTTTTGCATTTAATCAGCAGATGGAACATTTGTCGTCTTTAAAAATGAGGAACATTTATTTCAGTGAGGTTACATACCATGCAAGGAAACCTAGAAGAAATGTCTTTGCATTTGCTTTTTCTCCGCCTGTTGAGTGTGTTGACTTTCTGAGAAAAACACTTAAGTCAGCTTTTGGATGTACTGCCTTGGACAAAACATCTACTTTCCTGTAAACCCTGCAGTAGTTGCGTCAGAGGAAAGAGGACTTTTATGGATGAATGATTGAAAATGATGAAGTTGAACATACATTGATCACTGTAGTTATTCATATACCATGGGAGTGCTATATGCTATAAACCTAGCTGTTCCAATAGAAGAGGTGGAAAGGGCCAGAATACACTTACTAGTTTCGTGTTTTTATAGTATTTTATAGTATAGGATTCAAACTAAGTAGCCCAGTGTCCTTAGACTAAACACATATTTGGCTTTGACAGGACTGTTGGCAGAGATTTAAGCAAACCTTTTAGTCCACACAAAGAGTAAAATGTTCCTAAGGTTTTCTGAGGTATCCTCTATCCATCTCACAGCTTGTTCTGCACAACTGTGAGCTATAAATTGCGTTAACGTCTCAAGTTGCTTCTGTCCTCAGAAGATCATTTCTAGGAACTGGAGAGTTGTGGGCTTAGGGGTGGAAACCACAATGAGGGTAGAGGGTACAGGAAGTCAAATCTGTTGTGGCAAACGCTGGAAAATGAAGCCGTTTTCTTGGTAGTTTTCTTTTCAAGTTTGCATGAATCGTACCCTCTTTCCTTTCATCAGTTTTGACGTAGATCCCAACAACACAGTGTTGACATAGTTGAATAAAGAATTTAATGTGCTGACCAGTTTTGTTTTGAAATGAAGGCTCCTCTGGTAATTTAAGTGAAATTTCATTTGCGTCCTCTGTTGCAGGATGTTTGTTTGTGGTATTTTTTGTTGTGGTCTCAGTAGATGATCGGAGCAGAAATGCAGCAAGGTCACACATCTCTCAAGCCTGTAGCATCAGTTTTAATGTTAATTTTCTTCAATGCTTGTTTTTCACTTTTTTTTTGTGTTTTTCAGCAAAAGACATTCAGTCTTTTTACACACACAAACAGAATTTATTTCTTAGCTACATGTAGCTGTACCTGATGACTGCAAGGCCTCCCAAATGTTGTGATCCTTGTCACCTGAAAGGGTCAGTCGAGGTCATGCCCAGTCATGAGGCACCGACTATAATTACGAGCTTAAAACATACGGCTAAATGAATGAAATTCAAAATTGAATACAGTACAGCTGACATGATTAGTCAATCACCAAAAAAATCATCTGTAACAATTTTGATTCGTTTAAATTTTTTCAAGAAGAATGCAAAAAATGTCCTGATTCCTGCTTCGCAAAATGGTGGCTGACGGTTTTCAGTTAAGCATGTTTGGCTTTTGGGCTGTTGATTGGACAAAACAACTTGTTTGTTTATAGTCATCAGCCTGGGCCCTGGGAAACTGTGATTGGCATTTTATGATATTTTCTGACATTTTATGGACCAGACAATTAGCCGAATAAACATAAATAAAATACTGTACAGATAGATTAATAACACAAATAATCATTGTTTACAGCCCTAGAGTACAGTTATCATGTCTTGTGTCTTTTAATGTATATGGGTATATATGATGAAAATGAGCTTTTCAGCTCAATCCAAAACATTTATGATATTGATGTCAATAAATATGTGTTGTAGCTGATAAATACATGAATAGAGTAAACTGAGGTAAAGTGAGTCACTTTAGACAGAACACGATTTTCAGTCATATTTTGTAGGTATATACTATGGATCCTTTTTCAAATCCTCCAGTATGTGTGAGAACTTAGAATCATTCACATTTTTAGGGTTTGTTTGCCTCTCTGACCACACAGCTGCTTCCTGTAAAATCCGATTAGAAGTGCTGCGATGGTGACATGGGTATGTGGTTGTGTTTTAGTGTTGAAGAGGATGAAATAAATGTGATATTTAAAAACATCAGATGTCAAAGTTCAACAAATACAGGCCCGAGATGCTCTTAAGCCAAGGCCAGTGTTTATGTTTTTATAAACACTCCAGTACAGATGTCTTTATTTTACACCATGAAAAGACACCATTATAATTCTCTGAATCCACATTACATACACATTAACTAGTTATGTTTGACAGCTGGCATAGAGAAGATCGCTATTTCCAAATTGCTCACCTCCCTCGGACTGCCAAAGAATAATTCATTTTACCAGTATATATCGCCAGGTTTCCAAACTATAATCCCTGCTTGTACGCTGCCTATCTTTTTCACTATATCTCAGCATCTCTTCTCCATGACAGCTTTTCCCTGCAGGGAAACTGGTAGTATTACACCTATTTAGAGAACAGGAGAAAGTAGTATTCATGATCCCATGTTGACCCGACCCCTGGCTGACACTGACCTCGCAGCAGTCTCCACATCTGTTTCAGATCTTTGTGAATTGCGGCTAATAACACAGCGTTGGGCAAAAGGAGCCCCAGACAGGCCAGCCTGCTTTATCAAAGTGGTGTGACAGCAAAGGAAGAAAATGAGTTTTGGGGCTGGAATGTGTGCTAAGGCACTTATTTCATTGGTAGCACTTATGATATCTATGGCCAATTATAGGTCATTCTTAGTGGCTCAGTTGATCAGGCAATGAGGTCGGTCATTGGTCTTAATTTTGGAAGTAAGCTCTCTGTCAGTTGTATATTACTTGTCTAAACACAATATTCTATATTTGACAGCTTTATTTATTCAAACTGCCTCATGATAGTTGTTCACACAGTTATCCATACTGCTTTAACCGAATTACACAATTAGTTATTTAGATAAGAATAATTAATCTCTATTTAAAATAAATTCCCAAGAAAGCTTAAAGTTTTGGACTCCCAACATGTACACAGGTCACATCTAATAGCTTCCAGAAAGGGTAGTGAAACAAGTTAAAACAGAAAGTGTGCACGTGTTGATCTTGCCTCATAAGCATCCTGAGCCAAATATCCTTAACGAGCCTTTGCAGAAAGATCACGTTTTTCCCTGAGCAGCAGGAGTATATCATCTGCAAAAGTTAAAGTGAGGTCAGTTTTGCCTAAACTCCTGCTGGCTCCTGTCCCGTTTTTAAAGATCAGATCAACTGAGTAATAGGGTGAAAAGTGAGACATAAGGAGTTACTCTGAATGGAAAATCCTTGACAGCTCTTTGGCTTTGAAAATCAGAGTTCAAAACAAATAAATTATTTTGTCTAAAAGAATTAATGCCCATCTGCTAAAAGTGTGGGGCTGCAACAAATTATCAGTAAATCTAATTGTTATGGTAATGGACTCGTCAGCTCAAACTTGGGCACGGAAAACAAGTTGTGAGCACAGTTTCTAAGTTAATATGGTGAACATGTCAGCGCAAAGTGACCTAGTTACACATTCAGCAGTTACAGAGTCATTTCTTTTCATCATACGTCTCTTTAGGCAAGCCGGGAGATGGAAATGGAAAAATAACTTGCTGCGAAGTTTAATGCAATGCTAACAAATGCATTTGGCATTCAAAATCACATATAGAGGTAAACTCACATTCAGTTCTTTTGAGTGCAGCAGCAGCAGCTGATGCACTTGGCCATTGTTAGTTTGTGCCCTTCATTCTGCCCAGAGTTGTAAAATTTATACACAGCACGGTGTCCAGAATGCCATGTGTGTTTTTAAGGGTTTGTGATGGGACGATGCCAAATGAATGATGTGATGACTACACAGAAAAACAAACCTGTGGCAACAGTAGTAAATGCTGACCAAAATTGCAGGATCATGGTTTTATGGCCCCTGAATAGTAAAAATTATTTGATTTATAGGTCATCTTTGAAGAACATTTGCCAGAGTTAAATGTTTTATGATCAGAAAGTTTTCAGCATCCAAAAGTAGATTTATGATTATCAAAGACATGTTGCACTTCTCTCACATCCTATTTGTTGACGAGCTAAAACTATAAGTTTATTCTCTGTCTACTACACCTCAACACATTCAGGTTTATCTTTAAACATTTTCCTCATTTTCCTCATTAGTCCTAAACTGCGGTATGTCAGTTCTGGTTACATCCCTGAAAACTGCTATCAGCTAATGCCACATGTCCTACTTTGGTTTATTTTACAACAGCATTTTGCATTTGGCCTTTTGCTTGAGGCCACTGTTTATTCGCAGCTCTGTTTGCCAGTTCAGTATTGAGTCATTTAAAAGTGCAGATTTGAAAGTTCAGTTTATGTGAAGCATTCGGGGGAATGTGACGTCACCCAGTGGGAGAATGTAAACCTTTTGGCTTCAGTTGTGATTCTGAGAGAAAAAAAGAAATGCCACTTCAAGACGATGTATTACCCTCCGAGCACATGCACCCAATAAAAGGGAAGGCATCAGTCTTCCTGATTGTCTACATGCAGGAGTGATCATATGACTTGTGGAGACAGAGGAATATATGAAAATAAAGGCTTCCTCATGCTGTAATCATAAACATTATGATAGCCAAGGCCGGAGACACGCCCTGAGAAAAGAGAGCAAGTTCACAGACTCCTTGGTATCAATGTTGAGGCTATACAGTGTCACCCTGAACATGTCTGCTTTGTATAATGGGATGGCATGTTTACAATCATTTATTGATTTATCCTTGAAGCTGTTTTGTTGTACAATCTCTGGTTCCTTTTTGCTGTAGCCCTGAGTTTTGTTGTTGTAGTCATGGAGAATAATAGTGTTTGCTGCAGAGGCACTGAGACAGGAAGTAATGGGGGATATACTAGTGTAGATTGTACAAAATATAAAGCATAGGGAAACAAATTCAATTCTTATTTTAAAATTGATGTTTAGTGAACAGTTTTTTGTTGCTTATAGCCTGAATATTAGTCACACATTAGTGCTCACTACAAATTCTGAAAACTTCCATGGCAAACATGTTTCCATTTCTCTATCTCAGTTATTTGTGTCGTTGTGTGATAAGTCCCATGTCCAGCAAAAAGTAGAAAAAGTGAAGGACATGTATATTGATGATGAGAAAGTCTTCATCCACCTTTATAATGACTGGGGGTGTAGAACATCAAGGTGGTCAAACATGTCTGATATTTAGCTGATGTTCAGGAGAAGAAGCAATTTTGATTTTAATATAGATGCCATTTAAAAAAAAAAAGAGTGGGGAAAAATGAACTGTTCTTTTTCTGCTGTTTTAGCTCAAGTTTTTAGGGAATTTAATAGAAACAGGATTATCCTCTGGTATTGTTATCTGGTATGGAATTATGGCCAGTGAAATAGGCTTTACAGGCTTCTTAATTTAGCAGGAAAAATACTTGGGGAACTTCAGGCCCAGCTCAGAGGTATTTACAGAATGGTTGTCCTCTGAGAGGTCATGGACATCATGCACTGTTCTGAACGGAGCACTTGCCAAGTTTTTCTGGGAAGACATAAGGACTACGGGTTTCTTTTTTTTTTTAATCAGTATCCATAGATAGTGCTCAAGATGGAGTAATAGCTGCCTCCCTTTGGATTGTTGTCCATGAATATGTATTTGCATGGTAAACTTCCTCAGTTGATTGATTGATTCAACTTCCACTTGAGTTTTAGAATCAAATCTTACCAAATAAGTCTGATGCTTATTATTTTATTCGTTTTTATTATTTTTTTTAATGTGAGGTAATGTTTATATGTAGATGTGGGGCTGGTAACGCCTTGTTTATAGTTGCTAAGTTGCAGTGATAGCTGGGAAATAACAATATATACAAAAGTTAACGAACAAAACCCAAGTGGATGCTAAATTAAAATGACTCAATGATAAAAGTATTTGTTTGACAGTTCAGATTAGTGTTATTGTGAATAATTATTATACAGCAACATCCTGCAGGCAACATCCACCACTGGATTTTCCACTGAAAAGAGTCCGCTGCTGTGTAATAGTGCTTTTAAGTGTTGTAGCAGATAAAGGGGGGGGGGGGGGTAGAGGCCAGGCTGCTAAGTGGGTTTATAATCTCTAATAACAGTCTCTTGCATAAGCTTTCTGGCTGTGTCATCTCATCAGAACATCTGTAAAACAACCATCTCACTTACTCGATGTTACACATCATGCTGTTTCTTGACATGTGGACAACTCCCCAGATTTTCCTGATCTAACTAGTCTGTTAGAAAGATAAATACTGTCTTAAATTAGAATATATAATTAAACTAAATAATGATTAAATAAATAGCATATTTGTCTTTTCAGAGCAGATCCTGAGTTGCAACACATTTGGCTTTAGAAAGCCTCCTCAGAGAACTGTACATTTTCTGTGGAGCCCTAAAACTGCTGAGCTATTAGAAATCCACAGGACCTTTCCTTTCATTTCACTTTACTGGCAAAACCCAAGCTCCTGTAAAGTAAGGCCTAAATAAGGCCTGTGCGTGGTAGTTAACATGGCTTTGGTTAATTATAGGTTTTTTAAGCCCTAAGAATATCTCACATGTTTATGGCGTATGTTTGCGAGAGTGTAATGTTTTGAGACATTTGGCACATCTGAAATAAATCACAAGTTATGTAACATAATTAATCGAATACCTTACTTTAACTACAGCTCGCACAAAGCGGGCCACATCTCCATTAATATGCAGGATGGTAGGTGAACAACATCTGGGAACCTGTGCACCCTCCTTCTGTTACTGCTTCCTCCCAGACAAGGCTACTAATTAATGAAACCCAGTGCAGTAGCTCACCTTGTGGGTTGGTCTCTAGGCAGCAACAGGGATACAAACAGAACCAATGAGAAGGTTGCTGCTCTGTGGTGTGGTGGCTTATAGCATCTCTTCATCAGAGAGGAATTTTTACGTGGTTTGGGCAGAAAACTGAATGTTGGAGACTGTGTCATTCTGAGGAAATGAACGGTTAATTCCCCCAGAGATTCTGTAATGTGGACTCAGATCAGGACGAGAGAGAGGAGTATAACTCTCTGTACAGTAGGACCATTGTAGCGCAGTGAAGAAATGACTTCATGACATCGAGTCCATGTTGGACAGTTAAACAACCATCCTTTGTTATATATAGTCTGAGTGGGGAAAATCTTGCGGTATTAGGATTCCATAGCGTAGTGTCTCTCAAATTAGGTTTTATTGGGTTCATGAGTGGCAGTATGCCACTTTACCTTGACAGCTTTTTAATATACAGTACATCAGGCCACTGCTGACAGACTCCAGGTCATTTTTATTGAGGGACCCTTTCAAATTGCCTCACACGTACTTTGGTTGACGTTTTCACTGAGGATGCTGTCTGTATGAAGCAGGCGCCTCTTCCTCTCGGTGTCCTCACTCTTTAGCTCTCGTGTGGACCTGCACTCACAGCTGCTCCATCATGGCCAACAATAACACCGATCTCTCTGGCCCCTTGCTTGCTTGTTGAATGTTGTGTGGTTTTCAGTAATATGTAAACATATCATACTGTACATGTACAGTGACGCCTCCCTGTGTCATGTTTTCCATGCTTCTGCCATAGAGCCCGGCCGCGGTTTTATGGCCAAGGGGGTGAGGTTTTAGTACACAGTCAGCCTGTGGGAGGCTTCAGGTCAGGATGCATGTGTGGTGTGTGAGGCATAGCCTAGAGGCTCAGTCATGGGATGCAGAGGCGCTGACTTGGCTCCAGACATCGTATCACTACTGGGGCGGAATGAGCTCATCTGAATTAGTGGTGCTACAATAGAATTTAAATGTGGAATGACAAATACCCATCGTGCAATCATAGTTTTTACAACATGGGATCTGTCTCTGATCAGGGCTCTTCATAGTTGAGCCATTCGCACATTCACATTCGCACCAAACTCGGAATAAGTTATTCCTTTAGTTCAGTATGTGTGAGCAGGTATGAACACAGAATTAATGGGGCATCAAACTGTATTAGGGTGTGTGAGCCTGGTCAGTACTAGATATTAGAATATGTACTTAAGGGTTTAAAAATCAGATGATAAGATACAGTATCAGCCGATAGTAATGTATTTACATCAATACATAACATGGACAAACATTTTGATAAGTATGCCTTGTTTATTTATTTATTATAAGGACTGTGATCATGTGATCCAGATACATACTGAGTTGGGCATCTCAAGACTGACCAATAAACTCTTATAGCAACACTGTTTCTAAATTACTTTAAAACATCTCTGGCATTTCCGCACCGCAAATTCTGTCACTTATCAGCTGACATATACAATTCAATGAAATACAGTATCTTATAAGTAAATATTGGCCAGTATATAATGGTCTAGCTCTAAAAGAGATTTTTGTTGACGTTGCTGACACAGTCTTGACTGATGTTCTGATTCAGCAGGGGCACTGGATGCTCGTCACAGTGCCAGGTGCCTGAAGATAAGTCATTAGCTTTGGAATGGACAAGGGCTTCAGATCTGTTACAGATCTGTCACTGTCTCCCTGGTTAAAATGGTCCACCAGTGGATCACCGGGGTTGTGGTGAAGTGTTCAGAAAGGAACCCCTGTGCTGTGTGTTTTCAGTGATGGCGGGTGGCCGTGTCTCTAATCACCTTCAACTTTGCTTCAACTGCTTGTCCATGCCCCGAGACACATACACACACACACACATACACACATACAGTGGATTTATGAATTCTGAGCCAGTCCTCTGGATAAGCGCTCTGTGCATCCCTCAAAGAAAATTACAGAATTGCAGTTAAGTGGGAATTGTTATTTGTGACTAGCATGTAGGTTACGTAGGGGAACATAACAAGTCACTTTCCTTCACCTGCTTGAGATTAAAGGGCAAGGTAAATATTTGAGGTTCTGTGGGAATGTCTCAGATCTGCTTTTCTTTTCTCAGCCCCTCCTCCACTGTCATGGCTTAGAGTATAAATTTACACTCAAAACAATTACTCATCCTTAGTTATCTTGCAGGCCTAGGGAGGACTACGGCAGGTATCATTAACTGCCTTACTAGTGTCTTATTCAAAATCTTGTGGCATGCCAATGTGAGAACATACCTATGTGTATTACACATTGAAAGTTTAGATACGTGCCTGTCACTCCCTGCTTTGTAATTTAGGCAGTGTATATTGGATATTATAATTATGTATGTATATTCTTATGTTTTTATTTGTTTCTAACAACATCCTCCATACCTCCCGAGGCTTTCACCGTCAAGTGATTCCATTTTTCCAATGACGTGATGATGAAGAATGTAAAGTTCAGGTTTTATGAGGTTTTATGCGATTATCTCAAGCTCGTGGTCTTCCCCTCAGTACCACACATAATGATGACAGTGTTTCCTAGTATTGCAGCCCGCAATAAAATTGAAACAAAAGAGCTGTCATTTGAATATTGCATCTGTGGATTGTGCTCGGCAGCTAATGAAGTTAATGGAAACAGCAGCTGTGGCTAGAGGCCACATGGGTGGATATTATGTCACATTCTCCTCCTGGATGAATGGAGGCATGGAGATGAGAGGAGCAAAGATATGGCTGGTTTCTTTCTCAGGGGCTCAGTATGAGCCAGCTGTGAACAGAGTGGAAATGAGGTCAGTTGCATTTTTTGGAACGGCCTACACACACCCACACACTACAGATAAAAAAATGATGCACTTCTTCGACTCTTTTCATCATCTCCGCCTATTTAAATACATTTTTTTTACAGGACATTAATCGAGCCGAGAAGCCACCTGGTTCTTTCTTAATGGTGGCAGTGGTTTGAGCTCTCCGGAAAGTTTTGTTTTTTACATACACTTCGACGTATGTACAGCACTGTTTTTCCTCCAGATTGCTGGGAATTTCCTCTCCTCCCCTGGGGACATCCTGTTATCTGAGCTGTAACTAAGTGGAAAGACCCATTTCCAGTGACTTGACTTTTTCTTCTCTCCCCTGGATTGCTTCATTTGATTGATGCAGGCATTTTTCTTATCTACAACTCCAAATTTTAAATACCCTGGTTCCATTATTGAATAACTTAACCTGTAACCTAATAAAATACTACATTAAGGCTCAATTACCAGTTTGAAAAGGGAAAAGAAAGGGAGACTATAAATCAGTCCTCTAACTCTAGCAGCTGCGTTGAGGATGACTCAGCTCTGGACAAGAGGAAACCCTTTTTTTTTAAGTGGAAACTGATATAACAACCCTAAGCCTAAAATATCTTCTTGGGAAGGGAAAACGGAGTATTATAGCCAATCTCTATTATTAAGAAGATTGTTCAATTTCATCTGTTCAGACCAAATTCTTTTGGTTTTTAGCAATGACATAGGAGGAATTTTAGTACGGTCAACTGTTGTTTAGAGAAAACTGAATAATTTGGGAACAAACCATTGAACAAGCCTTTTTCCGAGACAAGATGACTAAAATGCATAGGATCAGCTCAACTTCACAGTATTTAAAGAAGAAATATCTTGATAAATGTTGGGTAGATTTAGATGAAAACATTCAAACATCCCTTTGTCTTTCTAAACGGTGTCATTAACGGGCTTAAAATTCAGTTTTTCTAGCGGACCTCTAAAAATCATTCTTGTGAATGAGTTCTTTTTCAGGCTCAGCTGTACTTGGAGAGCAATGTTAACAGAGCTAATTTTCTCTCTAGCGTGGTAGATACCAGCAAGCTCGTACTTTTAAACCTTGCGACAAGCTCTAAATTGGTAAATTAACAATGCAGCCACCTCCAAGATTCACTGCCTTTCCAGGGAAGACTGGAAAAGAAACCTCCATAATTTTTTAATTACATCCCTGTCGTTATGAACCTCTGACAATATTTGCCAACTATGAACATGTTTGTGCAGGCTTTGACAGTTTAAACTAAAGCCTTGTCCTGAGTGATCTCATGCTGTTAAAATCCGTCCCCTATGATTTCGCTTGTGTTTTTTTCTTAAAAACCAAGCAGCCCCAGCGAGCCAGTTTGAACTTAGCTGCGATGTAAATCTCTGTTTGCCCTCAGCTTTTACTTCTGGCCTGATTAATTAGACACAATGACCAAAGTTTGGTCACAGAAGGTTTCTCCAAGGAGTAATTAACATTACTACGTGCTGTGAAGTAGAGGGAGGGAGACTGATAGAAATATAGGCCAGTTGTGCCTTAGGGCCTCTTGTTAAACAGCCAGGTGTGGTGAACTCTGGCCTCTTTGGCCTGTACTTTGGTTAACATGTCAGTTTGTCGTTTTCTTCTCCTCCTTAGAAGGATTCCTATTAGTGCTTTTCTTCCAAAGTCACACTGAAAACCTGAGTGGAGATTTTGACGCACTGAAAAGATGCCGTTTGAGATAAAGTTGAAAAATTTCTGCTTTTAAATCACGATGGTATCCACTCACATCACTAGGGACTCAGGCAACCAATAGAGGCTGTTAGCTGTTTGCACTGTTTTCACCTTTTTTTATAGTTCAGTAACCTTCTAGTTTATGAGTATATGTGTGTTACTGGGCCTCCTGACTCACTTGTTGACTCTCGGCCAAATTTAGTATCAGTCATTTTCCCCTCTTCATTTCCTACTTATCTCGGTAGTAGGAGGAATTACGGGCGCAGCAGCTTCTCAGGTCTGGATCAGGATGTTGGGATCAGCATGCTTGTGTGAGTCTGGAATTTACAAATTAATCCGCATCAAGCCTCAAGAGACACATACCTATTCAGTCAGTTTGAGAATTTGCTGAGGTCAACACTTGGATTCTGGTGATTTAAAAAAACAAAAAACAAAAAACAAAACCCAAAACTTCTCTTTACATGTGGTCTGTTCTGTTCACGATGATTGTCACCTCAGCTTCACACCGACTGTGTGTCTGTCCAAGCTCGCATCCTAAGGAACTCAATAACTTCAATGGTCCTGGATGATGACATATTGAACAGTGCTTTCGCTCGCCTTGGAAGGGCAAACTTTTTAATATCTAAAGCAGATGTTTGTCCCTATTGTGTTTCCTTAAGGCCTCATTTTGTAATGGCTGTTTGGACTCTGGAGAGATTATGCAAGTAAACCTGAGATCGAAGTATTTTATCAAAGACACTATAGCAGAGTTTTCTTGTTAGGCTGAAATCCAAGATTAAAACTTCAGCAATGATGGAACATTTTTGGGGGAATTTTGTGGTTGTCATAGTCATAGGCCTGTACTATGAAGCAAGTTCAAAATACCCAGGATATGTTTTTGTTATTTGGCTTTACTGAGTCCAAATCAGTTAGTCTAAGTGAGTCTAAATTATTTAACTAGCTTAGTTAACTCTGGGTCTCCCTCTCCTACTATGAGACTTTTTGTGTTCATGTGTCAAATACAAGCAACATCGTCAAAGGGCTTAAAAGTACCTAATATGATAAGTTTCTTATTGATTAAATATTTTTGCTCTGTTGTCTGATGAACAAACAATCATGAATATGTGATGCAGATTAAGAAAAAAAAATTTTTTGTTCTGTTTCTGCTGCCAAAGCTGAGAGAGAAGAAGAGGGAAAAAAATCATGTCCGATGACGTCAACCTTACTGGCATGTTCATTTATATCCAAGGGAAATATTTAACAGTGTGTGGATAATTTTTCTAATAAAAAGACATCAGTGGGTTGAGTTTTTATATATAAGTATGGAATTATTGACACACTCAGGACTCCTGTTGAGAATTAAAGAATCCTCTGTTTGTTAGAAGCTCTGTTTCAAAACCAGAGCAGACGCATGCAAATCCTTAAACAGCAAAACCTTTAGAGTGATATATAAAAATATCTATTGCTCTTTGCTATGTGTCACTTAAATGTAAACTCTTTTTTCCATGTTGAGATCCTGTATGACTATTGTTTTCCAGTGATATAATTGGTCAGTAGTTGACAGGTTTTAGTCTGAATCACTGTTTTCAGCCTACATTTCATTGGCTTTGTTGTGGTGCATTCATGATGTTAGGTGTAGGTGTTTATAGACTGTCATGGAGAGTTAAATGCTTTGTGTTTTCCTTCCCACACAATCATATCAGCTGTGTTTTAAGATGTTATGCACACGATTTCATAATTCCATCGTCAGAATAGAGGTATTTGTAAAACAGAGTCAGATGTTAGTGGGGCTCTGTTGACCGCAGTCTACCAGTTACAACCAGGATTTTTCTGCAGAAGAAAAACAGGCTTTGTGTAATGGACTGATGTCTAATTCCAGACCTCCTGTGTGTGTGTTCTTCTATGCAAAACCACTTCCTCAAAGTAGAATAACAGCATAGAGTCCCGACCTTAAACTGAGAATTTTCAGCCTCTCACCTCTGTAGTTACAGGTGACATCCATCCAACAAATGTCTCAAAATACTCAAGAGTTCAATAGTTGCTGGGGCCAGATGACTCCTGGTTGACTGTTTGAAGTGGCCGTTTCCAGAGTCACAGCTCTGAAAATAAGTTTTCAAGTAGAGCAGAGTGTCTGAGACGCCCGTCTGAATGCTCAAGATTCTTGGAAGAAGAGATTTTCTAAGCTTAGCTGTTGTGATGTTTGGCAGAATAAAACTGGGACTCTCTGTCTCTGCTTTTTTACATTGCTGGGAAGGTTGAGAGGGGAGAGCATCCATCGACACTCATCGTTATTTATTCTCCCTGCCCAGTCAGACTGAAGAGTCTGTAGGCTCTCAACCCCCAGCGGGGAGATTGCAGCACACACGGGTCGACGTGCGGACTCACACGCTCATGCATGAGCACACAGACGCTCAAACAAACCTGTGCCCGGGGTGTGCACATGCAAGGCTGCACACACAGGAGGAGGTGTGCAGGTGGGACATATCAACAAGCAATAACTCAACACATGCATCCTCCTCCTGCTCACACAAACATCTTTTCCACTTTTCCCCAGCCCAAACTGATCTCATAGCGACTCTTGCTTAACCTCGAGAGGTAACCTCAGCAGATGTTTTTGTTTCTTGAGGTGCTGTTTGGAGGAAAGGGTCGTTGTTCTATCATACAGTAGAAAATGTGTTGATTTTATTGCCTGTGACCCAGCTTGACTGCAGCAGAAACCATTGCCAGGTGGGCTGATCTGCCATGCAGACTGAGGGGTGCCGATGGATATCACTGTCTCTAAGCGTTTCAGTGTGGCTTATGCTGAGGCATTAGCTGCTGTCAGTCATTCACCGTGATGGGCAGTGCTCAAAACGGAGGCTCGTGCTGTGAGGGGGCCGCAAACAGTTTTAAAACTGGCGTCCAATACCCTCTAAACGAATTGGTAAAAATTTTGTATCGACATTCGTGGTTCCCAGATGATGTATCCTAATGACTTCGGTGATCCCCCGACTTTTCATCCAGCGCCGCCATGAGTTTAGTGTCGTTGGGTTTTTTTTTTGTGAAATTTCTTGACGACTATTGGACAACAACCTTGAAATTTGGTACAGACATTCATGGTGACCCCTTAAATCAGCAGGTCAGAATTTCGATTTCTTTCCCATCAGCCTCAGCTGATGCTTCATTACTAAATATTTCTAGGTGTGTACACTATAAACCAAGATGGTGAACATCTAATCATGGGTATGTTAGCATACTGATGTTGGCATTAAGCTCAATGCGCTGCTGTGCCTCGGAACAACCTCACGGAGCCGCGGCTTTGGCTGCAGGCACCGTTCCTACACTTGTATAAAAGCATTGAATTTTAAACCACAAAATATGAAAAAACATTCTATGCAGCTCTTTTCAAACTGATTATAAAGTAAATATCAGATAAAGCATCGTGACTCGTGAGGGAAAAACATCAAAATTAGAAGACTTTACATTCACAGTTTGATTATATCTTGAGTCAGTCAGTCATATGCCTGATTTATGTAAAAGGCTCTATCTGAGCAGGATATGAGATCTTTTCTAGAGAGATGGAGGTGATTATTTTCATCTGCCACAGTGCTGTTGTTTGATAGGAGCCTCAGGGGCTGGTGTTATTCTGGGGTGGAACTAAAGTCTTTTAGAAACAGTCACTGAAATTTTTAGAAGTGTTTTGTACAGCCTCTTTGATTTATGGACCCTAAGAATAACTTAAATTGTACCAATTTTGTCATGATTTTTTTAAGCCTCAAATCAACATTATTTGTGAGTCTGGCTGATGAAAACCATAACATGTCGAGTCTACAGTGTAGAACATATATCAAGCGTTTGCTAATCTACTGTACATATACACACATAATCTGACGCACAGAGACAGATGAGGATACTGTAGGACTCTCAGTGTGTGGCCACGGTGGATTTGCTACAACAGGAAATGGAATGTAAATGATGTTATCAACAGACAAGCAAACAGTGTAAGATTGTAAACAGACTGCCCACATATGGGCCAGCTCTCTCCCCTGTCCCTTTTAAGGCCTGGGCTCGGTTTCTTCACCTTCTGAGAGCTGAGTTTCTCTAAAGAGGCCCAATCATAGAGACACAGACTTTAACTCTGTCTTTGATTTGGCATGGAATAAAAACCAAATGGACATGCTTGGACTGAAACTGGGGTAGCTTGGTTTCAATTAGCCTGGACCCACATGGCTGACGGGTCCCATACTTCCACCAGTAGTGGAATCTCAGGATTGGCCTTTTAACAAAGAACAATGAAGGGCAATAACGTGGAAGCAGCTTATCATAATGAGGAATGGAAATCCTCGCTGGAATTGTGTTTAAAGTCTCAAGGAAAAACCAGATGGAGCATATTATTGCCAGGTTTGAATTTATGATTATGAGAGATTAGCATGGCTCTAGTATTGTATGTTTTTGTTTCTGGGTAAGATTTTGATCATGGTGTCGTCTGATTCCATTTCACTTCAGCTTAGTAACTTTCATAGAAAGCATGCTGCCTGCGCTTGGCTGGTGATTCTGAGGCTGTGGCAGCAGAGACGAGCCAGCAGCAGCACAGACACATTACAAGCGGGGTCCAACTCCTCGCTGTTTCATTCATGTTGTACAAAACCACAGCTTTGATTACATGGTGCAGTCAAGCAGTTCGGCCATGCCCTATTATTAGCACTTTCCCTCCAATACACTGTCTCTTTTAAGGAGCCAGGCAGCACCAGCATAGCTCAGACCTTACCCCACACTGGTGAGGCTTCTCTTTTACATCCAGGTTTCCATATGGTAGAGTAAAACCCACTAAAGCTTCAATCGTAGAAGTGAATGAAAGAGCGCTTGAGTTTTCCACAGTGGAAAACCAGTCTGCTCTACAGGAGTGTGAGACTATGAGACCTTTACATTTATAAGTGTTGAAGGGTCTGAAATTCTGAAACGCTGACTGGTAGCTTCTAAAACAAAAACATATGAGTTAGTCATTGATTGTCACTCTTAAACTTCCTGCCTGCCTCCGTTCGTGCTGACTGCCAGTGGTTAAGTTCTAAGGAAACCAATGGCTGTCTGTCAAACAGACTCTTGACTCCGCTCAAACGCTGCCTGACAAAAGCCACCATGATCATCAGAGACTCCTCCCGTCCCGGCCACATACTGTTTGCCCTTCTGCCGTCTTTCAAGAGGTATCAAGTCATTTGGTGCAGAACTACCAGACTCAACAAAGTTTCCTCCCCACTGGCATCAGACTCCTGAACTCACTGTAAACGCCCCACCCACCCCAAGCCCACTCCTGCCTCACACATGGGCACATACCCACTGCTTCAAACATACAAAGTGGACTATGGTACTAATATGTGCCGATATTTATATAACGCTGTACATACTGTACACAATGTGAATACTGTATCTCTTATTTATTCTATAGCACATTTTTTTTACTGTCTCTGGAGACATTTTATACCTCTATATATTTATGTGTTAGTTTTATATATGTCTAAGCCTATTTTTTTAAGCCAGTGCAATGTAATTTCATTCTGCGATGTACTTGTCTGGTGTACAGTCTGAATGACAACAAACATAATCTGAATCTGAATCTGAATCTGATTTGCACACTATCAAGCTGCTCTGAGCAGGACGACAGCATCTAACCACCTGGTGGTTAACCAACCGAAATAAGAGGATTAACATTATAAAGAAGAGAGGAGAAAGAGTCAGCAAATAAATCTAAACTCTAAATCAGTTCTCTTCTACTTCTACTTCTTCTCCTTCTTCCACTTCTATTTCTTCTACTTCTTCTTCCTCATTTTCCTCTACTTCTACTTCTTCTCCTTCAACTTCTACTTCTTCTCCTACTTCCTCTTCTTCTTCTTCTGCTTGTTGTTGTTGTTGTTGTTGTTGTTGTGCTTATAGAATGCTGAACACACTGTGTTCACACACTAAACAGGGCTGACCAAGAACCTGACCAGTGTTAGGTACAAATTTTTTTCCACTCACTAGCCCGTGAAGTTGTTTACATACACTTCTCTTGCTTTACCAGAGCAATGACCTCTGAATTGACACATCATAGTTTGTCCTCATCCCACGGAGCGCTGAGTTGGCCATGTGTGTCTCATCCCAACTCCACAGTTCCTCCGTCACTGCTTGAGAATGTGAGGCATGCTGGTCCCTAAGACTTCTCACCACTAGGTCATCGGCCTGGCACCCACACGACCCCTGACCTCAGCCCTGTCCAGCCGCGCACAGCCAGTCACATCAAAGCAAAGAGGCAGATTGGGGGGGGGGGGTCACTGCGTGTGCAGCGGATTTAGTCACAGACGGGAAGAGGGAGAGCGGAGTGTGAGACTTGCTCGCTCACACACTCGCTCCCTTATTTCTTTTGCAATCTCGTTTACCCTGCCTGTAAAACTGGGAACAAATAAAATTTCCCTTGGGAGCAAACACTTCACCAACAAATCATTTGGATTCAACTGTGGTGGGAAACATCTGCTTATTGATTTGACACGCACATGCATGTACATTGTTTGGGCACACACACGTTTACACACACACTTGAGTCCCAAACACCTTCTCTGGTAATCAATATCATGTGATTGTGTGTGTGTGTGTGTGTGTGGGTGTGGGTGTGTGTGTGTTATTTGGCCAGTTGGGCCTGAATTCCAGTCAGCATGCTGCGTGTCAAGAATGCTAGATTTATGTAATGTGACAGCAGCAACAGGAAATCGTCGTGTTTATGAAGGGAGTACAAATCTCTTTAGAGGCCTGCAAAGAGATTTGACTACTGTGTTTGATTCTTAATTATCCCCAACAAGGAAACTGAAAACAAAGTTATATTGTTTTTGGGTTACACACTGATAGGATGTCATTAGGTGAGCATGTTGCTCTTTGTATGGTAGTGACCAGTTTCTGGGGATCACATTGTAGATAACTGGTTTTTAGCCATAACAGTTACACTCTGGTGGGAAACAGAAACGATTCCTCTGCAGAACTGATTTTTTTTTTTTTTTCATGTACATCAGGAAACCTCTGTGTGCATCATCATGCTTCAACTTCGGCCAATTAGAAAAGGAAAAAAAGAGAGACTGTGAGTAAATTGTCATTGAGTTAGTTCCAAAATTTAGAGCAAAGAATAAGTAGGGTTGCTATAATTACTTTTAATATACTATACCTTGTGTCAACCAATTAGCTGTTTGAAAGAAAATGAATTAGTTTGGTTTAAGTACATTTAAGTACATATTCTTTGATTCCAGCTTCTTACATTCGAGAATTTGTTGCTTTCCTTTCTTACATTATATTGAAATTATTATTTGGATTGATGATTATGTAAAACAAGTAGTTTTATGAAGTCACCTTGTGCTTTAGGATATTACAACATGCGTTTTACATACAATACAATGAATTGCCGAAATAATTAGCAGGTTAATAGATAATGAAAATGATCATTAGTTGCAGGTTTACCTCATGTGTTGATTGAGATGTCCCTTTGATTTAAGAGGCACCTACAAAGCATTTAATATTTCAGTGTTCTATTAGTATAAAATCCAATTTAAGTTCGATCATCCCCTACTACAATTAAATTTTCCATAACAAACATAGTTTCCTGTGGTCGACCTGATAACCTGAGCTGGAGATCTGTTTTTCTTCAGGTCATACTTATCCAGACTTAATTTGTGTTAAGTCTGGCTGAAGGTATCTGTAGTATCTGTAATCAACCATTGTGCCATTAATTGTCAAATTAAGCTCCTGGCTTTATCCCTTTCTCTTTTACCCCCATTTATCTTTTTGTGTCTACATGGAAACAGTGTCACTAATTACTTTCTCTGCATAAAATATTTCACCTTGTGCCCTTGTCTGTGTGTTAGTATATAAAAGAATTATGGCCACTTGCTCACACACCAGCCAACATGGCCTCTGCCCCTCAAAAAATAGAATCCCAAGGTTTGGGTTTTCTCAAGAAGGTGTCCACACACGCCGACTCATGTCGAGTGTGTGTAGAAAGCCAGATGAAATGCGGTGGTGTGTCGACCCCCTGACTCGGCGGCATTGCAGGTTTTTGAAACAACACCCCAGGGGAAGTGGTGACGGGCTGAGAGAATGTGTGAAATGACGTCTTGTCAGATTTTCTCCGGATGCTCCCACTGAATATTTACTTGCTTTCTGTATCGTCTCATCATGTACAAAGCGTAGTTTGACTGTTAAAATGCACAAATTTGAGCTATTGTTGCTGTCACAAGCATGGAGCCTGTGCTAAGATCTCCTACGTGTGTGGCTGGGTGTGCGAGTGTTGGATACCAAATCTAAATCATGTCTCAGTTTGGGCTCCAGCTATGTCTAGATTTTCTTCCATCCACAATAACAGTTCCAGCCTGTAAGTACAATTTACACCCAATGCTTTGTTGTTATTTTATTTCAAGTTTTTCATTCTTTAATAGCTCTACTGAATGAATCGCATGCAGATCATGATTCATTTATCATCACAGGGGAGATGAGTTTTCTATATTAACTTGGTTCTGATCTTAATTATTTTGTTGTTGTGTTGCATTTTTTTCTTTTCTCTGTTGAACGATACGATACAGAATGCCTCCCACTAGGGTTCCAGATTTATGAGAAGCCAGTGGAGGCCAGTCTTAAATAAGCTGGTAGATCTCTGTAATCTTAGCTGATGATAGATGCCACCCTTCTCAACAGGGAAAAACTGAAAATGATCTGCAGAGTGTGAGTGGTGCAGGAGCATCATAAAGATGGGATAAAAAAGTAAGCAACAGGTGTCCTTTTTATTTTGCTGTGTGAAAAGAAGGGATTGGTAAAACAAGAAAGAGGAAAAAAACCCTAAATCAAAAGAAACAGTAACTGTATCCCTCACTATTACAGCCAATAGTCATGCTGCTTATATTTTCTGGACTGTGTTTTGCCTCCCGATGAGTGTTTACATGACCAACCTGTGTCTGCATTTCTTTCATCCCTTTTCTTTTTTCAGCCTCACTCCTGACAAATTTGCAACTGAGCACCGAGTCCCCCTCCCGTTTCCTTACCCATAAAATCTGACTGTTCAACCCCGGAGGGAGTAAATCCTGGATCTGGTTGCATCCCCTGTGGTCTCTGTAGGGGAACTGAACTGTGTAACTCCAGGGGACGCAGTGAATGGGAAATAATGAAGGAATGATACTGTACTTAGTATTACTCAACACCATCCTACCTGTTGAGTTTGTGGAGGAAGATCAGGTTTATTTGATAGGCGAGTGGACCATTTGCAGAACCATTTTATCATTGAGAACAGTTAAAGCTGGCTCTCTGGAAGCTGGAAGCTACTGTGTATATATAATTGAAATCTGGTCTCTTCTGGTTGTTTTTTAGCTTTGATGCTCAGCTGTGGCTCTGGAGAGCATAGTTTCAGCTCACATACCACCGGCACCTTTAGAAAGAGCCTGAAGGAGATGCATTCTTCTGTAGGTAATCCTTAAATCATGAAGGCTTTACTGTTTCTACTTACTCTCCTGGCCATTTCGTGTCCTTTTTCATATGATTGTCTAAAGTATGCCTGAAGAGGTTTTCTTTTTCCCGGGCTCAGAGGGCAGCGGCTTGATTGATGGGCTGGGTTTGTGATGAAACACTCTACATGTCTGTTCTGACATTGTTTGATTTAGCCCCCCTAGAAAAAGGTGGATCCATTACCTCAGCAGAGAGTGGGGCTGAACTATGTTCAATGGTCGAACCAGGAAATACACCTTCAGGGCACGTGAACCATTGTTGTTGTAATTCGGGGGGAAAGGCAGCAGTTAAAGAGTCTTTTAGATGATGTTTCTATCTTGACAGCTGATTGTTTAGCATTTTTCAGTGACATCGGAGGTTGCTCTCGAGTGCACGATTCCTTACAAAAGGAAGAGTTTATGTAAAACTCCCCTGTTAAAATTTGACATATTAATGACCTTTGCATCCATTACTGGTTTTCAGATGCATTTCAGTCTCTCAGAAGCTGTTGTTGACTGTCTGGGGCATTGTGTAATTCCCTTTGTCTGCTCATTGCTAAACAGCAGATTGATTTAGACATGAACAAATATATTTTCTATTTCTCAGGGGTGCGCGGAGGCCGTATGGAGTGAGAACCAAGTGGCTGGATGAATGCTGGCATTGTCTGCAGGGGCACACATACTCACTGCTTCACACACACACACACAAACACACCTACACACAGCTTCCCTTTTTTTTTCCCTCTTCTATGCATCTCTTGAAGACCTTGTTGTGTGTGTGAACTAAATATTTGCTTTAAATGTAACATTTAAACTACTCATCGTGCTCACTTGTCTTATTTTTCCAGCCTGATGTCTTTATAACCACAGTGGAAAGGCTGAGTGCACCCACGCACATGTGAAAGGGAGACCTTTGACCCCTGTCTCTGAGTGGCGTGCCTGTAAATGTTTCCTTAAAATGTGCTTATCCTTGTGATGTTCCCCTGAGGCAGGAAATCACATCATCTCTGGAGCTTTTTGGGGAAGATGAAATTTCTACAAAATTTCTTAAGTGGTCGGTCTCGTGTTATCTCTTCTTTGATGGTGTCGACTTCTGAGCTTCTTTCTCAGTGGCATTAAAGAAAAGGTCAGACATTTGGGGAAATTCACTTATTCAATTTCTTGCTGAGAGTTAAGCTGAATTGATTCGTCTCCTTGCTGCATGAAGCTGTTTTAGACAGGTGTAGGTCAGACACGTTCATGTGTGTGTTTCTATTATACTAGTACAGATTGGGCAAATAGTGTTCATGTCCAGCAGGAAGCAGTTTCATGTTTAGCAAACCACAAATTAAGGAAAATTTAAAAGATATCAGGAAATGGAAATCAATTTTACCCTGATGACAGTGTAAACAAACCATGACAGCCATTAAACAAACATGAAAGATTTTTTTTTTTTTTATCAGGATAAATTGACAAGACAGTGACAAGATGGGAAATTACATTAAGTGTTTCGAGGAATGAGGAATTACTCTTCTTATGCTCGGCTAGAGGATCACTTGTGGCAGTATAATTAAATGTATGTAAAATGTAAAAAGAAAAATAGAAAAATGCCTGACAAGATATTGGATCAACCAATCAACTTGCTTGACATGGGAAAGCGTTGACTCTGGAGTAGTGGAGTCAATGCTTTCCCATAACACCCTTCTATGCAAAGGTGTATGTGTGATACAAGTGTCTCTAAACTTAGTTTAGCATAAAGACTGGGAATGGTTGTTAAGAGCTACCCTGGCTCTGTTCAAAAGGTAAAAAACACCAATATACCAGCAGCTCTTAAGTCCAGAACACAACCGCCATGAAGCTACAATTTTCACACCTTGGTTTTGTTGGGGTTAAAACCATTTTAAATATAAAAGAAACAAAACAAAACATATAACATGTAACTGGTAGACCATCAGAAAGAGGTGGCTGTTTCTCCGGTGTCCAGTCTTTGTGCGTAACTAAGCTAACTGCCTGCCAGCTGTAGTTTCATATTTACCATACAGACATGAGAGTGGTATTGTTCTTCCCAGTGGAAAACCTGCCTTCTAGAGTGTGTGGTATCCCATGCGTGGGCTCCAATTCCAGTCTGTGTACACCCTCGATACACACACCAGGTCCTCAACCAAAGGTAAAGTGACAGAGACAAAACACAACTGTGTGCCACATTTCAGATCTGTGGCACCAGTCAGAGTGCAATTTTCCAGTCTAATAAAAGGTACCTTTATGTGAATGGAAACTGGTGGGGTGTGAGATCAGAGCATAGTAGTGTAAAAATAAAACGTCGGCTAACCAGGCCTGTTTTTAGAAGTTCCTGAGTGCGTGTGTGTGTGTGTGTGTGTGTGTGTCTGTACGTGTGTTACTGTATTTCGGTGAGAGAGGTATTGGGAGGAGGAGGAGGAGGAAGACGTTATAGGTGATTTTCCACCACGTCTGCACTGCTCAAAACATTACACACCTTATGTTTTTGAGATTTCCACACAAAGGTGCCCTTGTGTCTCCTGGAACAGCCCAGGAAGCGAGATCAGACATGGGAAAAAGTGTGATGGTTGACTAAGGATACAGTAGCTGCTGGGGTGTCGTGTGGCCTCAGGATAGCTAAGAGGAAAAGGTTATGTAGTTTCTCAGTGTTAACTCCCTCAAAGCTTAACCGGACTGTCAGTGGAGACGGAGAGGATAATGGAAGCAGTCATTTCCCTCTACAGCTATATGATGTCAGCCACAGGGCAGACATGGCTACAGATGTACAAACAACCACATCAGTTCAAGTTGCCTGATCCAGATTAGCTCATAATGGACACAAAGTGTGTTGTGATAACTAATAGATTCTGGATCATGAGCGTCTGTTCCACGTTCTTGGTTCCCAGTGAGTTCATGCCACTGCGGTCAAGTATGTTCACTCGTTCTTTTTTTTTCCCTCCCCCTAATCAAAGCCAGCAGTTTTAAAACACACAGCTCGTTCACGCAGCACAAAGCCGAAGTCACGGTTTGCTCCCATGCACAGTGGCATTATTATTCTACCACTGTTTTGTTTTCAATGTACAGTATCTGATGGGGCTTTTCCCGGCTTGTCATGCCTCCTGTGTCTTGGCGGGGTAATGAAAGACCCTTTTTAACATGGATAGTGGACGGGCCTTTTCAGGCATTCCTCTGACATGACCTTTATAGAAAGAGCACGCTCTGGTCCAGGGTTGGGCGAGGACAGGCAGAAAGAGGTCACTGTGGAGCGCTGTCAGCGGGACTGGACGGATGAGAGAGAGAGAGAGAGAGAGAGAGAGAGAGAGAGAGACAGAGAGAGAGAGAGAGAGAGAGAGAGAGAGGTGGTGGTGGTGTGATGGAGAGAGCAAGCATGACGGAGCGAGGACATCGATGTAGGCAACTCTTACCCATGACATCATTGAAAGGAACACCCTTTTGTGTGTTTTCTTTGTTGTTTGTTTGTTCACAGCATGTTCTTAACATGTTAGCCATGTGGCATGTAATGTACACCTTGACCAGCTGGCTGGTTTCCTGACTAGCATGGCAGAAAGTATGACTTGTAATCCAGATCTTGTGTGAAAGTGTTATTTGTTTAAGCAGCAGCGCAAAAACAAACCCTCGTCTGGTTCATTTAGCTGAGATCATAAAGTGACTTATTCATACCTTCAGTGTACAGTAAAGACGTTATGTTGCCTGTGTGTACAGTAAGCACTTGCCAAAGAAGTTTTTTTTAGTCTATCGCAGCTACCAAGTTAATGAAATGAAAGACTTATGGGCGCACGGTGGAGACTTTCACGTGTACAGGTTGTAATGTTTTTCCCATCCACCTGGCTTCACACATACATAACGCGCAGCCGTTGCCTCTGTATATTTTAATGTTTGAATCGACGCGCGTGTAAAAGCGTGAATAGGTGTGTTCAATCAAATGTTTCATCCCCATCTTTTCAAATCCTACCTCAGCCTGGTTGGATAAGGGCCTACATACAGTGTAACACTCAAAAACTGATATAAACTGTTTTCCAGACTTCCAGGAAAACTCCCTGAAGTTCCCTTGAATCATCAATCAAAGTGCTCACTTTGTGCCTTAGGAACAGTCCAGAGTGGAAGGAAGTGGGCCGCTCACAACACTGGGAGGTAATAGACCATTTAGACAAACTTTCCTACGGTGAGTTCCTCGTGCCAGGTATTGGTGCCAATACCTCCCCTCAGTATAGCTGCTGCAGCTATCACTGGCAGTGAAAAGCTCTGTTGAATAGTCAGTGGGTGCTTTCCTTGACAGGCAAATGTAATCCCAATCTTTTCCGTTTGTCAGTGATTTACACGTATCGTGAAATGGTCTAGATCTTCTCTCCAGCCAGATGCTCATATCTCGGTACCCTTTTGAAGTGCCATATGTTTTCTCAAGCCTGAAACTTATTAATTAAAGGGACCTCAGCGGTGGGAAGCATAGAGAGCCAATTTTTAATGTTTGAATAGAAAGGCTGCTCTGAATTTCCTCACAGTATTTAATACCTTGTTCGAATAGAATCTGTCCGTTAGATCATAATAAATAGGGCTGGACATTACTCCATATTTTTATATAAATACAGAACTTGTAACCGACGATTATTTTTGTCTTCAAACACATCAACACTCAAAGTTTGCTGCCAAACCAAAAACACATATAATGTGTTTTACTTGTTTGGGGGGATAGTGAAGAATATGCTCCAAACCCTCCACCTTGTGAGACAAACATTGCTTTAGTGACGATAAGCTTGTTTTCGGCCTCGACAGAAAGATGACCGCTGCGATTACAGAAAGAGAAAAGACCCTTCCCCTCTGAAACCGATGAATGGGATGTTCAGGTAACACGCGTGCAGCAAAAATGTTTTTCCTTGTGTTTATATGTCCACAGGCGTAACTTATTCAGAGCTCTTGGCAGTTGAATATTGTCTGTCCTATTTTCAATACAGATGAGAGTTCTACTTTAATGTGATTTAAGGACACAATTTATTTCCTTTCCATCCTCTTCTTCCAGGAGCGCAAGCTCAGCATTTTTTGTTAGTATTTCTATCTTCTGTTTTTTTCATGTCTTGTTTGCATGTAAACAAACCTCCTCAATATCTCCTTTAGTGATGAGAGGGTTTGTATTAATGTGACAGTTTCCTCGCAGTTGATTCCCAAACAGACATATGATGTTGACCTTTGGAAGCAGAAACTACTTCTCCCCTTCACTGGCCTTAAAACTGTTGTTGGCTGTACCAGGCCACTGTTATCACGCTCGCAGATGTTCTTGCTGGCATGTGTTCAGTGTAAAGTGGTGCAAGGCCATACTGTACTGTGGATATCCAGGAATGATTTAAAGCAACTTTTCATGAGAGATCAGTTTGCAAGCCAAATAGTTATTTAACTACAGCTGTAATAAGTTGTTAGAGCGTTTTTCACTTGGCTGGAGTTGAGACTGAAAATGGTGGAATGGTGTGGGTGTATTGTTACAGGTACCGGTGAGATGACAAAATGTGATCTAGGAAGTCAATTTTGTGTGATACATTGATGTGTTTTAAGGATCATTGGACTTCAGAGCACTGCGCAGCATTTTATAACACTATGAGACAGGATTTCAAGAACTTGGGGTTTGTAAGACACTGATGAGAGAGAGAGACGCCTGTGTGATTTAAACTTGAACTCCTCCACATGTGGACGTGTAACATTGCAGCTGTTCTGGTGTCCACTGCTACCCTGAACACCAACCTCTGTCTGCTTCGCTGGAGTTTCCTAACTGCTTGGGAACCATAGAAACTCTTTCAAACAGCTTGTCCGTCAAGTATTCAGCACTGCGGTTGCCAGGTTTGACAACTTGCTGCCATTTTTTTTTTTTTTGGGTGGCAAGCTCTGCCTCTGACAAGCCATCTGTGTAACTCTCTGCAGGCCTGTTTGTGGCAGCGGGATACGTGCTTTTTGTGACAACATCATCTCTACATCTGTGGCGCCAGCCCAGGCGTATTAACAGACCTGTGAATCAAGCAGGAGGCCGAGAGAAGAAAGGCATGCAAATATACATTTGCCTTGGCACCGCTCAGTGCCCACATCAAGAGCACTTCTCTCGGAGCGGCAGGGCGGTCCAGCAGCTCTGACACAGGTTGCTCTTTATCGAGGAGGGCAAACCAAGGGCTCAGACTGAGTGGTAGTTATTCTCCTCTCCAGGTGCTCCTGCGAAATTCATGTGGGAGGAAGAAAATGTCTTCATGTGGTACAAGATGTACACTGCCGCATGTGTTCGCTGATTTGCTTTTCGTGGCAGAGGTTTAGTGTTGCTGTGATGTTAAATCTTGTAGCGTTTGATGTCAGAAAGAACTGACAAGAGTTCGGATCAAAGTTTCTGTTGCGTAGTACCAGCACCACCTTTTCTTTTTTTTTCCTGTCTGTATTTGGAGCAAAGTGACTTAAAAATAGTAAGAGTTCATGAAACAGCAGTTTCCCAAGAGTTACATTAAAACTGTGGTTCAATTTGTGTAACTAACAGTGTCACATTAATTGTGTGTAACTAACATTTTTCAGGTCAACCCTTTCTGGGTGCATATGCAGTTTCTCAGGAAGGAATACAAAACATCTTATCAAATGAAAGGGTCGAGTGATATGACATATGATGATATACCATGAGATGATTTAGAGTTATGTACAGTTTATACCAAAATAGCTTTCTCTGGTAGCATGGGGGACAGATGACTGTATATTTACGTGTGTGTGTGTGTGTGTGTGTGTGTGTGTGTGTGTGTGTGTGTGTGTGTGTGTGTGTATATATATATATATATATATATATATAAAAATTTTTTTGATATGAAGTATCTTGTGCTATCAGGTGTTTAATTTGTTGGATTAGCTAAAAACAGACAACTCATTCTTATTTAGCCAAGAATGGTTCTTTCTAGTTGTATTTATTTCCATTACCTTATTCAACATAATGGCAATCTCACTATAAGCTCATAATTGACGACTTCTGTCATTCTGAGGGAGTGTTTTAACCTTTTACTCTGCTCAATGTGACACATGAGCATGTGTTTTTAGTTTGATACAGTAGTGAGACTCAAAGAAATCCTCAATGTTGAATTACCTGTCTTCGTAAAGTACTAGTGACCATTACTTATGTGTTAGCTCATGCTATCAAATATGACTGTGACTCAATTATCACTATGGTGTGAGTCAAGCAATTAAACACACTTTAGATCTGTTTAACAAAGGATCCCTCTTAAAGCGTTTTTACAATATAATGCTATATCTCTTAGAGATAAACCTGCTAGTCATGACCTCGAAACCCCAAAATAAGGGAGGTCTCACATCTCACATGTTGAAGGCCTTTCCCTCGACGTCGGTTGTCTAGTCTCCGAGCAATAGATCTGGCAGCAGCTGACCACAGCTGTGTTTGGTGTACTGGAGTAATTCACTCCTTCCTCTTGCTGACCCCCTGGACTGAGCCAGGTCGTCCCAGAGGGGCCGAGGGCAGCCGGGGGCCAGAGGAAGTGGAGGAGGTGGAGGCAGGTGAGTGCAGACTGTGGACTAACCTCCCCGTCACCTTCTTCTTCATCAGCCTAAGCGATCTCCGCTGTTTAGTCTGCGCAAATCAGGACAAAATGCATCAACGGATGTTTATCTGATCCAGTAAAGCCAAGCTGACAATACTGTCTTAGGAGGATGTTCTCCTGAATAATCTGAGGGGAGACTATGTGAGGAATGCTGCACCAGAGGACACACAACAGAGCCATGTTGTGTTCTTAAGGTTGCAACATCAGTTAAGAGAATAATCCATCATAAGATACACTTCAACTGAGTTCTCATTTTAATGCAATCCCGGTTTTAGTGTGTGATCCACACGTTCCAGTCAAGTCTTGCTTTATTTAGGTTCCTGTCCATGTGCGGTCTATTTCTAGAGTAGTGGGTAATTAATGTCCACATATTTCCTAAGAACTGTTATGATGGTTACCAGCAAATTGGTTTTTAACTTGTTGCATTTACTTTTGCTAACTCAAGTAACTGCAGTCAGTTGGCCTGTTCATTTTCTGTCGTAAATGTCTTACCGAATGTTTGACAAATTCAAGACATCCAAAACAGACCGTAGCTGTTGGTGTTTCAGAAAGCTGAATACTGATCAACAGTTAATCATAGTTGCATCGGAAATATTAAACCTTGGCATGAAGGTTGGGCTGATAATCCGTGTGAATAAGAAAACCACAAAGCAATGTGATTGATCAAGGAGTGCCAACGACAAAATGTTAAATTCAGGGTGCATAAGAAGGTATTTCACCTTTATGACACAAATTGTGTATTTTCCACATGTGTACTCTTAACTGTCAATGTCTCTCCTCAGAGGAGATTCTTGGATTAAATTCTCATCAAACATCTGATACATTTGGATTTTGCCAGTAAGCTCCTTATTTTTTTTTTATTCTGTTCTCTAGCCCCTAGAGGCACTCGAGTTCTTAAATACAGTTTTTCACAACGCATAATAGACAGAACAGAAGAAAACCTAATTACGTTTTACCCACCTAGCCTCACTCTCTGGCCTTTCAGGGGTAACCAAGCATGTCCGGCTGGGCTTTTTCTCTCCTGCCTCCTCTGCTACCACATGAAAGAGACCCAGTTTTGTCTGACACGGGGACTCATTCATGGAAAAGAAGTAGGTTGTTTTTGAGGGGGAAAGAATTTCTGCTTTTTCTATCGAAGCAGTTCAGTTTGGGTTTTATGATGTATTGTGCAGACTTCGTGGAAACTATTTGCCTCCCCCAAAGAACACACAAGGTGCTTTGTTGAAGGTTCTTTGTCGTGTTGGTTTGTGAAAACACAGTCATCCACTCCTGAACTACAAATTCCCCAAATTTTTGATAATTGCGGGAATTCCAAAGTTTTATCTCCTTGAAAACAATGTAAAAAGAGCAAAGGTTTTGTTAAAACAGTATGTTTCCTGGCACACATGAATCAGTGCTGAGTGGCAAAACAAGGGGATGAGTGTGTTGAGAAGGTCTGTCAGTTTTGCTTTTGGCAACTAGGCCAGACTGACCTTGTCAACTATCAGGAGAGAGGCTGGGAAGCACCGGGATATATTTTACTTTGTTGGGAACATGGAAGATTTAAACAAATGCGGATTTCTCTGACATACGACTGAGTTAAAGTGAGATATTCAATCCTTCACATGAGAGCAGGCGCTGTTTCTAACTGTTCCCATAACTGCAATTTTTATCGTCTTTTAATGATTAGTTTCTTGTTTTCTAATGATTAGTTCCTGGAGAATTGATGGAAAAAAGAGGAAAGAGTGAATTGACATTCAACAAAAGTCAAGGGGCTGCAGGTTCAAATCTCCAGCCTGCAACAGGCCCTGTTTTCTGAATTTGTGGGGTGGTGCAGTGAGCTGGATTCAGTGCAGGCTATTGTGTAACCTGCCCATGTTGAGGCTTGAGCACGATTAGGATCTTATCTGACTGGACCCAGGCATGTTCTAACAGTCGAGTTCTTCCAAAATTACACGTTTTTTTTTTTTTTAAGGGATTAAAGAGCATCTTAAATCTGCATGAAACTAGTTCAAATCAGACATGTTGAATCTTCCTTTCTGACCTTAGCTTTGTTCTTTTGATATTTTAATTTTATGTGCTGATGATGACTAAAAGTGTTTTGGCACAATACACTTCAGAGAAGGAAATCATCCTGACTGTTTCATCCCTTATTTCATATCAAAGATTTATGTTTTATGATTTATTTTTGTTTAATTGCCTTTCTGTCCGAGCATTTGTTTTTTGTTTTATCTTATTTCAGGTTAATAAATAGGCCAATACTAAGTAAATTATGGCTTCAAGTTTCTCATTGCACACTATACAGTTTCTGACTCTTTTATGATTTTATTTTTTACAAATGTATCTAAAACTCTAAATGATAAAAACATATAGTGAATTTTGAAGTAGTTGTTTTATAGTAAGGTACTATACTTAGTGTTTTGTGCATGAAACATATGAAAGTACTTTTTTCTATTTCAGTTATTTTTTTAGTCAACCAGCTGCTAAGACTGAAGATGAAAGCCAGCAGCTGTCATATCTCAAAGTCCTTCATACAGGGCATGGTCTTCAGTGTATTTCTGTCACTCACAGACAAACATTAACAAACACTCCCTTGCCACTCATTATTTCTCTTATCCGTGCTGCAACCAACAGCAATAAACTGTGGTTATTTCATTCTAATAATCCTGACATCCATTAAGCTCAGAGACCTCATCTATCATATTATCTTTAATAATGACAGTACGTGCATGAAAACTACCTGTCGCTGTTTATCTGTTCAGTTCTTTAGTTCTGATGAACCAAATTCAGCAACATCACTTATTTAGAGTGGAGTCCAATTTACAAAGCTTGAACGGCTCAAACTTTGGCGCATTTGTTCTTCCTGCAGGAATGACCCCAGAAAAATGTCTCCCAACTGTTCCTCTTGATCCTCAAAAATTGGTTTAATTTATAAAGATTAACGCAAATTCTTTCATCATGAAGTCGTGTCACTTTGTTGCTGTTAAAATTTTAAAAATGTAGTTTTCAAATATTGAAATTCTTATGGAAGATGGATATAGCAGTTTCTGACTGGTGAGATAAGCAAATGCTGAGCAAACATGTTGCTCTTGCAGTCACATCTCTCATGTCTGATGATGACTCACGACATCTGCTTCATTTGTGTGCTTTTAAGGCTTCTATGGGATATCGGACCAGTTCGACAGTGAGCGTAATCGCTGTGAAAATGTCTCTCCTGGTATTCATTTTAACGAACAGTCTCTCTTTTCTCTCTCTCTCTGTTTCCCTCCCTCTAGTTGAAGCAGCCTGACAAGGCAGCAGCAGCAGCTCACACCTATTTCCAGGCCAATCCAGAACATGTTGAGATGGGCCAGAACCTGGAGCAGTACAAAGACCTGCAGGGTGTCAAGGAGGACCACTTTGTGGACCGAGAAGCCAGACCTCACCAGGTAAGCCTGGATATCTGTATCAGTGAATATTTATATACATACAGTGAGTTTCCATTTTTTCTTATTTCTTGCTTCCGTTTTTTTGTCTTTTTCCTTTTCTCACCCTTTTCCAGGCCTCTTACGTGTTAATGCCACAGTGAATGACCTGTTGCTGTTCAGCCAATTTTAATATCAGCCTTTGCCAAAATGTCTGTGCCAGTTATTCTAGTTTTTCTACTTAATTTCTTTCCAGGGCATAGTAGATATATAAGGGCCCTCTGTGTTAATGGTCCATGCAGTTTAATTACTGGAAACTCATTTAGGCCTTTCACTGGTGGTTTCGATCAAGATCTGAATCCAAAGAGTTTTGAATCTGCAGTCTGCTGCTCAAATATCTGTCTGCTGCTTCTCTTTCTTTTTCCATCTCTTTTATCTTTATCTTCAGATAAAGCCCATACTCTGAGTATGATCTTTTACCTTCAGGGCAACAATAGAGACTCGCACAATGTCAATTTACCTTAAAATGATGTTAAGCTGCCATTCATACCTACTGCATCTTAATTAAACTTCTCAATGTTATTGATAATTTAAGATATTTGCATCTCTTAGCTCTTAGCGCAGCTTTTCTATGTTTTGTTTCTGCAAGTAGCTGGTGTGCAACACACTAAACAGTTAGGTTCATAAGTATTTGTAAAGTGACATTATATTTGTAATTTTTCTTCTAAACACCACCACAATGGATTTAAAACAAAGAAAACAAGATTTCATTGAATTGTAGACTTTCAGATTTAATTCAAGGGGTTTCACAAAAACACTATTAATCAGAATTGCAGCCTTGTTTATAAATAGTCATTTTCAGAGGCTAAAAAGTCAATGAATCAATCACTGACAGTCAGGTTTATTATTTTATGACAAATTAAGCATAGCAAAGTAAGGTCTGGAGTTGATTGCAAGTGTAGACTTTGCATTTGGTAGCTGTTCATAGGAACCTTTTTTTATCTCATCCAAAGAAGGAGGCGATCATTAGTCTGAAAAAAGAAAACAAACCTATCAGACATAGGTTAGAAACTTTAGGAGAGGTCGAATCAACAATTTGGTATATTCCTAAAAAGAAAGAATGACCTGGTGAGCTTAGAAACACCAAAGGCCCGGAAAACCACAGAAGACAACTAAAGTGGATGATCACAGAATTCTTTCCATGGTGAAGATAAACCCTTAAGAACATCTAGTCAGGTCAGAAATACTCTTGAGGAGGTGGATGCATCCTTGTCAAAGTCTACAATCAAGTGACGCCTTCATGAATGTAAATAGAGAGGATTTACCACAAGGTTCAAACCACTGGTAACACTTGAGAAAAGAAGGGCCAGATTAGACTTTGTCGTGTGCAGTGTTATGGCCTGGACATGTACGGCTGCCAATGAAACTGGGTCACTGGTGTTTATTGAGGATGAGACTGCTGATAGAAGCAGCAGGATGAGCTCTGAGGTGTATGGAGCTATAGTACGTGATTCAGCCAAATGCTGCAAAACTGTCAGGACGCTGCTTCACAGTACAGATGGATAATGACCAAAAATATACTGCAGAAGCAACACAGGAGCTTCTCAAGGCAAAGAAAAGAATATTCTTCAATGGCCAAGTCCGTTGCCTGACCTCAATCCAGCTGAGCATGTTTTTCACTTACTGAAGACAAAACTGAGGGCAGAAAAATCCACAAACAAGTTGCAACTGGAGGTGGTTGCAGTAAAGGCCTGGCAAGCACTTCTATGGCACTGCATAGAATTTTCATCCAAGAATTAAGAATAATCCTTATATTTAGGTTTGTCCAATTACTTTTGAGTGACTGAAAATGAGGGACTATGTATAAAATGGTTGTATGGTTCCTAAATTTTTAATGTGATGTTTTTGTCAAACCCCTTGAATTAAATCTGAAAGTCTAAACTTCAATCACATTTTGATTTGTTTGTTTTATTTACATTGTGGTGGTGTACAGAGGCAAAATTACAAAATGTTCAAATACATACGTACCTAACTGTATATAATACCGTTTTGTTTTTTTTTTAATTCACTGAGAGAATTGACAGTAGTAGACCTTTCTGACAACTGCTTCCTCTGCTACTGTTTATCCTAAACAAATGACCATTGCTTCCGCAGGAAACTTGATGTGCACCAGAGGACTTGTAAAAGTTGTTATGAGCTGGCTAAAGCTTTTCCCATACCATCTTTAACTGTTTCAGAGTACAACACGAAGATATTTTCTCATGTATAAATGTCAAGGATAAATAGCTTTGCTGAAGAGGTCATAAATAATGATCCCATTTTTCCTATCATATTCCATCTCTCCGCCAACTGCAGCGCCTGTTCACAGAAGCTGTGACATTGTACGACAAGGGCGACTATGAGGGTGCCATCGCTCTGTTTGAAGAGGCTCTGGTGGAGTACTATAAAGAGGATGTGGAGTGCCGGGCCCTGTGCCAAGGACCGCAGAGGTTTGAGGGCTACGATCACCTCCGCTACCGTTACAGCCTCCACGAACTCGTGTCAGGTTAGAACCCAGAACTGAGCAAGTTTATGTCAACAGGAAACAGCTTCTGACATGCATCTATCCTCCAGTAACATAGAACCTGTCTTTTCTATAGAATCTGAAGTGACCAAATACAGCAATAAAATTCCAGCATGGTCATGATTGGTTTTTGGATATAATTTGTTGATTTTCTAGTTGAGATTTTACCGATTTACACCCTGTTTACATGTTACATCTACATCACCATTGCAAAGCTAAATTGATGTTGATATGATGCCTGGCACTAATTAAAAAACCCATGCAAATACAGTACCAAAATAAACAGGAAGTGTATTGCTCCAACATTGGATTCAAAAATTGTTTGGTTGTGAATTTAACTTTAACAGAACCATTCACGATATTTTATTTCTTGTATAAATTGATGTTTAATTTGCTCACCTGCCTGCATGGTGCAACACATCAAAAGCTTCAACAGGATCTTGTGATACATTGATACACAATCTTCTAAGAGTGGTTTCATAAATCCTTGAGTTGATTCTGATGAGCGTGAGAATCATCTTACAATCTAAGATGAATGGAGCTAAGATTTTTAAGTAGGTATATTAAGCATTTTTATCAACTTCTCGTGACTGTTCCAATAACACATCTGGCTGCACTGCATGGCACCAAGCTTGAGCTGGGCTTTGTTGTGCTAAGAGAGCCAGAGGGGAGGTTTAGGCAAGGCCCAACAACACTCTTCATGCTCACTAGGTGATCAAATCTGCCTGGCAGTGGCTTGGCACTGGCTGGAAATTGGTAGATTAGAGCAGATGAGGGATAAAAGCCATGTTTAGACTGGAGGATGTACAGAAGATAAAATAGACAGAAAGGAAAAAAGGGAGTCACTATACAGAGTGAAAGCACTGCAAGTTCCTAGAACTTTATCCAGAACCATATCCCATGAAGACACACTTAAACACAAGTGAACACAGTCTTGTAGAGCAGTGCAGCAGAGTTCCTAAAATGCAAATAAATAGAAAGAAGTGAGTTGTGTTTAATTGTATCCACAGTATATATGGATTTAATTTATGATGTTGTATTATTGAAATACAAAGTTTGGGCATCATGGTGGCCTAGTCGTTTTAGATGCGTAGCATACACTGAAATCAAAACATCCAGGGTTTGATTCTGGTCACAGATCCGTGTTACAGGTCATTCCCTCTCTCTCCCATCGTTTCCCATCATATGTTTATTGTCCACCTTTAAAAAAAAAAAAAAAAAAAAAAGGCCAAAAGTGCCCAAAAAAATCTCAACTTTAAAAAGAAACATAGACTGTTAGCCACAGTCACGCTTGCTTTGTCTGTATTTTTTTTCATCAGTCGCCAAGCTTCTCCGAGCACACCACATGTTAAAATACAGAGATATATATATGTCAGTGAATTGGCTTGGATTTCTCTGTGATAAAAAGGCGTTAATAAATGCCTGACTCTAAAAGTTTCAGAGCAGAGCCACAAATCTGAGCCAGGCAGATGCAGTGTAACTTGTGGTAAAAACAAGCATGTTCAGAACGCTTAGAGAACACAAGCAAGGGACATAGATGTCGAGGATTTATGCAAAACTTTGTCCCAAAAACATCCATGAGTTTTTCATTCTAGTATGATTTACAACAGAACTAGGGGCCTAGATTATTAAAGTAGTTGGAAAACTGCGTGGAGCAGCTCTTTTGGATTCAGTATGTATTCCAAATTTTACTGTTTACAGTTTAACTTGTAAAAGTAATCTCATCCCACTCTGTGTTTTGGGTCCACAGATACTGCTTTAATAGGTAAGACCACATTATACCATATTGAGTGTCACTAAACCCCACTTATGATGTCATTAAGATGTGTTAAGCCATGATGTAGGAGACTTCTGACACATACCAGAGCTAGCTGAACTAACCGACTCCCCAGTTCAGTTGATTTTGGGAGTATTGAGCTTGTACTGTATGTTTTAGCAAACTCTGCAGATTATATTACATGCAGCAGCTGGGAAACTTAACAATTTAACAAAGTGCCTAAAAACAAATCGAATTTAAAAAAATGGAAAAAAATTAGGAAATAACAGAAAGTCCGACCGGCCAAGTCTCAGCTGGCGCTGATGTGTTGAGTTATGTTCTACTCGTCAAAAGCATTAGCGGAGTTGTTTGCAGTTCACTCGAGATTTGCTAAACATGCCCAATTAACATATTCAGCGGTCTAGGGAAAAATTGTGATTCAGTGCCAGGACAGCAGCCTGAGTCAATCTGAAATCCCATCAGTCAATACAAGACTGGCTCTTCCTCTCCTGCCTCTTCTTTGTCCTGTCTCCCTTTAACCTCATTTAACCTTGTATCTTTATTGCAATTGTGAAAATTAAGTGCTTTTTTTCCCTGGACTTTTCTAAAAGGTACATACTGGTATTTTTGCATGTTTCAGTTCATTTACTACAAATTTTAAAAAGGCATTCCAGTTATATATGTAAAAGAGTTTTCTAAAATATCCCATTGTGTTTAATTCACATTCTGGTTCACAGGCATGTATATCTAAGACCTGAGATTTTGCTGCTGAGAATCAAACATTTTCCATTTTAAAAGCTACTTAATTAATATTTTTGTTTTAATATTTCACATTACAACATTAATGTAAATTTGAAAAACACAGAAGAAGGTAGTGTAATATATAAAGAGAGTTTTTTTGGTTGTTTTTTTTCAAGTTATGCAAGTTAATACACATATTTATTAAGTACACCTAAAAAAGCAAACCATTATAACTGTTCTGGCATAAAGTTATATTTTTCATGCCTTTAATGTGCATTAATTTATTTTGTTCTGTTTTTGTTTCTGTCATTGAGGTGTTAAATAAGATAACTGCATTTAGGTCATAGTTAGTGTTGTGTTGCACTGAACTGGATTGGATAAAACTTGCGGAAACATGGCTCTAACTACCTGTTTTCTCACCCGCATCTCTACCAGTCCTCATTGCCCGTTTTTTCTCCTCCTCTCCCTGCTTCTGCAGCTCAACAGAGGTGGTCGCTTTAAGACAATTACAGCTCTAGAGCAGCTGCTTGCATTCATCACACTTGCAGTTCCAGGGAAGAACATCTGCATTATTTACCAAGTGTCATACAAGCACTAATCTATCATTTTAAGTAGTGTGTGTGTGTGTGTGTGTGTGTGTGTGTGTGTGTGTGTGTGTGTGTGTGTGTGTGTGTGTGTGTGTGTGTGTGTGTGTGTGTGTGTGTGTGTGTGTGTGTGTGTGTGTGTGTTATGATTTTATTTGGTTCACAACATGCTATGGAGCCAGCACTGTAGGAATCTGTGGGCTTCAACTTTCTTCAGTAAAAGCCTGTCTGCACAGAGTCAGGCGTGTCTGATGTGGTGGGATGCGTGCATGTATCCACAGCAAATCAGCAAGTGATAATTAAATGATTATACTTACACAGCAACTTTGGTCAGGGTTGCTTTTGTTGACACATTTCAGGCCTTTTCTCAGGCCTTTTCTCTCTGGAAACTGAGGCAGGCTGTGCAGATTAGCCAAAGCTAATCTTGCTCACAAGTGTGATTTGTCTTAAATATTGTATCTATGGCCCGGTTGAAAAGACACTGAAAGACAGCTTCTTAGTTGCGGCCGGGCTTTGTATAACTTAAAATCATATAATTATTTTCCATAGCAGCACTAAAGTAGAGATGATGATCATTATGTTTATTTCTGTTAAGATGTATGTATTAAAAGAAACGATTTCATGGGATGATTTTTTTCTTGTAATGGCTGCACAAACCCAGAAACACATTTCACATGATTACTCCATGATTCAACTTTAACACAATTCAGATCCCTGCCCTGCTGAGACCTATGAATAAATTTAAACAGACAACAATACTCTTGTATGAGAGTGAGGAAAAGTAGTGCTGCAGCTGCTCAAAAGTGACCTCAGTGTATATACATGCTTGTAACACACAAGTACACAACTGCTGTCATCCACTCTGCTGCCTGTTCTCTTGTGGCTTGACATAAGGAAATGATTTTTAGCACCCTGTGAAATCTGTCTTCACAAGGAAAAAAGATATGAAAGCCCTGTATATTTTTGAAGGGAACATCATTTATTTCATTTCTTTAACAGAACAATGAGAATGATGTGATGTTGGACTGGCTTTATTTAATGTAAAAAATTGCCTCTTAACCAAAGCTGGGCAAAAGGGAAAAAGAGATGTTTGCTTGCAGTGATGCACTTTAAGAGCAATTTTCAGCATCTCTTAAATTCACTGCTCTTTTTTTTCAGCACTGGGAAACACAATGACATGCTCTCATGGTGGGGATCTATATAGTATACATTACACAAATGATATTTTATCATCTAACTGGTGTAGCTTTGACCTAAACGTGATGTATCATGTTGGAGTTCAGATAGTTTTTCTCTTTCTCAAACCCTGTTTTCCATCCATCTCACCTTTTATTTGTCAGATGTTTCATATGCTTTGATGCCAAACAGGTTCTGCTGTAGTCAAAGAAAATGACATCATTTCATCATTGTAATGATTCTGTAATTAGCTGCTGCTGTTTCCATTGAACTGCATTCAATGCTCATAAGTAATTCATTATTTTCAGCTGTTTTTCTGAGTGTGTAAATCCAAGTGTCCATATGACCATAAGCTGATATCACACAAAAGATCTCAGCACAATTAACGGCTGTGTGCAAAAAACCATAATATAATAGTGACCTTCATTACATAAATTAGTCCAATACGGTGTAGCTGGAAGATGGATCCCTCCTCTGTTGCTCTTCCTTAGATCTATAGGGTCGTAATAAATAATTATATAGCTGTTTTTTTTAAGATTGTGTAAAGCACCTTTTATTCCTGGATTAACAGACTGAAACTAAAATCATCTCACTTCAGTTACATCGGTGAGAAGAGCAATGATATCCAGCCTTTGAGCTGACACTCAGCTTAAATAAGAGGCCAAATGCCAAATATAGGAAGAAATTTCAATCACAAAGTTTATGATAATGAACTAAAAATGATTTTAAACCATTTTCTTGCAGATCACTTCACTCAGATGCTGCACTGTGAACATGAGTGTGTCAGAGATCTCGCGACCCGGCCGGGGCGGCTCTCACCCATGGAGAACTACCTGCCTCTGCACTACGACTACCTTCAGTTTGCCTACTTCCAGGGTTAGTTGGAGGTCTTTGATATGTTTTTTGGATACTTCATACTTCGTAATTTTTGGTACTTCACTATCATCACCTCTTCTGTAACACTTTGTAGCAGCATGAACAAAATGTACTAATTTTTAAGTTCCCAAACCTGAAAGTGATGAACAAAGAAGATGGATACACCCCTGAGTCATACACCTGAACACACTGAAACAGGTCGAGTCAGTAAAGACTGAGCTACACCCTGTTTAAAGTTCCACATTGTTTCATATTAAGGTGTGTGTTTGTGTATTTGTCTGAATGACTCTTATAAGGATGGGTGTATACGTGTGTGTGTGTGTGTGCGTGCCTGTGTATAATTGAATGAATTGATAGCCTCAAGTATCCTCTTGTTGAGGGATTAATGAAAAGCTCTTCTAGATAAGTTTGTTGGCACAACAATAAAGTGTAGTTGGGAAGGACAGTGTGCTGAGTAGCTGTGAGATCAACAGATTAATGACCCATAAGCATGTGGTTCTAATAAGGAAAAGTGGATCATTGGGTCTGTGCAGACATGACGAGAGCAGGCTTTGATTCCTAACACTTATGAGTGGGTGTGTGTGTGTGTGTGGGGGGGGGGGAAAAAAAAAAAAAATCTTTTTTTTTGAGTTGATGATGATAAGAGTGTCTCAGTGAGTCTACTGAATAAAAAAAAAAAAAAATGGCTCAAATCTCAGTGTGCATCATCATCACTCTTTTTTTTTTTTTTTTTTTTTTTTTTTTTTTTTTTTTTTTGATTTTGAACCACATTGTTTTTTTTCAAAAATTTCATTTTTTCATCATTCTCCATTCTCTGTATTTGCATCCTGCTATAGTATAGTAGAGATTCCATCATCTAGCAGTAGCAGTTTTCCTTTTTCACGTCAAATCTCAAATCTCATGCATGGGGGAGAGGGGGAGATATTAATTGCATGCATGTGATATACACAACAAGACAAAAAAAGAAAAAAAAAAAAATTTGATCATAAATTAAATTTTACTTTTTTTTTGCTATTTGTTTTTCTTTTTTTTTTTTTTTTTATTTAAGCAATTAATTAGATGCAGTGAGTTTGTTGGTTTGTTTTTTTTTGTTTTAAACAAATACACCTGTCATTCTTCTCTAGCATTTCTGACACAATCAATTAAAACACACCATCTTGAATGGAACTCTGAGATTAAGAATTTTTTTTTTAATTTTTTTGAAAGATCTGGTATGTTGTATGCATGAAATGCGACAGTGTTTCCTTATGTAAAAAGCAATTTTATAGTCAAAACTTGAAAAATAAGGCAATTATTGTTTGCCGATTGTCAGTAATCTTAATGCTCTTACACTCAGCAGCGCTGTGACCCTGCTGTTTGTTACACTCCTCCACACCACACTGCCGCAGTGGACGTTTGCCATCACTCAGCAGCCTCTCATTGTTCTTCGGCTGCTTAAGTTTCCTAAATAAATCCTCAGTGATGTTTCATCTGTGCGACTGAGCTCAAATCTCCAGATTCATATTGACCTGGTCATACACAGCTGACAGCAGCAGATACACAACCTCAGCCTTGGCTGAAGCAGGAAGTCTCTGGTTAACCCCACACCCACAAACTAATAAAAAATGTGTTTGTGTGTGCGGGCTCAGCAGTAGCATTGAGCAGAAGGTGGGTATGTGGTGAAACATGTGGTTGGAGGGAGATAGTATTATGCTGATGTGTGTTTGTCTCATTTCATCCCCAACATCCTTCTGTTGGATTTAGCATCTCCTGGGCCATGCGTGTGTGTGCGTGCATGTGTGTGTGCGTGCGATGTTTCCACTATGTCACAGGTCAGCTTTTGCTCCATTGTAGTAATGGTTTTGGAATGTCAGACGTGATAGATAGCTCCGTGTCAGTGCAGAAAAGATGGGAAACCCAAGGCAGCTCAACTGCACCTGGCGAGATCTTTATCTGAGTGTGTGTATTTTGGACTACAGTTCCTTTTGTTTTTCCGCATGCCAACCACAAAGAGAAACCACTTAAACTGCTCTCTGTCTCTCTTTCTCTCTGCAGTGGACAGGCTGGAGGAGGCGTTGCAGTGTGCTCTGACCTACCTTTTATTCCACAAGGGAGAGGAGTTTATGACGGACAATGTGGATTACTACAGAGAGGTGCTGGGACACAATGGCGCACCACGAGAGGTCAGGATCTGCTCTGGGGATATGGGTTGCGAAGGGCTTGATGGTTTGAGAAGGAGAAGAAGGATGTTTCTGTGGATGGATGGCTTATTGATTGTATTTAATCCTGTCTTTTAGATCACAACTATGCATGGCACAGTTCCTTTTACACTCGAAACTGATGGTTGGCCTTACATTTTAACCTACATTGTGACCTTGCATTTTCACCAAGATGTTTTGAAGGTTGCAGACATCTTTCAATCTATTGAAAACACAACATTAATGAATGGCAAGAGTTTAGAATGAGGAAGAAAAAGGAAATGAAAGAGCAATAATAGTAAACGTCTTAATTTCTATAGTATCTTTCAAGACCAAGGTTTGAAGTGGTTCATAGAATATAATCAGGCATACATAAAGGTAGAAGCAATAAAACATGGGTTAAAGTAATAATTGGGGGAAATGAGGTTAGAAGATAGACACATTTGAAACAGATTTAGAGGACAAAACTTTACAAATTATGTAAAACATCTGCAGAATCTGACTATCGGACATTTTGTGGACACCTGCTTCAAATTCCAGGGGCTACAACTATAACAACCACTTGTTCTCCTTTTAGATCCAGGTTTAATTGGTCAGATATTTAGGTAACTTTTTGAAATGATCACATACATCATGAAGAACTGAACAGTTTTTAGCAAGTTTCACAACATACTCTGGGGCTTTGTCATGCTGCGCCTTGTAGGCAATAATGTCCATTTTAAAACTGATTCTAAAAATAATTTCCACCCAGTGGGATGAGGCTAAAACTGGAATAATGTGAGCAGATCTTTTGGTGTTATGGATGATTAATTGAAAGCTGAAAAAAAAAAATTCAAAAGGAAAAAGAATTACAGCAATATAATGAGGAATGTGGGAAGAGACTGTGGAAGAAAAGTAGGTAGAGAAGACCGGCAGAGAGGAGACACTGGAGAGCAAAAGTGTGGATTTGAGGGAAAATGTGGAGACAGGAGGCAGCGGTGCTGTTTTCTGTATTTCTTGGATGAACTTGCTACTTGCCACTTGGCAGGAGTTGCCTCTAAAAGTTTGCTTTTCACTTGTATATGTTCTCCATCCAGCTGGCAGCATAAATCAATTTTTGCTGCGTCAGTGTGTTTACATCAACATATTTTTTCCCTTTTGGGCACGCTTATTATTACTTCCCAGCCCCCCTGGTGTTCATAACGCACTGATTTTTAGTCTGAATATCTGCCTGTCTGAGAAAATTAGATTTCATCGCCAAGAATTTGTTCTTCCTAAACTCTGATCAGCTACTTTGAAAAGTCAAGCACTGCCTTGTTTAAGTCCCCAATGCACCTCTTTTTCCTAGAAAACCTGGTACTCATTAGAGCGAGCGCGGCTCTCGGCAGGACTGTGTGAATGTGTCGGTGTATGTGGTTGACACTGCATTTGTGTGCGCAAGATAAAGAGAATCAAAGATCTGACATGTTGCAGTTTTTTTTTTTACTCATAGTTCACATTTTTCCAGCCCTCAAGTCTCTCAAGTCCCATCGGTTCACAGCAGAGATGTTGGCCCACAGTCTCCTCTCCTCCCTGTGTCCTCTCTCCTTCCAGCCCCGGGGAGCTCATTTGCTGAGCCCTAGGTCTTAGCCCTAGGTCCAAGCTGCCCCCCCCCCCACCAAAGAATCCTGTCTTTCAGGAACAATGGAGGCGGAGGGAAAGTCATATAAGGAGGCCCGCAGAAGCCTCTGGAACAATTTTTAGGGCTCTTTGTGTTAGGTTTGATCCAAGCAAAGGCTTTTTTTTTTATAAACCGCTGCAAGAAAAATACTATTGACTGCTCAACTTTCATCACGGTCTCAATTCCCCAGCTTCAACACCCCCTTCTCACAAACAGGAAAAAAAAGGATGTATATATGGTCTGGTAACACATTCACAGCAAGATGTGCACAGTCAAAAAACAAACACACGTTGTCTCTTTATGTGTAGTACCATACAGGATTAAAAAAAAATTCACATATATATAACCAAGATGGTATGTTCTCATATTGCATTCATACACAACAAGAACTAGACAGATAAGTCAACCATCATGTAGCTGTTATTATGACTTGTGAAGTAAATGAATATTGTGGGATATATTGTATAATGTTGAAACCTCAGTGTCTGTATTTCATTCAAAAATCATCTATAAGCAAACACACTTTCTGTCATTGACTTTCTGTTACAGTCCATCTCAATGCAAACGTAAAAGAAGCACCCATTGTTGCTGTGTTAATTTAGGTCTGGGTGACATCATATATTTTTTTACTCCAGACAGGAAATGGTAGTAAAAGCACAGATTTAAATTCACTTTGATAACTTAGGAAATTGTTTACAATAATCCTTTGGTGTGTGTGTGTGTGTGTGTGTGTGTGTGTGTGTGTGTGTGTGTTCGTGTATGTGTGTGTGTGTTCACAGAGAGCTGCATGGTACCTGAGGAGGCACAAACAGGAACTGAAGCTGCTTCTGATTGGCAGCAAAACCATGGGTGTGGATTTTACTGAAGGGGTGAGTTAATAAAATAGGACTTTATCCCAGTGTTACTGTGCACTATTGGCGTTCAACTAAAAACTCAAAGCAGACTGTCAGCACTTACTGAAAGACGATTGCCCTTAAATTCTTAGCTTTACCCTGAGATGAAAAGCGACTGTGTAATTTTCCCGGGCAGTTCTTGGTTAAGCTGGCCCACATGTCTCTGATGCAGAGCAGATCTCCTGCTGGGTGTGTAACAGCCTCCATGTGCCCCTGCTGCAGGCTGACTCAAAGCAGGGTAACAGGTGTCTGGCACTTCTACAGAGCACCACCAATGTCTTCTCATTCAATAGTGACACCTGCTGGTCATATTGACACACATCATTTCACTTCTCTTTGTACACAGCTTTTATAAAATTTAGTAATGTGCAAGTAATTTGTGGTATTGGTCAAATCAGTCCCACTGGGTTGGATGTATTCCTACTTTCCTGCTTTTACATTTGAAAGTATAAAATGTGTCTCAAAAGATTTCCTTTCGTCTTTCTTGTAGAGTTACTGGAGCAGCACAGGTGGAAGAGATGACTCAAATAGGTAAAAAGACCAATTTAACTGTAAAATAAGTTTTCTCTGTCATTTGTTTCTTCCATTATAGATATTATAAAATTTAAAGGAGCTATAATAGATACTTCTATCACAGTGATGGATCAAATGACTACAGGGTTGGGGATGCAGGGACGACCTCTGAGAATTATCACCCAAATCTGCAGTTTTCCTAAACTTTACAGAGATTTACAGCATCTTTCAGCTCATTTTCTCGGTTTTCTGGTTTCGGTTCGCTCACACCATCCTCATGGTGTCTCTATTAGCAGGCAGCAGTTGCCAGTAAAAAATATTTAAAAATTAACAGCACTCTACCTGCCCAGCACCTGACCAGGTAAAACATAGTGGAGGATTTAGCAGCTAAAGAGCTGCATACTTCCCTCAAGAGTTAGTGGAGGCCGAAGTAGAAATAAAAGAATATTGAATATTGAACTTACATTCATCTGGTGGCTGGATTCATTACTGAAAAAGAAGAATAACTTTGGTCTGTATCTGCTTGATAAAAAGGCAACTGTGTTTGTTAACAAGTTCACCATATTAACTTAAAAGGGTTAATATGTCAGCGTTTGGCCTCAGCTTTCTCTTGCTGCCTCCAAGTGGCCAAAAAAAATCTGTTATAGCAAGTTCTTAATCATAATTTTGGCTCCTCACAACAAAATGTATTTTCTGTTCTCCGCTCTCTCAGGATTCCCTCTGGTACAGATGGCTGGATGGAATATGTTCCCATCTCAGAGAAGAGGATCGTCACTGTTGCTGCTCCAAAGCAACTCAAAGAAGGTAAATCTTCACTGCAAGCAGAGCTGGTGGTTAAACTGCTAAGGTTAAGCCAATAGTGAGCATTTAAATCTTCTGTGACCACAGTGACTGGGATAACATGCCGCCTTCTTTAAATACTGTTCTGCGATCCGTGCAGGTGGCCCCTTGGTATATGACAGTGTGCAGCTCGTGCAGAACTCTGCGGCCTTGAACGGGACCCAGCGGGTCCTTCTGGATCATGTTATATCCGAGGAGGAGTGTACAAATCTAAGACACCTGGCACACGTAAGGCCATTAAACAGTGTTCGTAAAGTAAGGGCTTTAAATCACCGGAACCGTCAAGGACATCAATAAATCTTAATGTGCAGGTTTTTCTTTTGGTTGAAAGTTTTAATGCCGCTTCAGAACTGAAAGTTACACTTGACTAATGATGAATTATAGTTGGAGTCTGTTCTAACGGTAAAGTTCAGTGTGTGAATGTGCACCCAAAGCTTATCTCTGGCTCTACTCTTGTCTTCCAGGCTGTCACCATGGCAGGAGATGGTTACAGAGGGAAAATGTCCCCACACACTCCTAATGAGAAATTTGAAGGAGCCACCGTACTCAAAACCCTGCAGGTACACTCACCACTAAATGTGAACTCATTTTGATTTATTACTTTTTTGAATGTTAAGAAAAAACCTATTATATGTTATCGAAGCAAATTTTGGGCCCCACAGTTGCTCAGCATTGTTGGATCAAAAACTGAGCAGTTAAATTCAACCACGCTGATGAAGGTTACAACTCAGTAGCTCGATCCTAGAAAGTAAAAAAGTGCGTCCCCTGGACAGCTGTCTGTCTCGATTCATCGTTCGACTGCGTGTTACAATCTCGTTTTGCTTTCCCTCCCCCGCAGTACGGCTATGAGGGCAGGGTGCCGATGAGCAGCGCCCGTCTCTTCTACGATATCAGCGAGCGAGCGAGACGCATCATTGAGTCCTACTTCCTGCTCAACTCCACCCTGCACTTCTCCTACACGCACCTGGTTTGCCGCACGGCCATCACAGGTCACTCATGCACGGACACACATACAGTAGACTGTCATTTGATATTACGTCTTCCCTCCTAACTAAGGTAGCATAGAAAGAGCTTGGCTGCAGAATAAGTTTCAATTCCTTTACTTTTCCTGTGTTCATTCAAAATATTACTTGCTGTGTAGCCATGTATTTATGCTTCTCGTGTCTTTTTCTTTTTGTCTTTTTTTTGTTTTTAGGCCAGCAAGACCACAGAACTGACTTGAGCCATCCCATCCATGCAGACAACTGTCTGCTTGATCCCGAGGCCAATGAATGCTGGAAGGAACCACCAGCATACACGTACAGAGACTACAGGTACAGTATGAGACAACTGTTGTGAAAAAAGTACAGAAAAATACATCTGCTTTGCTGCTGCTGTGTTTTACAGTTAAACATTTATAATGGTCAGTATCCTTTACCTATCCCTCCATTTAATGCTGAGTGTGCTGACCTATAGGTTTCTTTTATTTTCAGCGCACTCTTATATCTGAATGGAGATTTCGAAGGAGGGGAGTTCATATTCACAGAAATGGATGCCAAAACAGTCACGGTAAGCTGGTTCCCCTGACATATGAGATTTGCTTCAGAATGACAGATTTGGAAATGGCCCCGCTCTCTGTAGGCCAGGGTTCGGACACCCAGCGGGGGGCAGCCAAGCTTTATATACATGCAGGTTCATTATTAATTCAATACGGTGACAATGTTTTTTTTAAGCACTTGGGATTGGATCCTCCAGCAGGACGAACTAATGGACCAACACCAGTGACACTAAATGTAAATAGAACAGTGAATTGTCGGTCCAACAGTCACTTTAACCCTCATCTCTGTCCCTGCGTCATCTCTTTCATCCTCTCCAGGCGTCCGTGAAGCCCAAGTGTGGCAGGATGGTGGGTTTCTCATCCGGAGGGGAGAATCCACATGGCGTAAAGGCTGTCACCAGCGGGCAGAGGTGTGCCGTGGCTCTGTGGTTCACCCTGGATCCACTCTTCAGAGAAATGGTAAATGGCAGCTGTACTTAAAGCACTTTGGTAGCCATGTTGGCTCTGAGTAACATTCATTTTGCCTCCAAGTTCTTGCTAATTTTGATTCCGTTTTTGGCTCAAATAGAAAATTGTAAAATGTTATTTTACCTTAAACATATTCTTTTTCCGGTCTCAGTTATTGTTCTGTCATTTTTTTATGTGCTGTGAAGGTAATTTCCTTCCTAAACAAGGTTTGCTCACTCACTTAATTTCCTAAAGCAGCGAGGGCAGCATGATTGATGAAACGATCCATTTTTTCATCTGACACCTTCTCAGTCTACCAGAAAAGGCAGCTTTAAATAATCAAAGCCTGTACTTTCAAATGATAAACTGGGCAATGTAAAAAGAAATTTTCTTCCTACATAAATACAAGGCCATAGATTCACTGTGTGCCCAAATTAAATTGTTGTGTTAGTTGTGAACACTTGTGGGAGACTCTAAATTGCTATTCCATGCTACTAATTGGCTAATTTGAATTTAACAAATGCTCAAACTCAAATATAAGTTGATTTTCTTTGAAAATCAAATTCATTATTGCTCATGCTTATTTTCCTCTTCATAATATCCATTTGCTCTTCCTGATGCTCCTTATTCTCATTTCTCCCTTATTTCGTTCTTTTTCTTCTCCAGGAGAGACTACAGGCGGATGAGGTGATCCAGGCGTTCGACACGCAGGCTTTGTGGGGTCAGGGCCTCAAGATCAACCCTAAAGATGAACTGTAGAAGCAGAAAAACAGCTGTGCCCCCCCCCCAAGTCAATCCTTCTATATATTTTAACTATTTATTGAATGACCTTTGGATCAGAACATTTCTATTTTTGTACTGTTTGAAGTGCAAGATCAATAATATTGACAATTTTCTTGTTGTCAGTCGTGTATTTTTTCATGTTTCTTTACACACCAGTACTTGAGTCTACCTTTGGTTCTTTGTTTTTCCTTTCAGTGATGGCCTCGAGTTGAGGAAAAAGTCAAATTTACTTTTTCTTTTGTTTTGTACCTGGTGAGTTTACAAAGTAGACTGTCTCTTTTTAAGACTGCACACACCTGTAATCACACCCAACTGTGAAGAACCAAAGAGGAGAACGACAGTTGACATTTTTCTGCTTTGGTCTGTGCTTCTCCTTATTCCAGACAATATATTCACCGGGTTTTATTCAAAAACACTATGTACAGTTCTCTACAAGCTTTAATTTCAGTGGTCAGTAATTCGAAATAATATTAGATTTCATCTTAAGTTTCAGTAGTACTTTTACATAATGTGCTTTTTTCCATGCCAATAATAATTAATTTCAAAGTAGGCAGTGCACTGGTTTGTTTTTTTTTTAATTTAGTGTTTAACTCTCACATAGAACTCATTCAAAAAATAATTTCCCAGAGCTGTGTTCTAATATGGTGAATATTTAATGATCATGCACTCTGTCCTCTGTGTGTCAAGTCTGAAAGTGAAAATCTTCTCATCTTCTGTCACTACTTTGTCCACATTTCCTCTAGTTGTGATAATTGTCTCCCCTCTTATCTGGGCATACAGTGCAGAATACTTTTTACATGTTCACTGACATGAGGACATGATGTTTGTGTGTTTGTTTTACTTTTATTTATGTGTTTTTAATAATAGACAGCTGCTGTTGTAACTGTCTGCATTTATTATGAGAAACTTTTTTTCATAAAAGATGTCAATCATTCCTGTTTCAAGGAATACATATTTGTAAGTCTTTATTTCTTTATTTTTGTGTTGAACAGACAGTTGATAGGCCAAGTTGTGCACTGTAAATCCCATGGAAAGAAACATAGATTTAAATCAATAACCAGAAACTTAATCCTGTCGTTTTTATGAGACTGGCCACTTTTGCTTCAGTGATATTTTATTCTGAAATGCTGTAGCACACAAAATTTTATGTCTACATGCCTATAAATTAAAAAATAATATTCCACTTCTATACTGAATTGTGTGTTTTGTTTTATTTTTTCAACAAAAAATTTGACATCAATATATGTCTGTTTCACGACATCAAACAGCAGACATATTTACTACGGTACTTTACTCTCTCTTACTCTAACCTCTACCAATAAAATGTATCCTTGTATTATATTTATGTAACCAAATACTCTGATAAAATGCAAATAGTAAGAACTGGTTCTGGCCTTGTATTTAAGCTTCACAGCACACCAGTTTGTGAACGACTCCATTTAAAGTAAAGTGCATCTTCCTGCAAATAGAGCAAAAAATCATTTACTCAATATTATCACACCTTAAATTAATTAAGATGAATTATTCACCCAGGTATGTTCACACTGAATGGAGGAAACCATGGTAAACTTTTTTTTTTTTTTAAGGGATGTGCTTTTAACACAACACAGAAATAGAAATGAAAAAACAAACCCTATCATTTATGAACAGATTATTAGCATCAAAGTAGAATCCTGTTTCAGGTGATTCTCTGTCAATTCACCGGGCTGGTTGGGTGCGCTTGGTTCAGTAGCGGCTGGCCAGCTGCTCAGTGAATCTGAATGGCTTGGTTTCATTCACGGTACAGAGCAGGTCCCGCATGCGTCGCGCTCGTCGCTCCTCCAGCACCAACCTGCGGGAGCGCTCTCGGGCCGCCTGCTGCTCCGCCCGCTTCTCTGCCCGCTTTCGCTTCACCCACCTGAAGCAAAGGACATCAGGACAGATGGTTTTGATCACATTAAAATGCCTGCACATATATAGGCTTGCTTTTAGTATTGGTGTTGAGTATTTATACTAAATCATCAAAGGAAAACGTAAGATATTCCACTAACTGGTTGAAACTGCAACCTAACTGAATGGCACTAATGGTCAGGAAAGATGATAGTTTACTCAATGCAATGTGTAAATTTCGAGGGCTTGAGGTAACCAGATGATGATGCCAGATGATAAATAATAAAGCTAAGTTTGATCAAAAAGGATAAAAGATTTTTTCATTATTAGTAGAAATTGTAAAAATCTTGCAATAATATCTATAAAAGTTAAAAGAATTAACGTGAACTTACAGTTTGAAGGCACGTTCACACTCCTCCCGGCTGCGTAAGAGGTAACCACCATCCTCCTCGAGCTTCTTCAGCTCCACCAGCTGTCTCTCCTTCTGCTGCTGCTCCTGCTTCCTCTGAAGCCACAGCTTGAAAGCCTCCTCTGAGTCACTATGTGAAGAGTCTTTCTGTGGGAAGAAGTAGACATTATTGCAGTAATAAAGAGGATATGACGGCAAAAATTCATTATGTAATGTGTTTGAATGGCTCTGACTTGGGCCGCCGTTCTTCCACTTTCTAAAATCAGATTACAGTGGAGCATCTTGCTACCTAAAGGAATTCTGTAGAAGTGTTTTTTTTCATTTTGATATTCTCAAGCAAGGTTTCACTCCTGTATATTAAGGAGAATAAGACCTAGTGCTTGTTAAATACTAAACAAACTGAATTAGACAAGGGGCAAGAAACTGAAAGGATAGTGACTGACTAATCAATCCAATTAATTACTAATATCTAATTAATACAAAACTGTTCAAATACCAGGAATAGAGCCTTATGTCTTAATGATACAGAGTATATTTGTGTTTGAGTAGTTTGTTTGCCCCCTTGTGGCCACACCTTAGAATTCATCCTCTCCATCTCCTGAGCTCGGTGGATCCTTCTCTCCTCCTGGAGCTGCCCTCTCTTCCTTATAAGCCAGGCTCTGAATGCCAGCTCGTTCTCCTGCCTCTTCTGCTCCTCCTGCTCTTGTTTCCTCTGCTCCGCCTGTCATGGCAAACAAGACTGATAAACGACCTGATTTGGGTAATTAACAAATAGTCGAACTATAAACATGATGCGTATGTGATTTTGTTATTTGATGGTAAATACCCTATTTTTACTGGTCAGAGCTCGGCATTTACAGATTTTTTTTATCACCCTCTTTTCGATCAACAGTATCACTTCTTTCCTACCTCTCTGGCCAGCTTCTCCTTCCTCTCCTGGATCCTGTAAAGCAGCTCTTTCTGCTGGGGGGAGAGGGTATAGGTGGCCTGGCAGGGTGCCCCAGTGGCTGACTGCACCCGCCGCTTACTTCCTCTCCTCTGGCTGCCTCTCTGGCTTTGGCTGGCAGAGCTAGGTCTGCTGGGTTGCGCTGGAGGTCTGGGGGCCTGGAGGTGATTAACGCCCTGTTGGGAGAGGGAAGAGCCAACATGGAAACGAGGAGAAGAGGAGGAACTGTGGAGCTTACTGGAGCTCACAGGCGAGGAGCCTGAGTAGTTGCTGTAGTTGTTTGCGATAGGAGGGAGAAGACCTTGACTCTCCACCTCTTTCAGGCTGACCAGGTCAAACTTCCCATCTTTTTCTACAAGGACTCTTCCCTCCTTTACCCCCTGCCCTCCATCACTGCTCTCCCCAGATCCGCCCAATCCTCCGGATCCTATGCCTTTCTCCCAAGGAGAGAGTTTTAGTTCAAACAGCTTCCCTGACACTTCAGTCTCTGCCTCTGTATTCTTTGCTCTATCCTTTTTCTCCTTTCCCCCTTCCACTACACTACTTTTGCCATCTCTCCCAAACTGCATGGGAGGCACCACCAGGTCCACGAGTGTGTCTTTAAAATGCAGCCGCCTGCGCCTTGTCATATCTGGAGCTTCCTGGTCCTGCAGGTCCCGGTTAGCCTGCTGGATCTTCTCCTGGATGTACTTCTTTTCCTCATCAGTCTGCTCATCCATCCCTGGAGGAGGTGGTACTATAGGTGATGACTTATTTGGGCTGTCTCTGTCAGAGTCATACTCCAGTGGCTCCATAGGTGAGGGCCACCTCTCTTCATCTTCTTCCACTTCCTTTGTTTTTGTGCCTATCTTTTCCACCTTGTATCTTTTCTCCTTTTGTTTCATTTTTTGCTCTTTCTTGTCCTCCTCCAGCTCTTTGTCAATTTCTGCCTCAATGTCATTATAGTCAGGATCCTGTGGGGTGGAAAAGGCAGAGGCACACTGAATTCAGGTTGCAGCATCAATACTTAGGACTTAGACGATGTAAGTAGACACGTGTTAGTATGTTCATCAATATTGCATCCAGCAGTAGCATAGTGAAAGTATGTCACTGTATGTCAACAGACTAGGTCTCACATGCAGATAGTGAGTTGTGCCAGGTCATGTAACTCAACACTATTCACAGTCACACATCTACAGAGCAGGGTCAGGACCCTTTCAGCACCCAGTTGGCATTAAGCAGATCCGATAAAACAAAGACGTGGGGTGATTAAAAAAAAGCAGAGTAAAAGTGTAAAGAGGTGATAGAATCAGTGGTCTTGTATAAATCACATTTTGCACAGTGAGGCCCAATTTACCTGGTCCTCAATCCGGCCTTCCTCACTGATCAACCAGTCCAGATCCTTCTCAAAGTCGTCCTCATACTCCTCCTGGGACTTTGTGAAAACCACCTGACTCATAATCTACCACTGAGAGAAGATCAGAGGCAACATATAGATATGATTTTTGCACACAAGCTGCTGGACCTAAGAAAAGTTATAATATGACATAATCGTGCATCCATAATTTTACCACTGTGTTAACATTTACACTTTTTATACCATGACGTACATATGTATACGGTAAAACTGTGGTGACCGCAGTCCGCAAATGTTTACCACACCAATGTCAACACATTTAATCAAGGTGTGAACAGCCCAAAGAGGTTGAATTATCTGGGACAGCCAACCGTCAGTCACTGATGTATGTGGGAGGAGTGATAATGCTGGATATCCTGTGACCTGGGTGACTGAGGATCTAAACAGGGAGGCAGTGACCAGCCTGCAGCACAGATCAGGATATCACATCAGGTTCCCTCTATTTGGATAATCAAAATGACACCAGAGAAACAAATTATCCAAACACTCCACGTTATGCATTTGGTTTAGATCTGGCGTCAGAGCTGGATTGAATAAACTATTAATACTATCCTGCTCATCCCCACATCACAGTATGTTGTATATGGATTACATGGGCGTTTGGTTGTTGCCTACTGGTGAGAAATCAGTACTGCAGGATAAACTGTTACTGTTTTTGTCGCACGTATTCCCTGTCTGCTCCACGCAGGTGTTGTTTGCCGAAGCTTTTGAATCTGTATTTTGTTTTAATTATTATTATTAATACTCACAACCACTTGCACTGTCCACAAGGCGAAATGTAAACACAAATAGACAGTGTAATCCTGTTAATTTCCTCTAGTCCTGTGGTTTATAAACATAAATAGGACAGAGACGGAATAGGAGACCGAGCTTGTGGAGCAGCGTTTGCGTCTCCGGGTCTCATTATAATTTTTGTTGCTACTGGGATTAAAAAGCAGTTTAAAAAATAAAGAAAAAGGAAAATGTGGCGCCGGGGCTCTTAAACTCACCAGCAGCTGGTCCGACCGTAGTTCTCCCGTTCAGTTAAAAGCGGTGGAGGAAGACATGCAGCCGGGCTGTTTGGTGACTACTCCTCCACCTGAGTGGCGCACACACCGCCCCGCAGACTGCGGAGCGACACCTGAGCACATAATCTGCTTCTGGTGCCTCTGCAGCGCTAAAAGGTTTTACTGGACCCGTCGTCATAGAGACCTACAACACGCTTCACTACTCGAGCATGCGCGGTCAAGAAACACGCACACACGCAAACCCACTTTACAGTTAATAAAATCTCGGTGCACGAACTGTAAACAGGTTAAATGTTACTCAGAACTCTTAAAAATAATAATAATTAAAAAAAAAACCTATTTTGATCTGGTAGGAAATTTTGGAAGGTAACTGGAAAAATAAAATAGCACTGTGGATTAACATATGAACAGCCTGTTGCACTATTTTTCAATTCGTCCTATCAAATGAGATTAAAATGTATCAATGATTACACGGATCCCATTAATTTGATCACTGTTTTCTTCCTTTGTCTACCTCGAAAAGAGGACCGGATTAAATGTGTTTCACTGGATTATAGTAATTTGGTTAATTGCAGATTTGTCTCGGAGTAGGCAGTGCTAAAGCACAGTGTCGCCTGTAATTATAAAGACTTAAAGGTGCACCTTGCATTATCACCTCTCTTGTTGTAATGATTTTTAAAAAAGGCAGAAAAACAATACAAGAGACAAGAGCTGGCAACAAATGGAACAACAGTTGGGTAACTATCTACTATCTAATTTACAAAAGTCTTTGTTTACCAACCAAGATAACCAAGTTACAAAGTTTTACTGGGGAAATGGGTGCCCACGTCATTTTAGTTTGGTTAATTTTTAGTCACACATGACCATTGGACAGTGGTATCAGACAGGCACCTCTATTTCGGGCCCATGTCCATAGTGAAATCATTGAATATGAAATACATGATTTAAAATAATTTAAATATCAACATTAACTTGATGATTATGGGATCTGTAATACTGCAAAAAAATGACATGTTGAGCAAAAGACATCTTAAACCTAAACAATCGTACATTTAACAACAGCAAAAGGAGCACTTGAATTCATCCTTACTTCAAATCAAAAAAGACGGGGCGTATCAGGAGTGCGCGAATGCACCATTTAATTTCAGGGCGCACAGCATTGTGGGTTTTGAAGTTCGCTTCAAGGCTTTCGGCACCGGGAAACCTTGGGCGTTGCGACTGGCGGAGAACTACGTTTCCCGTGTAGCCTCAGGTCGCTACCGCAAAACTACACGCCCCTCGACTTGAAGCACGACTGCGAGCACGTATGCTCAACTTGTGATAATGTTTTGAGTAGTTAATAAGTTCACCGTAGCTGGCGACGGCCGGGACGCTGTGCCACGCACCCAGGAAAAAGCAGGCGTTTCTCTTAAAAATGGCTACCATAGTCTTTTGCTCTGTAAACAAAACGGCTCAGACTACGGCGAGGCAATGTTTGATCACACATTTAAAGGGGTTTGCTAGTGCAAGACACTCGCACTTGCCGTTTCCCCGCACCCCAAACCCGCCAGGGAATTTGCTTGCGGGATCGAGATGGTTTCCCAGGGGTTTCGGGGCAAGGTTTATGTCCCACGGGACAGCGGGTAGATCCGCGGCCGGACGAACCAGGAGGGGAGTCCTGGCGCTCGGCGGAGCCGCGGCGGCGACGGCGGCAGCGGCCGTGGCGGGGTTTCTGGCCAACGCCAACCACTTCCAGCGTGCCGAGATGGCGACGAGGGTCTCCCAGAGCGCCGGGGAGAAGGAGCAGGAGGGGGACATCCTGGAGAGATGCCGGGGGTTCATGTCTCCCCCGGTGACCGACATCAGCGTGCTGCAGGGGAGGAAAGGGGAGATGCGTACGAGGATGGAGATGTTGATCATGGAGACGCAGGCCGAGTTCTGCAGAGCCTTGCAGGAGGTAGACGGCGGGACGTTCACGGTGGATCGGTGGGAAAGGAAGGAAGGTACGGGGGCCGGGAGTAACCCGATAGTAGTGAAACTGCAGAGCTCAGTTTGGAGCATTACAGATCCATTTTCGTCCTGGTCGAAGTCGAGGGCGTTTATGAGATTGTCCGAGGGCTGGAGTTTCGAGCATTCTGCTTATTTATGTGCTGAAAGCAACACAGATGCAGGTCTTAGAGTGGCATTAAGCAGAAAAACTAATATCAGGCCTGTCCTTTTCAATTTATTTTCTATTTATTCCATCGTGTGTGTGTGTGTGTGTGTGTGTGAGTCAGGTGGAGGAGGAATCAGCTGTGTGATGCAGGATGGAAAGGTGTTTGAGAAGGCAGGGGTCAATGTGTCAGTAGTGTTCGGGGACCTGACCGAGGAGGCTGCCAGGCAGATGAGGAGCAGGGGCAAAGTCCTCAAAGGGAAAGATGGTGAGTTCTTTTACTCTGATATTTTTATGCAGGCATAAAGCTTGATATAGCTCTTGACCAGAAGAAGTGTGGTAATATAGGTTCGGAGGAACAAATCGCGGACTGAACGCTCCTATCACGAAGCACTTCAGACACACACTCAGATAGTCACTGATTTTGGAATCCGTCAACAGAGTTCTGCTCTTACTTTGCACTTTTCACTCTTTTAGATGTGCTAATTCACTAACTTTCAAACTTTAATATGGTGCTCTGTATCCTCTCTCAGGGAAGCTACCGTTTTGTGCCATGGGTGTGAGCTCCGTTATCCACCCCAAGAACCCCCACATCCCCACAGTGCACTTCAACTACAGATATTTTGAAATCGAGGAGGAAGACGGTTAGTGTGTAATTGTCAAACCTTGACGTCAGCAGTTGTGTCTTGGTGTCAGTGACACCGTTGGGTACATGAATGAATGATAACCCTTGTTTCCTTCTTCCTTGTCTTTGTGTGTGTGTGTGTGTGTGTGTGTGTATGTTTTTCAGGCACTAAACAGTGGTGGTTCGGTGGAGGCACAGACTTGACTCCAGTTTATGTTAATAAAGAAGATGGGTTTCACTTCCACAACACCCTGAAGGAGGCCTGTGACAAGCACCACCCAAAATACTACCCCGAATTTAAGAAATGGTACAGGTTGACCCAGGGTTAATCCCCTCCTAGTGAAACTCTCCATACTGTGTGTGCTGTGTGTGTGTGTGTGTGTGCATGTGTTTGTGTGTATGCATGTGTACACCTGAATTCTATGTGGATTACAATGGGTGTTTCCTCACTGTTAGATGATGATAAGAGGAGTCGCTGCCTAAAATCTGCAGTTGCAGAAAAACCGTTGAGTTCTGACGTTAGTCATTTTAGGCAACTGGGGATATGAAATGAATGGGTGTGGTTTATCTGATGTGGCCTGGAATTAGTAGATTTTGTTCCCTTAATTTTAAGTTAAATTTAAGAATAGTTTGAAATTTTAGGAGATACATTTATTTGCTTAATTGCTTTGAGTGACATGCGAAGATCGATACCACTTTAATACCTGTCTGTTAAATATGAAGCTACTGCCAGTTGCCATTCCGCTTTGGCTGAGCCATGCCAACTGTTTCCTCCTGCCTCCAGTCTTTTTGCTAAGCTAAGCTAACTCTGTCTTGGCTGTAGCTTCATATTCGATGGACAGACACAGTCGCATGAGCATATTTCCAAAAATGTCACACTATTCCTTTAAATAGTAACCTAAGCAGTAACTTTAAAATCCCACTACTGTGCTGTCAGTGTGCTCTCAACTGACCTATTTTCAATTCCTTTTTTCCTTCCTATACTTTAACCATTTTTTTATGGTTCTAAATTAAATGGTTTTCCAACCCAATTCTTGTGTTCTCTAGGTGTGACAGATACTTCTATATCCGACACAGAGGAGAGACTCGAGGTATAGGAGGTATCTTCTTCGATGACCTTGACTCCCCAAGTCAGGAAGAAGCATTCAACTTTGTCAAGAGTTGTGCCCGCACCGTGGTGCCCTGTTACCTGCCCATCGTATACAAACATCTCAATGACTCCTTCACTGATGAGGAGAAGGACTGGCAGCAGGTGCGGCGAGGCAGGTGAGTAAAATATGCACAACATAACATGTGGCTGTGAATAAGTAATGCATATATTTTACATAGGAGATCGTTAAAAGGAGATTCTGTGAATTGTTTTTGTTTTGTTTTACTTACAGCCAATTTTAGTTCAATAATGAAAGAATTTAAAGATTTCATAGGCTAAAGCCAGTCATAGTGAGTCATAACTCATGACAGAAGTATCTACTAAAGTCTTAATAGTTTTAGAGCTCTTATTCTCTCAGTCACTCATCAATTACAATATTTTATCAGCTATTAAATTTGTGCTTTTCAATTTAGCTAGAGTATACTTAACAAATCTAAATTTGATTCTGGAATCCATCATAAGAAAAGTGTAAATCTGTAATCATCTATTATAAATATAGCCACACAAACATTCAACTTGTTTAAGACAGGGGATCCTTCACTGGTAGCATTTAGTTTTTTTATTTTGTAAAAGTTTAAATAAAAAAAATACTTTTACAGCCACTAATGAGATTATGCAAAAATGATTTGTGAAAAAGCTTTGGGATAGACTCCATGCAAGCCTGTGTGGTCAGAAGTTGGAGCAGATCCCGGTAGAGCTTAGGGCCTCAGCAGGGAGTCTTCAGTCAGTCGAGTGAGAGTTTAATAACACAGAGAATTAGTTAAAGAGCTGGTTTATGAAAGCGAAGAAGCAAGGGAGTGAGCCAGAAACTCTTCCGGGGATGGGATGGGTGAGGCAATAATATGGGAGGGAGTCGAAAGAAGATACTAGGCTGGAGTGAATGGTGTAAATGAACCTCGGTTCAGTTTCATCAATAAGCCTAGCAAACTGCTCAATTTGCATTAAAGTTGTGAGCCTATGTATTTGTATTTTTGCTGCTCTTTGGCTATATCTGGATACCTTCATCAACCTGGAGGACTTCAATTACAGTCCAACAGTAATATTTACCTAATGTAAAGTCAAAAAAATGTTCACTGTCCTGGATTGCCTAGATAGCTGAAGTGTTTTAAATCAAGTCTGTTACTATACAGCACTTGAAATACTGTAAAAAAGAAAAAAAAACAATAGCTACCCGTAAGGACGCTAAAGTCTCATTAAAAATCCAAAATTTATGGTTAGCAGGTTGCTTTGGAATAGTTATGTTGTAGAATAAGTATATCACACATCTGAACTTAAAGTAGCATAAATCATAAAAAGCGACATGTGCATTTATCTGTAGGTTTTGTTTGTTTATGCTGTAGATATGTGGAGTTCAACCTGGTGTATGACAGGGGAGTGAAGTTTGGCTTGGCCACACCAGGCTCCAGAATTGAGAGCATCCTCATGTCCCTCCCCCTCACCGCCAGGTAAGACAACACTGGTCTGAGGCAGCGGTTGCCCTGCTCTTGTATGACAGCATTGAGCTGGCTGTGTTCTTTGGTAACAAACTCACCTTTCATCCTCAGGTGGGAATACATGCACGAGCCTGCCAAAGGTACACAGGAGGCTGAGATGCTGGATGCATTACGAAACCCCAAGGACTGGGTGTGACCATACTGTGCTCAAAGGTTTACATGTCAAAATGGACAAAACATCCAGAAAAAACATCTTTGTTGTGTTTTATAATGGTGTGACATGTTTGACTATATCAGCAGTGGTTAAAATGGTCTTTACCAAAATAATATGAACTTTTGAAATTGCCTGAAGAGTTTTTTTAATCTGCATCGGTACTTTTCTCTTTCCTGTTTGCTATGTTTTGTCAAATCAGCCTCGTTAACATTTAATCACAGAGGATTTTAATAATTCGAGAATCAGACATTTTGTTGTTAAACTCAATGACTGTGCTTTGTGCCAATGCTTACTGCCTGGCAAAGCAAGTCCAAATAATTTAACTCCACAGGTGATTGTTTTACCTGCTTTTAGGTAAGCTCAAATTGATGATGTGCTCCGTTTAAGAAGTGTTTGTGTCAAACACTAGCTGTGTTTTTTTCCCTATGCCAGAGCTAAATGTGGCTTGCTCTACTTGAAGCCACCTGAGCTCCACTCTCCTCTGCTTTTCTTTAACAAGGCACTGAAAGGGAAAACTAGGACAAACTGAGCCACTGTGTTTGTACGTGTGCCACTACTCTATTCAAATGTTAATAAATCTAGTTTTGATGTTTGTCATGTCACAGCAATGTGTTATTTTTTTAAACAGTCAAAGCTGAATAATAAAAGTTGGCTGTTCCCCGTTGAGCCCCACTTACAATGTAGTTAGTCACTCATTTGTGGTCAGTGAGCAACTTCCTGATTTGTTTGAACAGCAGTAAACAGTACTCAGATTTTGGATCATGTTCCACAGAGGCGAAAAATGTGGATCAGAGGCCAGGTGCTTCCTTAAAGGCAGAAGAAAGTCTCCAAAACAACTTTTCATGAGATGTATTCTCTATCCTTGGGGGAGTCAAGCAGGGAAACTGTAGAAAACATTCACCATACACTTACAAAAATACATTTTTACACAGTGTATCATTGTTCTTGAGACACAAAGAAATAACAGAGAGCACGTTTTATTACAAATTAATTCAAGCTTTTGCACATACCATGGATTTATAACAATTCCCTTGCATTTCGTGTTATATAACATTTTGTTTGAGAAGGCATTGTAAAAACAGTACAACTGACCTAACCAAAATGGCTACCCCCTACCAGCACAACTCAGTTCAAGGTCATAGCAAGTGCTGAGGTTAAAAGGTCAACTCACAAAAAAGTGTAATAATCAGTACTCAAAGTCTGTGAGGTGTAGAGAGGAAATATGTCACATTTATCAGTGTCAAGTGAAAAATAGGTATATTTGGTTTTTAAAGTGTATGCAGCAACATTGCATACAGATTGAGCACTTTCAGAGGATTGCAGTGACATCGATATTGGTGAGTCACGCTGGAGAAGTCAAACCAGACTGTCCTAGTTTTCATTAAACAGCTCATTTTGAGCTTAAAAACAAAGTGCCTTCTTCTATTCACAACCTAGTGTATCATTGTTTCATTAGTATCAATGCATTCACTGTATTCCTATGTAGTAAAACCAATCTCACTGAAACTTACCTTCACGCACGGACTATAAATATTAATATACAGGTACATTACACATGCTAAACATGGTGAAATCAAATACAGATCCTCTCACCTCTGATAACTCTTTTCCCAAAAGCTTCTGCCGCTGTTGCTTTCCTGTCCCACATTCCTACATAGGTCACTCCACAACTTACATTTACAGTGTGCTTCAAACTTATTTGAAGAATCCTCAGTGTACTTTAAGTGAAAGTAGCACAGCATAAAAGACTCTATAGCCATATCCAATACAGATGCATTAATTTAGGGGGAGGAGTGGGGCAAGATTTTCACAGTTAAAGCAGGCTCTGAGTTAACTGTCAGAAGCCAAATGCAAACTTGGACAAGCAAGCACAAACCATCAACAAACAGTGCAGAGCCAGATCCAACCTCAGGTGTGCAAACCCAAGCTGCATGCATCACCAAAATATAAGCACATATGACACACATTCACAAAATGTATTTCAGCACACACTTTAGAACTGGTGGACAAATCTTGAACTAAAAAACATTCACAAGTATATACTGAGGTTGGGCCTATGCATTGGCTTGGCAACCTTATTATTTGAACCTACATTAAAGATGCATTTGCTTTCTGTGCTGCCAAACATGGTGTATTGCAAGGAGCGGGTGGTGATAACGGTCATGGAGCTAGCTGGTTAGCACAAGAAATTTAGAAGAAGAAAAGAAGTGGGAAATAGAAGCAAAACAAGAGTTAAAATTGACGTTGCTTTCCACCACTGGAGAAGGCTCTTGGCAAGTAAAGGAATGAAGTTCAGCGCTGAACTCAGCTGTTCTACACTGGTTAGTAAACCGCTTTTAATATTAATGTTGGCTATGAGAAAACTTAGAAAAGGCTCTTTCAAGTGCTATTTTGGATATTAAAAATTATTCACAATTGTGATGTAATGTGATAGGGACACTTGTAGCACATATCTAGACTTTTAGATAATTGTTTTGGTTCTTTAGGCTAAACTGTTACTGTATGGTTGGGATCCAAAGCTCCCTTTAACCCCCAATATAAAACTATGGTCAGCCATTTACTAGGTAACAAGCTCAGATACGCCAGGCATACACTGCCTGCCCAGCACAAAATGGCAAAGGGCTGAAGTAAGCGAGTGACTAGTGGAGACATTATAGTGTTATCTTTAGCAAGAGAAAGACCCAGTCATGAGTTGTCGAACAATTAAGAGCAAGCAAGTAATTAGTGGGTGGGGATTAATCATCTTGGAGTGGACAGTTGGAAAAACGCTGCTCTGATGAAGATGAGGCACACAACAATGATCATCTTGTAACAACTGGACGTTTTAAGGTCTGAGACATATTAGATGGTAAGTGAAAAGTCTTCTCTCGTCAGTGTGTTGGATACAGGCGAAAAGGGCAGATGTATGATGATATGATTAAACAACTGTGTGCTACTGTGACAGGTTACCTATAACAAATAAAAGCCTGATTTGGAATTTGTTTTGAATTCTTTCTGCCCCCTGGTGGTCAAAAATCCCTCAATGCAATATTAATTAGTCTGGGTTTCACTGGAATTGCTCTGTGGTCTAAAGGCTGTTTCATGGTCTTGCAAAGCAAAATTTTTGGATTATACAAAACTAGGTTGAAACAGTGAAGATTTACTTATTGGCAGAGGTCAAATTTAAACATACTAAATACAGGTTCAAAAAAACATTTGCTATTAAGCACATATTCCTAAAAAATTTGGCACTAACCTTCAAGAAAGCATCGGCCCAACCCCTGTATACGCTTTGAGCATTTTCCTTCAGTTATGGCAATCATGGCATTTCTTCTTTTTGGAGAATTTGTTATGCCTGCAGACTTAAATGATTTGCAACAATGTGACCGCAGAGATGCAACAATAGGGAATTCTGCAGAGGTGTTGGTTGTATTGCAATATCATTTGCTCCTTGCTGCTACCACTTCACCTCATTGATAAAATGTTAGTGCAAATTTCAATAACGCTGGCTCTGGAAAAGACTGTGTTAGTCCATTGACCAGACAGTTATTAATGTTTCTATTTGTGTTGCATGTGGAAGGCTGGTGATACCACAACAGTGGCACTGCTAGATGATAAGTCTTGGTGTAGGTTACCGCTTTTGTTGGTGTTGTAGTGAAAGACAGGTTTACTTCTCATGACCAATGACATTAGTAGTGCTGGTGGTAACTATGTCCTCGTACTGTGGAGGTGGTTCCGTCTCTATCTGGACGTCCGTATGGCCGACGGCCTCCTCATAAGATGGCGGTGGGTCCCCAGCACTTCCTCTCCCTGAGGTGATCTCTGAGCTTGGATAAGCTGGGCTGCTGTGGACACTGAGTTCTGATTGTTCCCCCTGGTGGTAATCCCTCCCCCAATGGTCCATAGAAACCACTGACAGGACGTGGTCGTGATGTGAGTGTCCCAGGCTGGGGCTGCGCTGCGAGCGCTTGCGGGAGTGGCAGCGCCAAATAGTGATGGCGACAGCAGCGATGACGAGCCCAACCAGCAGCAATGGCACTATCAAATAGAGAGAGTGGATTCCACCTACCACGGTCTCCAGGCCTCCAGATGGACTGCTCTCCCGCACGTATTCCTCCCAGAACTGTCTCTGCAGCCGGTAAGAACAAGGACACAAACGGTCAAAAACATGGCAGGGTTAAAATTTTTCTTCAAGACAAGACTCAGCTACATTCATGTAGGCTGTGGTGTGACCATAGTGCAACAAAATTGTTTCCAAAACCCTAGGTCATGGTACACACAGTGTCCACTGTATGAATACATTTCATACGGATTACTGCAACACAAAGGCAGCAGACAACAACACCCAAACAAAAAGCGACTCCATGGTTTTGCACATCCATCTGCGTGACTTTGCGCTCTGGGCTCTCACAATAGTTTTACAAATACGCCTCCCTCTCTAGCACACGCCCCGCTGTTCTTCCTGCTGATAATGATCACTTCCTGAAAAAACACCCACATTCCACAAGCTACCACTCTTGGCATACGATTTATTACTGGACACACAAACCCTACAAAACAGCATTTTAAAAGGAATAGTTTGGATTTTCTTTTTTATACGTTAGCCGATATCAGTTACTCAGCAGTAGTAATATTGATTTGTTGATTTTAGCTCTGGCATGAAGTCCTCTGTTTAGACATTTCCAGGATAATTAAGTAGCAAAAGAATATCAGAGTGTTTGTACTATCCTGTGGATAGTTGTGTGTTTTGCTTATTGTGTTGTTGCTTACTATTGCTGTTTAATGACCACATTAGCTGTGGTAAGTTTTTATCTGCCCAGTCACAGGCTGTCCAGGAAATCTCTGAAAACATGAACTGCTGCTGGGGTTAATATCCCTTTATAGACTTCACAACTGATGAGTAATTCAAGCCACCTAATCCTTAAAAAACAAAAGCCACTCTATGTGGTTTATGCGTCGTACGTGTTCTAATGTCTACTACTTTGCTTGTCCTGTGTTTTTTAGCTTTCAGGCGAGGAAGAGTTCTAGGTCCAATGTGCTGTGTCTCTCATCTCCTCACCGTTCTCTCGTCATTCTCAAAAGCTTCACGGGCCTCCTCATAGGTGCAGATCTCCTCGCGGCACTCTCTCTGGATGTTACCTTGCTTTATCTCCTCCAGCATGAAGTTGGCCCTGCGCAGCCGCCGCAGCATGGAGTGGGCTGCGTCCGCTGGCAGGAACACTGAGAGAAGTGGGAGAAGAATAGGGGAGAAGTGGAAGGGAAGACAAGACAAGGGCATGTAGGGGGAAAGGACACAGGATTTAGACATGTGAGAAGAAAATGCATGAATAAAGATAACAGGTGGAGACAGTAGGATAGGGGTGAGTCAGCAAGTGGAAAAGCAGAAATGAGGAAACGGGGAGATATTTAGGAGAGCGGTAGAAAGAGGGAAAGAGGAAAAGATGATAGAGATGCAGAGAAAAAAAGGAGAAGGGAAAAAAGGGAGAATGAAAGAGGTGGGGACTGAAACAAAGGCCACAGAGCAGAGCAGAGCCGAGCAATGCGCAGTGCCCACATTTCTGCCTAAAAAACAAAAGTTCCTTTGATTTAGGCATCCATCCATGTGCCACATAAGGGACAGAGCACCCATCTGTTTCGCATTTCCAGGATAAGAAATGAAATCTCAAAAAGAAACTGCACACAAGATACTACAACATGCCCCAGGATTAAAGCGATGTGCTACCAAATTAACAAGTAATGTAGTCTGTGTGATTTTTAAATTCAAGGATGTGATCAGCACAAGACTTGAAAAGACAAAAAAACATTAATAAACTAGAAAGTCTGCTCAGTGGAGCACAAATCCGAACAAAGGCCAATGTCAAGGAACATACATCAGACTTTAGAGGAAGTAAATCAAAATCACAGTAAATGATCTGGATTTGTCCCAAATTTAACCAGGTTCTGTCCTGGCCCATGCACCATCCCTCCACCAAGTCAAGTTAAAATCGATTCAATACTTTTTGTGTAATTCTGCTGACAAATAGATAAACAAACCAACCGAATTGAGTGATCATACAGCCTCCTTGGTGGAGGCAATAAGGGCCAAAATTCAGGAAAACAGAACATACCCCAAGGAAAGAGTGGGAATTGTGTGCTAAAGAAAACAGAAAAAAAACCTGAAGAGTCACATTTCAATGACTTGTGCGTGACAAACAATGTTGACACCATTACATCAGAAAAGTAAAAGAAGGACGAGAAATTGGGAGTTTCTAAGGAAACTGAGTGATGAAATCAATGTGAAGTTCTCGACTTTTGGGCAGAAAAATGATGTCAATTAACTTACCACTCCCCATGATTCCTGTGAGTCTGTTTGGGGTGATTTGTCTGTAGAAAACAAAACAAACATTATTGTACAGCTTTGAACTTGCTGATAATTCTATAATGGACGCCCCGCCTTTAAAAAACTAAACAGTAAAGAGATAAACAAGCCATTTAAAGATAAAGGAAAGCCAGGGAACATTGTTATTGGGTCTTGCGCTGGACGATCTGAAAAACATAAGTAAATAAATGACCTGATAAATTCTAACAACCGAAACTTAAGCAACGCCACACACCTTCAAGTCCTGGCCGATATTTGATATTTGTCACGTCGCTTTATTCAAATTAAAGAAAAAGGAAATGAAAAGGAAACGGACGGTCAGGACGGAACACAGCAGTAATTGGATGATATGAAACCATCACAACCCTCCGTCAGGTCAATCCTACGCACTTTAGGGTGGAGAAAAGACCTAAAGCCTGCGATGAAACGAAGTGACAATAATATTCTAACAGGCTGCCGACGATGGGCGTTGCTCCGTTGTGTATGTGAGACATTCAGGACCAAAGTTTCGGTGACCAATGGCGGCTGCAGGCCGGTGCTACTCATACGTGCTCTACGGGAATCCTGCTCGTAGCGTCTCCATATTAAGATCACCAGCAGGGGAAACATCTCTCGACAAGAGCGCCGCCGCCCCGTTACTCGGAGACGTGTGAACAACAAATGGGAGGCTCGGCTCCGGGGAGCCTGCCGCCGGCCTCCTCGCCTCCGGGCGGCTCCGCGGCGCTCAGCGGGCTGGAGCGTTGACAAGCGGCGGGTGATTTGTAGAATCGGTGCGCCTCCTGCCTCGGGAGCGATTTTAACGAGCTGTTTAAACACGCGATTCAAAACGACGCGGTGGCCGAATGGCTAAAACGTTACATATTTTTTCTACCCCAAAGTCGAACCGGTTTTCCAGGACAGAAATGAAGTTAATCTCTCCGAACTCACCTCTTTTCGTCCCCCGAAGGCGCAGAAGCGACGCCCGGCCTCCTCTTGTGCTCTAGCGGCCAGCGCAGCCGCACAGGTCTGCTCCGCTAGCGGTTGACCACGAACGCAATATTTTTCTTTTTCCCACCCGTGCTGGCTGAAGTCCCGCCCCCCCCGTTGTGCCTCCGATTAGCTTGATTGGTGGACTTCGGGCACGAGGAGTGACGCTCGGGTTACGTTCGGGAGAAAACACCGAGGTCACAGCCAATCACAGGCGGGGTGGGGGCGGGTCTTCGCTCACCTCGGGTGCGGAATTTCAGAAACGCACCACAAACCTCCCCTCTGCCCCCGAGTTTAAAGGGCCAGCCCACGCATCAACGGGATTATACTGACGACGTAATAATACATCCTAAAATAACAACCTAATAAAAAACACTATTATTTGAAGATGACGAAACACTCAAACAGTCTTAATGTTTCCATGCCCTTACATAATATTTTAATGCACAGTCTACAAAATAAGATGAATAATTCAATCCTTCTTTGCTTCACGTTGAAAGGTTTAAGAGTAGTTATTAATGGTTTACCGACAGTTATTACTTCATTACTACTGAGCATAAACACACAGCCACGTAGTTACCAAAGTGTTTTATTCTAACTGGCAAACTGACGTGAGAGTCTTTATTCTAGCAACACAACAGGAACTTCTTAACTTAAAAATGTAATTAATCAGCTCTCACTGTCAACATAACAGCAGAGAACACATTCGCTGTATTATTCCATCTGTTTTTGTACTATCTAGTCTTTTGCATGCAGATCAACAGCTAGTCACTCTCTGTGTATAATTAAATAAATCCTTATGCCATAGTGACTCTGGAGTTATAAATGTTAAGTTGTTTATAAATGGATTTTGGTCCAGATGTGCCTGTCTTTCCACAACCTGGCAACCTTACAGTTGTACTTGTGAACGATTTATAACTGATCTATATATAGCAAGAGTAAAAGATGTCTTAACCATTAATAAAACCACAAATTACAACTTATCTAAACCTTATAAACAGGGCAGGTGGCATCGAAAGGGAATTGAAATGACAGCAGCTCATCCTTTGCAACTGTTTTTTTGTCCAGCAGAAGCTATTATCTACTGTCAGCTCATTGTTTAAACTGTGCACGTAATATCAGCCACTAAACATCTCAACATATCTTTCAAACTTGAAATAAAAACAGATGATAATGTGAAAAATCTCTTCAAATGTCTGGCCTCAAAGCAAAAAAAAATGTCCATATGAATAACAGTTATTTATTATTTAACAATATATGTTTCTGTAGTATTTGCCTGAAGTACGTGTATATCTGTATGTTTTTGTGTGGAATATGATCTTTAAAAGTGAAAGTCTCCCTCTGGGCCAGAAAAGACTATATCTCTATCTCCCCACCGGCTTTAATTTGGTTTTTTGCTCTTAAGCTAATTGGCTGTGGTGCCCTGACATCCAGGTATTGGTGACAGAGACATAAGTTATACATTTGTTTCTGCAAGGTTTAACTTTGGTTTTATGTTCTGTTTACAAATATGTGTACTGCAACAACTCTACAGCAGCAATCTTGCATTAACATTGATGAGTTTTGCTGCTCTGTGTGGTATCACTAGGACTTTGTGTGTGTGTCTGTATTTCTTCTGTTTGTACCCATTGAGTCTCTAATGATTACAATCTGTAATCATCAGTAATGATGTTGAAAGACCTTGCTGCCAGGAACAGTTGACCTACACACTTAACTCCCATGCACACGCACACACACCGAACACACACACAAACACACACACACACACACACACACACACACACACACACACACACACACACACACACACACACACACACACACAAACCAAAACTGCTCTGAAGGAGTGGAAGAAGGGTTTTTCCCTCATTATAATATAAAAAAATGCCTATTAAAGAATTTATACAAATGTATTTGGTTGTGGCTGATGAAATTTAAATCTCACTAAAACCTTGTGTTTTATTCATTAGATGACCACAGTTTTCTTACTATTAACTGCTTTCCACCAACCGGTTAATAACATTTCACATGAACTGACAGTAAATTAACAAGGAGTCCAACTAAGCTGTGGTATTTCTATTTAAATGTAACTCTGAGGTTAATTTGCTTCAAAAAGTGTATGTGTGTGTTAATATGAATTCATTCCGAGATTCTTCCCTGAGGGCAAAGAATTAACTAAGTTCAATTAGCAAAAAAATTAACAGTATAAGCTTCCCTCAGCTCAGCGTGTACGGTGTGTGTATGTGTGTGTGTAATGGGGTGCTAGACAAGAGTGTCAAAGTATGAAGGGATAGACCAGAGATGGAGAGGTGGGGTAAAGTGTGTCAAAAGGAAAGCAATGCTGTAGTTTAAAACCACTAAAACTAATGTTTTATAATAAACAGGGTCATATGTAATATTTTTCAATGCCCCATATGAATCATGCGAGTCAGTGCTTGTTTTGTTCATTAGAGGTATGGGGATGAAGTGTTTTCACGTCCCCATCATTCATTATTCTTTAGGTACTAGTTACTTTTCAGATTGATATTATAAACACAGAACCTATAAGTTTTTAAAATGATAGTTTTAATCATGCTAAAGTAGTTATTCCCTTTACTTGTAGCCCTAGTAGCTATTACTATTATATTAGTGTTTTCTACAGCTTGCGAGGGATCTGAATTTTCTCCCCAACTATTAAAATACACCCACCCATCCATTGAAAAGCCTCTGTTCTTCTTTTCACCCCTGCATCAGGGATCATGAGGACTACAGAGAGAGAGAGAGGGAGAGAGAGGGAGAGAGAGCGGGGGGGAGGGAGAGAGAGAGAAAGAGAGAGAGAGAGAGAGAGAGAGAGAGAGAGAGAGCTTTGAGTCTAGCAAGGCACTAGGACCCAGCAGGTGCAGCACGGTGTTATTTCAGTGATCCGCAGCAGGGTCCCGTCGGCAGAGCGCTGGGTCCCCAGCAGCGGCAGCAGCAGCAGCAGCAGCAGCGTCCTCTGGACTCGGGACGCGGAGCGAGCGTCGGTCCCCATCCTGCTACACACAGCACGGGCAGGGGCAGGGACAGGGGTGGGGGGTGGGGGCTACCACCACAACCCAATCCCGACTCACTTCATAGACCTGAGGAACGCCACAGACCCCCCCACCGAGAAAACAAACGCACCTTCTTTTCCTACTTTTTCTTTTCTTTTCGTACTTTTTTTTTTTTTTTTTTTAATGAGTGATCTACTTTAGATCGGCCATGGCTTCATCCGTGAGCGGCACAGAGGAGGTCCGGGTGTCGGCGTTGACGCCCCTGAAGTTGGTGGGTCTGGCGTGCGTCTTTCTCGCGCTGTGCCTGGATGTCGGGGCCATGCTGAGCCCGGCCTGGGTCACGGCGGACGACCAGTACTATCTGTCCCTGTGGGTGTCCTGCTGGAAGCCCGTCAGCTCCGAGGACTGGTCCTGCAACAGCACGCTGGCCACGGGTGAGAGACACGCTCATGTGCCTGTGCGGGTTAGACACTGACGGGCTGATGCGCCACCATGTTGTTTGGAAAGTTTTGAAATCGGTTGGGTGTTGTAGTTTTTAGGGATGTTGCACCCTGGAAGTGGCAGGATTTTTGGGTGCACACCGGCACCCAAACTCATATTCAATTAAAAGTCAGATGCTCAGCGCCCGGGGATGACAAAGGGTCCCTGCAGACAGTGCGCTGCTGAAACCAATCTGTTCTGTGGGTGAGAATTATAAAACATCAGCCCGGAGAGTGCTAAATGTTAATTACTTTATAATTAGTTATTGCCTGGTTAATTTAAACCCCAGACCTTTTTTTTAAATATATGAAACAAGATAGTTAACAATGGGGTTCACATCACTGTTTTCCAAAGTGGGAGAGACTAGAGGGAGAAAAACAACTTTATTCTTGAGTCTCAAAGTCTGATGAACGAGCTACCTTTGATTTTTCTATGTAGGGTTGTTAAGTTTCTCCCCTGAAACATTTGCCCAGTGCGACACTGAATGATGTGGGAATTTTGCCTCGCTAGGAGCGGTCCAGCTGGGGTTTCATTTAGCCTTTTGTTGCGCACAAAATGAGCCTTTGTGTGGGTTTCTTCACCGGCCAAGGAGCGAGGGCAACTCAGAGCAGAGAACTCCCCAGAGATCCAGATGCCTGGAGATTAGTAACCAGGGAAACAAGCGAAGCACTCAAGAAATGCTGATTTTCTCTATTAAGGAAACGTCTGTATGCAGTCTCCACATTATGTTGTTGTTTTCTTTTTTCTGGAAGCATTTCATGTTTCCATTACAGCTGGTCATTCAGCGGATTAGGGAGAACTGGTGTCTTTCACTATTTGAACAGCATTAACAGAAATCACTTATGATTTCAGGAAATGCCTTGTATAAAACCTGACAACTCTAAAATCTAATTTGATCCATAACAACAGCCAACTACTTTGCAAGACCCACAATGTTCATTTCTTATCCCAGCTGATTTACTTCTGGCAGATATCTTAGGCCACAGTTGCTGTATTAGGTTGGAATGGGGATTGCAAATTGCAAAAAATAACAGAAATGTCTTACAGTATAATTAAAGTCCAATACAACCACCGAAATATATAGCCTTGGGAAATGCCAAAACTGATCAGAAAAACTAAAATTTCAAGATTTCTGCAGGGCTTTTTATGGGGTTGCATTGTTTTTTTTGTAGGTGTTATTTGCAGCTGCCTGTTGTAATTTAATAGTGACTCAAATACTTGCCATTTAATATTGTGTGAATTTATTTCAGAAGGTTTTTTTTTATCAGCTATAAATTTGCTAAAACTGTAAATATAGAATTTTATATATATATATATATATATATATATATATATATATATATATATATATATATATATATATCACATTTTTATTTATTTATTTCTGCTGCCTCTGACCTTCTCCTGTCTGCTCAGTGGTGAATAGTGTTTTTGTTAGTCTGACAAAATGTTTTCTTTCCGTCTGAGAGATGAGTAACTGTGGGTCATGCTGGCCCCGATCCTCGTCTGTCAGCGCACACAAAGTGCACTTTGGTGCCATATAAAGACATGCTGCCCCCGTGTCAGCTCTCAGCAGCAGCAGCATACCACAGTAAATGCACACAGCAAACTGCCCATTTCCTCAGGCTTGCACTTGGCTAGGCTTATTGATTTGAATCCCAGTAATCAGTTTTCACCCTCCACCCCCTCTTGTCAGCCCCCCAATATTTCCTCAGTGTCATGCTCTGGGCATTAAATAAATCCTGTTAGTTTGAAACACCAGCTGGCCGCGCAGATGTTTTGAGCTTGTACTGCAAGGCCTGCATGCGTATGTGTGTCTGTCAATGTGCAATATGAATTAGAAATCGACATGACATATTGTTTTGTTACAGGCTCATGAAGTGTTTAAAATACACAGACACATATGGTTGCTCTCCCTCTCTTTCTGTTTCTCTCTCTCATACAAACACACACTTACAGGGGCCAGAGGTGAAGTATAAAAGATACAAACTTGACACAGGGCTAGGAATGTGGAACGATCGTGCCAGAGCAGTGTGTGCGGATTCCAAGTCAGTGCAAGATGAGGGGACAAATGTGGAGCCAGGGTGTGAGAAAGTCAAGTATATTAATAATCTAATACATTATCAATCCCATATTTGAGCGATTGTCTTCTCTTTGAGGAAGGTCACAGCACAGTGTGGCCTACATAGGTGGGATTCAGTGACTTCTTAATGACTCCGTTGTCTTGAACCAGGGACCTCTGGTCAAAGATTACTGACACTTCTCCATCCCACTGCCCCGAGAGAGGGAGTGTGAGTGTGTGTGACAGTGAGAGAGATACTCCAGGCTCTTTTGTGACACAAATCTTACACCATTGTTGTCTCAGACAAAGAAACAGAAATGGGGCCCTAAAGGATTTTTTTTCGATTAACGCTTCAGCAATGCCTGACATGCACACAGGGGACCAAAATTAACGCTCAGATTGGATCTCGTGTACTGTATCTCTCTTTCCATCTGTCATCATGCGGGACTCAGATTAATAGTTTGGCGCTTCCGGCTCGTCAAAGCCTTTAAGCGCTCCAGCTCTGGCTGTGTTTCTTGCACAGCAAACAGGGTGTGTTCCAAATCTGAGATGAGATGACTTTCTGCATCCTGCTGTTTCATGGGCACACTGATAAGGCTGTTGGTTGCAGACTGGCTGGGCTGAAGGCACCGAACTGACCTAGAGAAGATATCTCACCAACAATTCGCTTTGACAGCTGCAGGTCAAATCACTGTGGCCCTATTACTTAGAGAGCAGCAAGTGAGGCAGTGGCGGGGAAAGTCAAGGGGTCAGTCTTTAAGGGGGCCTCATGTAGTGCAAGCTGGAGGGAACGGGTGCTCTGCTTTTTGTGGGCTCTTTCCAACATCCTGTGGTGACAGGCCCCATTTTTAAACTCTAAATCCTGAACCATATTTGGTCAAAAGTAGTTGATGTTTGTTTATATTTGAGCTGCTTGGCCCCTGCAATAAAGTTTCCCTCCAACACGAATGGGAACTGTATTTTAAGCAGCTTATGTTCCGTCACTTTCTCCCTGCTGGTGAATGTTTTAATGATTTTCTGCCTCAATAGAGAGGAAATAGTCTTGGCAATGTTAATTTTTTTTCATTTCCTGGGCTCCAGAATAGACATTACCATGTATACTGCCTAAAAAAAAGATAAAACATGTTCAAACTGCAGTCTGTCACCATTTTTCATCCACCGTTGAATCAGTTAGGTAGTTTGAAATCCCCTTCATTCTTTGATATTATTTGTTTTTTTTCATCCACTGCACTTTAAATTATTTCCTCCTGTGTAATCAAATGCCTCATCATAATATCCTCTGCCTGTTTACATACAGACCTCCTGTTTTCATGAGTCCACAGCAAAGTTAGGGAAGAGACCTTTACTCTCTAAACATAAATGTCTCTCTCAACAATCCTTGATTAACATCCCATGGCATATTAGTTCTCTAAAAATCCTCATTTTCCTCTGCTGAAATGATTTTTATTTTTGCATAAAGCAAACTAAAGTCTCCTCTATAATGTGTTTCTATTTTTGACAAACACATGGGCTTCCCCTTTTTGTGTCCCCTCAAACAAAGCTAGGAAGCGTGACTGAGACAGTAGTTATTTCCAGTTGAGTGTTTTTGGAGTAAATCTGAATGAAATGCTGAGAATGCTGCTGAGCTGGCATCAGCCAAGAGGGAGGGATAGTCATTATCTGAGTCACCTCACAGAATCACTTTGTCTTTCTGCTGCGTTGGGATCCATTACTGAACTAGTGAAATCTGCGTAGCCAAGCGTACATGCATTTGTTTGTTCCTTGTCAGCCAGAAACCGCTGTGCTCAGTTTCGAGGGTTATTCGCTGCATGGTTCACATTCTTCTTCTGCCACTAGCTGTGGATCCCCAGCGGCTCACATCAAAACACGATGAGCCATCGCCAGCTCCTCAGAATATGCATGGGGAGTTGTCTCAGTCCCTGAACCACAAATAGTTTTGTGTTTACACTGTGGTAACCCTTTTTTTTCTCTTGTGTGCGATGGAGCATGGTGTATTACTGTGGTTTACCAATATGGTCTATGACTGACTCTACTTCCTCCCTCCTTTTTTCCTTTTATCACTCCTCAGTTATCTCTCCACCTTTCTCCCTGCTGTCAACAGCGCAGACACAGCTCTCCAGAGTAACCTTGTTTTAGCTACCTATGTCACCGTCTATCTCAGTGTGATTTCATAGTTTTCCTCCCTTATCGCCCCCCCTCTGTCCCACTGTGTGTGTGTGTGTGTTTGTCTCAGACTGGCAGATCGCCACGCTGGCCCTGCTGTTAGGGGGGGCGGCACTCACCCTGCTCTCCTTCCTCGTGGCGTTGGTGTCCCTGTGCTCCGGCTCCAGGAGCCAGTGCTACAAGCCTGTGGCTGTCATGTTGTTTTCTGCAGGTATGTCAAGATTCAGTCCTATTTGAGAAACAAAAAAAAGAAGGAGGATCTGAGGGATTTTCTAAAAATATAAGACAATGACTTTTCAGCTTCCAAATAATGTCCATAGTAGGTTGGCTGTCAGGTTGAATATCCAAGTCACTAAAATCCATCATTTCAAGTTTGAATGAAGGATTTTAGTGGCAAAAGCATCCCTCAAATCTCTTTCCAGCTTTTGTAAGATGGCTAGTCATTTCTTTAATTATTTTACCATTTTAATGTATTTTTGACATGAGTACCTTCTCTCCTCCTCATTTTCTCTTTTGCAGTGGTGCTTCAGGTGTGCAGCTTGGTCTTGTTCCCCATTAAGTTCATAGAGTCGGTCAATCTGAGGGTGTATCATGAGTTTAACTGGGGCTATGGCCTGGCCTGGGGCTCCACCATCTTCTCTTTTGGAGCCGCCATCCTCTATTGCCTCAACCCGAAGAACTATGAAGACTACTACTAAAAGATGTGAGAAATGAGGAGACCAGAACTCACTGTTTCACCAGTGTCCTTTCAGTAATAGGAACTTTTTGTATGTTACACAGTACACAACCACAGACTAGAAAAATAGGAAAAACAAATGCATGCAGGGCTTGAAATGAGCTCTTCCATTTGATACTGTGAACTTGTTGTCTCAAAGACTATTCTCACTTATTGGACTGAGGCCCCGTGCTCTCTCGGGGGTTTGGCAGCAAATCCGGCTGTGAAAAAGAAATCCAGAACCAGCCAGTTTCATTTGGGAGAGAATTTCACCGTTCACATAATGCTGCATCCCCTTTGAGTGGAACTCCAGTAGGTCTTAGATTTGGGCTGAAAATATGGAGGAAACAGATGGATTCACTGACCCCATATCAGAATCTATTGGTGGACTAATTAACCAATCAGAGCAGAGGAAGCAAGGAATGATGTAAACTCAGACCAATTAGGGAACTGATGGCTCCGGAGAAGAAAATGTCTTATGTTGTGGGACAAAGTGAGGAAGACAGGGCACACCTAAGGTGATGTAACATGCTACATTTCCCCAGAGAAACACTACATCTGGAATTTAGCCTAGTGTTCTTCCTCCAGTATTGTATAATAGATGAAAACATGTCATGAGGCTCCCCTGAACTGGCTTTATTATCCTCTGCCTTGTTTGAGTCTATTAAAAGGGTCAGAGATACCAATAATGAACAGGAGCTACCTACAGAGTGTAAAAACATTCCACAGCCACCTAACAAATCATATCAGACTGCTGAGAGAAACATTTATGCTCACAAACAATCAGTTACATGTAAACAGTGGTAAAATCCTTCCTTCACTAACATAAGCCTGCAGCATAACCCCAGTTATACTGGCTTTTTGATAAAATTCCTGTATTATATGTAAGTATGGGCAGTAAGAATAATAAAGTTATATTCATTCCAAGCAAACCAGTGGGAAGGAAGATGGCAAATGACCATGTCTGCTAAGCGTGCGCATGTCTGCATGATCATACCACACGGCATGTGCTCACACACCTCCCCATGTGATGCCTCCTTATCTTCCTACTCTACAGGAAATTCTCAGTAGAGAAGGCACCATTAAGAATAAAACATATTTCAGAGAGGCTATAGAGAATTTTAAACGATTACTGTAGTTGCTGAAAAAGTCAGTATATTTCATTTCTGCATCTAAGGTCCCTGGTACAGTGCTTTAGGAATTGCCGGAGTGTAATGTGCTGTGGATTAGTAGTGTCAGTGGACTGATTACGTTTAAAATGGAGAGATTCAGAGTCATCAGAGGTGTGACTTGTGAGGGCAGAAGACCTACAACTCATCCTCTCTGGTAACGCCCGTCCTCTCAAACCTCATTCAAGATGGTCAGAAACTTCTCCAATATCCTCTTTCAACATTAGTGAAAGTGTGTGTGTGTGAGAGTGTGTGTGCCACTACCATTTGCTGCTGTATTTGATTCCCACTGGCTTGATTACAAACATAATAAACCATTACTGTGAAAAAGGATGTGTTGGGTTAATTTGTCAAAAAAAGAAACATTTGTGAATTATGACAAACTATGCAGACATGCTAGCTGCACATGATCAAGTCACATAGAATCAGCTCCTTTATTAAGTACAGCAAGTTGAGGCATTTGCACAAGAAATTAACATCTTTTGAACACATAATACAGGGTGGCATAATATGCATAAAAGTACCAGGAATATACTTGTATGCAAGTGTCCTTAGTGTTCTTCTTTCAGTGAAATGAGCTCTAATACAGAGCCAGATACAGTGTACAGTCTACATTTTGCATTAATCAGAACTTATATACCATTGCTTTCATTGTTCCATTGTCAGAGAGGGAGTTACAGGTCCTGGATAAAAGTGGATGTTCCTCCATTTTGAGTTCAGGAATGGGCGCAGTTGTGTAAACAGGGCAGTCACTCATTCTGCGTGGAATGTTCGCTAGGTAAACCGTAGCCCCTCCTCCTCAAACCTCAATCACTTTAACCTCTCTGAGGCCCCCGTCCCAAACACTGCCAGAGTCACAGCACGTCATTCCCTCTTTTATACATTTGCCATGTGAAGAGTCTCCAACTCTCCAGAAAAAGATTCATCATCCGCCAACAGAAACAAGGGTCAAAGTGCACAGGAGTAGTGGATGGGATCAGGACAAATGGGCAGAGAGGAATAGTGGCTCTTCCTCAGCAGGTAAGAGGGGCTTATATAGTGATTGACAGGGGAAGACTTCTAGACAGAATCTGGAGGGATGTGGTTTATAGTAGCCAAAGACTGGGTGGGGATGGGGTAGGGTGGGCAATACAGTGCAGAGCTAAGCTCAGGTGTAGCGCGGCATCTCGCACTGTTCACAGCGGTTGAGTGCAGGGTGGTTGAGGAAGGTGCAGCTTTCACAGTTCCACTGAGCGCCTTCGAAGTCCTCGTCCCTCTGAGGCCCTGGCACCGGCTTGGAGCCCTGCTCCCCTTCTGACAAAACCCGAAAGAAGTGGTGCATGAAAAAGACAATTTATTTGTGTGTTAAAGGGCATAACACAAAAATTTAAGTATCATCAACTAAGGGCTGGATTTGACCATGGCTGTCACTCAACAAACCTGTATGGGACACACATTCAAGCATCAACCATTCAAGTATAACTGTTGATAGACTTTGGTGTTCACTAAATATCAGTTTCTAATCTAATTTCCATGCCAACAGATCTGTGAAGGCAAGCGCAGACCAAAGTTAGTTGAGCATTTATTCTTGGTTTTCAAACAAAAATGTTCTAAATCTTTAATAAGCTGGAAGCCAAATAAAACAAATATGAGAGTTAGAAGGACCTGAATGGTTTTGCACTGAAATACAAATCTGTATCTTGGCAACAGTATTAACATATGATCCCACCCTGTAGAACATGTGGTTTTTCCCTTCTTGCCCATCCTTGTGAAAATATCTAATGACTCCTGAATATTGTGTTTATCATGCAAATCTCACCTTTCTTTCCAGGTTTAGGTGGCACGACTGGACCAGGCTGAATGTTGTCATAAAAGTTGTTCATTGCTTTTGGGTCAAACTTCCCTGTGGAGGAAAGTGGAAATCAGATACTGAAGTTTGTTTAAAAGTGCCCATCCCATCCAGAAGTCTAATCAGTCCAGTCGTTTTCCAGCCATTCTCTTTTGGGCCTCTTGACTGGCTGTTGTGTCCAGAAAGACAATAACATTCTCCTTGTTCACTTCAACCACACAACCAAGGCAAAAAACAAACACACACACACATAAAAACAAACAACAAAACAAACAAAGATGCAGGGTCAACAATCAAAAAATTTAAACATAGCTCAATTTTTGCAGCGCTGTAATGAAACATCATCTTGCTATGCAATATATCAGCCAATCAAACTCGTGCAAGTGCCAAACATTCCTGTAAGACTAATTTCTAACATGAACAACATTATCCTCAGGACTGTCAAGACGAGGGAATGGAACAGTTCCTGCTGTAATTAACTTTCCAGAGATGTAAAATCCTGCCTCATAGTGTTATAAACTGCTGGGAAGTGTTTTGGAATCAGAAAAGCCTAAAAATTCATGGTTCCATCACTCAAACTGACCATCCTGGATTGTATTTAATCATCTCACTGGTACCTGAGGAAACATTCACAAATCAACACAGCCTCTTGAATTTATTTTAAAATTCAGTACTCATTATGGTCTTAGCAGCCGCTATGGCAATCACAAATGCTACAATAAATTAGTCAATTCAAGCACAATTCACATATTTACAGGATTTTGCTGAGGGATGGTACCTTCTTTTTTTCTTCACTTGGATGCGAGAGACACCGTTTTACATTGACTGCAGCACGAAAAAGGGGAGCTCACTCTATCTTGAGTGCATAACCAAAAGAATGCTTTTTCGGAGTAAGATTTATAACCCAATTATCGACATAGGATTTTATTGTCTGCTTAGAGAAGACTTCTCATAGTTTTTAGCATCAAAAAGAAATATAGGCCTAACAGTTATGGTCTTATACTCAAATGTTAATTTGATTTTTCACACCCAAAAAGCATTCATGCAAATTATGAATTTACACTGGCTGATGGTCAAAACAAAGATCACGATTAACACCATCTTTCAGGAGCCTAGAGCAATATCAGTAAATTCGACTATTCTCTATAACCGTGAATTTGGCCACACAACAAACTAGTGACAGGCCCCTAAAATATTTCAACACAGAAAAAAAATATAGTTTTTAAATTTTAGAGGCTGACCAGAAAATCTGATTATTCTGCAAGTTTTTTTTCTTTTTTGCTGCAAGTTCAGATATATTTATTATATTTAATATATATTTATTGACAGAGCAGCCCATCCTCAAAAAGGGAGAATTAGATTTTTCCTATTGGCACACTCAAAGGCTCAGAGGACAGAAACTGTACAGTCAACAACTACTACCCAGGTACTTCACCAGTCCCATCTTAATGGAGGAGTGGCAAAGAGAAACCACAGTATTAAAAACAACTTGTATACAAAATCGAAATACAAAATCTTGGCCAGTTTTTGCCCAAAGGTATTTCAGACTATACCATTTTTAAACTATTCAATCTAATTCAAATTCGTTTTTGTGTTGTGCAATCTAGAGCCCGCTGACTGCTGCAGGGCAGCACAGAGTTGGGATTGGTGCATCTGTGTCATCACAGGTGTAGCATTTCACATGTACTATATTACTTGAATGATAAACCATGCCCCCTTGTTTCTTCTTATATATAACCTAAATAAGCCTGAGAGCATTCATTCAGATGTGTTGATTTAAGTTTATTTAAATATATTTGTGAAACAGTAAGACAGTATCATTTTTTTGCTCACAGTGGGCATAGAACACATGCTCACAGTTTATTTGTTGCTAAATTAGTTAGCTACAAAGCTAGCCACAAAGACTGCTATTACTGTTAATGTACAGTGTTATACTCATTCTGCCTAAACGACACGATTGTAAATATATCCATGACTTGCCCATCAGTCCAGTGGCATGTGGAAATACACTAAAGATATTATACGAGTAGTAGACAGACGTTTAAAGGGGAATCATAGTGCCTTTTCAGAATGAACACTAACCATCATTACTAATGTCTGACCATCACATTTAAAAACAGCTGGATAGGACTGGTAGCATTAGAGGGATTATTAGACCTGCAGGATAACACTAGAAATAAATATGTGTACAATACAATAAGTAAATGACAGCAAAATCTGATGCAAACACTCTCCATGCCCCCCTAAATAACTAAATTCAAAGGAGCCTCTTTGTTTATGTCTTTCTATTAAAAAATGAATATGGGCTGATATATCATTAGCAGATTTTTTTTAAACCTTCAAATATTGAGATCGGCACTGTCCCAAAAATCCTGTATCCATCCAAATCAAACATCACACATCAAGAGAAACCCACCATTCCAACCATGAAGCCTGACGTGGCAGCATCATGCTATGGGGCGCTCATCTACGACACTCCCTGCAAGTCTCGTCAAGGTAGAGGGTCAATAAAACATGGGGAAATACAAATAAGTCCTGGAGGAAACCCTGCTGCATTCTGCAAGAGAACTGGGACTTGGGAGAGGGTTTATTATACAGAAAACCCACAGCCCAAATGTTTAGTGGCACTGGGCTAATTGCAAGTAAATTGGGCAGTCTTGAGCCTGCTGCCAGTTACACTGTTTCAGCTTCCAGCTTCCATCATCACAAAAACTTGTGGTCAATAGATAAAGCACTGTACCTAATACCCACTGACAGTGGTCTGGGGCATTTCGAGACATTACCGTTAACAATTATATAATCAACAAGGATCATGTACCAGCCAAACACTTTGCACAGACCCAATGATAGTCAACCAAGGATCGACCCGTGTCCTGTCGCAGACAAGCCGGTCATGTTAGAACACTGCATCTGTATGCAGTGTGATAGAGCCCCATCAATCACTTTGTACCCAACTCTGTCTGCTTCTGGGCCTGGTCTTTCAACATCAATGCTTTCAAATAAATCAGACACACACTTCAAAGGTTTGCGTAGGAATGTGCATTTCTGTGTGTACAAATGGTGCATGCGTATGTGTGTGTGTATGTATGTATGTACCTCTAGACTGCAGTAGATCTGTCTCCTTCAGGGTACAGTCGATATCAATCTGAAGCTGTCTGTTCAGACTCCGTAATCGGGTCATCTCTTCAGGCTGCAGTTGGTGCAAACACACAACCCAGTGAGATTAGACAAAAACCGACCAACAAGTACCCCTCCAACTAAAACTTTTTACTAGTAGGAGATGTACAACTTTGTACAATGAAATAGTGCAATTTGTCTTATTATTACTTTTATTGCTGCATTTCCCTGCACCTTGACTAAGATGTTTGTAATGTGAATTGCTATTCTTCTCTGCCTTTTGAAACAGCCTGATTCAAACACAGAATTTCAGTTTCAATGTACCTGCTGGAGAAAAACTATGCCTCCAACACTATATAACAAATACAGAGTCTTAAATATTCTCCTGAACTTATGAAATCATTCACAATCCTATAGTCTGTAGTTGTGCATCATCTTTTGTGAGTATCTGAATTAGTATAAAAAGATTTGTGGTGACAGAAAATGTATAAATGTATTAAGAGCAACACTGTCCTGGTGAATCCATGTACATGCAAGGCCCTTACTCTGGGTATAAGACTGGTCGAATTGACTCTTCGAAAGCGTCTTTGAAGGGCATCGTATTCCATGTTATTGACATCAGCCTTGAGCTGCTCTAGTTTCTGCCTCTCTAGCATCAGCTCCTTCAGTAGACGCTCCATCCTGGCCCGCTGGTGGAGCAAGAGAGCTGCAGTGGGAAAAAAAACAAAAAACAAAAAACCCACCAAACTCCAAATGCTTGATATTCAAGGGTAAAGAATTAGAATTAAAACCTTCTCTCACTTTAGTGCTTTCTTAATACTCTTATCAATTTACAAGCCACTGACATTTAGTTGCAGGGGCTGGACAAAATAATAAATACATCTCATTAAAAGGACTATAAAAAGGCAGCGACAAAGACAAATCATGAAACAAGGGGTCAACTTGCATTATGTCTGTTTTAGAAAAATTCTTACCACAACTACTTAAACAGTATGTAGCACAAGACAACAAAAACCGGATGAAGCACAAAGGAGGCATATATCTTACAAAATGTATATAGCTTAGGAAACAGTCTCAAATATAACAAATTATGCAGCTAAGATAACAGCTAAAACACCACAAAATGACAGACATTTGCCTCTTCATCAACATTTATTTGTCAGTTACAAATAAAAATACGTCAATTCAAAATTACAGTAGCAACACTTTGTATCCATGGCCAGCACAAAAACATGCAGTATATATCTAAATTGGAAGTTGGATCTGATCCAGAACCTGTAATGTCTGATATTTATATATATATATATATATATATATATATATATATATATATATATATAAATATATAAAAAAAATTTTTAACATTTATTTTAGACATTTTAGATATATTCATTTTAGACAGCATTGTTCGAAACACACATCAAATGTCAATTCCAACTGGAAACCATTAGTGACAGTCACACACATGCAGAGTAATAGAAAAAAAAGAATCCCTTACCTTGTGTGTAGGCATAATCATCAGAGCCTGAGCTTGAACGCCGTGGCATTTGCTGAAACTGACTTGCAATGTTCCCTGGTAGAGCAGAGATGGGCAGGATGGGTGGAGGGGCAGCATTGTGCTCCCCTTGGTCTACTAAGTTGAGAAGAGACTCTGCTTCAGCCACAGGAGGTGAGCTTGATGGCCTCTGGGCCTGGCCTCCAGGGGACACTTTGATTTTGAAAGTGTAGGCTGATTGACCCGGCTGAGGAGAGGAAGCAGGCCGAGGTCTTGTTGGGCCCTGGTGCTGCAAGTACATCCCCGGGTGGAAGGCTGCTGGGCCTGGGGGTCCAGTCATAGTGATGCCCCTCGAAGGGGAGCTGGGCGAGGGGCTGGTGGCCATGTAAAGCGCGCTTTGGGGATGAGCGGTGTGCACAGGTGAGTTGCTGCGTGGTCGTGGGCCCTCTAGGGTAATCTCTATCTGGTTCTTGAGAGAGCTTTTTGTGTGGTAGGGCCTGTAAACACCTGGCTGTTGCTGTGGTTGTTGCTGGTGATGGTAGGGTATACTGGGAAGGGTTGGGGAGCTAATAGGGAGGAAGACATATTGCTGGTGCGGGGGTTGCGGCTGGGGCTGTGGTTGGGGCTGGACCTGATGCTGTGGAGAGCTGTAAGGTGAGCCATATGTGGGAGTACTGTAGGGGGACTGCTGATGCTGATAGACAGGCGCCCCTGAGGAGGGCCAGGGCGTTGGCTGTGGGCTCTGCGAGGGTGAGGGTCGTATATACAGGGTGGTGTTGGTGCTGTTAGCATAGTGCCCAGGAGGGATCTGCAGAGCTTGGGGGGCATTGGGTATACTCTGTGAAAGTGTGACTGTTATAGGGTTCATAGTGTAACGTGAGACGGGAGTGTATGTGGGAGACATGCCTTGCATTGTGGGTGGAGGAGTGGGAGTGCTGGCTGAGCGACTCTGATCATTCATAAAAAAAGGATTGTAACCCGGGGAGGGGGCCATGTTGGCTGGGGCTGACAGGGGCTCAGGGTAGCTGGGCCGCTGCGGTTCAATGTGACTGTCACTAGTGCTATGCACTAGGGAGCGCCCTACTCCTGCTGCTCCTCCATTTGCCTTGCTTGCCTCTGAGCCCGGGTAGCCCAGGCTAATGTGTAGCATGTGGTTTCGGCTCAGTCGCCCCTCCTCTGGACTGTGATGAAACTCTCCATACAGGTATCGATTACTCTCCTGGGCCAGCAGGTGGCAGCAGAGATCCAGGTTGTTGTTGTTCTGAGACAGAAACAGAGAACAGTCTCATGCAAGCATTTTGGACCAGAGAGCATGTTCAAACGCTCATCTCGCTGCCTTACTGTCCAGTATAGATCATAATGAATATTACTAGGGGGTTGGTAATTGAGTAGTACAATCATAGCAAGATATCCTGCAATAAATCAACCTTCTACCCAACTGAATATTACACTGTCACCATTTTCTAGCATTCTCCAAACAGTTTTTTTTTTTGCATGCGCATTAATAGGTGTGTGTGTGTGTGTGTGTGTGTGTGTAAATACCTGCAGAAGGCACTGTGACACTACCCCCTCCGGGATCTCCGGGAAACGCTGCTTGAGGTCCTGCAGGATGTGGTAGTCGAGCTGAGAGCCTCCCTGCGCCATCCTGAGCCAACACAGAGAGTCAACGAGCCCAAAGCTGCAGTTGCGGAAATACCCGATCTCGACTCATCCCTTGAAGATGACATACAGAACCGAAGACAAAACTCACATGTCAGGGGAATGCTTGCAATAATCCTATTAGCACCGTCGGCCTGCAAAATGTCTGTCACACACCCTATGTGTCAGCAGTAAATACACTGAGCGATTCAATTAAATAGTCGTTGCGAGGAATGTCAGTCTGACTTTTTGTTGTCGTTTTTAAAAAGAGCGTCATTTGTACACCAACAGAGGCGAAACTGGCGGAATTTGACACACAGCCACAAAGAAAAATACGTCAGCGTCACTGGTATTCATTCACATTAGCACAAGGGGGCTAGCAAGGTGCCTGTCAGTCTGTTGTTGTTTGTTTAGCCATACTGTTGCACCGAGCAACGACGACATACCAACGCTAGCTAGCAGGCTAGTTACCAGCATCAGTTAGCCTCTGTGCATCACTTAAATAAACAACCGCGCCGCCGTACTGACAGGACGCCCTAGCAAACAGCATCACCGCCCCGGGGAGATTGTCCGATGTCACGTTTGACCGACGCAGCAGCACGACCCCCCCATAGACGAGTTTAAATAATATCAATTCAATCCGTCAACTGCCTGCAGGCTAACTACGCTAATGCTAGCCGTAGCCCCGTCCCGTCGGCTGGTCAGCTGTCACAAGCCTGGGTGTTGATGGATTAGCTAGCTAGCCAATGCTAAAGCCAGCGAGCTTTAGCGCGAACCCCTTGATGATACTCACCGTGAGTTAAGCGTCTCCCCCTCGGCTCAGACCATGGCTGGCTCCCCGGGAGAGGTGAGATGTTTCTGAAGCGGCGCGCCGAGGTCTGTCAATTTTTCGGTTTTGGCTGAATAACTTGTAGTTTCGCATTCCAGCGTCGGGCCCCCGCCGCGAAACTGCACACGAACGGGGCTGTCTATCGCGATAGTGTCAGATCTGCCCGGACCAGGAAGTTGTACAGGTCGTCTGGATCGACGCCGTAGGCGCACGACCGCGACACAGAACTCCATTCAACTTTCGCTCGTTTTTACTCATTGGCCGCGAACTTCTGGTCGAGAAGTTGTTCGGTCCCCGTAAGAACTGCGCGATTAAACAAAACGGAGGTCTTGAATCTATCCAGAAAAAAAAAAACTAGTTTCAATACCGGTGAATGTTATTATATATGATCATTCAAGTACAAATCGTAGTTTAAGTAGGAGAGCAGAGAAACAGCGTAAATGAAAAGTTGTTGTGCACGCCCTACAAATTAAAAGTTTCAATTATAATATATATATATATATATGCATTTTTTCCCTATCTAGTGAGAGCATTTATCAAAATCTACGTTTGTTTTTGGAGACAATGAAAATTAAATGAATATGGCTTTAAGTAGAATCAAAGAACTATTCTATTGTTGTTAGAGGCCCCAAATGACACCAAGAATCATAAATGAAAAACAGTTTTAGTCACCGCACATTCAACACTGATATGTTCAAGACATTTTTATGTTATTACAGCCGTATTTTATCATATTTTCCTTCATGTTAACATACCTGTCTTTACTTATGTGTGTCAACATGAGGATTTTTTTAGTTCTTAACAATTATATTAATAGACACTTGTATCTATGCATAATTACATTGTAATGTGTTATAACACACATTCATTAACAGTCTAGAAATTGCATATAACATCCAAAGAGGGGGTCTAAACGTAAGTTGTTACCATATCTAGATAAGTTATGTAACCAGGTATGATTTTCCAAAACTATCTAACGAACAAAGAATTGATTTGGAAGCAAATTCATTAGCCAAGAAGGATATTTGCTACATTTTCTAAGACTGACTGAGAGTTGGCAAAAGTGATCAGCAATTCTTTTTGCTTTTCTACATTGTTCTATTAGGAAGGAAGTCAAGCATACACACTCTGGAACCTGGCCAAAGTGGGAAAACTTGCAATTGTATGGAAGTGGGTGACTTCTGTTTCCCAGTTCTAAAGAGAGGCCTAACCAGCTCTTCCCTTGTGTTTCCTCAACAATATCATATGTCATATGTTTACGTGTTTGTGCGTGAGTCTGCAGGCTGCATAAGCAACAGAAGAGATAGTTCTTAAATACATCTTCTGATGCACCTGGACACGTCATCAGTGATGAAACCTTGGGTCATTGGTAGTTTCAGGTCTTTCAACATCATTCTCCCTACCCCAGGCGATGCAACTGCGGTTTATCAGGCTGCGGCCGTGTTCAGGCATTCGCTTGACCCCATGGACCTTGTGTCTAGATCCAGATTAGTCATATGATCGAAATTTATTTTTGCATGACTTAATAAATGGTTCTGACACATTGAAAAGTATTGAGAGTCACATTGTGAATATTTGTAAAATATGTAGAAGGAAAAACAGGCTTTATAATATGTTATAAAACAAGGAACTATGTTGTCATGTTTTTTCTACTTAGCTGTGACAAGCCTTTGAACTAAGACATACAGATATGGAGTATGAAATACTAAATGTTTATCAGTGACTGCAGAGGTGATTTGGGACTTACCATCTCAATATGATGGGATAACGCAGACTAAAGGGATAGGAATTGGAGCTCTTCAGTTTTGTAGGTTTTTAGGATTTTTTCAGTATCAAAGTAATTTAGAGAGAGTTGTCAGAACATTCAATGGTACACAGCGAAATGATCTAGTAATAGTCAATTCGGCATGCCTATTTAAAAAAACAAACGAACAGAAACAAATATGGGCTAAAAAAGGAGCTTCAAATTTTGGTGCAGTAACATTCAGTGATTCCTTGGCAACAATACTAACTGTTTCTTTTAAAGTTTACACCTGCTTACACAAGTAAGACTTTTATCGTTTCTAGTAAAATTTTTCAAATATTTGAGCTCAAATCCACTATAATTCACAAAATAAACTTTTTCTCATAAGTCCGAGATCCTGATCTGATCGTGATCTTGTAATTATTAGATCTTTTGTCGTAAATATGACATCATAAGTAATAATTATGAGAATGCATAATTACTAGTTAAGTTCTAAATTTTCTTTATTTATGAAAGCACTGCTCTTCCGTAAATGACCGATTCGCTATCTGTCATACCATGCTGATTTTTAACTTTGAAACTGTAATAAAGTTGGGGTTGGTTCCAGCTGATTTCACTAGGGGGCAGTGAAATCCACGAGTTCTGCACAAGCATTCACACTTCAGAAACAATAACAGGAAGGAATTTAGATGGGGTTCAGTAAAGGAAACCTTGCATTAGGGTTTAATTGATTTAATGGTTGAGGAGGCAAAACATCTCATATTCCTCCTCAGATTAAGCCAAAACAATGGAATAAAAAGCCCTTATGCAAGGTCAGAGCACGGTACCATCTGTACAGGATGAGTATTTATATAGGAGTCTTTGATAGTGCAGTGGTTGCTGTTTATTAACTGACCGTGGTCGTTCATGGACAGCACCACTATTGACAGTAAATCCAGGGTAGGGCTGTCAACATGCCTGTCAGCTGATAGTGCTCAGTTTAGGTAATAACTGTGGGCAGTTTCAGACCACATCCTTCCGATGGAAAAAATAATTATTTTCAAAGGCAATCTTGCAGTGCATTGCAGCCACATTTCAAATTATATTGATCAAATGGTCAAAACGGAAATTTAGTTTACTCTGCAAAATCACATAAGAACTGAATGCTCTTTTTTCTCGTTTGAAAAAGTTTGCTTTGTTTCTAAAGCTGTATAATAAGAACATGGCCTGCTCTACTCACAGTCAGCACCTGTTCTATGCCGGAGTTTCTTTTTTCCTCACAACAGCTGAGCACTCAGCAGTCACGACTGGTGAAATTATGACATTACTTACTACTACTACAAGTAGTGCAAGATAGAAATGTTTCAGTTGCAAACCTCTCAGAGATAAATTCTGCTGTATCTCTACACTGAAAAGTTCTAAAGGACTGGTACCGTATTTGGATTTTGGAGACATAGAGAAAATTAGCTTGTCTTCTGCAAAACATCACAAACATGTCTGTGTCATCTTTAGCTTGGACAGCTTGGTCAGTCGCTTCAGCAGCACAGAATTTTACCTTGGTTAACCTTGTATAACTGAGCAAAAGCCAGAGGCACCATAATGATCACCTATGTGGTCTGCTTACAATCTAGTCTGGTTAGCAAATGCAAACTCACAGCAAGAACAGAACAGAGCATCCTGACATCTCTTCAGCCTTCAGATCATCTGTTTGTCACGCAATGGTTCAAATGATGGAAGGGGAAGGCTTAAGATCATTGATGATTTGTTGACCGATTGTGTGACTGGTGTATACAATTGGATGGGGAGGCACTGTTCATAGAATAGGCAGCTTTTTCTTTTTTGGTAATGTGATCTAATGTAAACTCAAAAGTGGCTAGGTAAAGGTGTGGACAGGTGGCACTGATGTGTCCACCCATCAGCACATGATACAGTTTTGCCCTGCTGGGCTGGTCTACTAGGGCGTCAGCAGGGGGTGTGGGGCTGTACCATTCACACAAATATTCATAGGGGTGTCAGGGCCGAGCTGCAGCAGCTGAAGCTAAGGCCCAGTCTGACTCAGGTTAGATGTCCAGTGCAGTGCTGATTAGTTGCCACAGCTGTGGGGCTATTTAAAGCAGTCCCCTTGTTGTCCCTGATGGCCGGCAGGACTCAGAACAGAGGAGGACGAACTCCCTTTGCCCTCAGAGTTCACAGAACAGACCCCCTTTCATCTCACGCCTTCTAAGCAGGTAGTGAATAAATTAGGAAGTGAAAAGACAACCTCCAAAACATGCTTTTTCCAGCTTTATTTCTTTTTGTGTTCACAAGTTACTTTAAAGAGAATAGATTTGTTTTTGTTTGTTGTTTTTTTGTTTAGATACAATGTGCTCACAAAAATCTGTGCAGCCACAGCAATGCATACATCAGACACAGGGGAAATATGAGGCCCAAAGGGGAGGACATAAAGACAAGTGAAAGCTCCATGCCTGCTTTGAGGAAGTGCACTGAGCTCGAAGTACATTTGGTAGCCAAGAATTATATTACAAACACTCACCTGAGGGTTTTAACTTCTTGTAGGCAGGGACCTTCCAATAATACTCTAGCTCTAAGATTTCACTTCTAAGTACAGTAACGCTTGGAGCTTTGGCCCTCTTGTTGGGGGTTTTCCAAAGCCTCAGCACCTGTACGGACACAATGAGTTTTTGCTGAAATTATGTAACATTCGTCGTTTACCCTGACATTTACCTTTAACCTGTGAGGTCTTAGTTTCACATTATAATTTTCATGTGAATGTCATATTACAGTGTACAAAACAATACTTAATAAAATGCTATGATTATTTGGGTAGTGATAAAAATAACTTGAACACAAAATCAATAAAGGCTTCTGTGTGCCACCTCTCAAGAAGTCTGTATCATTCCCAGAATACCTAAATGGAGACTTTACTTGCTGTATTTCCTGCCTGCGGCCTGTTTGGTCAATGAGTCAGCAGCTGTGCATGGAGCCATTGGAGCAGACAAATGTGTCTGCAGCAGGGTTTCTATTTACATCCATCCACAGTGAGAGAACCACTTTCTCATCTTAGTTTAAATGAAGACTGACCCACTGGGCAGTATATAAGGACTATGACGTCTGACCTGTAGAAATTTATGGTTTTGTCAATGTCTATATTGAAAAACTGGTGATGGGTGGATCTTTGCGTGAAGATAAGAACTCCAACCGTCACTGCATAGCAGAAAGACAGCATTATGTAGGTTATCACATTATCATAACAGTGAAAGCCAGTGTCCCTCTTAACTGATAAGTCAGGAATCCCTGCTCCAACAGGCCAACATGCAGATAATGATAATGTCTGTCTGCATTTAGGCTGTAGTGCTCCCAAACAGACTTGACCAGAAGAGTGTTTCTTTTCTACCAGACAATACACATACTTTTGTGTTAGCATATCCCTTGTGAAAATGAAAGTGTAAACTGGCAACATTTTAGTCCATGTCCCCCTATTTAGCATCTACAAACAATATATGAACTGTTATTACATTCTTATAAGACACTATAAGGTAGTGATCAGTAGATATAAGTGTTTATTAATGTATTTATCAACAACTTTAACTAATCCTGCAGGTACCATAAGAGGAGGCCCACAGGATTATGCATGACAGTATAGATATGAAGGATAATGTAGGTGTGTTGTAATAATATATGTGTTCAGAGGAGAAGGAGTAATTCTTGACAAATACTGTACAAGAATAGCACCCAAAATGTCCTTACAGCTGCGTAAAACTATATTATAGTGTGTTATAAACCATTTTTGTACATTTCTTTTAAATGCTAACTATGGATTCTACAGGAAATAGCAATTGGGTGAAAACATCAAGGCAGACAAATGAAAGTGGGTTTTGAGGAGAAAAGACAGACACAAAGACATTAAATTAAAAGAAAGCAGCACATAAACATGCATTAGACATCTGGAAAAGGGCATCTGATGTGACACAACAAAACCGTTGCCCTCAATTATGGTGAATGGCTATAACTGCAGCAATAACCTATTTATCATAAATTAAACTTCACACTAAGTATTACAGGGACACTGTCACAAACTGTGTTATGGCTAATATAGAAACGTAAAGTAAAGTTTTAACGCAGAATATAAAGATGTAACTCAGGTCATTATAACCAAATTAGTCAATTAACCTTACACCTTTATAAAAATAGTAACTATGTACAAAAAAAAAAATCAGAGCAAAATAAGCATCGAAAACAAACCGACAATCATGCACGTTATTTATGCAGCTGTGACTTGCAAGTGATCGGGACTCGCTGTGTGCGTGCATGAGTTTGTGCGTGCGTGCGTGCGCACGCGTCCGTGCGGGGCAACAGCTGAACCTGCGGCAGGCGCGCGCGGAATGCGGTATCCGGTAGAAAGTAACGGTACTTTTATGGAAACGGCTTCACCGACACACGAGCAGAAGCCCAGTCGAGTCGCAGCACCGGGAGTCTCACCTCTCTCGGTTTATATCTACCCAAAGGATTTCTTTATTTTTTACTTCTTTTTCTTTTTTTTTTTTTTTTTTTTAATCATAAACAGGACGACGGTAGCACACCAAACAAAGGTAACCTAATTTTTTTTATGTAGATTATTTAGCCAGAGGAGGTTTTTGAAACCATAATATAGTCCCTCCATCGCTATTTAGCAAGGTCAAGGCTGCCTTGGTTTAATCAACACCGTGGGCATCAAGTGCATCAGGTATCTTAATGTGTAAATCCAGTCCTTTTACAAACTGTGGTGAGTTAAAGTTACATAGATTACTTACAATCCGTGCCCATCATATGTGATCAGGCATACAGAAAAAAATCCCCCAATATAATTCTGATTGTGTTATTTTGCCATATTAACCATATTATTACCTGTATATGTGTCAAACTCTAAGTTTTTTCTGACACAGAGTCATGATATCTTGTGGCAGCTGAGTACAGAAATAGGACATCGCCAACCAAAGCTACAAGGTCTCCTGCAACTGGATTTTTTTTAGAAAGTTAATATCCTTCCAGGCACCAGGAGCGTATTATTATAATCAGTTTGTTGTATATTCTGAATCAGATTGTATTTATCATTGCAAAATAGAGGAAACACTGTCACAGTCTGCGGTTTGAAAAAGACATGAGGATCTGATATGACTGTTATTTTGTTCGGTCTCCTGCTGATCACCTCCTTGTTACTAGGACTGAATTTGGGAGATGGAGGGAATCAAAACTGATCTTAATCAGTGGGAAAGCTTTAATAAGGGAATGTTTAGCAGAATAGCAAGCACCATGATTATAATATGAAACTTGCTTTCGATGTCAAATGCACTGGTCTACTTGTATAATTTTATTGTTTTTAACTTCAAAAACTGCCACATTTGCCAAGTGTGTGTTGACAGAAACATGAATGTGCATGTGGATCCCAGATTGTTCAGATTATTCTGGTTAAATGACATTGATTTAATTTTTTGAATCTAATTTTACATTTACCACACCACTGGGACCTACAATAGTCAAACCTTTGTATGGACTGGGTGTTGACTGGGGGCTAAGAAGCAGGAGCCAAATCACTGTGGTATGGGATAAATTTTGGCCAAATCTAAGCTATTTGTATACCATGCGACACAGAAATGACTAAGCCCCCACATTAGCAGCATCATGCCACACTGTGATCCTCATACCTGAATAGAAAAGGTATTTGAGGACACTGATAAACAGCAACAGTTTTAGTGTTGGATGACTAACAGTCCAAACAGCCTCTCATTCATCCAGTTGTCTGGCTCTTAGTATTTCCATTTTGTCAAGGGTCTGCAGGGCGACATGTGGGTGCCGATTTGAGCTCTGTCCAACTGCCTATCACTCATCAGAAATAGCCATAATCACATGTCCTGCATGGGCTATAAATAGAGGCCAACGGGCTTCCACTGTGCTCTTTCTCAGCAGCTCTCTTTGCCCTTAACTCTGTGGCCAAGAGGTGCATAAATTCATTCTGAAAAGTAAAGAATTCCACATTTCAAAATGGTTGTAATCTTGTTACTTGATAACAGTTAAAATGGTAAAACAAATATCTTAAACATGAAGAATTTAATTGATCAATTGATTAAAAATGTCCTGACAGAAGGGAATCTTGGTTGCAGTCTGGATTATTTTAAGATTGCACTAATGGATGGGGATTAAAAACCAACAAATTCATGTAACAGCCAATGAGAGCACATAAACACATTGATACATAAACACATTCAAAGAGTAATAAGTTTTTATTTTTTGCAATGTCAGTCAATTAATTTTTTATTAGCCTTTTGCAAGGAGCATATGTTTTTTTGTTATTCTATGTTATGTTGTTGTTATGTTATTTAAAAGCAATATATCTGATAATTCAGTGATGGGTCATATCATACAGTATAACTTGTGTTATGTTCAAAGCAGATGGGCTTTAATCAGTTAATTGTGTATTATGCAACAATACATTAATAATTGCCCTATTCCTCTTAACCTTTACAGGTAACATTTTAACAGACCCTGTTTGTCAACTTGTCATTGTGGTACAAACATGACGGAGGTCGCGCAGGTTGCGGCTGTAGTCGCCCACGACGTGGATGAATTCACAAATGAGAATGAGCAGAGCATGAGTGACACAGAGAACAAGGAAGATGATAAGACTTATGAGGAGATCAGTGTGGCAGTTGACCAAGATGACAACACTAGGAAGAAAAGTGAGAAGACATCACACAAAGAAGACAAACAGCCTTGCCAAAAGAATGATGAAGGAAGTAATCAGACTGACAAGCCACATATGAATGGTGTGAAGCACAAAGAAAAAAACACAACTGCAGCCGATGGGAAAAATGAAAAATCAGTTAATGGAGTAGCACAGGATGGAAAGGAAAAGGAGGATGCACAACCTGACACAAATCAAGACGAGAATATATCTGATTTGGCACTTAAGAAAGAGGTGAGACAGAAATTTAAGTTGAGAATTGCTAATTTTACAACATAGATCATGTGATAAAACAACTTTCTTTTTTATTTTCTTTTTTGATTTTTGAATTGTTAAACCACAGAAACTTCTCCGATCCAGAAAGCCGGTGGCCAGAAGCTACGTCCCCAAGGACAACAATGACAAGGGGGATGTGACGAGCAAGTTCGAGGCCATGCAGAAGGCCAGGGAGGAGCGCAGCAGGAAGAGGAACAAAGAGGAGCAGCAGAAGAGGAAAGAGCAATACATCAAGGAGAGAGAGTGGAATCGCAGGAAGCAGCAGGTCAAAGACAGATAACCCCACTAACTTCTGACCTTGACCTGCATGGCATGAGATGAGGCATGACGGAGTGACAAAGCTGCCAGTTTGAGTGAGAATTCACTGTCTTCTACACACTACACTGCAACATCGACCACAGTGTCTCATACAATTAACCGATTGATTATTTTTATTTCATATGATATTCAACTTTGGTTTGTGCTAAACTCAAAAAGATGGTAAGTTGTTTTTTTTGTGTTTTTTTTTTAATGAACTTTAACCATGTTAATCTGCACATGGAACACTTAACAACTGATCTTCACTGGCCCTCCAGTGGATCAATAATTTTAAATGCATGTTGTGCAACCAAGTATTGCGCTAATTAAACATGATATTAAATTGTAAGCCCAAACCCAATGTTTCTATGTACCCATACAATTGGCAAAATAACAGGGAAATACATATATCATAGTGCTGAAACTATTCAAAAGAAATTGCCAAAAATTTCGTGGATTTGTTCTTGTGTTGCTGTTGATCTTTTTCTGAAATAAAACCAGCAATACAACAGTGTAGCCAAGTCAAGCATTCAAAGCTTTACTTAAGTATATGCATCAAAATATGCTTAAATTACAAAAACTTAAAGTAATCATTATGCAGTTTGGCCCTTTTCAAAATAATGAATATTGTATTTACATTTCTTTAATGTTTCATCTGATAATTACTCTAGATAATGCTGGGTAGTTTGATAATTTACCCGAATGATCAGTAAATTTGTACAACCAAAGTACAACCAACCACTACACTGTTCGCTAATTACTTTATGTTATGTATAATCTAATCTGAATCTGCCAAATAACTAGTAACTAAAGCTGTTAAATAAATGTAGTGGGATAAAAAGTACAATATTTTCCTATGAAATTTAGATGAGTAATAGTATGCATAAATGGAAATTGGAAATACTCTAGTATAGTAAAGGTGCATCTAAACGGTACTAAGGCACAGTACATGAGTAAATGTACCTAGTTACTTTCCACCACTGTGAAATGTGAGAGTTTTCTGCTTTTATCTGTTTGATTTAATTGTAAACAGTATCGGGAAAAAAAGAAGCCATTTGAAGATATCACCTTGGGTACTCGGAAATTGTAATAGACTTTTTTCACCTTTTCCTGTTACTTAGTTATTAAACTCATTGATTGACTAATCATCAAAATAATAGATAGCTTGGTCCATGATGAATATATATAATGAAATACTCATTTTTTTCATTTTATTATAAATTGTGTCTTGGACTTTTTCCTCATAGCTTCACCGATGCACTAGGAGAAACAGAGAATATACACATGTATGATATAGACATGCAGTGAGGAACACATAATTTTTGATTTAGAAGCTGCTTGTGGGAAAATTAAAGGGGAATGTCAGAGATTACCAATTCAAGGGTTAAGACAGCTTTTCTTCTACATCAACTGCGCAGAAATAAATGCAGAGACACGGTGTTATGTGAGTGGATTAACTATGATACTTAGACAGAAAACCTTCCCGTGTACTGCCGTGCCATAGCTGGATAGCTGGCATGGGTCGAACACCTCCGCTCATCTTCTGTGTGCAACAACATCATTGTCCAATCACAGGCCGACCTGCAGGCCACATGACCGAGCTATTAGTAGGGATTAGGCCCTTGTTCTTACTGGAACCAGCATGGCTCCTGAGTGGTAAAGGAGATGATCCCAGCTAAACCGTAACCTCACCACACTCTCCATCTGATCCGCCACAGATAAAAGAACTACTTGCTTCCAGTGATGAGGAGGAGGAAGTGAAGCCAGCAAAGGTAGAAAAATCCTACGTCCCCAAAATCACAGGTGAGATACAAGCAAAGTGATGCAAAGGTTAGGAAAGATAGATATTCAGTGAGGGATCTGGGAGGAAGGAGAGACTGAGGGCTTGTGCCATTCTCTGTGAAATCCTCAGGAAGCGTGAAGGGGAAGTTTGCCGAAATGGAAAAGCAAAGACAAGAGGAGGAAAGGAAGAGGATGGAAGAAGAGAGGAAGAAAAGGGAACACCAGGACAAAATGGAAAAAGCCAAAATCAAGAAGGAATTGGCTCAGAAAGCAGCTGAGGTAAGTGAACATAGGGTAAATTCCTTGTACAGGGAAGTGGGGCAGCCTGCCCTGGTAGTTCAGTGCTGCCTTTCTGATGAGAATGGCTTACTTGTATCTGTAATGGTGTAGGTAATTCTCAGCTGCCACTCGGATGAGTTATTTTAAGTGGCATTGGAGATCCAAACAGTTGGCAGAGGCTGGATATAGGTCTGTGTGCACCAGTAGCATTGTTGACATGACCAGCATGTCAACTCATGCCAGATTAACTGCCTTTTATTTTATCTCGGTGAGTAAGAGTTGTGGTAGTTTGGAGAATAATGCAATGTAAATCAAATGAATATTTCCAATCAGTACATTACAGATGGAACAATGTAAATGGTGTTTTCAGTCTTATTATTCTGTTCCTTCCGACCGACAGTGTAGTTCTTAGGAATGGTTACATAAGCACTCTTTTGCCAGATAGGTAATTAAAGGCAATTGCCTGCTATTTCTTTGCTCTAATTCTTCTCTAGTACAGTGAGAACAGTCTAACTTATAATTACATTAACAATATTTTAAATGTTCAACAGCTATATGGCAATCTTTAACAGGACTCTGTTATAATGGGATTCTTTTTATTCAGCTTTTTACCTTAAATATGTCTTTTCATCTCCATCTTCATCATTATCAGTAATGATCACAGTCACAGTAACTTTAAGGACACTGGGGTCCTCTCCTCTGGGTTTTCCACCAGGAATTTAGGGGTTTTAACAACTTTGGGGGATATATGTTCTATTATTAAAAACTTAGACATCATTTAGAATAATGTCAATATTCTTAAAGCAGTATTTTATCCCCAGGAATCAGTGTTTATCCATCTGGATTGCATTCCTGGTTGCTTGGACAGGGCTTTGAATCAGTATTTAGACCTTCATCTTGTAAAATAAAACTGATTAAATGGGTCTTTAACTTTGAAGAAATTATTTGGAAGTTTCTTAGAATCAAAGTTATAAGACAGTTGTTTAGCTGGTTGTCTTGAGTTTTGAAGCAGCATTTTGTTGAAAGAACTCTTCCATTTCGATTAAACTTACATATATAATATATACTTGGAACAGCTATCCATCAAAAATCAAGACTTGTGACTTCCTGGCTATGGCCCTAGTAATGATGCAGACAAAAATCATGTACGTCAAATGAACCCTGTAAGCAACAGCACTCCTTTATAACCTAGTATCTTCAAAATAATGTGAAAAATGGCACAAGTACATCTGTCTACAACTACAGTAACTGAGGTGCTTTTATATTTATTTACTTTCTTTACAGTGGGTCCCATCCCCAGTTTACTTTGACATGTTGCTATTTTCTTTGTGTCCCGTTTCTCTTACATAAACAAACAGAATTATGCTTTAAATCATTTGTGAGCAGCTGTCTCACAATTGAAATGGTCCTGTTTAAATATAAGGAGGCACTGACCTGGTGATCTCGGAACAACTGGAACAGAGCTGCCAGGTGTAGACAGCATATGACTGGCAACTGTTTCCCACACCTCCCAGTGACTAAATTAGCCCTAGACCTCTTTACTGTGACTGAATTAGACACTGCTATCTCACATCCTCTGACCTACTGCAAATGGTGACATTAGGCCAATAGAGTTGCCCCCAACCCACCCACATGCTCTTATTCCCATCTATGTGTGCTGGGTATGCACAGAGTGACTGTATATTGTTTTCCCTCTACCACTGAATGGTTAGCGTGTGACACCATCTAGAGCTCAACCCCTTGCACTTTACATGCCAACATGATCTATATTAATTCATCTGTTTACCTTAATGAATTCATCACTCTGCGCCATGGCTAATCTTACTTATCAAACACTTTTTAGGAAGGAGATGACACAATCCTGGTGCGGGTGGTCCCCGCCAAGCCATCGCGACCTCCGGGCAGAATCCAGATGAACTTTGAGGACATGGAGAAGAATCGCGAGGAAGAAGTGAAGAAGAAGGCGGAGGAGGAGAAGAAGAGACGGTACGATGAAAACAGACGCTCCTTCAGGGACGCCAAGAGGCGTTCACTTGTTCAACAGGTAGGAATAAGGATAAATAAAGCTGAAACATTTTTATTAAAATCGGCTTGAATAACATGCTGTTTTGTTTTTTTTTTTAAATTTTTTATAAGCACCTTAACGATTGAGGATCGCAGTTTAAAAATGTCTTCACTCTCAAATTTATTTGGCTTCAGGATGAAGAGGAGAAGCCCTCTGAGAAGGTGCAGGTGACCCCTGGAAAGCTGAAGCTGACATTTGAGGAGCTGGAGAAGGAAAGGCAGGAGCAGAGAAGGAAGCAGGCTGAGGAGGAAGCTAAACGCCGCCTGATAGACGAGAAGAAAGCTTTTGAGGAGGCCAGGCTGGGAATGGTAAACAAAAACCTCAAGACATAACAATAATTTCAATGAAAGTTAAAATTTTTTTATAAATCACTTTAAATCACTTAATTTTTGCAATTCATGATATTACACATTTTAGAAATAGTTATTACAACTTGATACATGAAGGATATTTCATCATCCCTTTTTTTCCTTTTATATAAATATACTGAAAAACTACAATATCAGACAAGTATAATTTCTTTTGTGGTACAATGATGAGTAAATGTTGATGTTAATCATTAGGTGATAAAATGAACTCTGAATGAATTGGACAATGATAGGAGAGCATGTGATTGGGCTATTTACCATATGGTGATACTACCGACTGACACTGCGATATCTATTAATGAAATTTAAGGATTAGAAACATTAATTTGACGTCAACCCAGTCATGAGCAGGAAGTGAGACAGTTTTGCCAACCTCAAGCAGCGCTGGTCGCTTCTGGACACTTTCCTGGTCAGAACCTAAAGCGAATTGATGTTCGAAGTCGGTAACCTCTTCAAAGGGCCTCGCTTGGCATTGTGTGGTCGCCAACATACTACAAACGATTAATTTACAGACAGAAAAATAAACATTTTCTATCACTATTAATAAATGATAACACAGACCTGTAAAGCAAATGCTTAATTATACATTGTCACTAGGTGGCAGCATGGTAAATATTGTATCAAGCTTTACATTTACTAACTATAGTTACTGATTTTTAATTCAGACATGGGTTTAAAAATGGAAGTTTCCAAGACACTAGTGGTATGCAGCATCATTTGTGATAGGCCTTAGAGGACTTTTGAGGAGAAGAGGGGCCTTGGAAATAATTACAATTCTTTTGATGTCACTTTCTGTGGGCAAGCAATCAGTAAATATCAATCAGAGATGCGGTTCTTATTGTCATGGATTGAACTCTTACATTTTGTAGGGATTTTGAGTATTTTTCCCATCATTTGCCATGTCTCCATTTGGCTTTGCTTAAAATGCGCCAATTTTCATTCATAAACCTTGCATTCGTGCTTAAAGTCTTTCCCTGGTAGTGAATCCTTCCTCCATTCTGTTTGATGTCTGGGTGATGATTTTATTGTGAGAGAGAGGGAGAATCTCCCTGCTTAATGGTGTGCCAAGATGCTGCTGCGTTCGCTACATCTGCGTTGCAGTAGTAAAGTCTCTTTGGAATCCATTAAACCTCATAATTTTCCTCATATATATTTCTTGTGTAGTGAGTTTCTGAATGTTTTTTTCATTGTTGCCAAGTTGACTCAGTGCTTATGGTATAGTTGTGTATTATCAGGAAGAAGATGAGGAAGACGCTCAGCCATCACAGGAAGACAAGGAGGAGTTCCGACCTGGAAAACTGAGGTTGAGCTTTGAAGAGCTGGAGAGGCAAAGAGTTGAAGAAGTGCGAAAGAAAGCAGAAGAGGAGGCCAAGAGACGGATGGAGGAGGAGAGAAGAGCTTTTGCTGAAGCCAGGAAGAGCATGGTCAATATGCTTCCAATTAATAAATAATAAAAATTCTCCATAAAAACTGAAGTGAAGCAGACAAGTTCTCCGAGATAATGAAAATGAGATAAGAGAAGACAAATAAGAATGAGAAAAGACTGATAGCGCTCCCCAGTTTGTTAAATACGGGATACAGCCAGCTTGTTAGCTTAGCTTAGCACAAAGAGTGGAAACGGGGGGAAACAGCTAGCCTGGCTTAGTCCGAAGGTGATGAAGTCCACCTACAAGCACCTCTAAAGCTCACTATTTATGTTGTATCGCATTTGTTTAATCCGCACAAAAACAAAAGTGTAAAAGTGATCATTTAACATTTTATAAGGGGTTATCGACACTGATTCGCTGTGGCGACCCCTAAAGGGAAAAGCCGAAAGAAAAAGAAGAAGATAAGGGGTTATCGCCCAGACTATTTTGGGCCAGAAGTAGTAACTTCCTGAAGTTCCTGCTGCATGTCTGATAGGTGCTACAGGCTACGATATAATCCAGCATATATCCACCAGTAAACAGCAAATTGTCATTTCTACACTTTGGTTTTGTACAGATTAAACAAATGAGATATGATAATTAATTAACTTTAGAAGCTTTAAAGGATTTTGTTACTGTTGGGCAGAGCCCGACTAGCTGTTCCCCTAGTTCCAGTCTTTGTATATGGTTAAGCTATATACCTACAGCTTCATATTCACCAGACAGAAATGATAGTGGTATTGACCATTTACCTACCTCGGGACCAGAAATCGAAAAAGTGTATTTACCAAAATGTCCAACAATTCCTTAGCTTTCACTCGAATCCAGAGAGATCCTTAGTGCAGGAGCCAAATTTTGACAAGTTACATAAAACTGGCATAAGACTGCCGACAGTCCTCAAGCGTAACTTTTTGTTGTTTTTACTTAGCTTGTAGATGAGGATGACGAGGTCCTGATGGCCTTGTTGAACCTGGAGGGCAGTGAGCCTGGGAAGATATGCGCCAGCTTTGAGGAGCTGGAACGCCAGAGAAGAGAAGAGGAGCAAAAGAAGGCTGAGGAAGAGGCCAAGAAGAGATTAGAAGAGGAAAAGAGGCTCTTTGCTGAAGCCCGCAAGAGTATGGTAAGTGCACATGATTCAGTAACCGAAAACTCTACAGGCTGCGCTTAGTTGGCTGATCACTAACCTGTTATAATTATGCTGTTTTGCTTAATTTGCTGCTGCTGAGCTTTCCCAAGTAGTAGAAAAGGGAGAAACTTGCATTTTAAGAAAACTTTAAATATCCCAGCACACATGCAAACTGGACATACATTAATTTTATTTATACATTTTTTTTAATTCACATGACTATGTGTAATACATATTATAACATTATAAATAAATATCAGATATGATCAAGCAGTTATTGCTACATCAAAAGAACTCTTTTCTTAGGCTTTCAGCCTGACTTTATCTGTTTCCTATGACTGGATTCTAATTGGGTGCGGATGAATCATTTTTGTTTATGTGTTCTACATCATTTTATGGGCTCAAATAGTACAACTGCATTGCTGTTCCCTTGTCCAAATTATTTCTTTAAGAGTCCTGGCCTGGATCAGGAAAAGACTTCATGTGGAGATGAAACAGTAAGATTCTTTTTTAATTTCAAATGTACATTTTTCACAGAAAAAAAGAGGAGACAATTGTTCATACAGTATACAGCATGCTACTAATAATGCATTTAATCTAAATACACAGACACAGAGGTCTCAAGATGATGATGCATTTTTTTTGGATGAATATTGTCTTTAAATGTTATGATCAACAATGACAGTGGCTTCTGCTTAGCTTTTTTTCTGGCTGTATGACTGAAGCCAGTGCTGACTAAGATGGTGGTATAAATTGAACAGAATACTGGATGCAGTCAGTTAGAAATTTATAAGATTATAAGTTAAATAAATTAGAAATAAAAATCTCTGCCTTTGTATGCACTTGTGTGTATAGGCACCAGATGAGGAAGAAGGGATTGTGAAGAGTGAATCTCAGGAAGCACTGCATCCCAGAAAACTGGAGATCAACTTTGAAGAGCTGCTGAAAGAGAAAGAGGAAGCTGACAGAAGACGTAAGGCAGAGGAACGTAAAAAGAAAATGGAGCAGGAGAAACAGGAATTTGAACAACTCAGACAAGAGATGGGCGAGGTCAGTTTGGAACAGTTGAAAATTTCTGTGGAGCATGTGCATCCATACTGTATGTTTTTGGAAGCTTAGACTTAGTATAACTTTGTCAACAAATCATGCCAAAGAAAGCAATACTTGTTTTACATGCACATTTTAATATGAGCAAAAAAAATGTTTTACAGTATCACAAACAGGCACGTACTCACAGTCAAGACAATTAAATTGGCTTCTGTTTTACAGGACGAAATAAATGAAAGCTCGGATGTTGTAAGCAAAGAGTATGAAGAGCTGACTAAGCTCAAGAGGACCGGCTCCATCCAGGCCAAAAACCTCAAGTCCAAGTTTGAGAAGATCAAAGAGCTGACTGAAGAGGAAATTCAGAAAAAGATAGAGATGGAGCGAGCAAGGAGGAAAGCCGTTGATGATGAAATCAAAGAGAGAGAAGCTGAGAGGTTCCAGGAGGTAAGAAAAACCCCCACACTATACAGGAATGTGAGTCAATAATTCAAGATGGCACAGACAAAATTTTTAAGTTTGATTTATTGAAATGACCAAAAAGATGTATTTCTTCTCTTTAACCTCATGAAATGTTACCTGAAAGATATTAGGGTTTCATCAGAAACCTTTTTGCTTTGACATGATATGAATAGAGGATCATCTTAGTGTCACATATTGAAGGTGTCATGTTTCTCAGGAGGATGGGGAAACAGAAACTCCAGGGAAGGCAGAGGAGTCACCATTCAAACAGAAGGTGGACATGCGAGCACGATTTGAGCAAATGGCCAAAGCAAGAGAGGAAGAGGAGAAGAGGAGGATAGAGGAGCAGAAGCTGCAGAGGATGCAGTTCGAGCAGCAGGAGATTGATGCTGCCCTCCAAAAAGTAAAAATTTCGATGGTCGTCACTGCATATATATTCTCAACACATGACAGCTAAGCACAAGTTCGCTTTGAGGATGCTTTGATGCTAGCAAACACTTTTGTTTCTCATTGTCATCTCTTGTTGTCTTCTGCAGAAAAAGGAGGATGAGGGGGAGGACGAGGGCAGCATCATCAACGGCTCTGCGGCCTATGATGATGAGGAGGATCATGCCAGGTCGGGCGCTCCATGGTTTAAAAAGCCCCTTAAGAATCAGTCAGTGGTGGACGCAGAGCCAGTTCGGTTCACTGTTAAGATCACCGGAGAGCCGAAGCCGGAGGTGACCTGGTGGTTTGAGGGAGAGATGCTCCAGGACTGTGAGGACTATCAGTATATAGAGAGAGGAGAGACATACTGCCTCTACCTGCCGGAGACCTTCCCAGAGGATGAGGGCGAGTACATGTGCAAGGCTGTGAACAGCAGAGGCACAGCAGCAAGCACCTGCATCCTCACAATAGAAAGTAAGACCACCCTGGTTTGACTGCATGCCTGCATGATACCTCCTGTGTGGATTTCAACTTCTCTTCATGTATGAAGTGGATTGCATGCTCCTCTTCCTCATGAACTCTGGCTGAGTTGCAGATGTGGATAACCGCTCTTCTGTTTCTTTCTTGCAGCTTATGACTACTGATGCCCCTCCATGTCCTGGAAACTTTCCCTGTTGTCCCTCACTCCTTTTTGTAAAACTTTGTCCCTCATGGTATGGTATGATCAAACAGCAGAGGGAGAAAAAAAAAACAGTATGCTTGGCATTCCTTAGGGATGGATACACACACACACAAAAAGAAAGCAAGATGTTGTTTACGTTTGCTCGATTGTAAAGCTACACTCCCTGTTAGATGAAACCTGTGCCAAAAAAAGACATGATTCTTGTTCCCATGACAAGGGTTGAACAAAACAAAACTATCTTCACTGAGAGGCCCTAATGCTTTTGGGATACCAGCAATTTGTTAAGTATCATTGTACTGTATTGTAAATATCACACTTTATTGTCCATACAGAGCAAATGTGATGCTTGAGGCAATGAAATGTAAAAGGTACAATGTACTTGTCTACTGATTTTGAAGAACGAGACATGGGAGTATCAGGAAAACATCTTACAGGCTTGCTTCAGTATTCTAATACTCCTCAACAACTTCATCAATATTAATCAGCAAGTAGTTTTTGGTACCCTTCCCCATATTAGTAAATGGTATTGTGATACTTGCTTGGTATTATATCGAGGGGTAACATGCTAGTCATCTCTGTGGGGATTGTTTACAATGATATGACATTGTAATGATAGACGCACATTGGAGGAACAAAACAATTTGAACTCGTGTACATCCTGATTTTCTGAGATACTCTTTAGGTCCAGACAATGTGTTTTTTATTTGCAGCAAATTAAGAATTTTATGTTGATTTTTCATGCACCTCCCCTGTTTCTTTTTTTGAGTTAAATGTACTACTCTTGATACAGTTGTCATAACTCAGTTGTGCTGGACAGTAGGTAACCATTTTATGGTTTGATAATGAAAAAAAAAAAAAAAACCTAGGCTAGCCTGAAAATTTGTCATATATTATGAATGAAAATGTTTTAATAAAATTTACAAAAATAAAAGCATTTTTGTGATGTCTCTTATTGTTACTTAGGAAAGACTTTGATAACTGCTACCTACTGCCTGATCTGATGTACATTCTACTCGGTATTCTGTGAACTTTCCCTCCGCCAGCTTTGAGTGCCAGCTGATTTTGGTAATTAGATTTATTTAAGTTTTGTCAGGGAATTACCTCTAAAGTGGAACATTCATTAAGGTTGTTGCTACATCTTTGTCCATCTTTTAGAGCTTCATTATTGTATATTATGTTGTTCTTACATGATGCATTTTCCTGATGACGTTTTACTAAATAAAATTGTGACAAAGCAACAAAAAATTAGATATTATTCCTGCATACGAGTACTGGTTGCTCCAGACTTGGGGGCCATAGAGTGTTGCTCAGAGGGCATTGGGTAGAGGATCAGAAGGGGCTCAACAGCATAGGCTGAATCCAAATGTCCATCCTCCAGACTTGCAGACTTTTGTCATTTGTACAGTGACTTGTTCACCATCACCATATCAACTCTTCCAGGCTACCAGACCTTGAAGGGATGAAATGCACTATGGAGACTTAATGACCTCATACGTTTCCACTGAGATTCATTAAAGTTCCTGACCCTGTAACTCCTTAATGGGAACGATTATGGCGACTAAAGCATTATATTTTGTGTATTTGTGTATTTTTTAGTACATAGTTGCCATAACAAATAAGGTCAGAAAACACAGTAAAAGTTTTCCTTTACATTGTCGGATTAACACAATTATATGAAACACTCAATTGAGGATCCTCACACCATGGTTAAAAAACTATTTCTGCCAATCTAGGTTTGCAGATTATAACAAATCCAAATCAGTCATCTATTAATATTCCGTACGTGCATGATGAAAATTTGCTACATCAATAAATGTAAAATGAAAACAGTTTTATTATCATTTATTAATTTTTTTTTATTTTACATAAGCACATCCAATTCTGAACCCCAGTTGGATTCATGAAAGTCTCTGAGGCCCCTTGTTATTAATCGTCATTAACCGTGGATTTGGTTAATCCGCAAACCTCAGACAAATTCTCACCCAAGAGATTATTCTGTCCATGCTCCTTAAAGGTTAAATACAAGTCACCAGCTCAAACTAAGAGTTTCCTCCCTTTCAAATAACAAACTATAACAAAAAAAAAAAAAATCTCAGAAATTATTGAGTAAAAAAAAACAAATAACATAGCAAAGGCTGAAAAGATAAACGGGACTTTCTGTTGAAGGACTAATAAAGATTCTTTCCCTACGCTCCTCGGTGCATCACACATCTGCTCCGGTCGGGCCTTTCCACCGGAGACAGCGGGCCGCCATGTTTATTCGCTCCATCCACCCACCATACCCGTGGTCGGGCAGCGGAGTGACTCGCGTCGCCATGGAAGCGCACGTTAGCGTGCGACCAAAAGCTGCGCGGCCGGCGCAGTTTCACTGATCTCCAGCTCATCAGCGCGGTCGCCGACGCTTCCTCTCGCCCCTGCAGCCTTGTACAGATCTGCGCGGTTCACCGCCGTGTTACGGCTCCCCGGTGGGTTCCTGAGGTCCCTGGTCAGAGCAGCCTCTGGTTGTTTATCTGTTGCCGTGATCGACCAGTCTATGTTCCGATCATGGTCGTCTCGGCTGAAGACGTTTCTTCGTCTCTTGTGCGGGAATACCTGAGTCGAAAGGTAAGTTAGCCTACGCTAGGTGGCGAACAGGCTAAGTGTCGGACGCATAGTTTCCCGGACTATAAAAGCTAACATCACTACCGCTCTGCTATGCTAAAGAGTTTATGTCGGCGCTTAAGTGTTTCGTCTGCATTCAGCTGCAAAAACCAGAATGTGTGACTCTGTGTACAGTGGCATTTGCATTAACTAGGACGAGGGTCGCATATAGTCATAGCTTTATCGTCGGTGTCAGAGTATGTGACCATGGTAAAAATCGAATCGAGACAATTTTTGCAGCCGAACAAGGCTAAAGTCCCGTGTCCCGGGCTCTGAATGGTCACAAAATACGGTCTAACACCGGTGCTGTCGGTTCTTGATGTGCAGGGACTCAAGAGAACTATTGCCTGCATGGATGAGGAGCATCCACGCACGGAGGCCAGCATTAACAACAGATCACACTTGAGGCGGATTCTCAACATGGAGGGTCTCTACAGAGAGAATAAGGCAAGTCTTAAAGCTGGAGGTTGGCTGCCAATGCCAGTGGAAAAACACAGAAAATTCTGTAGCTGACACCTGTGCCATTGCAGGTTCAGAGTTCCCCCCTGAAAACATTACTGGAGATTATTGTAAAGAATCACATTGCGGGCCCTGAGAACACCACCGGTGAAAGTGATCCTCTGCAGTCTGCTCCAGCTCTTGGCTCGGTCGCTTCTCCTGCAGTAACACCAACAGTGATGAATGACCCCAAGACAGAGGGGAGCACACCGGCCCTTGTTACTAGAAAACACATCAAATCGTGGTATTCACAAACAACGTTTTTGATAAATCATTTTTTTTTTGCTGTTTTGACTATTTGAAAATTGGCTTGAACTTCTATAAGATTTTTGTTTTTCTCACAGGTCGGATATAGAAGAAACCCGTCCTTCTTTACCTACATATACCTCATCATTGCCTGAAACAGACAGGCTGGCCAGCTATAGTCAAACAGGTTTCTGGGCCTATGATTTAGTAGACCACAAATGCCATCGAATGTCAGCTCCAGTCCAGGAAAATCAGAGCTTCATGAGAAGAGAGCCAGAAAAAAAGGCTCCCTTCACTGAGAATGCCCAAAGGAGCAGAACTAATCGAATTAGACGTGGCATGATGGCTGGACCAATAGCTAGCGCACCGCAGGTACTAGACTTATGATGCAGTTCTTAAAAACATATTGATCCCATATTCACTTTATTCTTGTCCTTTACTGATGTTTTTTTTCCTTTTAGGAATCAAACAAAAGAAAACAGAGCCGGAGGGTAGAAGCACCCCAGTCTCTGCTCAGAGAACAAGAAGAACACAGGCGGTCTGGGGATGGACTCTCCGCAAGTGGCTCGCTTCCAAAAAGCTTAGAAAGTGGCCTAACTGAAATCAGATCAGTTGACTGTGTAGGAGGGAGACGGGAATTGCGAAGTGCACTAGTGAGAATGCAGAGTGAAAACAGCTTTGAAAAAGTGGGACAACAAATACTCAAGACAAGAGAGTAAATAGCTTGAAGATGTTATACTCCGCATAATCAGTGACTTCATGGTTTTATTCTGTTGAATATGTTTTCCCACTCATTTCAGGATATTTTTTTTATAAGTTTATTTATATTTTGTCCCTTCCCTTAGAGTTAAAACCAGGTCTACTGAGACTGACTTGGATGTGTCTGAGATGGTTTTAGGTAGGTCCTCTATATGCGCAGTAGTAATGCAGAAAATATTTTTAAAAAATGCCTTGTCTTTGCCTTTTTGAAAATGAACTTTATTGTCTTGGAATTGTCAAAGCTGATGGTGTGTGAATATATTTCCAGATGATATTGATGATGATGACAGTCTGCAAGATCTCTCCAGAGTGTCCTTTCACAGACCCATCACAGAGCAAAGCTATGCAGGCTGTCCGATGGACCAACACACTGCCATTGTATGTGATTTATGGCAGTGTTTCTTTCAGAAATGGTGGGGACAGTTTCTGCAGTTGCTTTTGATTTTCCCTATGTTTTCTGTTTTTGTTTTGCTCTAGGAACTGAAAGCGGTTCTTCTTGGCTCAAGCCTAAATTATTTCAGTGTTGAGTGGAGGAATCAGGGATTCACATTCTCTGAAGCGCATGACCTGAGATATGGAATTGTGCAGAAAAAGGTTGTTTCAACTCTACTGTCTTGCTGACATGAATTAATCCAGCACACTGATTTTCAAACGATTTATTGAATTCAGGAATTATGGTTTATACTCTTATATTTGTATTTTTTCTTTATTTTGTAGGGAGGTCCCTGTGGAGTTTTGGCATCTATCCAAGCCTTTGTTCTAAAGAAACTGCTGTTTGAAAAAATCGAAAGCAGTAATCCAGGCCTTCAGTACGTTATCCTTAAATTCAGAGCTCTGCCCTACTGTGATCAATTTAATGCTTTTTACTGCATAATTCACACCAAGGAGTGATTTCTAGCCACTGTAAAGTATTGAACCCTGTATTTTGGTATTAACTGAATTATTACACCAGACAACCTAATTTTCACATAATTGCCACTTTGTTCTTATGAGGTTAAGACCTTCCAGCAATACCAGAAGAAAGTGTCTCGTTTTAGCGGCTGCTGAAGTCCTATGGAGGGCTGGTGAGGAAAAACAAGCCATAATGGCAATGTAAGATCTTACAATTTAACCCTCTCCATCCAGACGTTTACCACTAAGCAGGAACCTCATTACCAGTGGAATGCATGTAAACCTGGCTTAGATGTTAGGGATCATGAAGGATCATTATGTCACTGTCATATGAGCAACATCCACTACAATTGTTTTATTAAACTGCACTGAAACCACCTGTAGAAGCCTAAGATGTGCTGCCTTCATCTTTATCTTTATCTATACCTATCAGATCCATTCATGTCAGAAATACCTGATAAATCTGCTGTTTCAGTTGGACCATTGATTTAACCTATTTGTGTGCTTTTTTTGCATTTATGTTTTTTAAAACAGAAGCTCAGGAAGAAATCAGTTCACCCCAAAAGGACAATACAAATCTGAAGGAGTCCTTGAAAAGGTACAGACATGCCACTGCATACATACCTGCAGAAATGTATGCATTGTAGCAGAGTTGAAGTCAAGGGTTAGAGTTTTGGAATGTCACCATGACTAAAATATTGTGGAAGTTAAATTGACAAGCAAATTTGAATTAAAAAAAAAAACAGACGCTCACAAATATCTTTGTTTTTCTTATTTGTAATGGTTCAGTGTGGCTGTGTAAATAATTCATTTGCAAATTAACATTTTAGTTTAAATCTTTGACTGTAAAGGCAATGCCTAATTGGAAAAAAAATGCTGTTAAGGTTAAGTTTTATGAAAACCTCTTTGTTTTAGATCACATATTTCAGTGTGGATAGTATCAAGGACCTGCAGTTGCTTCTAGAGCAGCATATTGAGCAGGTAAGAGACTCAATATCCTTTTCTGAGTATAATTTTTCTTGTCAAATGTACACAAGTTTGACAACTATGCTGCTCTAATCTATCTTTTCTTTTCTTTTTTCTTTTCTTTTTTTTTTGCACAGTTTGAGACCAGTGGGTTAGGATGCATACTGCTGACAATATCTGTCGTTCTTTCTCGGTCTATTGAAAAGTATGTAGAGCCTTTTGAACACCATTACTCAACAAGCTGTACAATATAAATTGCTGTGATCCAGATGGTAAAACAGCAGCCTTAAATGTGCTTTGTCTCTTTTTTTTTGTTTTTTTTCTTTTTGAAGAGTACGAATGGATATGGATGTGCCCACTACCACACTCATTGGAGCCCATGGTTACTGCACTCAGGTTTGAAATCAAATGGTTTAGGAGCCCTGGGTATTGTGTTTGTCTGTGATTCATATAATAAATATATCTTCAGCAGTGATTCTGGGTTCAAGCCCTTTTGCACCCAACAGAAGGAAGCAGCTCAATTGGCTAAAATTGAAGACACAAGCAGCAGGTTTCACAAAGCCCCCTCAGCTAGTTTGGTTGCATTTAAAGGAGGAAGACCAATCACACACTTGTTTCATCAGCATTTTGGCAGCATTTCAAATGCTCTGCAAAGTTCTGCCTTTTGTCCCCCTTTCACCGGATCTGAATGAAACTTGATGTGTATGTTTGCAGGATGGCTTCAGTGAGTTTAATAAAGATTTCCTCCAGGGCATCTTGAGTTGATATAATATAATAGAAAATATATGATAGGCCACACCCACTTACACCAATGGCACTTCAGATTTTGGCTAAAACTTGCACCGGGAGCATATAATGGAAGATCCATGATGGCTTGGTCTTTTTTCAAAATAGTGCTTTTGGGCCTTAATTAGAGTGCCACCATCTGGCCACTTTGGTTTATATTTATGGGGAAACACTTTCAGATCATTCCCAGTGATTGGAATAAGTTTCTTGTTTCTAACTCATTCCAGCTCATGGCAATTTGTGCCAATTCGGCAGAAGAACAAATAATAATAACAGTTATGATGATGATAGTGCAATCGGGTTCTGCCCCTTCAGGACTTGAACCCTATTAAATCGCTCTGGGTGAAAGTGGTTGAAAGTCTACATCATGTTGAATTAGTCAGTGGTTATAAGGGAAAAGGCATCAATTTTCTCATATTTTTCCAGGTCTGCTGCGTTCAGACTTAATGTTAGAATTAAAGGTAATGTTGAACAGAACTCAAGGCCATTTCATCTCTATAAACAAACACAGCTCTTCAATCAACAGCTGCCAGGAGTTGTCACAGAAGAATTAAACCAAACACTTAAAAATGTGCTGTGATCACGTACCAGACGTTCTTGCGGGATGTGAGGTTTTATTGATGGCACAATAGCAGATGAATCTCAGTGAAACAAAGCAATCATTATCAATACTGTACTATTACTACTCAAGATACAGTATATACTCTGTTACCAACATTTCTTTTTTGTGTTTCTATTCACCAGGAGCTGGTAAACTTGTTGCTCTGTGGCAGAGCAGTTTCTAATGTCTTTGACAATGACATGGAGTTAGAGTCAAGCAATGGTAACATGACTCTACTCAAGGGAATCAAAGGCCGCTGTGATATTGGCCTGCTGTCCTTGTTTGAACATTATAACATCTGTAAGGTGAGCGCCATTGCTGGCTGGCTCTTGTCACCCCATCACTGACAGAACAAATGCAGTCAGACTCAAGTTAAAGCACAAGACTTCAGGGGGCATTGTTTACTGTAATTATAGGCACATATGTGCTGCTGGCGACCCAGATGTGCCCATAATTACAGCAAAGAATGTTCTAGACTATTATGGGATTTATATGATAGTTAACAACAAATACACATCCTGAAAATGCTTACTTAAGAGTGTTTTCACAAACAGAAGAGGAGAATAACTGAAGAAATGGTGAAGCAACAGGCACGCTCTCTCTCTCTCTCTATGGTTATGTCAAGCAGAAGCATAGTAACAACTTAAACTCACCAAGTGAAGTCGATTATAACCAGGAGGCTGATAGTCACATCTTCATATGTGAAGATGTTTTGATGAGTGGATGAGTCTGATGTGTGAAAAAATATCTAAGTTGAAAAATATCTGCCCACAGGACGCCCTGATTAATTGCAGATTTTGTCCTTATGTTTCTAATTATTGAGTTCTCAAGATTTTATTCAGTTGGAACTCAGTGAAGCCAGAGACTTGGTGGCGTCAAATAGAATCTGAAATAAAGAAGAAATTGTACTAAGAACCTTATACACACTTGAAAGGCAGACAGGGTAATGAGTGTGTGTTTATGTACTGTACTTTCCTTCCATTTTCAGCTAACACCACTTCAAACAGTGACAGAGTTTTAATTTCACTCCACTCCCACCCTGGTAGTAGCAAGACATTTTAACACTTTTTTTTAATATGTCCCCCTTCAATTCTGTCACCCTGTACCCTTTATAACATTGAAATACAGAATAACAGTAGCTACAGATCATCCTTATTGGTCTTTTTCACATGGCTGAATTCCATTTAGCTCTTTCAGGGCCCTGGTAATATGAATACTGGCTCACTGCCACACTGTCATGGCTTACTGCAACACAATTTGTTTGCTGTGACAAGGACTATGACACATCATTATGACTGCAGCAAACATGTACATTACAGCTTCATGAAACTATATCCCTAATGTGACTGAAATAATTTAATCTAGCATGCTAATATACCACTTTGATCTGCTGTGTCCTATTTTCTTCTATCTAAGGTAGGAGCTTACCTGAAGACTCCCCATTACCCCATCTGGGTGGTGTGCAGTGAAAGCCACTTCAGCGTGCTGTTCAGCCTGCAGAGGGAGCTGTTGACCAATCCGGACAAAGGTCTGGAGTTTGACCTCTATTATTATGATGGACTGGCCAATCAACAGGAGGAGATCCAGCTCACTGTCTGTATGTAGCATCACTTGTCCAACATTCTCAGTGTACATGCACTTTTTTTTTGATTTCCCTCAGCAGCCTCCACCCCAGTGAATGATAACTCTGAAAAATGTATATTCAGATTTGGGCATAATTTCTGTGATTTAGGTTTTTGTACAGTCACGAAACACATGTAAAAATGAAATAAGTATGAAAATAGCAATTTCCAGGCCTAGAAAAGTTCTGGAAAAATAAACCTAGAACACTTGGAAAATTTGCTTCAAAAATATCTATATAAAAGCGCTATAAAATTGGCCAAATATGATGTTTAAATATTCCTTCTTAAAAAAAAACTCAAAGGTCGAAAGCCTTCAAATATCTTTTTTTCCCCCTGTCCATAAGAGGGCACACAATTGCAAAAACAATTTTGCTGTCTAATGAACAAAATCCGAAGTATTTTCCAAATAGGGCTTTTAAAAAATCTTGGTGTGCAAATCAATATTTCTGCAAACGAGTTGTGACCTCTCCGTCATGCCATCATTACCACACAATTGTTGCTGAAAAGCCAGAACTCATCAGTCAGACAGCTGTGGTAGTTCCTACAAGTTTTCAGATTGTCTCTCTGTCCATCCCAATCTCATAAACATGATAACTAAGGAATACCTTGAGTTAATTTCTTCACATTTGGCACAAACATTCACTTGGACTCTAGGATGAACTGATTCGATTTTGGCAGTCAAACACGTCCATACCATTCTTGTAAATTCAATATATAAGGCAACCCCTGGACGGAAACGTCAAGGTGGCACATGTCCAAGTGGACGTTTGTGCAAACGTCCACTCTGCCTCAAGGAAGAACTGATTCAGAATATGATAGTCAAAGGGCAAGGTAATTTTGACCTCAAAAAACACATTTATGGCAATAACTCAAGGATTCATTTGCTAATTATATTAAAAAAATACTTTTAATACCTTTTATTAAATTCCTTCCAAGTCTTCATTGGATTTTTTTCAGATTGATATTGGACTTGCAGCAGAAGCCACCCATCTCAGGTCTTCCAAAAACGTTTTAGAGAGACAGAGGAAGAGGATTATACATTTGATCGCATGGCTGAATCTAAGGAGCTGTGTCTAAGTCAGATGAAAAGAATGTTGCACATACTTGTTGAAGCTTATCACAGAGATGAGGCAGTGTGTGATGATAGCCTCAGAGGTTAGGGGGTTTTGTGAATTGGTTGCTCCTAGGGCTAGATTTAGGGATTTTGACCCCAAAACAGATCGAGTGGACACCCTGATGTATGAAACAATGGGGACAAATACCATAATTTTCCAGAGTGTCGGATTCTACTTGTCTTTTGTCAGGGACAGGCCAGTGTGAAGAGAGGATTTTCTATTAACAAAGAATTGGCTGTGGACTATCAGAAGGAGAGGTCTCTTGTGGCTCAGAGGCTTATCATTGATGTCAGGTCTGTTGGGGGCACAACCAAGGCAGAGATGACAAAAGAGCTGCTCCTTTCAGCTGCAGGAGCAAGGCAGAAGTATCATGGCTACTTGGATAAAGAGAGGAGGAAGAAAGAACATCAAGCTGTTCATGCTGACTTGGAAAGGAAGGACATCACAGATGAGCTAGATGATTTGAAAAACAAGAGGACTGGATTGAGATTGATATCTGTGTCCATGAGCTACAAGCAACCTTAATTGACAAAAAACAGTTGCTGCTGAACTGCAAAAACAGGATTCAAACAGGGAATGTCATTTTTTGTTAATGTTCAGTTAGATTAATGGTAAATAGGACACATAGTTGGTTTAAAATCTTCTTAGTCACAAATCTTGTATTCCAGAGGACAGTGTCTCTCTGATACTGCTGCCTTTTATTTAATTTTTTTTTTTTTTTAAATCATTGCCTCCCAGGCATTTATATTAATTAGATCTACACAACAGACTTCTCAGGGTTGGACACATTTTATTTTGTAAACATATTCCTGGTGCGTCATCATTACTTAAATAAATGCTTATTATGTATTAAACCACATGGCTTGACATTCATGGATGATATGGAGTCACAAAGTCCCCTTTTTGGCATGGATTTTACTCTTATTTTTTAATTTATACAGTACACACATATTTCAGAGAATGTATGGTCATGAGAATTTGCCTCAAAGTCATGGATGAGGATCTTCCCCAAGTTGATTCCTTAATAGTGTTTAGTCGTTAACTGTTGCACTAATTATATGTAGGCCTAAACTGAAAATGTTAATTAAGTGTTTGTGTTTTGTAGCTGTTGGAAAATCAGCAGTGAGCTGCCAGGACGCAGACACTGATCTCATTCCTCCACTGGAGCACTGTATCCGAACAAGGTAACACACTGACAAACACCCACATACACAGTGACATCTAGAGATCCTGAAAACAACCATAAAATGCTTTAATGTTTCTTGCTGTTCTATTAAGAATTGTTTGAATTCCTTAAATACTCTAAAGACAACACTGAGTTGTAAAGGATCGTTTTAACTAAACTTAAATGCCTTAAAATTGTCTTTTTTTTTTCTTTTCCCAGATGGACAGATGCATCTGTCAGTTGGAATGACACAGAGCCTATTCTCTGACTCATCACATGGTTTGCTTTTATTTTAATTATGGCCAGAGCCATTAACCGACAATAGATATTTTTCATCATCAGTGAAGATAGTTTTTTTCATATATATATATATATATATATATATTTAACACACACACACACACACACACATATAGACCATAGTGGCCTTATACTCTATACCTATACTTTTAACTCTTCATAGATTGATGTCAATATTTTACATTAAATTAATGATTTCCCTGCTAAATGCTATGAATATGTGACATTTTAATCAAAAGCATGTTGGGGAAAAAATAACAAAAATGTAAGATAAATTTGCTTTCTTACATATTTTCTCATCATGTCATAACAAATTTCACATGATAAATATATTCTATTTTAACAGTTTGGTTTTGAAATGGCCAAACCTCAAAACTGCCTTTTATTACATGTACCACCTTGACATTGGGTAATCTGTTGGGCTGTATCGTTTTTGTTTTCTTTTCTCTAGTTATAACTTAGATGTGCTGTATGAAGATTACGTTACATAAATGCTTACTGATGTGTGTGCGTGTGTGTGCGTGTGTGTGCGTGTGTGTGCGTGTGTGTGCGTGTGTGTGTGTGTGTGTCAAAGAGGCAGACACAAGCCCCCAGATATGTTTGTTAGTGAGTGTGGCACTGTGTATTATACTAAATTGGCCACAATTGCCTTGATGTATTCTCACTTTTGACAGACCTCTCATCTGGAACAGATAATAAAATTACTCAATAACACAACTGTCTCAACAGTGATTGTTGTTTTGTGTCACTCTCTTGCAAGTCTCCATCACTGTGGCTTTATAAACACTACTTCTGTTGCAGAGCAGTAGTGGGGTTTTTTTTCAACCTTTTTCACGAAGCTTCTTTCTACCTGACAACTAGAGAATATGATGAAAAGTATTGAATTCCACATTCTAAATATAATCAAACATTGAATTATTGTTTAAAATGATTGAACAAACATTTGTCCCCTACAGTAGAGCAGAGAAAGCCAAGGCTGTTATCTTGAAAATTTAAGTGCTTCTGTAACCATTGCCATTTAAACCAGGTTGTCAGTCTATTAGGTATAACTAGGTAATTGATGCATCGTAATATAACAGGCCAATCCTACCTACATGAAGGTTATAATGTTCAATACTTGTTGAAACTGGTGATTTACTGATATCTTTATAATATTTTTGAAAGATGTAGTCTGTTGTGCTGTTGAACTGACATGCATTTTAGAGTGAGGGGTTTCTGTTATTTAGCCTAAACTCATTTGTATAATTGGGGTTGACCTAATAATCTGGCAAATGAGTGTTCATTTTGTTCAAACTTAAACTGTAATTATTTAAATGAAACTTGTTGGAAAACAATGTATTCTGACTAAGGACGTTACAGATTACTTGCAGCATGAGGATGGTGTGACGTTGAGGCTTCTAAAATTTAAGTAGCTCACTGTATGTCTCTAGTAAAATCTGTTTTTAAATGTGTTTGAATTGTCTCTACAACAGACCAATATATGAATTAAAAGAAACACCTGGTGATACAGATGTATGTATCACTTTTATAAAAAATAACTCTGGGTATACTTCAGCATGCATTTGAGGCATTTATTTTCACCTCATTTGACAAATGAACAGTTATGTAATCATTATGCATTTTCCACATAAAGAAAACAAACTCAAAGCAAATTGTGAATTAATTCACAACTATATGACATGTCAGGGTGAGAAAACAGATTCAGTGGAAAGATGCCTTGCTGTTAGTCAGTGCCTTCAGCACACGCAGTGTGGGGCATACAGAGGGGGTGGCAGGCAGACCTATGCCAACACCTCCAGCAAATGGGATCAAAGACACTGCAGCTGGCGCACAGACAGAGCTGCAGTAACTCACTTCCCCATCAAGCTGTCTTGTTTAACGTGGACCAGAGTCCATATAATATCTTGGAAGTGCAGTGTATGGGGTCAACTTAACCTTAGCAACCGCACACAATGAAACAATACATACTGCTTTTCTTTATTATATCTGTCAAAGTCATTCATGTCCATGACGCTTCCATTTTAGCACGAAGGAAATGCTGGAGAGCTCACTGATGATGACAATTCATTCATCTTTCAACTCCCAAATTCCGATATATATATTATTGGTGACTCATACAGGGATTTATGTATTCTACAAAAGACCTAGGAAGAGCTATGAATTAATCATGAGACACGGAGAGAATCAATGAGCCCTCTACAACAATTTTACAGCCATCATGGCTATGGTGATCACTATAAATAAGGTGGTTTGCTTGAGTGAGGCCTTGGGGTCTAAGAGATTGGATTAAAGTGTTTACTTTGGCCACAAAATTCTTCTGCAGATGGGGGGTACGTCATTAGGAACCATTTTTAGGTTTGAGGTGATATGATAGTCATAATCTACCCTGAATATTTGGTGCGTGAAATATTTTAATAGGTGCCAAGGGGCTAACCAAATCACAAATTTGTGTATTATTTCTAAGCTAAACAGTTTACGACAAGAATCCGGACGATCCATTGACTTGGTGAGCTGGTAGCAAGTTTGTAATTCCGTCTCTCACTTTGTGTGACTAGCTTGTAGTTAACACATTAAGGTGTTTCTCCTCTCTTTAGTTCAGCAGGGTGCAGTCTGACAGGAAGGAAATGGCCTAGCTTTGGTCTCGGTTTACTATTTATTGCTCCAGTATTTCTCAGAGGTATCAGAGGAGGGATTTGGTGCTTGTGTGTAATTGTGTTACAGCCCTCCCACATGCTGTCCCCAGTGCATCTTCTGTCTCCTCTCCTAATCTGTGCTGTTTGTCTCCAGATAAGTGATATCCTCCTCAGATTAGGATCTGGTATCCCTGCCCTGCCCACCCGGAGGGAAAGGGATCCCCGGTACGTCCCTGTGAGGCACAAGCTGTATTTTTAGCTACCTAATCCTTTTATAGCTTGAGCAGAAAACATTGACCCTTTCCATTAATTGTTTCAGATAATTATGATACAGTGTGCCAGAGAGGAGGCTCTTCAACTGTGTCTTTAAAAGAAATCTTACAGTTAAAAATTCTTGGTCATTATTTGGTTTTGCAGGTTTGACGATTTTCAGGAATTTGATTGAGTATAAATTTCTAAGGTTTATTGTTGTATAGCTGGGGAAGCTGTGATTTGGCCAAAAGAGGAAATCACACATTTTATTGCCCCTCAGAACAAGACCATCTTATATCAATTCGAGGACACTCCATGGATTGAGATGACAATCACACCGATAAGCGTGTAGATCAAGAAAACACACTCTTTCTATGTAGTTTCATTTAACAACTTTTTGAGCTGCTGGCTTCAGTGGATATTTTTTTTAAACAATCTGACAACATGCTAAACTTTGTTGAATAATGTGTGACGACAAACTGTTTCTGCTGTGTCTGTAAAGAACTGAGCTGTTGTTCTCTTTGTTTTTACTCAAGTAACATTCAGAGCCAGGTCTATCAGCATCCCTATGTGTGCGTGGCCGAATATTTACTTTAATTTACTTTTACTACCCGAATATAAATTGCAGACAATCACTGTGACTACTCCCTAGGCACATGGCAACTTGACAAGAAGAAGAATGTTGGATCCTGTTTATTTTGGCAGGACATTGTAGCACTGTGTGACTGTAAGGGTAGGTAATTTAAGACCCCTGCAGAAATACACACTGATATAGGGTAGAATAGTTTCATGGGCTTTTTTGATTGTTTTTTTCTCTTCCAAATTATTATAATATATTATAATATTATATATTTTTTAACAATACAATTTGTAAATATAACATGTCTTCAGGGGCTGTAGTAAAACCTTTCATTATTTAGTTAAATAATAATTAACAAACATGTCTAGCAAAAATGCAAAAGGCAAAAATTAAAATCATATAAAATATATAACATAAAACAATATACATTAGATGCATATGAACTCACACTGTATGTTTAATTAATTAGGTATGATGTTTATGGGTTTGCATAAATTTTTCTTTAAAAAAATGGATTACAGGTTTTTAGATCCGATTGAGTTTGAAGATATAGGCTTAGATGTGTTTTTTTTTTAAAGTACAATATAGGATGCTAAATTCATTTTATGAATGCAAAAGCTGGCTTAAATAATGAGCAAATTAATGATATATTGTTCAGCGTTGGGATGCTAAATATTAAGAGTTAATTGTTCTTTAAAAAAAAATTTCCTCAAGTGTTGTAGGATTTAATTGAATACCAGCCCAAGCCCAAGCCATTCCCACATGCAAACACTAAAAAACAGATTCTCTAGATTACACACCCTGTAATTACCAAAAAGAATTTGTTTCCTATGAAAGGGTCTTTAGGTAAAAACTGTGTGATTTGAAAAAAACAGGGCACTGATTACAGCACTTTACTCATATTGGGAGAAAGGAATACTACATTTCTCTATAAAATCTTCATATAAATACAGAAGTCCCCCACAGTTAAATGGCTGTTTTACAAGCAAATGTTACATTTTCAAAAATTATGATTCTGTCTGTATGTGATATTGACATTATTACCAAAAAATTGTGGGGTTATAAATAGTAGTAGTAGTGGTAGTAGAAAGTTTCACAGGAAATTTAGTGACAGTATTAGGGCATATAATTATAAAAATTTTGACCAATTTCTTTTTAAATAGAAAGTTTGGGATAATATTCCAGCAGTAAATTTGTTAAAATGTTAAGACCTCAGTCTTTTACAGACAAGTACATAACCTACGTAACCTCTTTTTTTTTTGGCTTGTTTGTTTGTTTTTTTGTTTTTTTTGGAAGTCTGATAAACAAGAGGTTTTATGTTTGGTGACATCAAGGGAGGAAAAAGACATATGAGTGTCTTGATTGATTGTCTGATGAGCACTAGTGCTCTACCACGGAGATCTCTCTCTTTCTCTCTCTCTCTCTCTTTCTCTCTCTCTCTCTAACCAACAGAGCTTTGTTTACACAGAAGCTGTTTCTGGGTCGAGACCCGATGCCCTGGTGCCCTTATCTACCATTAGAGGGTAACTGACTGGACTGTCGGGTCAAGTGGCCGGACATGAAGGATTAGTGGAGCTCTCCATGCCAACACAACAATGAGGAATATGATGATTATTATTTTTTTTCTTTTCAAATTTACTATCTTTACAAATGATACATGCGGGTAACCCGGAGAAGGCCGATCCACGTGAGGACATCTGAGGTGACCACCAGAGGACAGGGATGAGAAAAAAGAGCAAGACGTGCTTGTGTATAACAAACAAAAAATACGAACTATGAACTGAAGCCACACACACACACACACACACACACACATGGATGGCCTGGTAAATGTATTATATATATATATATGTTTAGGATATTTTATGTTTCTCTCTACAAGCAAGACATCTGAAAATAGGGGCATAGATTTAGAAGGTCTATGGGATACATTGTTGAATAAATATGGCAAATTTATGGGTACAGGGCGAAATATTTTGAACCAGAAAAAAGGGAAATTGTAGGGAAATTAACATGATTTCATTCACTCTTAATTCTATGAACAGGCCAGTTAAGAGGAACAAACTGGTTACACACATGAAATATCAAAGAGGAGACATGGCATTTATGCAAGAAACATGTTTGTCTATTGTCTATTTAACTATTTAATGCTCACTTAATGCTTTTTATTCATCCTATTAATCATCCAGAAGAGGATGATAAAACAAAAAACAAAAAGGGAGCCATCAGTAGTACAGGTGGCATCATCCATAATATTGTTTGAGGAAAGAAATTATTTTTATGTAAAGCCTACAAAGGGGAACTACATAACAAAATATGGCAGCAATTTGGAACTACAACACTAGCTACCAGACCAGCAAAAACAACACCACCGCTAATTAACCCAGATCAAATTGGATTTATTAGTCAAAGGCAGGTGGTTGATAATATGAGTTGAACATTAAACATTAAACATTAAACAGAATGTGCCTGTAGGAATGGCCGCCTTAGATGTTTCAAAAAGGACTTTGATAGGGTCTTGTGGCCTTACCTACTGGAAACTTGAAGCAATTCTGGTTTTCACACCAGTTTTATTAACTAGCTGGGAGCTATGTAAACAGCTGCATGCCAGAGTCAGAGTTAATTAGGCAATGTCTAACATCTTTAAGCTATCAGAAGGGACCAGATAGGGTGTGTAAACAAGATTTAAATTGATGGTTGACAGTCCCATTGTTCCTCTGTGAAAGAATTAAAATTATACAGATGAATATATTACCAAGATATTCATTCCTTCTCAAAGCATCCCCTATATATATATATTAGCTCTAATACTTTCAAACAATGGGATTCAATGATTATGAAAAGTCATATGGAATGGCAGGAAATCAAGAATAAAAATGAAAGACCTTTAACTTCCAAAAGAAATGGGTGGTCTCAATCTACCAAACCTGCAAACTGACTGTCAAGCAGCACAGATACAAAAAGTTAATGTGTGGATGTTAGAAAGCTCACATACAGGATGGAGAGAGGGATGGAATTAAACTGTAGAGATATACCAGCAACTGTTCTGCCTTTTTCCAAATATAAAAAAGCATATGTCAAAAATTTAGACTATAGATGGGTAGCGGATACACAGGGTTTGGAAGGAAGTCTGTCAGATTCAAATAATAAAAGAAGATTTAATTTTCTTAAAAGAAATGGAAACTGATTCATTCTTCCCTGATTCGGTCAACCAGTGTTTTAGAATTTTTTGCTTCTAAAGGTTTAAAGAAATTTGGACAAATGTTTGGGGGATAAAGAAAAGAAATCCTTTGAACAGCTGGTGTCAAAATATGGTTGACATACTTCTCATGGAAATTCTTCCATGTGAGAAGTAAACTTTTTGCTGTTCTAAAAAAGAGATCTATTAAGATATACATCCACTAATAAAATATAAGCTTAAAATATACAGGTAAGTTCATAAGTATTTGGACGGTGACACAATTTTTTAAAATTTTGCAACTGTACACAACCATAGGGGTTTTTAAACAAAGCCATCAAGATCTAATTGAGGCCTAGACTTTCAACTTTAATTCAAGAGGGTAAACAAATATTTTATATCAACCACTTAGGAATTCGAGCAAAAATTTATACACAGTCCCTCATTTTATAGGCTCCGAAGTAATTGGACAAATCAACATAATTATAAATATAAGGATTATTTTTTATTATTTTTGAGTCAATGCCTGAAGTCTGGAATCCATGGACATCACTTAATGCTGAGTTTCCTCCCTTGAGAGGCTTTGCCAGGCCTTTACTACAACCACCTCCAGGTGCAGCTTGTATGTGGATTTTTCTGCCCTCAGTTTTGTCTTCAGTAAGTGAAAAACATGCTCAGTTGGGTTGAGAACAGGCGACTGACTTTGCCCTTCTGTTCTCAAGTGTTACCAGTGGTTTGAACCTTGTGGTAAATCCTCTCTATTTACATTCATGAAGGTGTCTCTGGATTGTAGAGTTTGACAATGATGCATCCACCTCCTCAAGAGTATTTCTGACCTGACTTGTGATGTTCTTAAGGGTTTATCTTCACCATGGAAAGAATTCTGTGATCATCCACTTTAGTTGTCTTCTTTGGTTTTCCAGGCCCTTTGGTGTTTCTAAGCTCACCAGGTCATTCCTTCTTTTTAGGAATATACCAAATTGCTGATTTGGCCTCTCCTTAAGTTTTTTGCCCTTTGTCTGATAGGTTTGGAATCAGCTCCAGAACTTTTATCTGCTTTCATGAAATAACAAGGGAACAGGCCACATCTGATTCCAATGAAACTGTTAGCTAATTGTCCAATTACTTTTGAGCTTCTGAAAACATGTTAGTATCTATAAAAGTGCTTGTGATTTCTTAAGCAGTTAATGGAATATTTTTTTAAATCACTCAAATTTAAACTGAAAGTCTACACTTCAATCATATCTTGATTCGTTTGCTTCAAATCCAAAGTGCTGGCGTACGGAGGGGGTATTGCCAACATTGTGTCACAGTTCAAATACTGCACCTAACTTTAGGACTGTAGGGAAAAGCCCATCCAACCATAAGATTGAACAAATTAATGTAAATGTCAAAAATAAATGGAAAAATGAACTCGCTTGCAGTATAGCCCTGGCTGATGTCGAAAAGATATAAAAAAAACATATGTGAAACAACTAATTCAAACTCTTGGAAAGAGTATTCATGGTGGATTATAATTGGATTATTGAAGACATCAAAAATCCAAAGTAAATATAAAGAAAATTGAACTCTAACAAGCTGGAGAGATTATGGTGAGCAGATGAAAAGTCACAGTCATAAATTATGGTCATGTAAAGGTATAAGTGGCTATTGGGAAATGTCAAATATTCTTGGTATTTCTCTGATAAAAACCGGTCATACTCAGGAATGTGTGTATGAATATATGCCTATATATGTACATACACACTCAAAGGTGTATAGGTGGATTAACGTAAATCATTGGTAAACGGTTACTGTTACTATATTTGTAGAATGTATCATATGAATTAGGTATATCAGTTTTTTAAACCATGATTTGATAACCATGACTTGATAAATATGTAATCAATAAACTCAAACATCATCTCAATTATTTGAGTTTTTTTCTGTTTCTTTTCTCTTTTTTCTTTTTATTGAATTTAGTTTTTTGTATGTCTTATAATTTCATAACATGCAAATTGCTTGTTTAATCTCTCAAATTCTCATACATAATGTTTTTGGTTTTCTATTAACGAAGCCTAGAAGGTGAACAAGCAAGATCTTTTGAGAGAAATTAGACAGCTTTCTTGTCTGGTGTGAATACAAATTTAGTTGAACATACTCGCTATGCATTGGATTTCAGCCAGTTTACCAAAATGTTACAAATGGGTTGTAAACCCAGGCACACTTCATTTATTTGATTCTGACGATTAGGGAGGAAATTTGTTTGAAAGTTCTGCTTCAACGATTGCATATCGCAGCTGTCGTAGAAACTTGCCTGGGCCGTTTTCCAAGCATTTCAAAGGGCACCATGATGCTTTCAAGAAGGATAAAATAGGATTATCCACTTTCAATAAAATAAAGCCACACAATTTAGTCAGTCTCCATTGAAAACTACAAACATTGAAAATGCCTTGCACATGTGATTACGTAAGGAGGTCACGTAACGTTGTGTACTGGTTGTATCCAAATTATATCTGATTCAGCTGAGCTGGAATTGCTCAACATCCAAAGGAGTCCAAGGGTCCAAGTTATGTGACAGCTGTGAAAGAGTGTGTCATTGCCAGAAAAAAACCCAAAAATCTAGTAGAAATTTTGCAAGGAACAAGTTAGAGGAGGGAAATCAGTCATGGCAATACCTGTGCAAGTTTGTAATGACACCCTGTTGAGTTCAGTGCTTTTTTTAGATGTTGTTAGATGTTTAAAATACATGTAGCAAAAGACTTTTCTTACACATTTTCCCCCCATACTGTGGAGACTGAGAATAATGTTGGGACACATAATTTTTAAATAAGAGGTTCCCTGCTGAGCACACTGTCTGCCCATACAGGCAGAGGGTGTGAGGCCCTATGTTTATGTATATATATGTATATATATATATATATGTATATATACATATACACATATCTCTGTGTGTGTAAATATACATAAATGTTTATATGTATGTTCATCTATGCATATATATCATTATAAGTATATATATTTGTATGTGTATATATATGCATATATGTGTATATGTGTATGCAAATAATGTGTGTGTATGTATTAATTTATTTATTTTCCCCTTTTCTCGCATAATGACAAAATATGCTGTGCTTCAATATTGTTTATTGTTCCAGCACTGCAGTGCATTATCACCATTGTTGTCATTCCATATGTTCTCATTGTCAGCAATCACTCATGTGCCAAATAAAATGTAATGAAGACAATGATGGAGCATGACAAATCTTTCATACCAGTTTCAGAATATAGTATCAGCATAACAGAGGAGGAATTCATATATAAGGAGAAAAAAAGCAAAGCTTCCTCTCCCTAAGTTATAATTTTTTATAACCAAAATAATATTTTGTTGTATAATTGGGAAATTATATACAGTACATACCCTTTCAATAAATAGGTGCATTTAATATTAAATTAATGTTTCCTTACAAATATATGGTACATACAGGTACATTAAAATAAAAAAGCAAATCCATTCAAAAACAACCAGCAATGTCCATCAGCATTTTCAGTAATGACAACAAGAACAAAAATAAAAACAAAATAGACACAACAATGTCCATTTGACTGCTGTGGATTTGAAGGCACATCCTTGGCAACACATCGATCCCTCTTCCATTGTTTTGGATCCTGAAATGAATTTTTAAAAAAAGGAAAAAAAAGAAAAAAGATTAGAGTTAACAAATTGCAGTTTCTATATACTTTAAAATCTTCTCGCTAGTATTAGCAAAGTCACATTTCAGCCCTTCTGAGGAAGTCATGTTGTCAGCTTCTAAAGACGGACATTACTTGACTGCCATTACTGGCATCCCACAATGCCTTTTCTAAGCTCATTCAGAAATGCTCAGGATGACTAAATAATGACTCACTTAATATGCCTTCAAAAGCCCCTCAATTGTGATATACGTTTGTCAGATTTCTCAGAAGAGTGCAGACAGGATCTTATTATCTGATTCACTTGAGAAACTGAATACCTGTGAATGTGTCACCCTCTACAATTTTCTAATCCTCAGAGGTCCTATACCACAAAAAACCCAAATGAACTAAGGCAGCCTCTTGTGTAGATGAGCTCTTCCGCAGCAATCACTTATCAGCTAGACCTAATTGCTCACTGAGAGCACATGCTTTTACTAATGTTGGACTTACAACTAGACACAGTGAACACATCAGACCTGCTGTCATCGAAGATCACCTTAACAAAGGGATGACTATGACTACGTCCAAAATTACTCCACTGACGACATCTGAGTTTTTCCTTTGTCTTGAGAACAGCTATTTTTAGGTATGGTGTCTTTAAGGTTATTGTGAGCAGCATAGAGAAGGGTTTTTGGCAATAACAATTGGCTCATTAAAAACAAAATGAAACAAAAAACCCAGCATGATCCCTTCCAGTCCTTTTAGGTCTAGTTTTCTTACTTTGCCCTGAGTTTGTGCATTACCTATTATGAAATGCTTTGTTTTAGAAACAAAACAAAAAACCCTACTGATATGTATAATGTTTATAAAAAGTTGTAGGAGAGTTAGTCATGGGGCAAAAAGGAAAAAATGAAAAAGCATGACATTGTGAATGGCTTTTCACTAACATGCATCCCTATTGCAAATAAGTGTTACTGGGCAGCTAATTTCCAGTACAGAAATAACCACCTTGGCAATTTTTTCAAAACCCCAGTGAAGTGGTGCCAGAACGATAAAGGAGATTTCACAAATTTGCCTTTATTTGAATAATACTTGTTATATTTGCATGTATATAGAATCTATTAAACATCATCTGTCTTTTTATCAATGACCGTCCATAATATCGTGTTTTGTTTTGGATATTAAACTCAGACTAAACAAGCCATCTAAAGACTTCATCAATTGGACTGGGAAAGGTCACAAAGTTTTCACTATTTTCTCAAATTGATGATAATAATATAAAAATAATCAGTATTAAATCAGCATTTTTTTTCAAAGAATGACCAAAGCAGGGGAATTACCAGTAGGTAACCGAGCATACAGTGTTATTGTTAACATGTCATATTAATGATAAACAAATACTTAAATAATGGAGAGGGACATTTAAGTAGTATGTTCACTGGGTCACTGGGTCTAGAATTAATGACCATACCACATTAGGTTCCCGTATTTGTGCAACAAGAAGAATTACATGTTGCTATTCACATTTATAGCATCAGGATTCCAGAAAAATGAATGTGTGGAATCTGTTTCTTTTGCTACTTTCTGTCACACTCTCAGTCTTCAACCAACCAGCTTGAACCCTAATTAAAGGTCTGATTTAAGGTTAAAAACATACAGTAAGAGCCTCTTTCAGACAGGAAAGGGTTTCAATGCATCCAATACTAAGAAATACCATATTCTTAAAGCATACCAAAGTACAAATATGTTTCTGATTATATGAACATCAGTTTTCTTGAGTTGCACATCAGACACACATTATACAAAATTTGACCAGCAGCAACAAAGAAATCCTACACGTCATGCTGAGAGAAAATGTAATAAATGCACACATACAAAATTAATATCCGTCCATCTTGATAAAACATTTTTACCCTGACACATTAGAAGATGATGACAAGGAATCAGCGTATGTACTGCAAGACTGAACCCCACCCAAGAAGAAAAACACTTTTACTCACATGCAATATCTAAGATTGCATGCAGAGCGGGCTCATTGCTAATCGTGTTAGCAATCTTGCACATCTTTTGTAATCTGGAAAAAAAAAGACAGTGGGGAAAAAGGCTATTAACATTTTAGCAACAAAACACCCTTACAATTAACGTCTGCAAATATGCCTCCTTAAAAGACTTGATTCTAAATTATGGGACTAAATGACATAGAACTTTTAAAGTTTCAAATTCTGCTATTAACTGTAATACAGATTGGATATTTTTAACCCTGATGTTTGAAAATGATGCAGACGTCCTTGCGTTTTCAAAATACTCATCCTGGACCTTACATGCTACAGTATGTACCCAATAGTACTCGATACAAAACAGTGTCAAGAGAGTACCATACCAATTGAAAAGGCATAAGACGCAGCGTTGATGTCCCGGATGTTGCAATATCTTAATACTTTACTGAATACCAAAAGTTGCAGTGTTGTTTTAACATGAACTGTGTGTGAAGCGCACCATCAGCCAACAGTCAAATCATCAATAAATTTTGCATTAGAACTGAACCATAAATATTGCTTCAACAACTCTCTGCATCATCCCATCTGACAGATGAATGAATCCTTACTGTGACCCAGTCATCCTCTATATTTGTCCACCATGTCTCCCTGTCAGGCGCAAATTAAACTACCTACTGAATATCAAAACCAGACAATAATAAAAACACTTTATGTCTGTCTTGGTGCTTACTTGACTGCATCAGTGATCCAAAGGCAGCACAAAATACAGGGGCCTCTGTCTCTAATTCACTCTGTCCACAGTAAAGGCAAGTCTTGTTAAACAGATGCCCATCTGTGACAAGTGAACATGGTCTGCAACTGTTCTCCGATGTCTGCTTGGCATCATTTTCTTAATTGCCAAACGTAAACATCCCTAAGGGAAAGATTGATTCTTCAGTTTGCAAACTGAGGCTACAGCTCTGGTTGTTTTTATTTCAGTGGTTCCCAACCTGGGGTTTGGGACCCTCTAAGGGGTTGCAGGATAATTTGAGGGATAAAGCTCTGATTAACATAATTGAGAAAAGCATATATGAAATGAATACTGAAAAACTAGATAATTTTACATCCTCATCATTCTAAAACAATCTATTAGGTTTAACTGCTGCAAATCACAGAAAAATCTAAGCTGTTACAAGGCCAAAGGATCAGAAATAGGCAGAGCTTTTCTTCAAAGGCTGATATTCCAAAGCAGTTTGGAACCACTGCTCTGTAAATACACTTGTCACATATATGTATCCATTTAGAAGAGGATGTAATAAGGAGATTTCAGCTTTTCAAAATCCTGTATACAGTTAGAACATGCCACATTCACATTCAAAAATAATTCCACACATTAGCATTATGAACATCAGTTAGTAATTAAACATTTTCCTTGACTAAAAGGAAGCTTAAAGCCACTAAAAAGTATTGATGACTAAATATTCATCGATAAAAGTTAAAGTTAGGGAAAAACATCCTTGGTTATTATTTAGTAAGAATTCAGCACTCAAGAGGTTTGGCACTGAGTGTGGTTTGAACATATGTGATTGACAATGGCAGAAAAGCCACCAAGTGTCATTAGAAGCTGATTCAACTGCCACTTAATCCTGAAATTTTGGGCCTTTAAAGCACAATACTTGTGATAATAAAGGACGGCAGATCAGATGCTGAACACATTATAAAAAGAGTAATATGGAAGAAAAAGGCATACATACATGCTGGTCTTGAGCAATCCCTTGTGTTGTGATAAAGTCTATGAAAGTGTGTTCTACACTCCGATGAGAACTTGACTGGTCCTGCTTAAAAGAAAAGCAATCATCATCCAAAATGAAAAAGACCTCAAGGAATTCATTTTTTCCCCTCTTTATCCAATCTACAAGTGTTACCACAACCAAAGCCCAAAGTGAGTTTGTCAGTAATCAACTAATCGAAAAGAGACAAATCACTAAGTGAAAGCAAACAGTGCATTATCACAGACATGGTTAAGACATGGCTGAGTTAAGGTTCAACTGGTATTAGTGAACAGAAGAATTGAGTCTGTGATTATAATCACCTCTAACGGTTACTGCACAAACATTTAAGCTTTCATCCAATAATGTAGTCTACTCAGAGGTCCTGAGAAAAATAATCAGCTTAACCCTGCACTGCCTTCAGCTTATTTCTGTCACCTTCGGACCATGTGCATTTTCTCTGCACTACTGCCCTACAGCTAAGCCAGACAACCCTCTTTTGACCCACAGCAGTGCCAGTTTTTACAAAGCTTTCTATGACTTAAGCATACTGTATTCTCGCTCATACTAATTAAGATTATTTTTTCATAGGGGCAAAACTGAAAATTCCCAGCCAATTGTTGCTTGGGAAAAGTGCAAGCTATGCTCTAAAAGATGTTTACCAGATGAAACAGTTTTGCAATGTCTGGAAAGGACAACAGCTAAATAAATTCAAGGCTGAAACTTTGCACTCATGATGTCTGTCTTTGATGGCAATTTTCTTACCTGTGAAATGCTTAATGAATTTGCCTTTCATGTTTACATCTCTAGGAACAATTTCTGGAAGAGAAAATCAGTGTTAGCTTGTCAATCAACGTATTTTTTCAAGAGCCTAGCACTTGCCAAAAGTTACACAGTAATTGAGATGATGTGATGCAGGAAAATTCTCAATATGACCACCTCAAGGTAAAATATATAGTTTGGTTCAGCAAAAGGTTGCACAAATATTATTCATGATAAACATCCTTGATGATTTTGGGCACCATAATTACTTTACTACACTCACTGCATCTTATGTAAACATAATTTCTAAATTCAGCATTCTAAATGAGCATTATTCATTGTGAATCCAGGACATCAGTAGTGCAGCATATGTAGTATTTTTGTGATGAACTTACACATTCACATTATTGTCTATGGAGATGTGGTTTCAGTGGAGATTTCATAGATGGGCAGCAAAGTCCACCCCCCCACACACACCCACATGCAGATGTCTGATAACACACTGGCCATGCTAAAAGGCTAAAGAGATTATTGTATGGGGGTTTAATGCTCATCAGAATAAGACCATGCAAGTAATTACCAAGTTAATATCATGGTAGCCCCCCGCCCACGGAACAAGTAATGCTTTAACTGCATATAACTGCAGGAAGATGAAAGACTTAGCCAATTCGACAGCCATCATAGGAAGTTCTTTTAAATACATTTGGAGTCCAGATATGCAGTGAAGCCAAAATAAACCAACCTATCCATGCTATTTAAAAGGAAGAGCACATGTATTTTACTTTTCTAAAAGGAGTTATGGACATGTATGAGCCAACTGTGCCACCACACCAATACCCAGATGTGAAGAGTGGCAGCCAGGGTTACACAAAGTCAGTTAATGAGGTTTCACAACATATTGTCTGCTTAGTGTATTATCCAGGTACTAATATATGAATGTCAATAACAATAAAATACAAAAGTCTAAAGCTCAGTATAAAGCTTAATTCTTGTGCAATGTGTATGAAAGAGAAACTGCAACACACAAAGCCAGTTAAAAAAAAAAAAAAATCTGTGTGTTCCCTTTTCATAGCTGTCATTTTGATGATACAGCCGTGGCTTTTGAGGAAACACACAGGAACAACTGTGGGTTGAATGCATCAGTGGGTTCACAGATGTTTCTCCTTCCTCCTCATTGTGTTTAAAACATTTATCCTTGCGTGACCATGGATCTTTGGTAGTGTCACACGCACCAGTTGCTAATATGCTGCTTTTAATATCCTCAAAAGATAAATTCCATCCAGTCAGTGGTCTGAGAAAGGTACTTTTCCAATCACATAAGCTGGGGCCGAGACTTTGAGCCGTATGACGCCTGTGCAACAACTCTAAAACATGATATAAATGCTAGTTATATTGTAGAGAATCTGAAATTGCAGTAAACAACCTACTGTGTTCACATAGCGCTTAAAAAATGCCTACCGCATGTACCAATACTGGACTACATTCTAAGTTAACTTTTATTTGTTACTGCAATAAAAACAGCAACTATACATAAAAGGATTTCCTGGATACTGTTTCTTTAATACAGTTTGACTTAAGCAAACCCTCTGTCTTGGATCCAAGATAATTGAAGAGATATGTATAAGAGATTTACAGTACTTAAATGGCTTAATGCCAGAATGACATATTGTTCGATTTAAACCAATGAAGGCAGAGCTACACCAAGCATATTGTCACTTGTCAGAGACCTCAGATACGTCTCAAGTACCGTTTTGTTCAATGGAAATGATTAATTGAAGATATTGACAAAAAGCAGTGTCTGAGTAACAGTGACTGTGATGCAGCATCAGTCAAACCTGTTTCTTTGCTCCGTCTCATATGTCTTGCAGAGATGCATGCTCGCGATGACTTCCAGGACATCTTAATGTGTTAGTGTGTGTTAGGAGTGGTAATCATTCATGTTTAAGATTCCACAATGAATTGTACTGAATGAATCATTCGCAAGTTTGGTGCGACGGTGCTCCTCCTACATGAGTACATAGTACCTATCCACGTTTCCACCCATCAGTAATCACAGTTTGATGAATAGGTATCACTTATAAATAAGAACACCAAGTTTAATAAATATGATTTAACCTCTTTTCCTACACATATAAAGCATACTTGCATTAGATTTATTATACAGCCACTTTAAATTGAACTGGACAGTTTTGGACAGAAAGCTCTGGGTATTGTCTTTTGAGTATAGTCTTGCCAAGTACCATTTATGAACAGACAAACCTAATTAGCTTTTCCATATTGCTTTAATTAACATGCATACTCCAAGCTCCTTTCACCCTAAGTAAAGCGTCTAAATAAGCTGTACAGCACAGACTAGAGACAATGACAGCTGTCTCCCGCCGTAAAATGGGGATTATGCTATCATCATCATGACCTAAAAATAAATCTTATCAGCTTACCTATGAGTCTACTGTTATCCAGCCTTGGAACATAGAAAGGCTTTTCAGGGGAGGAGAACTTCATATCTTGGGCTGAAGTGAAGAGTCCACTGCTACAGCGCCTGGAGACGGGTTTGTCCCGTAGCTGGCTGTCTCTGATAACCTGTAAGATTAGATCCAACAGGGTCCTTCTTTCTTTCTGCTTGACCTCCTTGCTGTCCATGCACTGGTCCGAGGTGATGAGCAGAAAGAAGACACTCAACAGTATGTGCCATTTCCTCTCCACCTGCATGACTTCACTGTCTGTAAACGTTCAAACAAGTTTTTGTTACAAGAGTTACATGGTTTCTATTAAGTCAAGCAATTATTTTAATTATATTACTTTTTTTATTCTAACAGACCAACAGATGGCTTTACCCTTTGCATCATGCTTAACCCCAACAGATGCATGAGCATTGCTTGCCATTTGAGATCCTTCACATTCCCAAAATTTCTCAAAAAACCGTCATGTCAGAGGTAACGTACATAGCCTCTAAAAGTGAAATCAATCACCAAAAATGGTCTGGTGGAATCGCCTTTTCTGCGCAGCAGCCGCATCTCTTCTGTTTTAGCACATGGGTAAAACAGATGAGGCCAATATAACTTTAGACTTACTAGTTTAGGCGTTAAAGATGCTTATGTCCCGGAGAGTGGACACAGTTGTCTTTAGAAAATTCTTCCAGGCGTTGTCTGTGGTCCCGACGGGAGAGAAAGAAGAGCCAGCAGATTGTGCTCACCACCGTCTTTCTTGAAGTAATGCGGCCCTATTTATACGAGGAGCCACCTTCTTGAAGGTAATACAATCGATTTCGAGTGGGTGGTAAAGCAATGTTGACATCTTTGGTGCGATTTCTTCCAGTGGCATTCGCTCACTTTGGCGTGCGCCCCTCCTTTACGCACCAAAACATCACTGGTTGTAGTTTTGCGGGACAATCAAACTCCATATGAAAACGACCCTTTCGCAGAGAGAGAGAGAGAGAGAGAGTGGCGGTTTATCGTTTAAGAAAGAAACCAGCTGAAGTTCCCATTGAAAAAAACAAAAAAAGACAAAAGACCGCAGCGTGGGAGCGCGCAAGGAAGAAGTTTTCCAAATGGAGCAAACTTGTTGGATGTTGGATGCGGAGAAGAGAGGAATCTGTGGGCCTGTGAGCTTCTAGCTGACCTGTCAGCGTGTCGATGTTTTTGTTCAACGATGTCTTGTGACCGCCTAAGCGCTGCAGAGAATGCGCCTCCTGCCATCCGGCTGTTTCCCACCCTTTAACAGAAATCTGCAATTGTGAAAGAGCTTTCAAGAGTTATGATACTCGGAGGCGCATTTAAAAAAAAAAAAAAAATGCATTTGAAGTGGAGTCCAAAAAAAAAAAGTTAGTGAGTTATTGGCTCGGCTGTCTGAATGACAAGTCATCCCCCTTTAAAGACAAGCAGTACTTCCAGCGTAATGCACACACGTGTATTAATTATTTAATGCATGCCGTCTGCAGATTGGTTCATATTTTTCATCTTTCTTCTAAAGTGGGGGATGAATATTCGACTGCAGCTCCTTTTATTTCGGCCGAGACGTGGTCTGCTTCTTGCAGCCGTGCGCCATTATTCTGTGCGTTAGGCGAGAGCCGCGTCTGTGCCGACGGGGAGGACGTCACCTGGTGGTGTCTCACTTGTTGCACGAATAGGTGATTTGGTCCGAAGGAGCTGTGGGTCAGTTGCTAAATAAAGCGCACTTTTTCTCGTCCATTGGTGATTTTTATTAAAAAGGTAAGTAGAGAATAAAACAAAGGGACTTTATCATTATTATTATTATTATTATTATTATTATTATTATTATTATTATTGTTGTTGTTGTTGTTGTTGTTGTTGTTGCCGTTGTTGTTGCCGTTAGTATAAAATACCAGCGAATAAAAGGGAAAGGGAAAGGAGAGTAACTTCCGGGATGACTGTTGCTATGGAGACGGGCCGAGCACCGTGTCAACTCGGGTACGCTGACCTCTTGCTCGACAGCCCCGTAGCCGACTTTAGCTACAGGCTGTGACTTGTTTGGTTATTCGATAAGAAACACTGGGGAGAAATAAAAGTTTTCTGGAGACAGAGACATGTCGCAAAGGTAAACGTCCATGTCTGTTGTATAGACAGCGGCCGTCGTAGTTTAACGATAGCTCGTCGGATGTAACTTTAGCTAGTCAACCTGTTACATGCAGGAAACCCCGACATTTTTAAAGCGAAGTTCTATGGAGTGTATGAAAGGACATGCTAACAATTTTTTTCATAACACTTATAAACACGAGAGCATTACAGCGATGACACTTAACAACGTACAGTTCGGAAGTGTGAAATCGGTTTGTCCAAAGTTAACATCCAACAGCACGACAGAGAAGAGTACGAGTAAATCAAAGTATCTGTTAACCTGTTTTTCCTACCTCGTCTATGGCAGCAGGGACTAGCGCTATAATACTATAACAACGGTCATGACACACGTCGTGATGCTACTGAATCAGCGTGACTCTCCAGTGACTGTGACTCTCCTGTTGGATGAATGGACAGTTTTACCACTGTCGTTTGCTGGCTTTGCTGCCTTATACATTCATAGTTTCGTTACTGTCGACAGTCTCCCAAGTCTGTCTTGAAACAATAATCATGTGCCCGTAATGCAGGAACAGGTGTCTTTTGCTGTAACTCTCCTGTTCGTGTATTGTTCATCAAGGGGCCCTTGGCCTTTGGAAGATACCCACTTGATTTTACTAAGGCAGACTGCTGAAGCTTCATATTAAACTTATACATTTTCACAAAGGAGGACTGTTGATTTTGTCGCCTATCACCGACGTAGGGTGAAGACGAAGATTAAATGCAACAAGCAAATCTTCTTTCAGTGTTTAATGAAAGGGCACCTGACTATTGCTCCAGGACAGAAATGAAAAGCTGTGAACATATCCTTTAAGACCTTTCATTAAACAAATTTACAAATAAGACAAAAGACACAAAAAGATTGTTTCCGCTTTTCCAGGACGTACAACAAGCTGTGGGCAGATTCCCAGTTAGAGTTGAGCCGTCTGCTAACTGAAGAGCTGCCTACCGGGCCACCCCGTCTCGAAAAGGACAGGGTAGTGTTCTTCCAGCGTCTCGCCATGCTTTTTGTGCGCTACATCCAAATTTTCAGACAGCTGGATGAGGTCTATGACCAGGTGGTCCACCCTCAGAAGAGACGAGTTATCCGGGCGATTCTTGATGGTGTAATAGGGAGGGTATTAGAGCTGAAGAATGAAATGGTGGAAAAAGAGTTTTCAGAGTACCACTACATGGATGATGTCCTTCACGACTTAAAGCTCAGACCTGTGAGTTTCATTTTTCAGTTCAAGATTAAACTGAATTGGATTTCTAAGATCTGAATAAAGTTATACCTACTTATCCATAGTAGACATTGGGTTTTTCGGGGATGTCTCTTCATAACTCAACAGCTCTTTTTCTTGATGTCACTTTAGGCAGACCTTGAGATCCCTATCCCTCGCTATTTCATCACTGAACGCAACAAAGAACGCCAAGAGCAAAAGACAATGCTGACAGAAATCCTTAAAATGGTGGAGGTTACCAAAAGCCCAGAAGTGAGTTGAAAATTAGCCATATTTTACTTGAAGCCTGTCTGTGTAGGACTTGGTTGTTTTTTTTTGTGACATGAAAAAATGTATTGCATCAAGAAAACTAAAATTATAGTTTTCATTCATTATTTGTTGAATTTGATTAAATAATGATAAATAAATATTTTACTTTGTCTTCTTCTGTTTATTGTCCCAACAGCCTCTGGTCAAGGATATGAGTCAAGAGGAGTCCGTTAAGATCATTCAGGTGGCAGAAAGGGCCCGCCAAGGACGCCTTAGAGCAAAGTTGAACAAAGAGAACAGAAATATGAACAGGATGTACAGGGCAAAAGACCTTGGAACAGCTGACATTGAGTTGGCTGCAGTCTGCATTCAGAAGGTACTCTCTTTTTTATATAATAGTATATGCCTTTTTCTCTGCCTCTTTGTTTGCCTTGTGTCATCTTTCACACTAAAAGATCATGTTGAATATGATCTGCAGGTTTGGAGGGGCTACATACAGAGGAAGAGGGCAAAGATTGCTCAGGATGAAGAACTGATTTTTCTGCGTATGGTGAGTAAAATGGGCCTCCAATTTTGCTATTTGTCTTAAACTGCAAAAAAAAAAGAGATCAAAAAGTTTTTATAAAGCCACCAATACTTTCAATGATACCAGTCTAAATGGTTACATAGGTTTTTATATATATATATATTTATGTGTGTGTGGTTGTACAATTGTGTGTATATAAATTTAAAAATGTGTGTGCATGTATATATATGTATATTATGAATGTATTTCTTTGTATGCTTGACAGATACAGTATTTAGTATTTTTTAAAACTCTTTTTCTCTTAAAAATAATGTAGTTATATCCCAGTTTCCCTTGTTTCATTTCAGAATGAAGTGATACCTTTGAATCCTCTCCTTATTGTCTTTTCTTTCTTGGACAATCAAACGTTTTAACATATAATTGGTACGTTTTGGTCACTCCCCTCCTAGGCCATGGATCCAAAGCACCAGGTGCCATGCCCTGCAGAAATCGCTGCCCAGGCCAGAGAAGCTTGCACGCGGATTAAACAGGAGAAGAATGAGGAAGACTACCAAAAATCAATAGTAGCTGTCACAAAACAGCTACGAGATGTTGAGGGTCATGAGATGAGCCAGACAAGGAAAGACCTAATCCGGCAGTGGTTCATTGAATGCCGGTAAGGTGGCACAGAGGGGGTTGTTGTAATTTTTTCTATAATAGTGTAATATTCATACATTTAATGACATTAATTAACTGTGTTCTCGCTTTTTTTCATCTGTGTGTGCGTTTTTTTTTTTTTAAATAGTGATGCTACGGGCTCATTTCCAGACTATCCTGATGAAGAGGAAGGAGGCTCAGCTCTCATTTTTGTAGAAAAAAACCCTCAGCTGGTAAAATATACCCTTAGTCAAAAGTATGGTTTATTTTGTATTTTTTTCAGTAGTTTGCAGAAGGAGAATGTTGGTTGGTGTATATTTTTTTCAGGTAATCGAAGAAATTGCTGCAAAGGAAGAGGGGGATTCAAACAGTAAAACAAAAGGGAAGGAAGAAAAGAAGGAAAAGGGGAAGAAGGACAAGGGGAAAGTTGAAGAAATAGTAAGAGCTCAAAGTTTTATTAAATTAATTCTCATTTATTTAATATAACATTGAATATATTTTACTATTATCAGCCTTTTGAAAACATTTTAAAGGACAAAAATATAGAATAAGTAGGATTTTATTTATTCAGCACAACCATTGTTTTCTGTTTAACTCCTTTGCGTTGCCCAATCGACGAACCAATGTAACTTTTGAAATTAAATTTTGAGCGACAGGAGGAGGAGGCAGGTTTGAAGATGCTACCTTCAGCTTTTCTGTCAGACTTGGAAGTGGGAAACAAAACCTTTGAAGGTATGTTTAAATAGAAAAAGGTCAGGATACCTTGGAGAGGTGCCTAGATATGTTGCCTAGATAGAAACATGCAAAACAGAAATGAGTATGGAACATATCATCAAGGTTTTGATATTTTCTGGCCATTTTCCACCTTTCAGTGCATAGTAATATAATCGTTACTCACTCATGATAAAGCCTGAAGTGAATTTTTGTCATCCTCAGATTTTTGGCAAACCCGCAATGAGTCCACAAATTTCAGCCAGAGGCATGAGGTGGAGCTGATCAAAGAAGAAAAGAGGAAAGTCATTGAGGCAGAGATTCGAGTACAGGTGTTGCTGAATATAGAATATAGGCAGATAAAATTCCATGGTGGTGTATGTGAGTTGGAGTTACACTGTTTTGTGTTTTTCACTCAATGGTCTGTTCTGCTTGAATCAGGTAGATGAGCAAATGAGACAAGAGCTGGCTGAATGGAAGCTAACTGTGGACAAAGAAAAGAGTGGTAAAGTCAAAGGAAATGCCAAGGTACTAAAGTGAAAGACAGTGGTCACATTTTAACTTATTTTCTTGAGCTGTTTCCTGATAATATGTTTTTACTTCAAAGAAAAATAAAGGATCTAAGAGTGGAAAGAAGAAGAAAAAGGAAAAAGATCTGACATCTGATAGGTGAGGTCACACAGAGCCTATACTTAATCAACTTAATGAAGTATATTTTTTGGTTTCAGAATTGAGTTGAATGAAGTCGATGAATTAGTCAGTGAATATGCAGATATCTCAAGAAAACATGTTTTTTTTTTTTTAACATTTATTTACTTCTACCAGGACTCTTGAGTCCTTGTGTCAGGAGCTGGTGGAACAGGGCTTGTTGAAAAAGCCAAAAAATGTTAGGCTGCAGGATTACTTGGGTAAGAGTTTGTATATTATTTGTGTATTCATCTTTCAGATCCTTTTGCATTCCTATGATCATAATTGTGTGTGAGCTTTTAATTTTTTTGTAATCAATGTAAATTCTCACTTTTGGGTACTTTGTATTAGTCTATTAGTATCTGGAAATTATGTAGCAGCATGCTGCCCTCTTTTGGTTTGTAATTGCCATAACACTATGATTTAAACAATTTCAAATGAGCACAATAAACTTTCTTTCTTGCAATTTTCCCCAATAATTAACAATGAAGATTAATAACAACTGGTGTAATATGTATTTCCTCCTGTTCCTAGGTGACTATAGCTACCTTGGGACAACACTGAGGCAAAATGACATTGAGCCCATGCCATCATTGTCAGATGTGCGACAAGTCTTATCTCTATATGCAATTTTACCATTAGGTATGAAAGTTATACACTTCATATTCAAAATAAATATAATTGAAACCTTTTTGTAGTTTGGATATAAGTTGTACATTATTTGCAGGCTCTCAGGTGGTACATGAGAAGGCTCCTTTGATAAAGGCCATCCTACTGACAGGGCCATCAGGCGTAGGTAAGAAGATGCTTATCCATGCCATCTGCCATGAGACAGGTGCCAACCTGTTTGATCTGTCACCTCTGAACACAGTAGGAAAGTACCCAGGCAGAAGTGGCCTCGCTATGATGCTTCACATTGTCTTTAAGGTAAGATACAGGAATTCACAAGAAACCAGTGCTATTGCATTTTGAGCAAGTTTATAATGATAGCAGATATTCAAAAGTTAGTAACCCTCATTCACAAAGTTCAGTCATAAACTTTACCCCACCTATATAGGTAATGCTTATCCTCATTAGAGATCTTATGACTGAATAAGTCAAATAACCCAAAATTGCAAACACTGAATATCCCCCCACCATGATATGTGATATACTATGTAGTATGTTGTCATGTACTAGTTAGTGCTACTGGTAAAGCTTAATATATCATGGTGATCACAGTATAACATTGGGAAATGTCTTTTAAGTACTTAACATTTTATCTCGTCTAAAAAGTAAAAGTGCTGTTATTCACAATAATGTTCACTCAGGTTGCGAGACTGCTGCAGCCTTCGGTAATATGGATTGAGGATGCAGAGAAAATGTTCTACAAGAAAGTTCCAGTGGAAGAAAAAGAGGTACTCCTCAGTACCATGAAGACTGGGTGGCATCATCATGTTGTAATAATTTTTCAGTTATTCAGCCACATGGTGATTTTAATTGTTTTATGTGTATGAACAGTTAGACCCTAAGCGGTTGAAGAAAGATTTGCCTAAGTTCCTTAAATTGATCAAAGGCGAGGATCGTGTTCTGATAGTTGGAACAACTAAAGACCCTCAAAGTGCTGATATCAAGTCACTGTGTAAAATGTACAGCAAAATCATCCTCATCCCAAGACCTGACTATGGCTCAAGATACAGTAAGACAATACACAAAACAAAAGAAATTTTAGTTTTTAAAATTATAATTATCGTATTCTTCACTAAGTTGGTACTGTTTCTGAATATGTTTGCTTTCAGTCTTGTGGAAGCATCTGATTCAGAAGCAGGGAGGTGAGGTAACCAAGGCCCTGGACCTCAGCTCTCTTGCGAAGATTTCTGATGGCTACACTCCAGGTCACATGGTCAAGGTGATCTGGAGCGTTGTCACCAAACGTCGCATCCTACAGCAGGCAAACAGGCCTCTGACTGCTGCTGAGTTTGTTGCCCCTTTAGCCAAGATTGACCCTGTGTTTCAGGATGAGGAGGAGGCTCTTAAAGTACAGTGGTTATGCCATATTTAAGTCTTTACTACATTTCATGACATTTCATGACTGTGAATCTTTTAAGTTATTTTAATATAAACAGTTGCTTGTTTATACTTCTTTCTTTTTTGCCACCAGAATTGGTATGCAAAGACACCTCTGGGAAAAAAGAGGAATAAAGCTGCCACGGGAAAGGAGAAAGAAGAGGCCCCGGTTAAAGGCAAAGATCTGAAGAAGAAAAGGAAAAAATAAGTTTGTCATCATGTTTAGTCACAGCCAAATGTAGTTAAATATCTTTTTAGCTTGTATGTGAATTAGCCTCTGATGAGGTTTACAATGTCCCACTTACTCCCTAAAAAATAAATGAAAAATTGACTCAAAAAAGGTGAATTTTCCTAACCCAGGACAGCAGGGGTTTTACTTTCTTACAGGGTAAAATGTGTTGCGGCACGTGTTGCAGTAGTAGAGATTATGATATACATGTCATAATAAAAGTTTCCTCATACTGTTACTAAAACTTAGTTGAAGGAGACGTAATACCACAGCTCACATTCTACAAATAGGACTATTCACGGATCATAAGAAGACGTGCTAATGCCTGTCTTGTTACCAAATTAGGAGTTCCTCTAATAAGAACATACAGTAAAAAGTCATTCCATTTGTATTTTTATCATTAATTAAATCTCAGCATTGCGTACTGTTTCCAGGGTATACTTTATGAGATGCTTTAAACTTTATCATACCTACTTCCCATATGTGGTTACATGTATGTTTGGAGGGGACCTACTGTTTTCACATCAATAACATAACCCATCATAGACAATCATATGTCACCAACCAAACTACATACTCTGTACAAATATGATCTAAAATAAATCTAGTGACCTCTGAGTCTGGTGGATAGACTCCTGTGGCTATAGTTATCAGAACCAAGGACAAACTGTAATTAGACATACCAAGATTGCCTGTTTTATATGCTTCAGTCAAGGGCATCTAATGATTTTACTGTATGGCTAGAGCTACCTGCTTATGACACTTGGTTATGAGTACTACATTTTGGATGTTGCTGACAAAAATAACACACTACCTGGATGAAATGTTTTTTTTGGGTCACCTAGTCTGAGCTCATTATTGGATGGCTACTGTAGGTCAGTGTTTGTGATTTGATATGCAGATATACAGTATGTGTTGAATAATCCTGTATTCCTTTATTATCACTGCTGTCAGGTGTAGAGAGTCTGGACAAGAGGAAATGTGACACACAGGACAGGGGCTGTTTCCAAACAAGGATCCATGGGCTTAGGTGGAGTGTTCAGCTGTTTTGTCGAGTTCTAAATTCACTCAGCACATCCTCACATTGCCTTGGTTCCTTTAACATTTCTCTATTTTTAGACTATGTGCTCCATCAATAGGATGCTGCACACATGGAAGCCTACATTTCAAGATGTCAGGCTGGCTGATACTGGCTGTCTTTGCACAACATCATTTGGGGCCTTTTCCTCCTTTATCCTTCAAGGAATATAACATCCTGTTTAGAAATCTTCATAAGATAGCCATAAAATAACCCAAATTTTAATACAATAAAATAAAAAAATGTTCTGTAGGGGTTACATAATCAGACAGTCTTAACATGTGCCTAACCTCACTTTATTCCATCCCACTAAAATGTCCCACTAAAACCTGTGAAAAGCTTTGTCATGAATGGGATGCTGGAGACATAAAAAGTGAGACTGGTTTGCTTTTGTGGGCCACCATTCCACTCTCAGTGACAACAAGTTGTTTTGTGTGCCCCCGGCAGGACTGCATAGAGATTATCCTGTCGATTGAGTTTCACTGGACTTAGGAGGGCTCAGTTGCACATGGAGCTGTCTATCAAACTGAGATGAACACAATGCCGGCCAATGCAGGCTTTGTCCTGTCTGGATGGCTGGATGAGGGAACCCCACAAACTGAAACACCGTATGAATTGTCAGAGTTGTAATGCTGGCCGAACATATATTGGAGAAAGAAATGAAGGTTATTTGGCATTAACCAGTAATGTAGGTGAAACAGACCTTTGCATTGTATGGCTGCTGTGTTTCTGAGTGTCTTGAGTTTTCTAGTCTGATATCCTTTGAAACCTTTTTGTAGAGATCTTGGTTGCAGCCTCCGTGTCACTTACTCTGTTCTACATGTACATGCAAGTTTAAGGACAGGTCCATATGTAAGTGCTTTCATGTTTGCTCTCACTAGTGGTGACCTGGTGAAATAGGAGCTTAATATCGCTTAATCTTTTATGACCTTTTAACTTTGGCGTTGGTGGAAACTCCCTGTGGAGATGCAATGGACTTTGATCTCTCTAACCTGAGGTTTAGGACACTGACAGATATGGGCCAGTAAGGAGCATGTGATTAAACTGCATTACTTATAAACTATGGAGACTGCTACAAATTACGCAAAACACTCACCTTCATCCCCATGCAGCTTTCACTGATTGAGATGCTGTCAAGTTATTTGCACTGATGTATCAATCATTCATGCACAGAAGAAAACCATCAAACTCACTAAGCCTATTGTATACATTTTGATTGTTTTTGATGGTTCCAATGATGCTGGACATGAGTTGCCTCACACCATTTAAGCCAAAGCTATCTTTGCCCTCATGCTGACAGAAGGCTATTTTAGAGGTTAGTATGTGGGGAGAGATATGTCAGCTGTTCAGCACCATGCTCCATCACTGCAGAAAAAAAAGTGAGAGAAAGTGCTATAGGCTGTCTGCTTTGGGGACGGGGACACAGTTTGCAAACTTAGGCATGTTCTTCTTTGGCTAAATGATTGTTGTTAATCTTAAAGTCTTTGTGAGAGACCAGACAGCACGTTGACAGATCTGTTGCCATGGTGGATGTTTTATCCAGCTGTTTTTTTAGACTGAAGGTGTTCTCACTGGTGTGACAAGCGGGTATGCAAGGATTTTCCTTCTAGAAAACACCTGTCTAGTTGAAGGTCGGTACATCACTTCTAGTGATCAGGTATGTTCTTGTTTTATTTTGCTAGTGTATCTAATCATTATTTGTTTTGTTTCATTGCATACATTAATAGACCCAAAGGGGAAGTCACTATTGAACATGGTGTTAATGGGGGATTTTAGTAAGTTGAGTCATATAGTCTTAATAGGTGAATACAGTATTTCACGATCAACTGTAAACCTCATAATCAGTTTAATCAACTCAAAATGGTGTTTTTTTCCCAATGGTATTTATTCATCTTACATAGCATCCTGAAGAAGACCTCATTAGACTCATTAAATATATTAGGTCTTTAGAGGTGATTTAGAAATTTGTTTGCAAATTTGGTGTCACCGTGTATCACATTTTGAAATGCTACTCTAGCTGGTAGATAGAAGGAACCCATGCTTCAGCCTCTGAAAAACAATTTCTCTAATATATCCATCAGTTTAGTAATTGTCAGTTCTCGTTTGGCCTCTCATTTGTTTTTCTTTTTTTAAGCTTCCCTTTTTTCTGAATTCAGAGCATGCAGTCTGATAGAGTTGGCATCGCAGTTGAGTCTATATTGGTGGTGCTGAGCTCAGCCAAGTGAGGTGACAGAGATTACTCTGCTCTTCATTACTGAGGAAGATTGGCATACCATCACAGGGATCAACCATACAAGAGGGTTGCCATGTGTATCCATTTTGATAGGCCAGCGTTGCCTTTTTAGAAGTGATGTTTATTTTGATTATTAGCTTGAGAGGAATTTGTTTGGTATTCGAATAGTTGTGCACAAAAAGAATGCAGGTTATTTTCCAAACTGTATCTACAGTGTACCTGAAATAAACTGAATGCCAGTAAGTGTGAATGAGTTGGTGAAAGCTGGTAGCTTCATGGAAGTACTGAATATACCTTATTGTAGTGGTAGGAGAGATTATGAGAAATACTTTTAACTAGAATTTTACCTATATGTATTTTCTAAAAAAAAATTCATATTATAGTTCTAGCCCTTCTTTGATTACTGTGGTAAAAAGCAAAGATTCCCCAATCACACTGAGAGAAGAGCAGGAGACATGGGAGACAACAAACCTGGAGTAGTAGCAGCTGCAAGTAAGTTCTTTTCTCCTGCACAGCTGTATCTTTCAATTGGGTTCTTGCTTTTAGATTTCTAACATTGTGTGTGTGTGTCTGTATGTGTTCATTTGCCAGACAACCGCCTGAAGGTGGTAAAGGGCTTGGAGGAAATGGAGGTGTCTGAGTGTGAGAGCTGCTCCTTTGAGGTCACCCTTAACCTGGCCTACATAGAGGGTGTTTGGACCAGGGATGGGATGCAACTCAAATCTAAGCCCAACTGTCGCATCAGCATGCATGGCAAGAAACACTCCCTCATACTGAACAGGGTGGCTCTGGGAGATGCCGGCGAGTTCTCTTTTCAGGCTAGTGGCGTTCAGACCTCAGGACGACTCAGCGTCAGAGGTAAGGTAATACAACAGAACTACTTCCATTGCCGTGTTTGTTAATTCTGTGTCCATGCCTCTGAGAAAATGCAGTTGGATAAATAGCCACATTTTTTTTTTTTTTTACAAACATTTTTGGTTCCCAGAGGATGTTTTCTAATACTTTGGTGATACCCTGACTTCCTAGCTTCCTCTTGCCCTGCCAGCAGGTTTACATTTTTGATTTGTTTTGAAATATTGCCACTATCACTGCTATTGGGTGCCCTTCTGTTAAGTTTTGTACAGTAATTACTAATCCCACGAGGAACTTTGATCCCCTGACTTTTCAACTAGCACCATCATCAGGTCAAAATGTGAATTTGTCTAATACTTTGGTATATGAACTTACACAACTGATGACTTCCCCATCAGCTTCAGCTGTACTTTGTATTTAGTGCAAATTGAGAAGTGTGAGCATGCTAATAGGGTAAACTGAGATGTTGAACATAGTAAAAATTATACCTGCTAAACATTAATATTTTTGCCATTATCTTTGTGAGCAGGTTAGAATTATGACGTACACATTTTAGCTCAACACACCACTATGCTTAAATATGGTCTCACCAAACCACCAACACTGCTTTGGACTTTTGTGGAGTTTTGTTTTATCACTTTTAACACTATCAAAAGTTCTGAATTGCTACATTAAAGTCTCACCAACTCAATGAATGAATAAACACCACTCAAACTCTTGCAGAGAAAAGTCATAACGAAGGTATAAAAGAGAGATCTGACATACAGATTAATCAAGTCCCATTTGAGTTGCTTTTACTGAGTTTATAGTCATGATTTGGATATTGTCTGCCAGCTAGGGACATCCACATAGTGAAGGATTTGGAGGATGTTAACACAATGGAGCGTCAACCTGTGAACTTCCTGTGTGAGGTCAGCCAGTTGGATGTGGATGGACGGTGGTACAGAGATGACTGCAGGATCCGACCTGGGGACAACATCAAGATCCGACACCATGGCAAGTGACCAACCACAAGGGCTTTACAGAAATTACCCCAGAGAGTATGAATACCTCCCATAGTACACTCAACTTCGCTGAGTAGCTGTGTTTGAGTGGTCATAGTGGTTTTAATGCATAGTTTCTAGGTGTAAGTGTATTAAGAATAAATAAACCTGGGTAAATACAACATAAAGTGATAAAACCTCTTGCTTTTATCTGATTGCAGGTACAACTCACACCCTGTTCTTCAAGTCAGTCAGGCCAGAGCATGCTGGAGAGGTCAGATTCACTGCAGAGCGTGTGTCATCCTATGCAACTCTCACAGTAAAAGGTGAGCTATCAGACTGTCCCAATATAACATGAATTTATAGAGGAAATGATATCTGAACCTAATTAGTCACTTAAGCTTTACAGCCTGTTCTTCCCTTCTTCAGAGCTCCCAGTCCAAATAGTGCGTCCTCTGAGGGTCAAGATAGCCATGTATCACCACCGGGGTCTGCTGGAGTGCCGGGTGTCACGGCCTAATGCTCAGGTCAGGTGGTACAAGAACAAGAAGGAGCTCCTGCCCAGTAAGAAGTACCAACTAATCAGCCAAGATGTCTACAGGCAGCTGACAATCGATGACGTCTGCTCTTCAGATGAGGACACCTATACCTGCGATGCAGGGGATGACAGTACCTCCTGTCAGCTCCTGGTGGAGGGTGAGATAATTGCTCTCAGACATAGTAGTCGCAATGTTAAGTTTATGGCTGACTGCATGTTTTGCATTCATGTAGCTAGATGAGTGATGCTTATCAGATAAAAAAGACACTTAAAAAGAACAAAATGGGTTTTGCACATGTGCATATGTGTTTCCAATGTGCAAACTATACAGCCGGAGGTGTTTTTTCTAATGCTGGGATTCAGGAGTGGCGTCAGTACTGATAATGTACATGCATGGCTATACATGCAGAGCAGGCTATGAGCATAGTGCGGGGGATGAGCTCAGTGGAGGTGATGGAGCCGGAGCCAGCACTGTTCCAAGTGGAGACCAGCCTGAAGTCAGGGAGGCCTCCGAGGTGGACCCTGAATGGTGAGGTGCTGGAGCCATGCGCCGCTGTGAACATCGACAGGAAGGGCACCCTCCATAGTCTCTGTCTAACCTCCACGGAAAGCTTCATGTCCGGCCCTGTGGTTTTTGTAGCTGGAAAGAGTCGCTCCACTGCTCAGCTCACTGTGAAAGGTGAGTATCTCGGACTTCCTGAGTATGACTCAAAGGGAAAACGGTTTAAAGTCATTGTAGAATTGATTTTTTATAAATGTTAATCTAAATATGTTTTTGAATTAAATGATTATACAGTTTAAAAACATAAAAATAAGTAGTAAACACACTGAAAACAGTTTGGACTGCATTTGTTACTGTCCCTAGGATAACTCTTCCGTGCCTATTTTGTGTTCCCTGACAGCTAGCCTACCACAACCACATCAATCACACATCATTGCACTGACTTAGCAAACCTCTTGAAGGCTCTCACAGTTAACTTTATTTGACAAATGTTTCCTTGCCTGGTCTGGCTCTGCCCTCTGCTTTAGGGGATTATTCGCAGTGTACTCTTGTTTATGCATGAATTTATTTATTCACATAGCAAGGAATTAATAGAGGCTTTTGCTGCTTTGCCAAAGGAAGGAGCATCCCAGAACATGGAAACAGAAACATTGAATTGAAAAAACTAGCTCAGTAAAAAGGTCATTTTGTTCTAGAGTAATACAAAAACAAATAATTTTTTTAGTCTGTCTTAATTTTCATCTCAAAAGAGCATTTCTCAAAGCAGGTTCTGAACTGTAAGTACAAACTACCTGTGCTAGCCATATAAGGGTCTATATCCTCTGTGTGATCCTGAAAAGGATTGAATGGATGAAATGAAGGGATGTTAAAATTTTTAGGGGTGTCTCTTTAAGCACTCTGTACATTTTTCCCCTTGTAGAACGACCTCTTCAGGTTGTCCACCACCTGGATGATGTGAAGGCGAAGGAAAACAGCTCTGTGACTCTGAGCTGTCAGTTTGCCCCTTCTCCCAGAGTGGTGCAGTGGTTTAAAGGTCGTACTGCTCTGAAGACATCAAACAAGTACAGCATGAAGAGGGAGGGGAAGCGAGCAGAGCTGACCATTCATGGCTTGACAGGAATGGATGCCGGGCAGTACCGCTGCATGGCTGGAGGTTCGCAGAGCACAGCACACGTTAAAGTAGAAGGTAGGTTAACATGGTTTTGGGAAAACTGATTTTTGAGCTGAAAGTTTGCTTATTTCCTTATTACAGTAATTGTGTCTTTGAATTGTAGTGCGAACACTAAAGTTGGTCAAAAATCTTGAGCCAGTGGAAACTGAGGAGGATGGCATCGCCACTTTCTCATGTGAGCTCAACTACGTGGTCGCCAAAGTGGAGTGGCTCCTCAACAACTGCCGCCTCTATTCCAACGCTATCAACAGGATCCAGCACATGGGCACAATGCACAGCCTCACAATCAAGAAGTTGCGGCCACAGGAGAGCAAGGTCACTTTTAAAGCAGGTCTTCTCACTGAGACTACAACCTTAAAGGTCAAAGGTCAGTCATGGAAATAGCTGAAGTGGATGATTAGTTAATTTTTTTTTTTTTTTTTGTTAATTTCTGAGCATGACTAATGAAATTGTTGCTCTACTCTGGCTCCAGAGTGTCCCGCAGTGTTCCTGAGGTCTCTGGAGGATGCAGTAGGAGAAGAGCAAGGGGATGTCTGCCTGCAGTGTGAAATTTCCAAAGAGACAGTGACCCCTGTTTGGAGAAAGGATGGCATGATCCTGACAGCTGATGACAAACATGAAATACTCCAGTTTGGGAAGTCAATGGCGCTGATCGTCCACTCACTGAGCAAGGATGACGCTGGACAGTACACCTGTGACTTGGGCACTAGTCAAACCAAGGCTAAAGTTACAGTACATGGTGAGGAGTAGGAAAAATGTTTTAAATATCTGGGAAGAGCTCTATACCTTGAAAATGTGAATGTTTTGCTCACATTAAGCTGTTAAGAAATAACATCAGATAACTTCCTTTTTTAAAACTAATACAAAGACACTTGGATCTCATTCAGTAACAAGGATGTTAAATGACTTTTTATAGTTCAACTCTTTCTCTCTCTGTATTCATACCCTGCAGCTTTGAGATGTGCTAGGGGGGTACGGTTCAATATAAATTGCACCGTTAAGATATATTTACTGTAATAAGGCTGTTTTGTTATTATATTTATCTACAGACTTACACATCACCATTGTTCATCGTATTAAGACAACCTCTGTTCTGGAGGGTGAAAGCTGCTCTTTTGAATGTCTCCTCTCTCATGATCTCAATGATGAGCCTTCCTGGACAATCAATGGCCAGGTGGTGGTCACTAACAGCCGTATCCAGGTTATCAACAGTGGCTGCAAGTATAAGATGACCATTAGAGATGCCATACTTACCGATGCTGGAGAAGTGGTCTTCACAATTAAAGACCTCAGCTGTAGGACCATGCTCTTTGTTAAAGGTGAATATCTGGCCATCTTAGATAAAATTATCAGCAGTTTAATCTGTTTGCGTATGTGAGGATAACTATCTCTGCATTTTATTATGAAAAAGGCAATATAGATTATACCAAAAACCTGAGAGTGAGTGAATGAATCCCCCCTCCTTTAGAGAAACCAGTGCACATTTTCAGGGACCTGCTGAATGTGAAGGCGTTGCCAGGCGAGGATGCAGAGCTGAACTGTGAAATCACAAAACCAGAGGTGACCATCCGTTGGCTGAAAAATGGCCATCCAATCAAGCAGGGCCTCAAGTATGAGATGAATGTGGAGAAGAACTTGGCACGGCTGGTGATCAAGAATACCACCATTAAAGACTCGGGGGAGTACTGCTGTGAGGCTGAAGGTGTTGCCTCACGTGCCAAGCTGGAGATCAGAGGTAGGTGAGCGTACTCAAATTAACTGTCATCAGATAACTAACACTTCAATGTAGTTTACTCTTTTCTGTAGTGTCAGGTGAATCTGGGCTGCTCTCCAATGTCCCATTTTGCAATATAGGTCAGTGACTACAACACTAAGTATGAAGTTTGACTCAATTTTCCGAAATTCCACTATCCCTCTCAGAACTCCAGCACACATTTGCAAGGGAACTGAGGGAAACCCAAGCAGAGGAAAAGGGTAAAGTGACCCTGGAGTGCGAGACCAGGCGGCCAGCCAAGCGTGTGACCTGGCTGAAGGGAATGATGGAACTGAGGTCCGGCAGGAAGTACGTCATCAGGCAGAAGGATGTGGTGCTTTCTCTGACCATCACCTGTCTGGAGAAATCGGACACGGATATTTACACATGTGACGTTGGTACCATGCAGAGCCGGGCACAGCTCACTGTGCAGGGTGAGACTATAGTGCAAAGGGAAAATTGGAATTGTATCACTGGGATTTAGGGGTGTTAATCTAAAGTAAGCTGGAGCCCCATGGTCGCTGTGGGTCACATCAGCACAGATCTTTTTATTTATTATCAGTTCATTGGTAGAAATTCTGGGATATATTAGTTCCTTTAACTGAGTGATAAATTAACCTATAGAGTGAATACTAAACAAATTAATGACTACTCATGCAATAGCAGATATATGGAATTATACAGCCCTTATCAGAACTGAGCATTTAAGAATTAAAAATATTATCGAAGTTGCTGTAACCCTTCATATTGTATGAAGCTACTGCTAAACTTTATTTGTTTCTTTTTGGTTAGGTTGATTTGACAGTTGCAAAGAATACAATCATGTTAAATTAAAAAAGCACAATAATACACAAAGAATAGGCTACTCACTGTCCATTACAGGCTTGGTTCCAAGGGGTTGCTGTTGATTTCAGCTTCTAGTACCTAATGTATATGATGTTTATTGATTTTTGACTTTTCCTATTTTTCCATGTTCCTCTTCCACTCAGGCCAGAGAGTGTTGATCCTGGATGAACTAGAGGATGTTGAGTGTCTAGAAGGTGACACGGTAACATTCAGATGTCGAATCTGTCCCAGCGACTACAGTGGGGTAAAATGGTACCTGGATGAGACTCTGCTCTACACAAATGATCTTAATGAGATCCAAATGGTACCTGGAGGCTACCACACCCTCACATTTAAACAGCTTGCCCGCAAAGACACTGGCACTATTTCATTTTCAGCAGGGGACAAAAGATCGTATGCCTCACTGCTGGTTAGAGGTGAGGCTTTGGTCAGAGTTTTAATGTTTACCTTTTTATCACATTTAATTAGATTTTGATTTGGTTTCATCTCTCTATGTTCCCAGAGAGGCGCCCAACCATCATTAAAGCTCTGGAGGACTGTGAGGCTATTGAAGGAGGTGGACTGGTGTTGTCCTGTGTGACCTCTAAGCCATGTCACATCCTCTGGTACAAAGATGGCTGCCTGATGTGGAACTCCTCCAGATATTTTGCCAGTTGTTCTGGCTGTGAAGCTCGACTGACGATTCGGGAGGTCTGCAACCATGATGCTGGGCTGTATGAGTGCAGTGCTGGATCTGTTACAACTAGGGCTGTTGTAACTGTCAAAGGTATGAATAGAAAACTAAAAATCTATTATTACAAGGATTTAATTGCTTATTGTGGATTATCAGATGACGAAGGTTTGTGTATAAAATATTATGAGTAATCGAGTCCACTCTTTGATATCTGTTTTTAGCCATCCCAGCAGAGTTCACCCAGCCTCTGGCGACTGTGGAGGCTAAAGAAGGACAGACTGTGACCCTGACCTGTGAGTACTCTTTGCCTGGGGTCCAGTTCCATTGGAGGAAAGGTTTTGAGAGTATCAGGCCTGGAGACAAGTTTGTGATGAAACAGAGGAGGACAATCCTCTCTCTTATTATCAAAGCCCTAAAGCCTGAGGACTCAGGAGAATATACCTGTCAGTGTCGAGATCACCGTACGACAGCAAGCCTCAAAGTGCATGGTAAGAGCCATGTAAATAATTTGTGATCACATTTTACCAAATCCCACTCAAAATTCTGTTCAAGAATTATTCGCCAGTCAATTTCATGTTAATTCTAATAAAGTTATTTATTTAAATGATTATTTTCAGTCATAAACGGTAAATAACGCATTTTTTTCTTAGATGGCTTTATCTGTTTTAAGTTAGAATGTTGGAGTGAATGAAATCAGAGATTCAACAAATGACACTTTTACACTGAAGGTTAATAAGTTTAAGGTTAAGTATTTTTGTGACTGATTACTTAATAAAATTGTATTTAAAGAGATAGTCCAGATTTTTGACATAAAGTGGAACCCACTTGAAATGACATTGATTCATTCAAAGACAGAAATAAACAGCAGTGAATTGAGCCAGTTAATGGAAAAAAAATTTCTCAACCGCAATCTAGTACTCAAAGGTTCTAAGCTTTCACAACATCTTCAGTCACAAATGTTTAAGTCCTCTCTCAGACCTGTATCTGTCTTGAAACTGTTTTGTTTGTCTCATGGTCAGATAATGCATTCTGTTGTCAGTGTTAAACATATTTTACTGAATGCTATGTTTTAGACTGCTTGCTTCAGTACAGCTATGGGAGAATATTACTACAGATGAGCTACTCTTAGCATCTTACACTGTGTCAGCATCTGAATTATTTGCTTAACAGCCCTGATGAAGTCCTGCTTGGTAGCCAAGCAGATCAAAATAAATTCCGTGAAATATTTTGCACAACCATTTTTACCTCCCCCCTATATATTATATTGAAAATGTGTGTTGTATCATCTTTTGCTTTCCAGCTATCCCTATTTCATTCATACAACATCTGAAGAACATTCAAGCAGAGGAGGGTAGCAACGTCATATTGCGCTGTGAGCTGTCCAAACCTGGGATACCAGTAGAATGGAGGAAAGGGCATGACCTGCTGAAGAACAATGTCAAGTACCAGATAAGGAAAAGAGAAACCACACTGGAGCTACTGATATGGAAGCCTGTGGTTGAGGACGGTGGAGTCTACAGCTGTGTGTGTGCTGATCAGATGACATCTGCCGTCGTCAGAATCACTGGTAGGAAGTCATTCATTAATAGGCTAAAAGGGTGACTGGCTTTAAGTGATCTTTTAAGAATAAAGTTTGTAATTATAAATTATTATATATCTTAATCCATGGTCTTCCATGACTCTTCAGCTCTCCCAGTCACCTTCAAGCAGAAGCTGAGGAACGTGCTGATCGAGGAGGGCAATACGGCGATTTTACGCTGTGAGCTGTCTAAACCAGGTCATACTGTTGAGTGGAGGAAGAGGGGGAATGAACCCATCAGGAATGGGGAGAAATATCATGTGCGGCAGAGAGACCTGCTGATTGAACTACGGATCTTTGATGTGACACCTGAGGACAGCGATATCTACACATGCATCTGTGGAAACATAGAGACCACTGCAACTCTGACAGTCAGTGGTAAGTGTTTATTATTTTACCATATTCTATTATTTCTATTGTTTTTAGATGGTTTTATCTATATTAATATGAAGGTCTGAATACAAGAAAGGGCCAGTGCAGTGCTGAGCATTTAAGAATGAGAAATATGTTAGTAATTAACTCTGGTTCAGTAAGCTTCTAAATTGAGTTGAATTTGATTGGTTCAAAGAGAACTATAACTTCAAAGCAAAAGAGCATAATTACATACGCACAGTTACTTGACTTTAAGGGCTGAAATTATTCAATTCCTCTCCATCGCCTTACTTTAATGTCACCTTTTAGCTCTTCCCATCACCTTTAAGCAAAAGCTGAAGAACCTCCAAGTTGAGGAAGGAAACAAGATCACACTGCATTGTGAGATCTCTAAACCTGGAGTCCCTGTGGAGTGGAGGCTTGGAGGAGACCTGCTGGAGAACGGAGAGAAGTACCAGATTAAGCAGAGGGACTCTGCCCTGGAGTTGACCATCAGAGATGCTGTGCCAGAGGACAGTGGTGTCTACATGTGTGTGTGCAGAGAGCAGAGAACAAAGGCCACTGTTAGGGTTATTGGTATGCTCAATGTGTGTGATGTGTTTGGTGATGTTAATCTGCATACTTCATTCATTGACCTTCTAGTAGAAGTCTGTAGAGCTAACTGCAAAATTCTTCTTCAATAATATTGCTGGTCTTCCTCTACCTTTATGTGCCTAAACGATATCTGTGTTTTGTGCAATAGCTGTTCCTGCCACATTTAAGTTAAGCCTGAAGAGCCAGGAGGCTGAAGAAGGGAACAGTGTAACATTACGCTGTGAGCTGTCAAAGAAGGGAGTCCCATTGCAGTGGCAGAGAGAGGGTCAGGTGCTTTCTGAGGAGCTATCTCAGGGAAAGTATCAGATGAAGGTAGAAGGGAAGGCAGCTCTGATGACCATTCTCAGCATCCAACCAGAAGATGCAGGGAAATACAGCTGCATCACAGGAGATGAGAAAACCACAGCTGAAATCAAAGTGAAACGTAAGTTTAAAGCGTTCAAAGACCAATGAGAACAAAACATACTGTGGCCACAAAGAGGAATTTCATCCTTACATCTAAGATATGAATTTTTTAAATCTATATCTTTGAATATGATCCATATCATCAATCCAAAAACCTGTTTAGTTATGGAATAATTTTTCAGTTGTTGTATTTAAACAAACTGTTCTCAAGCTTTCTAGTAGTTGTTAATCTTGTTATATTACCAATATATTTAAACTAAGTATAGTGTAAAGTCCAAAATCACATACCCATGTTACAAAAATGTGAGGCCTATCATTTCCTCACTTATTAGTCTGAAGAAATATGGAAGTGTCTGCTCTTCATATTGCAAAACAATACCCAAGGAGTGAGTGGGAAGGTCTAAATAGTCTTTAAGAGGTCCCTGTCTAGGCTCACAGAATTCAGTTAAATTATATAACTTTCCTTCTTTTAGTGAGCAGGGTGAATAAAAGAATTTCTATTATGCCTAAAACAGCACTTCCTGTGACATTCAAACGAGAGATCCAGTGCCTGGTGGCAAGGGAAGGGGACAGTGGAGTTTTCTACTGTGAGCTCTCCAAACCTGGAACTCCAGTGGACTGGAGGAAAGGCAAAGTCATCCTCAAACCTGGAGAGAAATATGAGATGAAACAGGAGGGACGTCTCACCAAACTGATCATCAACAACATAGAGGAGAGTGATGCTGGGAAATATACCTGCAAGACTAAAGACTGCCAATCAACTGCTGAGCTCACCGTCCAAGGTGAGACAAGGTCTAGTCAGAAATTCTCACTGAAGCTTTTGATTCTAGATTTTGTAAAGCATTTTTTTCTCCTTTTGTAAATTTTCCCAATGTATTCAACAGAATCACCTGAGAGCAGACGTCAAAGAGGTCAGCTTCAAAATAGTACAATAAAAACTAGAAAATGTGCCCAGTAGAGCATATACCTCCGCCAAGGCCAATGACAAACAACATACACCAGATTTGAGAGGAAAAAAATCAAATTCCCAGTAAATGATTTGGATCTATCCCAAAATGTACGGGATTATCCCTCACCCATGTCCTATCCCTCCACCAAGCTCATTGCAAAGTTGAGTAGGTTTTGTTTAATCCTGCTGACAAACAAACCAACAAACAGGAGATCACATAACCTCCTTGGCAGAGGTAACACAATAGGCCCAGTGGGTACTAGCAGTGTGTGACCTCCTTTATGTACAATAGTTTCACTAAACCTTAATGGAGAGTCCGTTTTTGCTTAATGAGTCTTCCAGCTTGATAGCCTGATTATGGCTTAATAGTGCTTTGTGAGTCATATCATATGGGATGTTTGGACAACAGTTTATAATTCGATCCATCCTAAGCAGTTCTATAACTAAACTCTAGATTTAGCATTACATATGCAGCTTTAGTATTTCTCATGTAAGTAATATTACATGTACAAATCTTGTCATTTGTTGATTTAACTTATCACAGATAATGGATTATAATCCATTATCAATGTCCACTGTTCAACCTAAATGCAATAGTTAGTATATTTATGAGCATGACTTGTCTCGTAAACACACCTACCATGCTGCTTACATCACTGCGGAATATTCATTCTGTTCATTGTTATGTTGGATGATTAGACTATTGTTACCTTGTTTTTCATTCTATGAAATTTAAAATTATAAATTTGAAAATTTATAATTTTGAAGCAGAGCAGATGGGGATGGGGGGGGCATTTTTTGTACTCGTTCACCATCCATTCTTATTTGGCTCACGGTTGTATCCTCATTTAAGATGTGCCTTAATAAAAATTGTTTGGTTAATTTATTGAATAATCAGTAATGTCATAATAATTTCTTACCATATTATTTACTTTTTAAGCTTTTCAGGAGGTTTTCACTATTGTCATACATGTACTTAAACATTTTTTTCTGGTTTTTGGCTTCTGACAGCCTTACCACCAAGTTTCAAGCTGCCACTAGTTAATCAGGAGGTGACGGAGGGCAACAGTGTGGTTCTGCGCTGTGAGCTCGACAAGCCTGCCCCATTGGTGGAGTGGAGGAGAGGGTGTGAGCTACTGAAGAATGGAGACAAGTATCAGATGAGGAAGAGGGACCTTCAGGTGGAGATGAAGATTGCGGACCTCAGTCTAGACGACAGTGGTGAATATACTTGTATATGTGGAGAACAGAGGACAAAAGCTAGGATCATTGTGAATGGTGAGTACTGCATTCAACCTAGTAGGATGCATTTTGTCTAACAAAAAAGTAAAATATAAACATGTAAAAACATCTGATTATATAATTAAAGAGTTGTTACTGTGTTAGCACAATTGCGGTAGAGTGCAGCTCATTATTTAAGAATTTTGACGAATAGTATGAAACTCATAGTTGTCTGAAAGTAGCGGTCTGAAAGAACCAGTGGTGTTGTTCCTATTTTGGGGATATTGTTTCCATCACAAATGGTATGCCTCTATTGTCACTTCTTTCTTGATAACTTTTGCCTGTATATTGAGGCTGTTGTCTCTGATTTTCTTTTTTGTTTTGTCTGTTTGCTCACTTTGCCTGCTAATGTTACAATTCTTGATGCACATATGAAATGTGTCAACTGAAAAAGAGAAATTGTAAAAATTCTCATGAACTGTGTGTAATTTACTGTAACTTAGACATATTCATCAGGAATAGACAGCAACAGAACAGATATTTATCGGCATGTTTTCCAATAATGATAATGATTCTCTTGTGGTACTCTTTAGAACAGCCCATCAAATTTCTTAAAGAACTTAGAAATATTCAGGTGCAGGAGGGCAGTGGGGTGACTCTCAGCTGTCAGCTCTCCAAACCTGGGACTACTGTACATTGGAAGAAAGGAGACAATGTATTAAACAACGGAGAGAAATACCAGATGAAGCAGGACGGCTCCACACTGGAGCTCCTCATCAGGAAAAGCCAGCCTGAGGACAGTGGCACATACAGTCTTGTTTATGAAGACATAAAAACTACTGCCACTATCATCATCACTGGTTAGAGGCATTATAAATTATGTGACAGAAAACATGATTTTTCTCTGGTAATTTGCACGTTTTACATTGTGTTTTTCAATGTGTGTCTGGTTTATCATTCCTCAGCAATCCCAGTGACTTTCAAGCAGAAGTTGAAGAACCAGGAAGCTGTGGAGGAGGGCAGTGTGACACTGCGTTGTGAGCTTTCTAAATCAGGAGTCACAGTGGAGTGGAGGAGAGATGCTCAACTTCTGAAGGAGGGAGAAAAATATCAGATGAAGCAAGAGGGCAGGGTGGCTGAGATGCTGATTAGAAATTTAACTTTCACGGATGCTGGGGAGTACTGCTGTTCTGTTGGTACTGTTATGACATCAGCCGACATCAAAGTAAGAGGTACATTTCACTACAACCAATATGGATGAAAACTAACAGAGAAAGACACTGTTCACCTGGTAACCAGAGTGAAATAGACTTGGTACTTCAGATTATGTAAACATGGCAGATGTATGTAAAAATCTTGCAAAAAAAGAGTTATTTTCAATTTTGGATTCTGCTTAGTTTGTTGTTTCCACCCTCAGCTCTCCCTGTAACATTCAAGCAAGAGGTTGAGAATTTGGAAGTGAAGGAAGGCAACAATGGGATTTTCTGCTGTGAGCTTTCCAAACCTGGAGCTCCAGTGGACTGGAGGAAAGGCAGAATCATTCTCAAACCTGGATACAAATATGAGATGAAACAGGAGGGACGTCTCACAAAACTGATCATCAATAACGTGGAGGAGGGTGATGCTGGGAAATACACCTGCAAGACTAAGGACTGCCAATCAACTGCTGAGCTCACCGTCAAGGGTAGGATAGAGTTCTTGCATTGAAAAAAAGATTAATGAAATAACTGCTATTCATTACCTGAACATTTTCAAAGGAAATATCTCCTTGGTCCTTCGCCTTGCAGCTCCTCCCATCATGTTCAAGATTAAGTTAAGGAACCTGGAGGTGGAGGAGGAGAACAGTGTGACATTGAGCTGTGAATTATCTAAGCCTGGCCTTTCTGTGGAGTGGAGGAAAGGAGAGGAGCTTCTGAAGAATAATTTCAAGTACCAGATTAAAAATCGAAACAGCATCATGGAGCTGACCATTAAAAACGCACAGCTGGAGGACAGTGGACTTTATTGCTGTATTTATGGGGATGTCAGGACCGCTGCCAACATTACTGTTACACGTAAGGAAAGACTTGAAATTTAAGTATGTTTTTGTGTTTTTGCCTTTTTTTTGGAAATTAAGAAAATTTAGACAAAACATACATTTAGAGTAGTGATTACACAGGTTTTAAAGATATGCATTAGAATTTTAAAAATGATCAAAATTAGGACAACATTATCTTCCAAGGAAAGCAGAAAAAAAACCCAAAACATCCTACCCAAGCATTTTTTTCATCCCAAACCCACAGCTATTCCCCTCAACTTTAAAATGGGTTTGAAGAACCAGGAAGCCCCTGAAGGAGGCAATGTGTCCCTTCGCTGTGAACTGTCCAGGGCTGGGGTGCCTGTGCAGTGGTGGAAGGCGGAGGACCAGCTCTATCATGGAGGGAGGTATCAGATGATGCTGAGAGGGAAGATAGCTGAGATGCACATCAAAAACATCCAGCCAGAGGATGTCGGAGAGTATAGCTGTGTCTTTGGAGAGCAGAGGACAACGGCTGAAGTAAACGTGAGAGGTATTTGACATGCTCCTATTTTATGTGTCTTACATCAAGCCTGAAACTCTCAATTTAAACTTACATTAAATTTAGCTGCACCCTTTTTGTTGCTGGGGTTCATTTTTGAAATCCATCTATTTCCTGTGCAATATCTGTGTTCTGCAATGACATTTTCTATTTTACTGGTTTTCTGTTCAAAAACCGCTTCTGCCTGCTTATCAACTTGCAAAGTTGAACCCCACCATCTCCAAGTCCTTACCTTGTAAGATCTGATTCTGCATGACTCTTCAGGTTAAATATCAACCCATTAATAAACTGTTCAACATGTTTTGGTTTACTAAATTGCATTCACTCAGCATTCACCAAACCCATCCTATTTCCTCAATAAGCAAATCCTCTCAATATTTCTACGATAATTAAGTCAGTATTTCCTTTTTTGAGTTGAAATTCCACTTTTGTAACATTATAATCTCCTATTTGTCTTTTATCAGCGGCAGCATCAGTGTTCTTTGAGAAGGAACTGGAGAACCAAGTGGTAATGGAGGGGAAATCTGTGCTGCTGTCTTGTGAAGTCTCCAGTGCTAATGTCCCTGTCACTTGGAAGAAGGACAACATTGTGGTGGAAGAAGGGGAACGATGCATTGTAATGAAGAAAGGCCCAATGCACTCTCTGGAGATCAAGAAATTGATGCTGAAGGATGCTGGAGAGTACTGCTGTATCAGCAGAGGCAAGAAGACTACCGCCAAGCTGATTGTAAGAGGTAGGTGGATACTACAGTAAAACTTAACCAAGACCTGATATTTTTGGCTAATTCATTTACATTATGAGAAATGTGGCACGAAAAGAGCCAACAGGATGTTCTCAGCTAAGTTATTGTAAATATATGAGATTCCATTTCTAAAAAGCCAGCTGTATCTAGCTCCTTCTACCTCCACAGAGCGCGTGCGGATTGTTACAGAGCTGCAAGACGTAACTGTGACAGCAGGAGAGGATGCAGAGTTTTTGTGTGAGCTGAGCCATGCAGATGTTGGTGAAGGTGTCTGGTGGCTTGGTTCCAGCCCTCTGCAGAGGAACGAGATGAATCAAATGAAGTGCCAAGGACGCCAGCACCGACTGGTCCTTACCATGACCACACCTGAGGAGACAGGCACTGTGGCATTTGTGATTGGGGATGAGAGGACCTCTGCATGTCTGCTAGTGGTCCCTAAGCCCAAAGGTGAGCAAAAACATTAGGTATTTAGCCTAGAAAATTATTTTGTATAAATCCAGATAAGCTTCCACAGCTTACTTTCAGTTGTAATTTAATGAATTGATTTCCACTTATCATGTATATCCTTTAATCTAATGTAATACAAACAGTGTATCTCCCTTGTTTTACGTTATTATCATTCTAAAGCGGCATGTGATTTCAAATTCTAGTTTTATTTGAGGAGAAGCCTGAAGATGTTGCGATCATAGAGGGAGAGACAGCCACTTTGTCCTGCACGATCTCTGACTTCACCACCCCGGTTACCTGGAGACACAACCATATTCCCCTTTGCAATGGCGATAAATATGAGTTACGTAAGGAGGGAAAAGTCAACCTGCTGCTTATCCATGATGCCGAGCCCCTTGATACTGGTATATACAACTGTGATACAGGAGATGTGCAAAGCAGTGTCAAACTTACTGTAACAGGTAAAAATCTAAGTAATGTTGCTTTTAGGAGATGGATTGATGTTAGATTTATGATGAATAAGATGTAGATACTGTAGATTTTACCTTGTCATCTTTCTTTTTCTGTTAGAACACTAATTGTTACCTGCTTTCATTAAAAGTAATTAACTGCACTACTGTATATAATTGTCTTGTTACATCAAATGTCTCCAACTCTTTTTTTCTTGCTTTCCCAGAGCTCCCTCCATTCTTCCAGGAAGAGCTGCAGAGTGTGGAAGTTGAGGAGGGAGGTACTGTCTCCCTGTGCTGTGAGCTGTCTAAACCTGGAGTGCCGGTTCAATGGAAGAGGAACAGTCTGCCACTGAGAGCCAGCAGGAAGTATGAGATGAAACAAGATGGCTGCCTCCTCCAGCTCCGCATCAAGGAGCTCAAACCTGAGGACAGTGGCAGCTACATGTGTCAAGCAGGAAGTGCAGAGACCACTGCAACTGTCACAGTGAAAGGTGTGTGAAGCTGGATATGTACATAGAAAATTTTACTATATTAGTAAAGGACTGTAACGTGTTTGTCAGTTAAGGTAATTATATGTGATTTTGTGAACTCTGAAACTCTACATTTTCCAGCATAGCACTTCCCACCCAAATGTTACCAGATGTTACTTTATTAGTACATTTTTGTGTCTGTACTACATGCAGTCAAGCCCACATAGTATCGTCAAGCATGGTATCTTTCAGTAACTTTCCTATTATTGTCTGGACCTGCTTTGAAATGCAATTACTGCATGTACTGTTATGCCTAAATAATAAAATAACAACTGACTATTTTCTTTTTCCCAGAGCTCCCTCCATTCTTTAACAAAGAACTACAAAGTATGGAGGCTAACGAGAGAGGTGCTGTCTCCCTGTGCTGTGAGCTGTCTAAACCTGGAGTGTCGGTACAATGGAAGAAGAACAAGCTGCCTCTAAGACCCAGCAGGAAGTACGAGATGAAGCAGGATGGTTGCATCCTCCAGCTGCACATCAAGGAGCTCAAACCTGAGGACAGTGGCAGCTACACATGTCAAGCAGGAAGTGCAGAGACCACTGCAACTGTCACAGTGAAAGGTGAATTTGGGTATTTGCATGGCAAATGTCCCAGTGTCAACAATACCTGAATCAGAAAAAGCAAGACCTAGAAGATGTATCAGTTATTTCTTGTGATAATCTAAACCTTCCTCAAAATCAGTATGATTTGATATGATATGGAGAAAGACTACTGTCACAAGGTACACCACAAAAACATTAACATAGTCTCTACTTCTCTTTTGCCCCTCCAACCATCTTACATTTCCCAGAGCTCCCACCATTTTTCAAAGAAGAATTGCTAAATGTGAAGGCTGAGGAGGGAGGTGCTGTCTCCCTGTGCTGTGAGCTGTCTAAACCTGCAGTATCAGTACAATGGAAGAAGAACAAGCTGCCGATAAGAGCAAACAGGCAGTATGAGATGAAACAAGATGGCTGCCTCCTCCAGCTGCACATCAAGGAGCTCAAACCTGAGGACAGTGGCAGCTACACATGTCAAGCAGGAAGTGCAGAGACCACTGCAACTGTCACAGTGAAAGGTGTGTGAATTATGAAATCTGAATATTTTATGATGTAAGCTAGCTCTAAATCCTGGAAGACTATACTCAAGTAATTGTCAAATAATTGCTTGTGATCATCTGAACTTTCTGAAACTTGCTATTACTCAGTGGAGCAAAAATTACTTGTCTATCACATATATTTTCTGCATGTTATTGAGCCTTAATTTCAGAATGGCTTAAATTCTATTTCTGTTACACTAAAAAATCCTGAAAAGTTACTCCTTGAACACTTCATATTTCCCAGAGCTCCCACCATTTTTCAAAGAGGAATTGGAGAATGTGGAAGTTGAGGAGGGAGGTACCGTCTCCCTGTGCTGTGAGCTGTCTAAACCTGGAGTGTCAGTACAATGGAAGAAGAACAAGCTGCCGATAAGAGCAAACAGGAGGTATGAGACAAAACAAGATGGCTGCCTCCTCCAGCTGCATATCAAGGAGCTCAAACCTGAGGACAGTGGCAGCTACATGTGTCAAGCAGGAAGTGCAGAGACCACTGCAACTGTCACAGTGAAAGGTGAATTTGGGTATTTACATGGCAAATGTCACAGTGTCAACAATACCTGATTCACAAAAAGCTAGACCTAGAAGATATATCAGTTATTTCTTGTGATAATCTAAACTTTCCTCAAAATCAGTATGATTTGATATGATACAGAGAAACACTACCATCACAAGGTACACCACAAAAACATTAACATAGTCTCTACTAATCTTTGGCCCCTCCAACCATCTTATATATCCCAGAGCTCCCACCGTTTTTCAAAGAGGAATTGCAAAATGTGGAGGCTGAGGAGGGAGGTGCTGTCTCCCTGTACTGTGAGCTGTCTAAACCGGGAGTGTCAGTACAATGGAAGAAGAACAAGCTGCCGATAAGAGCAAACAGGCAGTACGAGATGAAGCAAGATGGCTGCCTCCTCCAGCTGAACATCAAGGAGCTCAAACCTGAGGACAGTGGCAGCTACACATGTCAAGCAGGAAGTGCAGAGACCACTGCAACTGTCACAGTGAAAGGTGTGTGAATTTGGACGTGAAAAATGTATTCTTTGCTTTGCATGCTTTTAACTACATAATAAAACTGAGGTTTACTACTCAAGATTGTTTTCCAATTTATAGAATGTAATAAATTGTATCATAGCAGTACCATCATCTGCGTTATAAGTTGGTTGAAAAGTCTTGTTAAAGTCTGCATGACCAAATACATTTGTTAGGTCTCAGGCATTCTATTGTCCAATTCCACTTGAGATGTATAATTATGTTATTTCCAATCCATACCTATTTTCATAGAACTTGCTTCATTCTTCAACAAAGAACTACAAAATGTAGAAGCTGAGGAGGGAGGTGCTGTCTCCCTGTGCTGTGAGCTGTCTAAACCTGCAGTGTCAGTACAATGGAAGAAGAACAAGCTGCCGATAAGAGCAAACAGGCAGTATGAGATGAAACAAGATGGCTGCCTCCTCCAGCTGCACATCAAGGAGCTCAAACCTGAGGACAGTGGCAGCTACACATGTCAAGCAGGAAGTGCAGAGACCACTGCAACTGTCACAGTGAAAGGTGAATTTTTGGTATTTGCATGGCAAATGTCACAGTGTCAACAATACCTGAATCACAAAAAGCTAGACCTAGAAGATATATCAGTTATTTCTTGTGATAATCTAAACCTTCCTCAAAATCAGTATGATTTGATATGATATGGAGAAAGACTACTGTCACAAGGTACACCACAAAAACATTAACATAGTCTCTACTTCTCTTTGGCCCCTCCAACCATCTTATATTTCCCAGAGCTCCCACCGTTTTTCAAAGAGGAATTGCAAAATGTGGAGGCTGAGGAGGGAGGTGCTGTCTCCCTGTGCTGTGAGCTGTCTAAACCTGGGGTGTCAGTACAATGGAAGAAGAACAAGCTGCCGATAAGAGCAAACAGGCAGTATGAGATGAAACAAGATGGCTGCCTCCTCCAGCTGCACATCAAGGAGCTCAAACCTGAGGACAGTGGCAGCTACACATGTCAAGCAGGAAGTGCAGAGACCACTGCAACTGTCACAGTGAAAGGTGTGTGAATCTTCATATCTGATTGGCAAAGTTACAGGAATAGAATTATTTTCTTTATTTTCTTGTCCAACTCCCACTTCGTATATGTATAAGTTGTCAACATTTTTTTCTCATTCTCTTGTCTAGCACTGCAATTTATTCCACCAAGAACAGAGCCTCCTGCGATATTACCTCGCGTAAAGGGCACTGTTTCCAAAACAACCCCTACTCCAGAGAATCAGAGGCCAGGCCTCCCAGAGGCCAAACCCACGCCCCCAGAGCCCAAAAAGAGGGCTCATAGGAAACCATCTATTACAAATTCAGAAAAAGATGTAGAGCCATTGTTGTATCTAAAACAGTCTATGCTGAAAGAGAATAATGAAGACCAAAAGGGAATCCAACCTGTTAAGTCTATGGAGAAAGACTTTGATCTTATACAGAATGTAACACAACAGGAGAGGAATAAACAGGAAGATAGTGAGGTGTATCAACAAGCTGATAAATCCGCAAGATTACTGGAGAAGGATGACAGGAATGACAAAAGGGTTGAAGGGGCAGGTAGGTCTTTGGAAACAGAAAATGAAGTTTTCCTGAAGAAGACAGGACCAGGAAGGAATCTGGAGGAAGTAGTTAAAGCTGACCTTAAAGAAAGTCAGTCAGAGAGGATTCTGAGCAAGACTGTGGTTGAACAAAAGAAAGTTTGCCCTGAAAAGGAAAATGAAGTTGAACTGAGCTTAAAACAACAAGGAAAGCCTTCAGAGAAAACAAGTGAAGTTGATAAGAAGATGAAACATCCAGAAACACTCCTGTGGAAGAACAGTGAGGATGAAATACAGTCTGTGATTCCACTAGAAAAGTTAATTCCTCAAACACTAAAGACCACAGTAAATGTTTCTGTGGAAAACCATAAACAGAGGGAACTTGGGAATAAAGAATTCTGCACTGACGCAGAGAGAGAGAAAAAGACACCTAAGCCAGTGCCATCAGTAAATCACCTGGACAAACAGCCAGTAGAGGAGCTAGAAATGCCTTCAGAAAAAGAGGCTGAATCTGCAAAACCTCCAAAACCACCTGTGAGGATAAAAAGCAAAGCAAGGGCGGGCATGAAAAAAAAATTATCAAGGGACACTGACACAGATCAAGACGGAGAAGACTTGACAGACAGTGTGAAAACAACAGATAATCAGACAACAGATCAGTCAATAAGGCCTGTGGAAAAAGAGACTAAAGAGAAACTCAGATTCGAGAGAAAACAATCAGTAACAACAGACACTGAAAAAAATGCAGAGAATAATGCAAACACCAAACAACTGGTCAAACAACCTGTAAGACCCATGAGAAAAGAACCTGAAGTTGACCAGGAAATTAGACCGGTAGTCCAGTCATTGAGAAGGGAGGAAGAAAAACAGACAATGAAGATGAAACGAGATGTTCCCCTTCTCTATATTTCTGAAGATGAATCTTTCTCAGAGGCTTTGTCTGAATTGCCCGTTAACAACAGCAGAGTCCAGCCCATTGGCTCTTTTACTGAGGGGTCAACCCAACCATCTAGTCTTCCACCAATTCATGCACTCCATAAGACACAACCATCCAAAGATGCTCCACCAGAATTCGACATCAGCATTGAGGATGAACCACAAATGCAAGAGGCTGCAGTCAAGATCCAGGCTGCCTTTAAAGGCTACAAAACCCGCAGAGACATGAGACCGGTCTTTAAAGAGGTGTTTAAGAATCAGAGTGTAGATCTTCATGGTACAGTCACTCTAGTGTGTGTTGTAGAAGGAAAACCCAGCTCAGTGTGCTGGCTGAAAAACAGCCAACAAATCACCAAAGACCAGCGCTGCCTTATTGAGACTACAGAGAACGGTGTGTGCACGCTACGGATCAGAAACCTGACCCTCAGTGACAGCGGAATCTATACCTGTGAGGTGGTGAACAAGTTTGGCGTGACCTCCTATAATGGAAACATAACAGTAGTGCAGCCTCAGCAGCCTGCTCAAACAGCTCAGAAGCCTGTGCATCCACCCCTTGCGGCCATAACTCCTCTGCAACTTGCCCAACTAAAGCCTGAGGTCCAGGCCAAAACTCAGACTCAGGATCTGCCTCAGACTCAAGCACAGATAACTACTTCAGCTACAGATGCTGGGACCTATGTGGAAAACGTGAGCATGTCTCTGTGGGAGGCCTACAACCTGACCGAGCAGGATGCACCAATGAGTCTACAAGAGAGGAGACGATTATCACTCATTGCTTCAAGCTCCAGTGAGTAACTCGCCTATAGCCTAGGTGTAATGACAAAAGAATTTAGATTCACTTAGACATATATTTACAATATAGTACATATGATTTTCTTCCCCCAACAGTGTCAAGCCCCTCTGATTATGACACAGCTCCTGATATAATGGAACCTGTTGAACCTGTCCATGCTGTTCCAAGGTCCGAGCGCAGTAGAAAGGATTTCTTTGGCTATCTGAACATCATTTCTGGTTGTGTATTTGGTGTTCATAAAAATACACAAACTTTTTTTTAATGCTGTCACAGGGAAGTACCAAAACCAGAGGGCCAAGTATCTCTGAGGGACAATAAAGAGGAGATGAAGGTCAGAAGATATCAAGAAGAGATAGCTGCTCCTCAACCCCCCAAGAAACTACTGAAGGTCAAAGGTAAAAAATGTTGTTTTGCACTGTCGTCTTTCACCTTTCCACTACTACTTCTTTACTCTCCCAGCAGGTATATTAGAGCTGTCTTCTTCTCTAATTTGTAGCGGCTCATGAAGGCAGAATAAGAACACCGTCTCCAAAGCACCCTCTTGCCCACACATCCTTAGCCAGTACTGTCTCTGGATCAGAGTCGGAGGGGGAAGAGGATAGCCAAGAGGTATTTTCTGGGTATTTCGCTCTATCTTGGATGTATATACTGTGTTTATGGGTCTATTTTTATGTGCTATTTAAGTATAAAGGTAGCAAGAAGGATTAGATTAAATTGTAATCTTTCAAAGTCATATTGCACATTTAATTGTAAAAGCAATGAATTATGTAATATATTTCCTCTTTCCCATTCTCAGACATTTGAAATGTATGTGGCTCGAGCCGACTGCAGTCCTAACAGTGGAAATAAAGACAGTTTTATTCTGAAGGAAGGCCAGTTTGTAGAGGTCCTGGATTCTGTTCATCCTGACGGATGGCTGGTGAGGACCAAACCCACCAAAACCAACCCTGCTCGACAGGGGTGGGTGTGTCCAGCCTACCTGGAGAAGAGGAGAAAGGTAGGATGTATAAATCCAGATAAACATGTTATGTTCTGAAAAATTAACCACTGAAGTTTGCAATTTCATGCTGTGAACAGGGAAAATAATGTCTTTAAGTAGTGAAAATGAAAAGGCTTTTAATAATAAATGCATGACTGTCCTTTTTTACAGGAGAACCTCCCACAAGTGAGAGCATCTCAGGAGGATCTTGATGGAATAGGGTCTACAGGAGAAGAGTACAGGAGAGCTCTAAGGTTTGTTCTTCTGCAATTATAAGCTGACATTTAAAATAAACTGGGAGGACTGTCACTAGGCACAGTCTAAGAGAATTATTATTAGACAGATATTTATGATATCCATAATATATTCCTGCATCCCTCCAATAATGGCTTCTCTGTCAGTCAAAATTGGATTTACATTTATTGTTATTGGTTACATGTATTTGGACATTTATATTCTGGCCTTCTGGTAATTATGAAGAACATATTTGTTCTAAGTACAAATTTCAGAGCAAAAACAAACACTACTGATTAAGGTCCCATCTGAATAAAGCTTCCTTCCTTTCTTTAGCCAACTGGTCCAAGGCCTGGTTGATGGAGAGGAGGAGTTTGTGAAGGAGATGAAGATGTTCACCTCTCACCAGCTAAATTATCTGGACTCTAGTCGCCAAGTCCCTGTTAACATCCTCAACAAGAAAGAGATGATTTTCAGGAATATAAAGGACATTGTGTTTCTGCATGAGAGGTAAAACACATGCAGATGTATTGTACTTTTACTTTATTTGTATGTCATTCATGCTTAGTTTTCTCAGTCTTTAAATTTGATGTTTTACAGTCTCCTTTCACATCGTGCCTTTTGCTACTGATCCTGCCTCTCATTACTTTCATTCCAGGTCTATCCTTCCTGGTCTAAGAGGTTGTTCCACAGACGATGACGTGGCCATGCAACTGATCAAGCACACTGAAGACTTTGACATGTATCTTCACTACATGGTGGGACAAGGACAAGCAGAAGCCTGCATTGCTGACAAGGCTACCCAAGACTATTTCAAAGTATTCAGAAAATATTCTTGGATTTAAACATTAACATTTGATATGAGCAATGTGGAAATGAAGGGGGTGAATAGTAGCATTATTGCACTTATCTAATGCTCTTTTATTTTCGATACGTCGCTCATCACTCTTTAGGAGTTAACAGAATCTGGTAAGCCCGACACACAGCCTGTCATGGATGTCCTTACCTTCCTCCAGCGACCGGTGGAGAGGATCCAAACCTACCAGGCATTACTAAAAGTCAGCAGAGAGTTTTGTTTACAAATTTTTGTGCATATTCATAGACTAAATTAGTTTCTTTATCTTGCAACTCACAGCCAAAAAGAGACATTGTAGAAATACAGGAACATTTGCATCTTGGATATATTTATCGCAACTAAATATATTTAAGCATCTGTGTGAAAATGTGTAAGCTCAATGTCTGGGATGTAAATGAAAATCTTGTTGGCAGGAGTTGATCAAGAACAAAGCCAAAAGTGGTCAGAGCTGCTGTCTGTTGGAGGATGCCTTCTCCATGGTGTCCTGTCTACCCTGGAGGTCTGACAACCTGCACCAGGTGTCGCTCATTGAGAACTACCCAGCTCCACTAACTGCCCTGGGAGAGCCTGTGCGACAGGTAACTACACGTGACTGCTATGTTTATATTATAAATGGGCTCTTGGCTTAATATAAACATCCTGAGTCACATACTGTATGGTCATCATATGGTCTTTACTTGCCTACTTTCTTCCAGGGAGTCTTCACAGTGTGGGAGGAATCGCCAGAAATCAAGGCTGCCTCCAGAGGGCACCAGAGACAAGTCTTTCTTTTCAAGGAATGTATTGTACTTTGTAAACTGAAAAGAGACACTCGCATGAACAGTGACACCTACACCTTCAGGAACAAAATGAAGGTAACTTCTATTCTGCTGCTTTATTATGAAGTCTACTTGTACTACAGTGAACTCTTGTTGCTTTTTTGACCTCACCTTCCCACTCACTCAGCTTTCCCGTCCTTTCCTTTTTTTGATCTACCCAGCTGAATGATGTGGAAATAAAGGACACCGTGGGTGGAGATGAAAAATCTTGGGGGTTGTGGCATGAGCACAGGGGCTCAGTGCGCAGGTATACACTGCAGGGCCGCTCCACACTGGTGAAACTCCCCTGGCTCAAGGACTTGAGGGTGCTTCAGCAACGAACCAGTCTCCCCACTAACAGTAAGTAAAAGTGAACATCAGGTAAAGTATGACAGTGAACTAGAAGTCTAACAAATCTTTTACTGTTTATTTTACATCAGCATTTACTGTCCTTAAAATTACAATGGCAGCAACAGGATAACATTGATGTGTGATATCCTGAACCTACTATCTCTTGTGCCTGATGGACTAAAGGGTTTTCCTTTTGTCATTTGTCCTGTTTTTTTTTTTCTGCGGGTTGTTGAGGGTCACAAAATTTCCGTTGCATGCCTCCGGTGTAATTTCTCTATTTGTGTGTGCATCAACAGGCCCACCAGTGTTCGAGTCACTGTTGTCTGACAGCACAACAAAGATAGGACAGACAATTAAACTGACCTGCAAGGTCACAGGATCACCCAAACCAGTGGTTAGCTGGCTCAAAGGTAAGAAACAGCTTTTTAAATATATGGTAAAAAGTAAATGGACTTTACCCTTATATAGAGCTTTTCTAGTCTTATTGACTGTCTAAGTGCGTTACACTACTGCCAAATTCACCCATTCACACATGCATTCAAACAGCAATTTTTCTACACATGCACTTTCTTTACATACACACACACATTCAATCGACGATGATACAATTTTGCAATTTGGGAATCAGTGTTTTGCCCCAGGAAACTTCAACATGTGAACTGGAAGATTGAACCACCTTCCTTGCAGTTTGCATATAACCTGCTCGACCTCCTGAGCCACAGCCCCCCTATATAAACATACTGTTATTTACTGTGATTTTTTTTTTTAAATCTTAATTTATCATAATGTTTTTTATGGAGCAAGTACACTGTTCTAAGTCCAGGTTTCATAGTAATAGTGTGATGTCTGCTTCTAAGATGGCCTTCCTTTGGAGGATGACCCCCGTCACATCATCTCAGCTGACCGATCTGGCACCTGCAGTCTCATCCTGGACAGTCTCACTGCAGAGGACTCTGGACAGTACACCTGCTACGCTACCAGCTCCATGGGCACTGCTGGTACTCTGTCTAAGGTTATGGTGCAGGGTAAGTCTGTGGATGCACCTCGGTCCACTTGAATAGTCTGTTAATCTAGTTTGATGGGTTAGTGCGTGTTTGTAGATGAACGCTGATTATGCAATACATGCAAAATATATTTCAGCATATTAGTGCTGTGACTAAAGTTACAAATACTACTAGTACTAAAAGTACAAATGCTGCCACTACTTCTACTACTGATATTATTGCTATACTACTACTATTAATAGTATGATTACAATTACCTCTATAACTTCATTACTATTTATGCTCATGCTAATTCCACTACTTGTACAAAAGCTATTATGCAACCTTTACTACCACTAGTGCATTTGTAATAACAATTCTCACACCTACTACTGCTGTTGTTCCTAATTGCTACTGCATTTTGTGAAACTAGTTGTCATCTTGCTGTATTTACTACCATTACTATATACTACTGTGAAAACCTTCAATACTGCTGGCTGATTTAAATCTACTATTGTTGCTGATGTTACGACCGCTATCACTACTGTGATTACTACATCTATTAAATCTACTAGCACTACTAACTCTTCTACTACAATTGTTGCTATAACTCATGACACTCTCAATATTTCCATTACCCATATATATATAAAACTGCTATTATTGGCCTATTTATTATTATAGGAATAATGTAATGTATTTCTTCTTCTCTCCAGCTCCCCCCAGATTTCTTAGTCGGCTGGAGAGTGCTTGTCTGATAGAAGGAGAGGATATCCACTTCACTTGTTCAACGCTCAGTACTCCTTTACCACGAATCAGGTATGGCAGAAAAGAAGATGCTCTGTGATCACATTGGTTGTAATGTGATTTGTTTGGTCACTGTGTATGTCAAACAAATCCATCCCTGGGTATGGCAGGTGGTTTAAAGATGGAAAAGAGTTGACTGACCAGCAAAAATACTTAATCCTGAACGATGCTCGGAGTGGAATCTTGTGTCTAACAGTTATCAGCGCAACACAGGCGGATATTGGACAGTATGAGTGTGAGGTATCAAACCCCATTTCCATAAATCCTAAAGTGCATTAAGATAATTAGCTAAATGAATTTCAGATCTTCTTTTAAGATAAAGTATGTCAAATGTTTTTGTTTTTTTTTGGTTCAGCTTTGGAATGAGTTTGGCTGTGTCAAGTGCAAGGCAGGTCTATGCCCTGCTTATGTACCTCTGACTGACACCACAAGTGACCATCCACAGGACTTACCTCCTAAAGGTAGGACTGGCAGAGCTGCTGAAGGTAACCATCCTCCACACATGATGAAAACCAGTGACAGGGTTTTCATGTGGCTGAGCCACACTTTCACTAGTTCAGCTGTGATGAGAAGGGATGAGAAGCACATGCCATTGTCCAGTTTCACTTCAGACCCCGTCACCCTTTTTTACATCACATCATGTGACATGTCTTCACTTTTCAACAAACTACAACAATTTGCATCAATTTCTACTTTCAACCACTACCACTCATTTGTTCGACCAAGTTTGCACCATTTGAGATTTTACTCACAATTTCCCTTTTTCCCCATTTCACACACACTCACATCATAAGAAGATTCAACCACCATACCAGTTGTCACCAGACCCCCTGGGGTTATGGCATGGAGTGCAGCCTGTAGATGAATGCCTAAAATGCCTAATGCCAACTCTTTCTATAAAACAGAGTGAATGAATAGTTTCTATCTGCACACCATAGCGAATGCAGATTCACAACTACTAACTGCATTAATTAGTAGCGTGCCTGAGGTGAAAGTGCATATACACATGTATTTCATTTTTCCATTTCTACTGTTGCCATTTTAAAAGTGAGTCATGCACACTGCAGGTGAAAGCTAATAGATAATTCACAAGTTACACATTGTCTGTGTCTCTGCTGAATTCCAGTATCAATGGTTAACCTCTCTTCCAGACTGCTACAATGATCTGAGCTACATTAAACCCATACAAAACCATCTTTGACCTAATATCTAAACCTAACTAATTCTATCCTTTGCTGTTTGTCCTAAATCTGTGTCACTTCTCACTCCACCTGCTCTACTAACTAATTCTATATCTGAGGAACTTTAACCGCTGCCTCTGAAAAAAAGCAACAACTCCTAAAATAACTATTTTTATCTATGTCAAAACAAGCTTTGCCATAGCCCAGTGGGTTCCAGTGGCTACCATTCAACATAGACACCATACTTTATTTCTCAGCATTCCACTCACCCATGAGAAGACACTGATACATTTGTTGTATGGAAGGATTTTGTGCTTATCATCATGTTTCCACTTTCCACACAGGGCATGGATTTAAAAACAGACTTGATCATTTTTCCTCCATTAGACTCATGTTATCATCCAAAAGTCAGGCCAGCCACTGTGGTGCGTAATCTAATAGTAATTTAAATATAGAAGTAGCAGGTACTGACATTACTGTCCTATTTTATGTATTGATTTTCACACTTTTTCATCTTAATAACTTTTAATATACAGTTACTGTTACCGTCACATCGGATCAGAAATTAAACTAGTATAATTCAGCCAAATTCGATGGAATCATTAGATGATGTTTAAAAACCTGCTGTAAGTTTGACATATGATGTACTTTATATGGACTATAAAATTGTCTCACTCATATTTTTTTTTCTGGCTTTTGGACACTGGTTCACCATGTTTGTCCCTTCCATTGTCCGTAACCTACATGTTTCTCCATCTTCCCTCTACTAGTCCTAAAGGAAGAAGTTCCTCACATGGACCGTTCCATGTAAGTCATCCTTGTCATGGTAACAAATAACCATTCAACATTCCCCCTTTTCCTCATGCCAACGCATGCCCAGCTAACTCTTCACTCCTACGAACACAAGATGGTCATGTGCTGGGCAGATGTTCCCTTTACGCTCATGCAGGAGTGGGCATGCGCCCATGTCCTGCTGATGTGGCAGGTTAGTGGGGTTAAACCCTCAAGTACCAAGGTAAGAAATGCAATATTACTGCTCGTGGTACGTAAGGTAATGTATGACTTCACTTTTCTGGTGTTTCAATATACATACATTATATTACAGCCAAGTCATAGTGATAATCTTTATAAATATAGTTAGAAAAAATACAGCTATAGTAGGTTTGTGATCCTTAAATTCCTCCTGAGTGACATTTTGTTTTTGATAGATGCAGACTCAGAGGGCTGGTCCACTGCCTTTGTGAAGAAATGGTTACAGACTGATTTTAGCTCCACCTCCATTGCCAAGATGCTTTCCCCTCCTGGATACCCTGAACAGTAAGTTAAGTATAACTTATAACTTACTTATACTGTCTCTCCTTTCCATCCTCTCATCTGCATCAGCCACAACCAAAAAAAAAAATGCCTATGGTAGGTAAAAGTCTCATTTTAATAGTTAGATTGGTAAAAATTTAGTTTGATTTTGTTAACATATCAAAATATTAATTCATAACATTATGACAGATCCATGGTATTTACTCGTTACCTACTCCTTTTATTCCTCTGTGTTGCCTCCAGAGCAGAGTGTAGCACTGAAGAGACTGTTCCCGCCATCACATCTATGGCTCAGATGGTTCAGCAGCCTCTGTATTACCTAGAGGAGGAGGAGGAGGAGATTTACATCTCAGAACAAATGCAGGAAATTACAGATGGTATTCTTGTCAGAAGAGCATACAAAAGAGTATGACTACTATCAAATTTAGTATGCTCACTAAATGATCTAATTTCCTGTTCAGCCCCTCCCTCCATCCAGGTGCCTACTGAAGACCTATGTGTAGAGCCCGGACAACCAGTTACATTTACTGCCATCATCACAGGAAGACCTCCTCCTAAGATACAGTGGTACAAGGTAGGAGCACTGCAGATCAGTAATTTTCAAATTGGATCGGATGGGGGAAAAAAACCTATTCCTACAAAACAAGATGTTATTGTTTTACTATTTTTATTTGCCTAAATTTAACTAGGCAAAGGCATATGAGAACAAAGGTCTCATTCACAATGATGCCCTGAAGAAAACACATTGTTTTTGATATCTTCCTAGTTTATCCCCTTTCTATAAAGTAACTGAATAATTCTCAGCCTCTCTGTCTCCTTTGAGAATTGATAAAATAACATTTAAAATGAAGCAGATTTTGCAGGTAAATTTCAACTCTTCATACTTACAATGTAACAGGTCATTGCAAGAGGACATCACCTTGTTTTTATTAGGTCACAATGCAAAAAGTTTTACCGATAAAAGAGACTAGTATCAACCCCTATTAAAAGCACATTCCCCTGTCATTGGAGGATGAAGAGGAGCTTGCAGCCAATGAGAATGTTGAGATAGTAGAGCATGGAGCCCGCTGCTCACTGACCATAGTGTGCTGCGAAGGTGAAGACAGCGGTATATACACCTGCTTTGCCTACAATGAGTCTGGCCATGCCTCATGCCTGGCTCAGCTTACAGTGGAGGAAGGTGAGATGAGAGTGTGCACTATTAAACGTTTTGTTTGTATTTGTGGTCAGCCATCTTTAGTCACAGGTTGTGGTTTCTCTCTAGGCCCCCTGGAATGTCAGGAGAGAGAGGTTGAGCTCGGGAAGAGAAGAAAGTTATTCTCTGTCTATGATATCCATGAGGAAATTGGAAGGTGAGCTTGTATATTATATTAACACAGTCCAAGACTGCTGCATGATCTCAGCTAAGAATTGACATGACTGCACTCATCTTTCTTTGTTTTAGGGGAACATTTGGGGTGGTGAAGCGTGTAGTCCACAGAAGGACAGGGGAAGTCTTTGCTGCCAAGTTCCTTCCTCTACGGAGCAGCACTCGGACAAGGGCCTTCCAGGAGAGAGACTTACTCTCCCGCCTGGCTCATCCTAGAGTGGCCTGTCTGCTGGACTTCTTTTGCACCAGGCGCACTCTGGTGCTGATCACAGAAATGTATGTTCCCTGTTAAATATTACAGTATGATCACTCCTTTTTCCTTGCAGTGGGATTAGTTTGTAAGGTTTGGTTAGTTAAGACTTCTTTGACACCATTTCTAGCTGCTGTTCTCATGGGCTTCTGGACCATTTATTACTGAGAGGATCAGTCTCAGAGAAAGAGGTGAAAGTTTACATTTATTTCGCACAAGACATGTTTTCTCACCAATATTAAGTATGGCTCTTGACTAATATTCTGCATCTTATTTCAGATTCAGTCATACATCCAGCAAATCCTTGAAGGTGTTGGTCACATTCACAGCATGAACATCTTGCATCTGGACCTTAAAGTGAGATTCCCTGTCCAGTCAACATGCCATTATGTCTGTGGCATTAACTTTATATGCAATTATTAACTCAATTTTTATTTATTCTTCCTTCAGCCTGAGAATATCCTAATGGTATATCCACCAAGGGATGAGATTAAAATCTGTGACTTTGGCTTTTGCCAAGAAATAGACACATCCAGACACCAGTATAGCATGTTTGGTACACCAGAGTTCATTGCACCTGAAATTGTTCACCAAGAACCAGTCACTGTGGCCACTGATATTTGGTGAGTTATCTTGTTAACTGAGATTTGCATCAGAAAAATGCAAGTGCATAGTTTTTGTATGTGTTATTTCACTTTTTATTTTCAATCTCTTTTTCTCTCTGTCAGGGCTGTGGGTGTCATAACTTATCTATGGTATGTATCACTGCACTTTGGATAATAATCTCAAAATCCTGAATAAATGGTATATCAAAAAGCCACTGATTAGCTTTATCTTTATCTTGACAGTCTGGTGTGCCGATGCCCTTTTGTGGGTGAGACGGACCGTGCAACACTGCTGAGAGTGGGGGAGGGGACCCTGAACTGGGACGCCCCTGACATCACATACAGAAGCCCCGAGGCCCAGGACTTTCTCCACATGGTCCTTCAGCCAGATCCAGAGTAGGGGCCTATTGCTTAGACCACCCCTCCATTCACAAACCAATTACTAATTAGCAAAGACATTTTCTAGTGAGCTTTGTGCAAACTGTTTCATGTGACCACAGAGCTTTCAGAAGTCTTTTTGCGAAAGCGATATTAGTGCCAATTCTGATTCTTCAAATCAAACACATGTAAAACAACATTTTAAAAATGTATGTGTTCCTGTTAAAGCTGCATTTATCTAATTTTGAACCCTCACCTATCAAAGTGATATTTTCTAGGGCTCAATGAAAAAAATGGTAAAACCAACTGTGAATTAAAAAGTGTCAGAAAGCTGCATAAAGCTACATCAGCTCGGCTGCTGATTCTTTGGGGCTAGATTAGCATTGGTTTGATTCGATGTTTCTGTCAAACATATTGCTCACAGAATATTTTTGCTGAACTCCAGTGGTTAGTTCTCACTTTGCTTTGGTGATGTAGTGGCATACTCAGGTTTCCAGTACAACCTTACAACTCTGGTTTCCGGTGTGACTCAGCAAAAGTCTAAGCACTTTCAATTTTCCTCTACTTAGGAAGCGGCCGTCTGCCTTTGAATGCTTGAGCCATGAATGGCTCCAGGTGAGAGGAAACACCACACAATAGGCGTTTTAATCAAGCTTTAATATACCTAAAAACATAGTAATGGAACTTGGGAACACAACTAAACACATAAATCTTTGCACCTGTGTTCAGGACGAACATGCCGGAGAAGATACTGATGAAATCAACACAAGGAGTTTGAAAGCATTTATCTCTAAAACAAAATGGCAGGTAAGTTGCCTCTCTTTTATCATTTATTGAAACTAGCTGGCTTCCTTTAATGTTGATAATCATAAAGTTGGATATGATTGCATGAGTTGAATTCACAACAGATCATATTATTTGCCTACAAGAAAAACTATTGTCTAAATAGCATTATCTTTCTCCTGTATCTTCCCAGCGTTCTTTGACTTGCATTGGGTCAGTTCTCACATTGAGGCCTGTCCCTGAGCTACTGGAGGCTCCTCTCAGAGAGACTGCTGTGACGATGCCTCGTGAGCTCCAGGAACACAGCAGCTCCTCTCTGAGCAGTGGCTCCTCATCTGAGTATGATGAAACTGATTCCTGGGACTTTTTCCAGCACTATAGCCCGACTGAGGAGGAGGACGTTGAAACAGAGGAGGATTTTGATCCTTTAATGGAGAGAGCACAGATCCCAGAGCCTTTTGCCAGACTCCACCTAGACACAGATGAGGGGGAGGAGGAGGTGACATTAGGGGAGGAAGAGGATGCTGAGATGGAAGGAAAGAGGAGTGTTTTAGAACGGAGTATGAGCAGGCAGTCAGTTGCGTCATCAGATGTGTCGTGCCAACAGACGCCTCAGAGGGAGCGTAGGTTCAGCAAGGACAACAGTCCATCTCTCTACTTATCTGACTGGGATGAGGGTTCGGGAAGTGATGGAGGTCGTATCCCTCGGGGCAGTGTCATTCGAAGCACTTTCTATAGCACCTCTCATCAGCTGTCACCCATGTCTGCCAGACACATGTCATTACGGGACAAATTCCAGGCCAAAAAGCAAGAGAGAGGCCGCAAACCACTCAGGAGAAGTGTTTCAGGACGCCTCAATGAACCTCTTATTGAATATGTCGAGGATGAGATAGAAACTAACCGTGGCCAGAGACGGGGGTCGATCCAGCCCATAATGAAGAAATCCTGTTCCTTTGACAGTGGAGTTGGGCTCAGCCACAGCAATGTACCACCTCACAGGAGGAGCAGGTCCCTCGATGAGTATTCACGTCCATCTCCCAGCTCACCCAAGCGCACAAAGCAAGCTGAAGAAGATGGCTCTCAAAGTCTGAAGGAGGATTTCACAGATGATGAAATGACGGGGAGAAACTTGTTGGCCATCCCAGTACCACGGCGACCCAGAAGAAGAAGAGACTCCATTTCTCCTGTACATGGGACTCGCACACTGGGCGGAACATCTGTTCCCTCAACCTTCCTTGCTGGAGACAGAATGAGCACCAGACTTGATCAAGAGCAGACAGAGGGGGGACATACCTTTGCTGGCTCCCAGGGGTCTCTGGCTGAGTCAGATATTTTGGAGCATGTTGGCTCAGAGTCTTCAAGCAGATTCAGCTCCTACGAGGAGCTGGGTCGTGGTCATCTCAGAGGAAGATACAGATCGGGAGAGAGGGAAGGGTGTGGTGAACAGAGGGAGTCTCTGATTTCATCAACCCCTCACTCATTCAGAGAAATTAGACCCAGAGGATCGTTTCCCCAGGCACCACCTCGTAACCGCACCCACTCCAACCCCAACTTATCTTCAAACAGCAGAGGTCAGCCGGGGCTTCCTATGACACCAAGCCCCAGTCCTAGCCTCTCCTCTCTCCAGGCTCCAGAGAGGCCTCCCAGGGCCAAGGACAAGAAGAAAGGCCAGGGCCTTCAGCGGCATGCATCTGCTCCGGCCCTGGAAGTCCGACCACCCACAGGAAAGTCACCCAAGCTGGGACTGTTGAATATCTTCCGCAGGCAGTCTTGGACTAGCCATTCGTACTCTCAGCTGGAGGAAGCAGAGTTAGGACCCACATTAGGAGAGATCATGAAGCCTGATACACCCACCATGTCTCTGAGAAAGAAAATGAGAGCTTCAGCCTCCAGCCTGACCAAGCTGTTTTCCAGGTCTTCCAGTAAGGAGGATGTGAGTAAAGGAGGTAAGTCATCACAAATTATGCTAACTTCATTATTAAACTGGAAATGGTGCCAAGCGGCACACATATTAAGAAAAAATGTAAAAAATCCATGATGTGTAGACAATGGGATGAGAATATTATCAACTAATTGTATTTACCTGATCCCTCCCAAGATTCAGTTGAGTATATTGGAAATTTACACTGTATGTTTTACATGTTTTACAATTTACATTTTATTTTACTGTACATTTTATCCAACTGGATGTCTTTTTTCCTTCTGGTGTTGTACGTCCATTATAACAGGGCCAATAGTAAAAGGATCAGCTCCCATCCTGCCTGAAGGGGAGTGTAGTACTGAGAGTCCAAAAAAGAGGACCTCCAAAATCCTGCCTTCTTTCAAAATACCTACGTTCAAAAAGACAAAAGGTAGTGAATCAACATCATTTTGCAGTATGTATTTCCTGTCTGAAATAGCTATAAGCCTGGTTGTGCATGTATGTTCCACTCCATAATTTCCAGTTCCAGTCCGTCCCAACAAAGCTGACGCGCTCCAGTTAGAAGGAGGTGGAGTCCTGCTGGTCTGGAGACCAGTCCAGTCTAGTGACCCTGTCACCTACTGTCTGCAGTACTGTACAGATGGTGAGTTTACAGAGAGCACACAGCAGCATAGAAATTACTGTTTATGTCAAAGGGAAACCAAATATTTGTCTGTGTTAAAAAGATGTAATGGTTCCAATTAATAAAACAGTGGTGCCTGGGGAAACAAGCCATGGAGTTTAAATTCTTAGGAAGAGCGAGGGGACAATGAAATCAGAGGCTCCCTCTGTTCACCATACCCTTCCCTCTCTCCTGATCTGTATCTCCGTCCAAGATGACCGACTCAGCTCCTCACCGGAGCCGGGTCCGCTTGAAAACTCTGAGCCAACATGCTCCAAAATATCCGACTTCAGTTTTTGACTCACAAGATATTTCAATTTTATGGAGCTCACAGGCAGTTAAAGTCTGTTCTGGCTTTGAGCTCTAGTTTTCGAGTTAATTTAAAATTATATTTCCTATAATACAGTATCGTTAATACCACTGTTGCTTGATGGCAAGAGTGTTGACCTGTGCAGTAAGAATAGATTTCAAAGTAGAACTCATGTGTCATGTATCCCTGCAGGTGGGGAGTGGACGGTCCTGTCAGAAGAGGTGACAGATAGCTGCTATGTGGTAAAGGACTTACCAAGGGGAGCGTCTTATGTGTTCAGGGTGGGCTGCATCACCAAGACAGGAGCAGGACCTTTCAGTGATGCTTCGGCACCTGTTGTCATAGCTACTCACCCCGAAGGCAAGAAAAACACTCTCAAAAATGATGTTGCACATGTTCTTCTGCATATGTGTCATTTCATTAATTCAGTCATTCAGTTTTCATATGTTTAGTGTTTCTGATCAGTGACCAAGCATTGTGAATTTAGTAGGACATGTATATTCATCAGCCGCTACATAGAAGGTCATAACATTTTTACCTCTTCTTACTTTGTCGCATAGAGACCCAGATTTCTCTCATCCAGACTGAGACCTTGGGCTCAAAGTCCACTGGATCAGAACAACAAACAACACAAAAGAACTACAACTTCCTCTCTGAGATCAACAGGTGGGATTTTTAATTACAAGCAACAGAGGAGCTGTAACCTCCCTGATCTTACCTTATGTGTAAATAATTTTGTTTTTTATTGTAGTATTTATTTCAGTTCATTGGCCCATGATAATATTTTCTTCCTTTAGTTTCATTTTTAAACTGAGGCATGACCTCCACATTTCTCAACTCTGATACCTTATGATATTTATAAATTAAACCAGATTTGTTAATGCTGATATACAATATCTTTACCTTTCTCCCCTTTATGAAAAAAAAACACTTCAGTAACATAGTAGCATGTGCCATTATATATTGTCATTACCTATTTATTCCACCTATGTTAGGTTAAGAGCAGTCTTGTCTTTATCTCCCATCCTCCCTCAGTCAGCAGTTTACCTTTCTGCCTCTCCATTTTTTGTTGTCTTCTCTCTCAGAGGTCGTTTCAGTGTAGTAACCCTGTGTCGGGATGCTGAGACCAGCCAAGTATTTGCTGCCAAGATTACCCCTTACCAGGCAGAGCAGAGACAGTTGGTGCTGAGGGAGTACCAGCTGCTGAGGAGGCTTCATCACCCACACCTGGTTCAGCTGCACACTGCCTACATCACCTCCTCCTACCTGGTGTTAGTGGAGGAACTTTGTCCCGGCAAGGAGCTGCTCTACAGTCTGGCTGCGAGGTAATAGAAGGCATGGGAAAAATAAGCTTATGAATTTTCTTTACAAGTGAAAAAATATCTTTTGGGATAAAAATGCAGGAATGTTAAAAAAAACAGATTACTCAGTCCTTGAGAACTTCACAAATGTTTTATGTTTTCACCAAAAAACTGGCAAGTTGACTATTTTGCCTGGTTGGTCTGTCTAATATTTCATCAACCATTAGCCATATTGCCATGAAAATTGATCTAGAAATTTATGGTTTTATGTGCATGATTTCTTAATGAGTATGCTGAGCCCGAGTGCTCTGATCTAGTGACAACATCAGGTCAAATTTCCACTATTTCATCGAGTAACCTTGATGAAAGCCTCCTCTTTGTTTTGTCCGTAGGGGCCTGTTGGAGGAATAATCCAGCAGAACCGATCACTACATGATCACCACTGAGTCTAAGAGCAAACACTTAACTAATCGATGTAAAATTTCTTTTCAGACCAGTATCCAATGTCCTAAAGATAATGTTCATGCAACTTTAAGCCATTTGCGTCAATCAATCACATACTGTAGTCAAGCTTAACAAACATGCCTGTCTGTCTTCCCGTCCTCTCAGAGATCTGTATGCAGAGGCTCAAGTCGCAGAGCTGCTGATCCAGATTCTGAGCGCAGTCGACTACCTTCACAGCCGTCGAGTCGTCCACCTGGATCTGAAGTCTGACAACATGCTGGTGGATGATTGTAACCACTTGAAGATTGTAGACTTTGGCTCGGCTCAGTCCTTCACACCTGGACAGCCCCTGAACATCGAGCATATCCAGGGCCTGTCGGAGAGCAAAGGTACCGTTGTTTTTCTTGTTTAATTTCAAAAGGCCAACTAAATTTCATAAAATATTGAAGCTTGCATCGTTGTTGATTCTTCTAAATGCTAAACCTTTAAATGTCATGGCCCTCAACAGACTGCTGCAGCAAAGGTACACATTCTTTAAGGGAGGATGGATTGATGGATGGATAACTAAGCCTAACCTAACAATACCAAGTCAATTTTATTATCCTTTTTTATCCAGTTCTTTCTGATTTTAGTAATTTTCTTAATACTCAAGTTAATTGAATAAGATTAAGAATGTGAGTGAATGTGGCACTGTCAGTAACATCACACCTCTTTATGAACAACGTGCTGTCTCTGTCTGTTTTGTCAGTTTATATTGTCCTTCCTAAAGCTCCGGAAATCTTGGAGGGTCAAGGTGTTGGGCCTGAAACAGATGTTTGGGCCATTGGAGTTCTGTCGTTCATCATGTGAGTACAAACATACAGACGGAATAGCTGCAAATACAAAGTTTAAGTTTAGAAAATATTTGATCATGTTTGTTAGGTTAAAATCTTACTATCTAAAAACATTTTAAATCCAAACTCCAAGTCCCTGTGATTATGAAATGCTAACAATGCTGCAGACAGCGATGCTAAATGACGACCTATTCATTAATACATACTTTATATTTTTTGTTCAATTCCTTTCATCACTAGGTTGAGTGCTGACAGCCCGTTCGATGCAGAGCTCAGCTCAGAGCAAGACAAAAACATTAAGAAGGGGAAGATCCAGTTTGGACGTTGTTATCCTGGTCTGTCAGAGGGAGCGTTAAACTTCATGAAGAGCAGCCTGAATATCAAATCCTGGTAAGTGTATCCATTAAAACTATTAGTGCTTCAAGTTGCATTAGGGGATAAGAAACATTAATGTGTACATTCAAATATGATAAAATGATCAAATTTGATTTTGTAGGGGGAGACCCACAACAGCTGAGTGCCTCCAGAACCCATGGCTACGTGCTCGCCGTGCCCAACACAAAGCCCGACAGTCCAAGGTGTGTTTCTCTACAGACAAGCTTAAAGCTTACCTCCAGCAAAAGGAGGAGAAACGAGACCTGGTCCACACCAAGCTTCAGGGTCCCTTCTTCCAGTGAGGCACCAATGCTAAAAAAGTGGGATTTCTCTTTCACCAGCAGGTTTTCCTGAACAATTTGCAACCTTATAACTAGCACATATCATTTCAGCTGTGTAGTTAAATTATTAAGATCAATGTAGTATCCTCTGCTTATGAAAATGAGATGCGTCTTAATGAGTTTTTAAAAAATGTACTTATCCATTAGGTTGTTTGCTTTGGTTTGAATGGAAACAGATAAGGGATGAGGTTTTGTCTATGCAACAACTGCACATGTTCTGTCTGGCAGTCAAAAATGTTTTCTGTGCTCTTCTACTCCATACAGAAAGCAGATGTATTTCTGGGTCATAAAAAGTATTTCATTTAAATCTTTATATGTTCTACCTTAAAATTGCAATGTATAAATGGGACACTGGTTGGATTTATAGCTTTATTAGATGCTTCTAAGTTTCAAATATATAATATCTTGGGTCAACAACCCACCTGAATGAGTTAGTGAATGAAAGATTAATTGAAAGGCGAAAAAGATTTCAGTCATTGTTCTCACTTTCTTTATTCAGTCTCACACACACAAACATACATGCAAATGTTTGGAATGTAATATAAGCAGTGAATTTATTTCAGTCTTCCTTCATGTAATTTTTGAATAATATGCAGCATGAGAGTATGTTCTTAAAGTATACAGTATTAGTCTTCAATATAAATCACTGTCATTTTTGATTTGAAACCTAACTATGAATACATTTATTGCCACTATATTAAAATTCAACAGAACAAATGAAAGCGTAACTTTTTCTGAACAACTTCTAACTATTTTAATGCATGCACATTAGGTACTGTCTTGTGATAATGACGTGTACAGCACACTTGTGGACAGGCCAGTGCCAAAGCTGGGCTTATAAAGACCAAATGCAGCACTGGATTTGGCAGTTGTTTCTTTGTTTTTTGTTTTTTTTTTGTTTGTTTTTTTCCATACATAGCTGAGCTAATGGGAGGAATTGTGTGGGTTAGGATTTTCATAACTAGCTATTGACCATTAATTGCTCTAAATCTAACCAAAGCCCCATTCACTTAGCTGAGAAAATAATGCAGTCCCTCTTCTCCATTCGAGCACCTCTGAGCATATTACATAGAAGGTAAGAAAAAAATAAACTTTCCTTCAGATGGAAGTTAATTTCAGGTTTGTTTGCAGTCAGTGAAGGTGGGGTTATTCAGGCCGGGAACACAAGTGCTGGCTTGCTCTGTCCAGCAGCAGAAAGACTGTCTCCTTCTTATGACTTGGCCTCCTCAAGTTTTTTGATTTCCTATAGAAAGAGGATTATTTTTGCATTTTTGCTGATAAACTCATGGTCTTGCCCAGATCATCATGAATATAAAAGGTTCTATGCCAAAGCTTGCAGACAATAATAGTAAATTTGTTAATTAGATGAGAGCCCGGATATTTTATTCTTTTACTCACATCACTGAGGATATCTTTGAGCTCCTCATAGGCCTTCTCTAAGTCCTCATTGATAATAACAACATCAAAGACTCCTGGCTCCTTACCTAGAATTAAGAAGAAAAGCAGCTAGATTGATTGTCTTTATTTCAGAGTTGCTTTTGAGCAGAAAAGCAGGGAAACTTACTGAGCTCCATATCAATGCGTGCTGCCTCGAGGCGTTTCTGTAAACTCTCCTCTGTTTCCGTCTGCCTGTCCCTCAGACGTTTTTCCTGAGACAGGTAGTAGAACAAGACACAATCATTGGCATGAGAACTGCTCCATGAAATAAAAAAAAAAAATCAGCTGTTATATAACAACATCAAGACTGATATTTAATATGACAATCCGAAATAAAAAAAACAACTTTCTGCTCTGTGCAAGCTCGGATAGAAACTAATGAGTAACAACAATGCTGAAAAGGGCAGAAACGGAAATATTTCAATCTATTACATAAATGTAGTATATAAAGTTGGACATTACAAGGATCTCCATCGAAGGAGGCTGGATGGAGACGTAGATGGGGTTTAGGTCAGTCTGTTTAATCCTCTTCACCCCCTGGATGTCCACATCAAGGATGCAGATTAGGTTCTTGGCCAGCACATCTTCTACGGCAGCTTGACTAGAGAAAGAGTGCAGTGTTACAGTATGAAAATACACCAGACACAAAACTATTTAAATGACCAGGACTACAGAAATGATTAAACATTCACCGAATGTGTAGTCATTAAATTTGTACTCTTAACATGTAGGGACTAATGTAAGAGGATTGATCCAGGCTGCTCAGACTACAGTGGATGTATGTTATCTTCAGAATAAGAGGAAGAGATTAAACGTTACACACGAGATGCTGAGCTGCAGCACTGCTCTCTTGACCTAATCGGGGTTAAAGCACCATCTGTCACCAGACTATTATACCGTATACTCTCTTGGTCCCTGTGGCCCAGACTGAGGATATTCTCTCATACAAGGCAGCAGACTTATTTTCTGTCGATTCAAGTTTTGCTGGTAATGTCTGACAATTTTATTCCATTACACTCTTGCATTTTCATTGATATTAACTTTATATATTTTCTGTCTGGGTTGGAAAAGCTTCTGAAACATTACAAATTACATTTTTTTAAATACAGATACCATTGATTACATGGATGAGAAAATGGTGACATTTATGCAGAGATGAAAATATTTACCTTGTTCCATACATGTTGCCAGAAAACTCTGCATTCTCAATGAATTCACCCTTGCTGATGGCCTCCTCCATGGCCTCTCTTGTTGTGAAGTGGTAGTCTGTAAGATGCAACATCAGTAATACATATAAATCTGCCATTACCACTTGGACAAAGGAAAGGAACTGTAGTTTAGTGAAGGACAACCCCCGTTTTTTCAAACTAAATCTTGACCATCACAGTGATCACAGGCAAAAATTAGAGAAAATGAAGACGCAGGGGCCGACCTCAATGTGCACAGCTCCCTGGGTAATATATTTTGCCAATCCGTCACAGTTTTCATGTCTGTTAGTTCGTGTTTAAGTGTATGATGTTCTCTGAGCCAGCAAAAACAGACATTCTCTAGAGGAAAAGTGTGCAAAGATAAGGAATTTGTTTTTTTTCTCAAAAATTTTCTCAACATATCATTAACCTAACAGTTATCAACCACATTATATTGTCCATACCAGTTCCATAATCCTAAATCTTAATATCAAAAGCTCTGGAGATCTGAAACAGCAGACTTTTAGATACAAACACGTCACTACTACTACCACTAAAAGAAACCGTGACAGCACACAAACACAAACACTGCAACACTAAAGGAGTCTGCTCAGATTGAGGTATCAGTCCGAAGGGAAAAGCTGGATGAAACAGGAGATGACTGTGCTGTAAACAAATCGATAGTAAGCCTGGAAGCAAGTCAGAATATATTTTAAACAGCACTCAGGAAAACTGCAGTACATTAAATATTACTATGCACAATCAAAACTCCATTGTGTTACTCAAATGATGGGACATAAATTGGATGAATAAAACTATATTCTAATTGTAGGCAAACAAAAAACACCAAATACACAAACACTAATAGCATCTTGAAGTTTTAACGCAATAAACAGATGTGAAAGCAATGTTTGAAAAGGTCAGATGGATCCCTTATACGTACACAACACACACACACACACACACACACATACACACACACATACACATGTGTATGTGTGTGTGTGATATGTATATGCAAATCATCAGTGCATCAGCCTTAGTACGATATGGGACAGTTGAACCTCACTGGACTTGAAATGGGAATCACTACAGAGGCATCACAGGGGGCTATTTTCAAAAGCTTTTTACTCCAAAGTGTAGACTGTCTGATCCCGATTCCTTAGATCATTTGATGTTTTTCCTTGTTTCGTTTCGCTTTTTGTTTGTCACATCACTTGTTCCTATAAATCTAATGAGAGCGTGCCAGGATGATGAAAGTAACCCCCTTCCCTTTGCCTTAAAATAAACTGTGATCAAGAATCACACCTAGGTCACCTTCATCTGTGGTTTCTGATTCGTTTGGACACGAAAATGAGGTTGACATTTCTAAGTCTTCAGAGGAAAAGACGTCTGCTACGGGCAGTAAAGTAGCCCCCAGAAGCAAGGGGAGCTTGTTCAGCCCTATGGAGAAAGCAAAAAAGGCACAGAAAGAGATTTATCCCTTTATTTCGAGGGAGCTGTACAGGGGGGACAATACCATTTGTGCAGTTCACTTGGGAGTAAGAAGTGTTGTGGGCTTATTATGGACCATGTAGCTAGGGGAAGCTGGGAAAGTTGGTATGGAAACAAAAGGTAAAGAGGTTTATTGTCAAATACCCTAGTTTATCAAACATACTCCTATCACAGCTCTACAGATTCATATCCAACCCCGGGGGCTGCTGCCCTTCGAATCACAGAGCCTGTTGGTCCTACTACATCAACCACCTACAGTAATTGTGTAGAAACTAAAAAGTGTCTCTGTTTTGAGCCAGAGCTATTGTACCTTTGCCATCTTCCTCCCCTGGTCGAGGGTTTCTGGTCGTGTCTGTGAGCAGAGGATGTCATCATTAAAACACTTAGATATTAAAACATTTAGATATTAAAGTGGAATGCTAAGATGGTGCAAAGAAACCTTGGCCTCAGCATGACACGATTTACAGATATAGCACAAATCTACAGTCCAGTGCAGCATTAGGTTGCTGGTTGGCTCACAGACATACGTGACACGCTGAATCCAAAGATGCCTTCGTGATCCTTCATCAGCCTCTTCATCAGAGTGCTCTTCCCTGCTCCAGAGGGGCCACTCAGCACCAGGGGCCTTGGTCCTGACATTGTTCTGAGACAGACAGACGGACACACACATACGTGGAAAGACAGGGACAGAGTTAGCTCAGGTTTGTGCCAGAAGCAGATTAAATGTAGATCTTTTGTGCCAGAGGAAATCCAGCATTAAAGGTGTGGTGGCCATTTCTAGAATAAGGTACAGGGCATCCGAATATTCATACCATTGTTCCCAAGCGGTGGAGTATGGTTTTTCTATTAAGTATTCGACATCACTAAACTAAATGTCTGCCTATATGTTACCTCTTCAGTGCTGGTAGAGCTCATCAACTCTCCTGTGAACCGATCTAAGGTGCTGTAAAACTAATCCTTTGAGCCAAGCTTCTCATAACCACTACACTGTCACGAGGAAACATCCTCACATGCATGTACTATAGAGGGTTAAAAGTGGACCTTTGCTCTTATATCAATGTTGGGGACTTAATCTCCAGTAATCATGAACTGACACTTAGAAATTTCCTACATCCTTTTTTACTTGATTAGAATATTAATTCATATCCGTGTCCTAATTGCTGACTTGCTGTACAGCCATGGGCCCTGGGGTTAATATTAAGAATGCCTATTAATGAAGTCATGGCAGGTCAGTCATCAGGATTAATTGGTTTTGGGCCAGGCAGCACAAAAAGTCCAAGAAAGGTGACCCATTTACCTGCTGCACTAAAAGGCGGTGATGTTTATTGGATGTTGGTGAATCCATTAATTTAGAATCTCCATTAACACAATTACTTCATAACACAGCTGTCTATACCAGTCAAACACACACACACACACACACACACACACACACACACACACCGACTGTGGCATGTAACAAAGTAGATTTACTCTAGTACTGTTTTTAACCTTCTTAACCTTTCGATAGCTTTACACCTCTATTTCACTACATTTCAAGGAGAAATATTGCACTAATAACTCCACCACATTTATATGATTGCTGTAGATACCTATTATATTTCTGCAGCGTTACATGTTGCAATACCCAACAGTACAGAAAGCTATATCAAAAATGACATTTATTACTTTGCTACAAGCACATTTTTGTGTTAGCAAACAAGTATATTATCATTATCATAACAAGTGAAAATTCCACCTTACCTTTTCTCGCAGAGCCTGTAATGTCTATGTCACAGAGGTGTTCAATAACAGGTGATTCTTGGGAAGCCAGGAAGGCTTCTTAATGGACTATGTGTGTGAGTGTGTGTGTGTGTGTGTGTGTGTGTGTAGACGGGTGGATGTGTCATACTGATTGACTGAAGCAGCTCACTGTCAGTCTCAATTACCACCACCTCCCTTCAGCTCAGTGACCAATCACGTGTGTTCATGCTGGCTCGTTTTTATCTACACTGTTCACACAGGTCACATCTTGAGCAGGTCATACCGGAGATTTTCACTTTTAAAAAATGAACATGTCACTGTTTAAATCCAGTATGATGCACTGCAGCAGATGATTTGTACAAATTCATTTGGTGAATCTGTTTCTGCTAAAGATCCAATGACTTGTTGCTGAAGAGCCAGATTTTGAATTTTGGTCAGGCCAAGGTTAGAGGGCAAAAGATCTGTTAATATTATTATTATTATTTCTTTGGATGATTATAAAATAAATGGCTTGGTCATTGTCAGAGAGTTACATATTTTAATACCTGCTGCCCAGCAGCTGGAGGTTAAAAGCCTTGCTCAAGGGCACATAAATTGTGAAAAGGAGGGGAGCATTACTCTGCCACTTTAGTTTCCCCCCTAATGGAGTTACATTTTAAAAACTGAAAAAAAAAAAAAAAAATCAATCATATAGTTTAAACCTGCTGTCAACTTACTGCTGATGGACCCTAATCGTATTATTAAGGCACTGGCATAAACAATTTCCGCACTGTGCTATTTTTTTGTGGTGTTTTCCATCTCTATATGGGTGGTGTGATGTGACTATTATAGTGACAGAGTGGTCGAGTAAAAGCTCAGAATAGCAGGGTTTAGTTGCAATGGGCTCTTCCTGGCTAATCCTCCCCCGACCCACTTCTTAAAGGGCGGGTACACAAATACAGTCATCATAACAAAGCTGTCAGCCGGACAAACCAACATGAGATGCTTGGTTTCCGCAAAATGCATAAAATCCGCACATTCAACTCGTGAATATCCAATTTATACCCAAAGTTAAACGATTTCATGACATGACAACTTTTTAGATGCACGTTTTATTGAAGTAACATTGATAAAATTAGATTTAATGATCCTGTACAAAGAAACACATCAATGACAAAAGACAAAATGAGCCTGGATGTTATGAGATTACAGTTAATGAACCTACAGGAGCTAAACCAATAATAAATGATCTAATCAAAAACTCTGTACAGTAAATACAGTCAGTTTGTTCTGCTAGGCAACATCATATACACACACCAATCCAGACATACACAAAACTATGTACATGTGCTTCGCTAGTTATTCAACTATTCTTTCCTCATAAAACAGACAAAGGGTTTACAAAATCAATATATATTGTCCCAAAGCATTTTTTTCTATGTGTTTTTCAGTGCCTGAGCTCTCAGTTGGTTATAAATATTTCTTCAGATTTGGCTGATGTTGCAGCAGGACATTGGATATTTGTACAGGGCTGTAAAGGAAGGTCAAAGGTCAAGTTTGCTGTTCTTCAACTTAGAATTTAGGAGTACACTGCTGTAAAGAAAGGACCGGAACGGTGTGAGGAGGAGGAGCAGAAGAGGAAGGAGAAGTAGGGTGGGCATTTATGACAGGCCAGCTGCCCACAAGTCCACCCCTGATTGGCTGAGACAGAAGTAGCCCCTCCCCTGTCACAGGTAAACCCGCCTCAGGTCTCCAGGTGAGGTGATGGTGTTGCACTGAGGACACAACTTCTTTGCTCCCTGGAAAAATAAACCAAAACAAAACAAAACATAAAAACATTTTTGTCAAACATGCTCTATCCTTTTTACTTCATTTTCACTCACTTTGTATGAAACAAGATTTTTTTTTTTTTACCAGTGTACGAAGCCAACACTCCTCACAGTGAACATGCCAGCACTGGATTGAGGTGAGTGGGGTTGTGTATATGTCCTGTAGAGAGAAACAGGCATGGGCCAGGTAAGGATCTCATGTAGTACAAAAAGCTGCCACCAGATGTCAATGTCAAACTATAGTAAGAGCATTACAGAGGGAGCCGCTCATTTAAATCAATTTTTATGGGGTGTGTACCAGTTAATGAAACTATACTATTTATTTTTAATAAATGATGAAATACATATTTTTGGCATTTCTCAACATATCCTCAAATCAGAATAATTAAGGTATGTTTATTATCTTAAAATCTCTTTCACTTGACTCCTTCAAAATAAACATATGGCGAGAGCACATTAATGTATTCAGATGTACAAGAATCTGATCAAGGGTCCACCTGGAAAGAGTAGCTTTACTTTATAAATGTATAAAGCTGGTGAAAAGGTTTCTGATGCTTGGGTAACATCTTCTAACAGCTTCCTCTGTTCATTCGTAGTCAAAAAAAACAACATAAAACAAAAGAAAACAGCAAATTCTCACATTTGAAAGTCAAGAATGAGCAAATGTGTGCATTTTTCTCAATAAATTACTTAAATGTTAAAATGATGGTGTAGACTAGTAGAGTTTTTTTCTTTTTTAATTGACTAATCGTTACAGCACTGCAACAAATTTGTCCTGAAAATATATCTAATGAGCATAGTTGCACTAAGCTTGATTTTAAGATTAAGATTTGTTTTATTTATACAGTATTAATCTATGTTCACATAACACAGACATGACAATATACTGTGGCACAAATTTCAGTTTTATGTCAACTAATAATACAGAGTCTGCTTTGTAATTTAGGTTTAAACAAATGTTCCTATGATTTTAAATAATAATATTTTAGTATTTACTTGACCAATGACCAATAAATTTACAAATAATACTGAAGTACTGTCCATACCTAAACACAGGTCCCTACGGGAATATCATCAGTTTCTTCATTACTTTGCTTCGGTTTTGTTTCTGCTCTGTCGCTTTTTTTTGCCCTCGTACTCACCATGCAGATGAGGCACTTAAATCTGTCTCCTTTAGACAACTGTTTCTCCAAATCCCGTATCCGAGCCTTAAGTGCATCCAGAGTTGTCAGTGCAGAGTCCTCTGAGAGCCTGCACACATGCATATGTGTACACACACACACACACACACACAGACACACAGACACACACACACGAACACGGATGGATGGACGGTAACAGGAGGGGAGAAGGGAGGCCACGTGAGTTAGGCAGACACTGGAGAGTCATTTATAAATCGAAGACAGATTAAATTATTCGCTGGTCAACATGGACACTGAGCATGAAATTTAGCAGCAATCACATTGGCTGCATTCGCTGTCTCATTTATCATAAATGTGTGTGTGTGTGTGTGTGTGTGTGTGTGTGTGGGGGGGGTCAGGGTCCTCACAGATATAGACATACACACAAACACACTCACAATTACCGGACAGACTTTATGCGCAAACATACTGTACATTGAGGCAGAAGGGCTACAGTGCATTAAGTGTGATGAAATGTGTATACATGTGTGCATCGCCTGCTATGACCTTGATTGATGATATCATCACATTGATACAGTATTGTGTATAATGCTGGTGGGAGCAAGGCCAGGTAGTCTGACCTGATATGACAGAGAGAGTTGCGTTGCCAAAATACACTTTGGGAGCAGCAGCGGTTGCACCTCCTACGTTGTGATTCGCCTGTGTCCCAGCATGTGCATTCACGCTGCAACCGACATACCCAACTCTCCCCTGAGTCCCTGAGCAGGAGGAGGTTGGCATAAAAAGACTGACTGATTCGTTTTGGATTTCGGTTTGATTTTTAACTTGGTTGAGGCCTCGTCGGTTTTCAAGTAACGACAGTAAAAATGTCTTTTGTGAAACATCATTAAAAAAAAAAAACTTCCTCACAAAAAAAGAACGTCTTGAATAGTGCCTGAGGGCAGATGTAGTAGATGACCAAACTGACTAAAAGAACTATTTTACTCAAACATAGGAAATTATTGTGTTCAGGAGGCACAAAAATGAGCTCAAGATTTTTTTTATTGTGTTGTTCTACTATTACCAGTAAAAAACAAAGGACTTACTGAATGTTTTTGCTCTGTCTTTAAATCATAGGTCCATAAGCCTAAAAACAATATATCACTTGATTCTTTTTAGCTGTTTTAACTTTAAATAAAACTGTGAGTCTCAAGCATTAGCGTGTGGTATTATTTACACGAAGACGATTGAAATTCTGTGCGATGAGGGAGTCGCCAGCAGTGAGAAATATGACACAAACGTGTCTACTGTGCATTCTGAGCTCGGAGTGACCCCGAAACTGATTATACAAACTTACGTTTCTATCTCAGTATTTTTGCAGGTATTGGGCACAGTGGCTATGCTGCCGTCCACTTTCTCCCCACTGCTGGTAGATGGACTCCCTGAGTGAACAAACAAACAACAAATAAAGGAATAAATTGTGAGAAAGGACCAAACTCAGTAACTTTTACCTGAAGAAAACCTTCATATACTGTTGTCAAGAGTCATCGCTTCCTCTTTGCCATATTTAATCAGTTCATTCATTCTGAGTTTGCTTAACTCACCGTCATTTAACCATTTGGAAAAGTCTAGGTTCACTCGAGAATCAGGCAATGCACTGCTGCTGCTGCTGCTGCTGCTGCTGCTGCTGAAAAAGAAAAAAAGGGCATTTAAAAGCCAAAGAAACTTATTCTTTTTCGTAGAAATCTATACGAAAAATAATGATATGCGGGAGAATGAAAATGCCATCACGTGGGATACCTACTTCACTGTCTTCTCCCTGGAGCTTTCTCCTGAGCAGGGGATTACATCCGTCTCTGTGTATCTGAGAACAAACTGAGGAAAAAAACAAGATGGTGGCAGCGAACAAGTAAGACACATATCTAACCCATAACTGCTGAGAAATATTGTACACTTGTTTATCTACAAATAAAGAAAGAAAGAAATTTTAATCATTAGTCAAACTTTCCTCCAGTAAATTTCTTCTTTTTTGAATCATCTCTCAACTTAGGGACGACAATTTCAAGACTTTTGTAACATGATCTGTTACAAAATATATGTGGTTAGAATTTTTTATCTATCGCTTATTTTATTTAAAGGTATTTCACTTTCTAAGGGATATTTCTCACTTCACTATGAACTCAAATACACAGCAAAATGCTGTGCTGTTGCACTGTATGTTCACTGCAAAGGATACTGTGCTCTGCCGTACTCCAGAGTGTCGTCGCCATCCACGTCCAGGTCTGCATCGCTGTCTCGACACTCCTTAGATGTTGTGCTCACCAGCATTGCACCTGATAAGAAAATTTTATATGGAAACACTTTTTCTTCACAGCGATCTGACTGAACAAAGATGTTCGGTAAAGGAAAAGCAGAGAGAAGATTTGTTCTTATTTCTGAGGTCAAAATAAGGTGAATTTTAGAATCACAAAATGTTATGTTGCCCATCTCTCTACCCCTCTGCTCATTTCTGTCAGTCAGTGTGTAACAAGTTTGCAGGTCAGAGCTTCCCTCTCGGGTAAAGGAAACCGTTACTGTTAAGCTAACCTTCAAGGCATCCGTCTCCCTGTAATCTGGACTGAAAAGTTCAGTGGTTTTTCAACTGCCACTCAGTCACATTATTCACCCTCCACTGAACAAGATCATACACGTGGGTACTTCGATGACACACACACACACACACAAACACATGCACAGATTTCTGCTTACCTTTAAACCCTCCGACTAAAGACGTCATCTGTATCCTTCTCCTCTCATTCCACTCGTCCTCCAATGGCGCCAAGTCTGCCGAACCCTCCTAAAACACACACACACACACACACACACACACACACACACAAACATACACATGTACACATGAAAAACACAAGCTCACTGTCTGGATGAATATGTCCGTATGCCTCCTATAGCCTTGAGCTGCATATCTGCTTCTGTGTTTTCATAGCTGTGAACCAACGCCTGCGGCGTTTTCACATGGATATACACAAGCTGACAGTGATCTTGATGCTGCATGAACAAAAGCAGCCAACAGTGTCAGAGGGTTCAGGCCACCGCCCGGGATATTTTATATTTTCATCTCCGATGACATCGAAAAAATGTCAGGGAAACAAATATTTTCATTCAAAGAAAAAATCAAACATGTACCTGTCCTTCCTCTGGTTTCCTCCTCTTCAGCTTTCCAATCCTAACTGGGGACAGACAGAGGAGAAGCAGAAGACAATGACACAGTTACTTTAAAGTGACAACTTTCACTTGCATTGCATCATACATATGCACTTTGCCCCATGCTGAGGACCACACTGTTTCCGTATAAGGGTCTTATTAAAGTCAGCACCACACATCGCATTATCTGTTAAGGTATTAAAATTTGAATTTGGATACCCTTTTAAACAGGCTTCACCAATTTACTTTAACATAGCTATTTTGACACGTCAGGTAGAGGGTGCTGTTTTTTTCCTGAGTTGTGAGGAGGGTTAAAAGAAAACATTAATAATCCGGGGCTGGGACTTTCAAGTCTACAGAGTGAGACATCGTTTTCACCATCCCAGTAATTTGTGTACAGTCCCTAACTGTGTACAGTGGAAGCATAAATCTTTAAAATACAGATTTTTAATTTTCATAACTTTCATACAAACATTTCTTGAGTCCTAAAAAATTCACTTTTCTAGTAGTAAACATTAAAATGTTGGAGTAACATGATCTTCACGTTATTTTGTATCATCTCTGAGTCAGAATTTGAGCTCGCTTCGTTACTTTTAGCTTTGATTCTTTTATTAAATTTCACATTTTGACAACGCACAATGACGCAGTGGTATTGTAGTTCGAAAAAAAAAAGAAAACACAGCTAAACACTGACACTTTAAGGATCACTGCATTTTCCAGGAAAATGATAATTGTTACCAGAATCCACTCTGATATCACTGTCTTAGATAACATCCATTTTAAAAGAACACAACAGTGCGGGTGTTGATGAAGGTGCACTTGAGTCCCTCTGACAGGGTACAGATGTACAACATTCAAAAGAATAAAGTTCCTCTGCTCCTTGAGGTTGTTTCACAAAATTTTCAGATTGTGTATCACATTAATACACAAACCCTGAAGTACACTTACACTGAGGAGCAAGGGGACAGAAATGTAGGCTCCGTATATACAGCAACTACAGAGTTTGTTTTTTTTTCCAGCACTCGCAGGAAAACATTCATCCCATCTCCATCCTGTCATCCATACCTCCTTCTCTCCCAATTTTCCTCTCTGATATAAAAGTTAACATGGCAGAACACCAACTGCACCTCTTATCCTACTCTGACCTGACTGACTGCAGATTGCATAAGGGGACATTAAGTTTTAGGGCCCTCTAATTCCCGCTGGATGACAGTGGCCCCCGAGGGGGGGCACCCAGAGAACTGGTGGCCGTGACCCGAGTGCTGCCATCCCAGCGAACATAATGAGGGTTAAAGAGACGGTCATAGATGAGGAAGAGCTCATCAAACAGAGAGAGGAGAGAGAGCGAGTGAGAGAGAGAGAGAGAGGTTGATTAATCAAGAGAAGACCCCCCCCCTCCTCCCTCTTCTTCTTTTTCCTCCCTCACGTGTATTTAGAAGCTCATTATTCTGTCCTGTTATAAGGCCCAATAAAGGCTAACAGACCTCGACAGCACTGGCAGTTTGAAGAGCCAGCTAAGAGCTGGAGAATCTCAGCAATAATAGTAACAGTAGTAAGATGTTTGTAGTGTCGGCCACAGCTTTAAGGATGCTCTGTAGATCTACACGTGTAGATCACTCCAGAGACACAGAGTCACAGAGTCAGATTAGTTTTACAACTGTTGGATGAACAAGTGCCGTTGGCCATAACGGGAGAGTTTAAAAATACTTTTTTTATTACCTTTTTTATTATTTATATTCGATACTACATTCTAAAACTGAACTCTTTATAAAAGCTTTAAATAGTAATTACTCAATTATTGGTTTGTAAATCATTTACCAATGCTTTATAGATCAGTTTCTAGCCACTAGTAAGAACAAATTTTGGGAATCAGGGTTGTTAAAAATTTCTTTGGCTTCTCCATTTGTTCTAAATATATAAAGAGCAGCCAAAGTATTTTTTATGATGTGGATAATGTGGTTATTAGTGCCTTATAACTTATCGATAATGCAGACAGTACTTATATTACTCTACCCATGAAAGATTAATTCAATATTAAAATATAATGGTATCTGGCCACACAAGAAAATCACACACTAAATAATTAAAATAATGTCTTTCATATGAACATTAAAAAAACATTTCTCATGAGGTGGAAGAGTTATACTGGAAATAAATTATTACAAATATTTATGAATTATTTTCCCTTATAAAACTAGTAAATCTTCACTTTTGTGAAGCAGGAATGAGCAAGTATTTTGCTTAATAAAATAATTCAACAATAGAATGATATTGCCTATAGTGTATTTTAGGAAAGAAAGTTTTTTTTTTCCTCAAACACATATTCAGACCTGCATCAGTTTAAATCCATGACTCAGCTGCTGAAAAAAATCAGTGTGGACATGAAAAAAAGTGATTCTCAGTGTGTCTTACCAGCTTGTGTGCAGTCTAGGTGGGCTCCTGCGCTGTGGGGGCGTAATGGGGCAGATTTGACGTAGCACCTGCACCAGCAGAGGTCATCGACTGTTAACATATCAAGAGGTCAAAGTTGAAAGGTTAATAGCTCCTCTGCTCGTGTGGGCGCTAGGCCGGTGGAGATGGTGTGGGAAAAAGGGTGATATCTGAACGACTGGTGTCGGGGGGGGGGGGGGGGGGCACCCACGCACGCACGCACGCACACACACACACACACACACACACACACACACACACACACACACACACACACACACACTGGGCGCATCAGTGTGAACAAAGGAAACTGGAATGTTTTTCAAAAAGTCGGACTCCTCACATTTTTGTTTAAATTTAAAGCCATTTTAGACTGCAGACCTGACTGAGTCTACTCTACTGTACTCTCGCTCCGCGACAAACTGAGTCAGCAGCAATGAAACACAGCATGTCCACTCTGCATGCATCAACGTACCATTTAGTCTCGTGTGTCTGTTGGCCCGCACACGCAGAAACGTCTGCAACAAACAGAAGAGCAACATCAGAATCACGTTGCATTTAAACTTTACATTTTTCACCTCCATTATTTTTTACTGGAATAAATAAACAACAGCTTGGCAGGTGGTAAGGAGAATTTCTACATGTGTTAATTTACAGGTATAATACCATAGAATTCTTTACTAAAGAACAAAAAAGACGACTTCTGCAGCTTAAAAAAGTGTTTTGAGATTAAGTGACGGCTAAACTGACACCAAAATCGTCTTTGTATGCTTTTCTTCTTAAACACACATGGTGTGTGTTTTTGCTTTTTTTTTTAATAAATATTTTCACTCAATTTCTCAATATTGTAATCACACTTTTGTTACTCTGTCTACTCTGTATACTCAACATCTGTTGCATATCTATCCATGCAGGAGGAGGGATCCCTGCTCCTGCTTCTCAAGGATTCTCCTTTTTTTCAATTAAAATTTTTTCTTTTCTTTCTATTTTTTGCTTGTCTAAAATGAGGGTATAAGGAAGGAGAGTATATTATGTTATATTGCTTATGAATTTTATTTTTATATTCATTCATTATATTCAAATCTAGACTTCAGTCTAAATACAGGCAAATATACAACCACTTGTTTTAAATCTGGAACTCCTGATAAATCTGACACAGATTTCCACATTTTTGAACCTCACTTGGTATCGGTCGGAGTGGGTGTCCTCAGCCGGTCGAGGGGGTGAGGTGGGAGAACCTCCTTCATGCTTTATATGCAGAGAGAGAGACAGCGACTAGACAACAAAACAAGAGGGAGGAGAGAAAAAAAGGAGTTAGAGGCAGCAGGATGATAGTGGATTTCTTTTAAATTGAAACTCATGAAGATATCACATTTGTGTTTACCTTTGGGGTCCTTATGAGGTGGTCATGCTGCACTGGAGTGGCACTGAAAAGAGGCAAATAATAGAGAAGCTTTTACATTGAACCAGCTTGAAAACAGAAAGTCACTGAACACACACCCCAACACACACACACAAATCAACTACACTATCTTCTTATGAAATACGGAAACACAATATGATCTTTTAAATGTTACTCAGAAAAAACCTCTGCTTTTATCTTGTCTGAATTTGTATCTGAGACTGTGTATAACCTCATTTCACTCTTTCTCACTTTACGTCAATCACGCATTTACTGTTGTAGTTACACACGCTCTGTCACACACTAACACACATACATACACAGTGTCCCCGTGGGCCAAGTTCAATTTGAAACCATTACTGTCCACGGAGCGGTTGTTAAGCAGATTTGGAGTGTAATGTCTTTATTGGACGAATCATTCTTCTGGTCTAAGCAGCAGGTAATCTGTGTACATGTATGTGTGTGTGTGTGTGTGTGTGTGTGTGTGTGTGTATGCAACTCTAGCCCTTGTGTGTATGATTTAGACTGTGAGTGTGCATGTGTGTACGGCTCAAAGCAGCCATTAGTGGGACATTATCCACCCGCTGTATGATTTCTTGCCTTGAGGCCGCAGGCTGTAATATGAAATATGTAGGGAACAATGAAGCAGCTTGTAAACACTGCACACAGGTGACAGAGAAGATGGGAGATACCACCTGGGGGTACTGGGGGATGGGTTGGGGGTTTGGTGGGGGAGAGGGGGGTCCTCTAGCTACAAAACCTGTCAACATTAATTATCATCTGAAAGCTAAACAGAATAGATAGTCTGGGATGCGAAACAGGAAATAAATGACAGGTGGATAAATGGGAAACTGGAAAAGTCGGAGTAAAATAGACATTTGTGGAGAAAATGTGGACAATGGAATAAGAAAGAGAAGATTCACAGCGCTATAAAACATCGGAGCGAAATCAAATGACAGGGTGAATGTGATACCTGATTTGTAGCTGGGCGAGTTTGGCTAACTCCTGCTCCATGTGTTCCTGCAGCTCTCCTGGTCGCAGAATGGCCAGGCAGACCGGACACATTGGGGTCTGAGCGTCATAGAGGCCCTTCACCTTACCTGGACAGAGGTGGAACGAGAACGTCAAAGGAAATGGTTGAGATTTTCATACTGTCTTTGGTCTGCCAGGCTATGAGAATACGTAGTAAAGAAAAAGGATTCTTTTTTTACTGAAGCATTTATCGATGTGTAAGCTGCATTTCAGTGTGGTTTAATGGATCTGTTTTGACAACGTTATACGTCTTACTACTTGGTGGTTTAATATGTAACAATCCAGCATATCCTGTAATGTGTACCTATGTGTTTGTGTGTGTGTTCAGTCGACCTATCTCTACTATTGACAGACAGTGGCAGTGAGAGTACGACAAGGTTACACACACACAAACGCACAGGCACACTGACATGGCCCCCTGCTGTCAGTGTGTTGACATCATAGGCTGTCAATAGGAACATTACCCAGGAGGGCCACTCGGCCCATTGGGCCCCACTGATGGATTACTGCCATAAGCAGCCAGCTGAGAGCCTGAGGAGCTCTACTATATCAAGATTTTACCTAGTAGATGAGGTGATTTACTCCTGAAAGCCATCAATCAGTTGGAGAGAGCTAGTAGGCAAGATGCACCTAATTTCCCATCACCGCACAGTCAAGGGAAAACAAATGACAGGGCTGGCAATCACAATTTAACACTATTTAATGTAGATCATTACAACCGAGTTAGAGTTTTTGACAGTTTCTGACCCCTCACTGTGAAGCACAGTAGACTGAACTTCCTTGAGGATCCTTTTATCCGAACACTGGACTAACACCTTGCCCCAGCGCCATTCCAAATGACCAGAGACATGACAAGGTGTCTGTTGGCAAATGCCTTCCACTGACATCAGTTGAGCTATGAGCTCTCATAATGAGGAACCAAATAGGACAAAATGGCCTCTAAATAAAACATGGGTGGAAAATAGAAAGTGGAGTCGGGTGTCCTTAGGAGAGTGACAGCTCTTCTGGTTTCACCCCCCTCCTATCTTGCCTTTTTTGCATCCCCTCATGGAAGCCCAAATGACTTTTCCCGACACGCATCGAGCGTTCCCGGGCTTTCTGCGCTCTGCCGCCCGGAACATGCAGGCATCAGTAAACAATGAAATCTCTGGGCTGAAATTGAATTTATAACCACATTACCTGCACAGATAGCATCTCTGTATGGCGCCGCGATAAGAGCAATGGGATTTGATTTTCAGGTGTTTTATTGGTCCACTTTTTGGATAAGCCCCCCTGCTCTTCTGAATGCAGCCTCGCCCCCACCATTCACCTCTGCTCCACACAAACATCAGATTTAATGGTGTGGCTGCGCGCATGTTTGGATGTATGGATGAATGTGTTATATATGTGTGTGTGTGTGTTTGCATACATGCTTTTGCCCAGGCCTGTCTCAGTGCATGTGCTGCGCTCTCGTAAGTGACAGTTGTTGGTTCATGACCACCTTTTTACACGTCTCCATCCCCCCGCTGCCCTCCACCCCCGCCCACATAAACACTGTCAGTATCAGTCAGCCTCAGCCCCTTCCCACCCTGGGGGGTCTCAGACGCACAACAGGGTGCTGTAAAACCTGCCTGTGGGGCTTGTTAACTGTTCACTCACTACGGCAACTGGCTCGGATGGATTGGCCCTCTCTCACCAGGCTGTGCTGAGTTTGACTGGCCCATCTCCTAATGGATTCACTGTGTCTCTGTCTCTGATTGTTTCCTTTTTCTGTCTTTGTGTCTCGCCAGTTCAGGACCTCCTTTCCCAACTGTCTAGCCTTTGGCCAGCTGCCACTTGCTCTCTTCCCACTTGTGAGGATGTTTATACACAGCTATATTTAAGGCTTGTTCCAATGAAACCAAATGTGTGGATCAGAATGGCACGGTTTCATTTTTATCCTTATTGTGTGTTCACTTAAAAAATGACTGAATTATTTTCAGTATTAGTTTACAATATTACTTTTATGTACAACTTTAAAAACTTTACATTTGGACAATAAAGCCATTTTCATGAAGTTTTTGTCAGGAAATATCAAACATGTTTGAATATAATCTCTATCTTATCTCCCTGTGGATTTGAAGAGAACACACCCGTGGGGCGGCTAACCCATCAAACCCTGTGATATGTCTCTGCCCCAACCCCACTATCGAGAGCATCATGAGATTGTAAAGTTCATCTTTTGAAAAAAAAAAAAAAATCATATCTCTTTCCCCCTTCTCCCCCGTGAATGACTGATGGTCAAATCCAGTTTTTAATGTTCCTCATCAAAACATGGACTGTGACTGTCCTGGGTCCAGTACTCGCCCCAGTCACAGAGAGATCAGAATCCTGCTGACAAATCCTTAAAGCAGTGAGTCCCCCTGAAGGCCTGGCTAATGGCCGATTCCAGTGCCCATATGACGGCTGCCAGTTCTGCCGATGCAGACCGAGCGAAGATGCCTAACGTGACCTTTATTGAATGCCACATCACATCAGGCCTGGATGTCACCCGCTGACATTATGCTGGGGCATGAAAAGGCTGTTCTGCAGGGGAGACATGGTGACGAACATCCCCCTGGTGACAAACCTGTGTACGTGGTATAATGTTGATTGATGTGAGGAGGATTGGATGGCTTTGAATGGCAGGGGATGTACAAGCAGGCATCCAGGGGAGTATGTGGAGCTTGGTTTGCATCGGCTGGGTCTGTTTTTTTTTCTGTGTTCGTTGGCGATAAAATGCTGAGACAACTCACTCCAACTGGCATCATTATCCCAATCATCAAACAATTCTCTAAGCACATCAGAAATCCCTCTATAAAGCCATAACAAGCACAGACTCTATATAACCAGTAGGCATGTAGAGATTGGCGGGGGGAGTAAAGTTAATGCTTGGCGGCTAACACTGCAGTGGTGGGTTGTGTAGGCAGCTCCTTGGCACACTTTCAGAGGAGATGGAGGGCTATAAAAGCCATTGGCTCCTGCCACACCTGTACCCCACCCTATTCCGCGGCCTGCTTCCTATTTAAAAGCATCACATGCAGGATATTAGTCAGGGGTTTTTGCCGTCTGTGAGGTAGAACTAACCTCTGAAGCGGAGGGGGGAGAGGGGAAAGTATGCAGGCCGCCGTTTGTTTTTTATTGGGGAAATAATGGCCTATTGAGAGGTTGGGTATTTAATGAGCAACATAATAGGCCCTGTAGTAACACATCTGCTATGAGCAGAGTCATTTCCTCAGCTTTCAAAGGCTGCTGTTCCAGCCTTTGAAAAAGCAAGTCCAGTTGTCTTTGACTTGGTACTTCTAGATATCTGCTTTTTATTAATTGCAGAATTGCTACACCAGTAATATATAAAAGACAAATGTGCTGCTGGGCTACATGTTCAATTCTAACCACATTCAACTGCCGCTCAGGGTAGGCTTCCTCTCCCGGCTTGACCTCAAATTTCTCACTGTCCAATCCAATTTCAGCATCCTTCAAAAATATCCTTCCCTACTCTGCAATCAATTGTGTTTAATGTATTAAAGACACTCACCACAACCACCACAACCTTTGGCCCTTGCACAAATCAATGCCTCGTTAGACCCCTAATGATCATTCATTGACTAATAAGATCTGTATCAACCCCTTGTAGAACATTGATTGGCCTTTGGCCTCTGCAGTAGTCTGTGCATTACGTGGACAACGGGAGACGGCAGCTGTGAGTCCCGAGGAGTCAGATGATGAAAAAGCTCCTGGTGGGAATGGACAGGAATTCTAAACCCCAAATAGACTCATTCTGAAACACCTCAGGCTAAAATCCTTTTCCTCTGCCCTACAGATCAATGGACATAACCTCTCTGACCACAAGTCAATCAGTGCACAAACCCCAAATTTCTCTCCCACTTGCTCTTTCTCTCTCTCATCTTCTCCATTTGTCACTGCAATTGTTCCATCAGTTGCGGGCGTGGCTCAGCATGTATGTGTCCAATCATCTCGTTGATGGAGAGTGTACTAGGTAGCTGTGCGACAGTGTCCCTGTGACCATATTTTTCCTTCTCAGGACCTGAGGGCAAAGATCGAACCCTGCCTCCGCTCCGCTCCTACCAATCAATCTGACCCTCATTGAGATGCATGGCTCAATGATCTTTGATAGTGACTTACAGATTAGAGAGAAGGAGTGGAAGTCAGGGGGAAAGTTAGGACTGTCCTTGGCTATTTGCATTGATATCAGGCTACTTACAATCCACCTCATGGGAAAACATCTTTTATTCATCATAACCGGGTTGGGTAGGGCTCTTTTTTTGGGGTCAGTGTTTGAATATACAGTATATACTTCCTTAGTGGATCCAAGCAAATGTGCTATCAGCTTTTCTCTAATGGTGCATCATGATCATCACAGGAAGAAATTTAGTTCATTGTGGTGAGATGGTGGGAGTGAACTGCGGAAATATGGGAAAAATGAAAAATATCCTCTAATGTAATGAGAGGTAGCAAAAGAGGAAGGAGTACAAGAAGTACAAGGAGGTAAAACCATGCAAATCATAGACAAAGATGACAAAAAAAACATTATTTTCTGTCTGTTTTTGTTCCTTCTCAGGCCCTTAACTGCACTGTCCTTGGTTTGCGTCTGACCGGGGACCTTTGTTGCATTTCTTCCCCTTCTATCTCCCCTCATTAGATCTATCAAATGTCAGAAATTCTAATAAGAGCATAAAAAAAGACGCAATCCAAAAACTTGAGATGTCATTGAGCTCATACTCGGTGCAGTATGAGCCAAATCCAGTCTTTCACATCCGCTTGCTGACTGCTGTCTGTCAAAGTCAGAGCAGTCGCACTGGATCAAGAAGACGCAGATAGCGGACAGCGATATAGAGCTGTTCACTGGTGGCATGTCACTCATTCTGCACTCACATGACAGATGGATGAAATGTACGGAGGTTCAACTCTGTTACAGTCCAAAGTGTCTAAACAAACATCAGTTAATCAATTCCCATATCCGATTTAAGTTCAATTAGAGTAAACTTCCCCAAGAGGGAGAGGAAGAATATGAGAACTTTATGGAGGCTTTTTGGAGATTTTTTCAATCAATTTCAATGAGGACACAGACTTGTATGTTATATAATCCACCACATTTGGACTTATAAAAACCCTTAAACCCTTAAACTAAAAAGTAGTGATCGAGTTGATAATGCTGACAACAAAATCATGCTTGTTGGTATTTTTAGTAGCAATGAAACAAAATGGCACAAAAAACATCAAGTTAGAGAGTAACTCAGGAAAATGTGTGGTGGTGTGATTACAACAATATAATTTATTTTGTTTTCATTGTGTCTGTGTGTTTTAAAGCTAACACATATTTGGCTGTTAAATCAAATCTATATATTGCTCTCTCATCTTGTCTCAACCAATGTGTGAATGTGTGTGTATGTGTGTGTGTGTGTGTGTGTGTGTGTGTGTGTGTGTGTGTGTGTGTGTGTGTTTGTGTGTGTGTGTGTGTGTGTGTGTGTGTGTGTGTGTGTGTGTGTGTGAAAAGAGAGAGAGAGATTGAGAAAGAGACATCAAGAATCTAATGGACAGATCACAATCCCTCATTAGAGGGTAATTAGATTGGCCCAAAAAATACACATCACTGTTACCTGGACTAATGATTAACACAGATTAATACTTTCTCTCTCTGTCTTTCTCTGACTCTCTCTCGCTTATTATTCTATCCTCTCCTAATCACTTCTCCCTCATTTTCTCTCCCCCTCCTCCACTCCTCACACTTTCTCTCAATTAGTGGTTAATAAGGAGAAAATGAGAGGATCGCTCTGTTGCTTGCATCAACTTTTCTAAATAGTCCTGGACACTGTGTCACTCTGTGTGGAACTCACTGAAGAGTTTAATTGTGCCAGGACCCAACAACAACAACAGAGCCTATAAAAGCAAGCTCTTCCCAAATTCTTGAGCAGTTGGCAGCATCGGCGGCACCAACATCAGCCTCCAGAGGCTTTAGCCAGGAATGTTTTTTTGAGTAGCTCCTAATAGTTCTGATAGAGGGAAAAAAAAAATCTATAATCATTATGAAGTGTAAATAATTTAATTCCTGGCCACTCCAAACACTTTCAGCTGTTTGTGTGTGGAGTAGGCGGAGCAGGGTAACATCCTGAAATACAAGCTCAGTAAGACCTCGGCATCCTTCTTTTGGCATGAAGCACAATCTGCCATCAAAAAGTAGAATATAAACAAAAGTCCCACGAGCGGTAGTGCCCCTGGATTCCAGAACCATTGGTTTATAATGAAACCCTACTACTGTGGTATCTGTACCTGGTGCACTGAAGCATTTTTACCGGAGAACGTGGCCAAGCAACGCAGAAATACCACCTTAGAGTTTTTTATTAATCATGTGTATTTTTCAAATAACTGAGAGGGCTTTAGCTTTATATTATGCATCCAGATAATTTGGGGACCTGTTTTAATCTTCTCAAGACTCATTGGTTGCTAAAACACTTGTAAAAAAAAAAAAGATTAAATTTTTTAGTTATTTCAACCAACCAACATCATTGTGTTAATCTTATGTATTGCATTAGTGTCACAGGCAGAACAACAGTGATCACCTTAAACATTTGGCACATGAAGCATACACATCCTGAACTCAGCCCCAGATGGTCGGGGCTTAGCCCAGGACCTTGTAAATGTTTGGAAATGCCCCTGGCTGGTAGTGTGGAAGTGTCCACACAGGAAAATGATACACTTACATAGTCTTACTTTGTTTTTGTTTTTTTTATATTTTCCCAAATACTTTGGAAATAAAAAAACAAGCAGAAAACAACCCTGAACTTGTAGCATCCAGCAAGTGACTTTGGCCCCGACTCTAACACATTCAGCATTCTAGACATACACACCGTAGCTCTCTCTCACATTTCTAAACATGTTGCACTGGCTCCCAGCAATTTTAAAATAGCAAGACTCGATCAGAGCAAAGAGAGTGAACATATCCACAAGCAGATAATAGTTTTTCAGCAAGGAAAAAAAGTGGATTTACTATGTTCTCTTTGCTGCTATCAGGTGCATGAGACGCATTCTGGAAATCTAGATGAGGTTTCCAGATGGTGGTTGGAGGTTTAAGGTATAGTTATTAAGATAGTTACAGCAAGTAGCAAAAAAAAAGGTATTCAGCTGAACTGAGTAAGGGAAAGAATGAAATACTTAAAGAATAGGTAAAAAGGGAGGAATAAATGATGTTCTTTTCTTTAGTGTTGGTGACACATACACTTTCTTTTGATTTTTGTTCACTTTTTTAGCCTGTACACTTTTTGCTATATGACTTCTTATAGGTTCATTATGTTCTAGATTCTATCTTAATGTCCTGGAAAACTGAAGCATATATAAAAAGTGTACCACTTTTGTGAACACTAACAGAGCATTAACAACTAACCTCGCCCAAGGCCAATGTCAAACAACATACACCAGGCTTCATAGAAAACAATAAAAATCATAGTAAATGATCTGGACCTGCTTGAGATATAATGGGGTCTTCACTGGTCCATGCTTCATCCCTCCACCTAGTTCAGTGCAAATTGCTTTAGTGCAACAAACAAACAAACAAACAAAGCAACAAGCAGACACAGGTGACATAATCACCTCCTTCCCGGAGGTAACAATACATAATGTAACCAAAGGGGGGAGGGAGAGGGAAGCCTAAATCTGTCTGCAACAAAATAAGATCATAACACATATGATGCTCTCCTGTATGTTCGCAAGTTATAGACTATGACATAAAAATTTCTGAATAATATCTGAAGGAGAAACACACTGCAAGTCAACCCAGCAACATGTTCTATTCAAGCACAATGAACTGAGAAAGACACTCTGGCTGTTTTGATTCTGCAGACTGACAATTTAATCTGGGTTTTACTGTTCTCAGATTACTTATAAATCTTCCTCACTAACATTTTATTATCGCAGTGTTTGCCAGCATCTGGCCAGAAATCAAAAGGAATAAGAAAAACACACCGCTACGCTGAAAATACCAGAAAATACAAGTTCTGTCAGTTGCTACTTTAAGTATTGTTTTAAACTAGATTTTCCCTTTCATGTGGTAATTTTAAGGCAGCTGACACACACACACACACACACACACACACACACACACACACACACACACACACACACACACACACACACACACACACACACACACACACACACACACACACATTGTCCTGCTCCACCAAGGAACACCACGCACACCAAACTGCTTCCCCTTCATACACCTGTCCCACATACACTTTTTGCAGCGCAGGTGAGCAGCAGAAATCTTAGCCATTAGGGAGCAGCACTCCACAGGGAAACTGAGAGCTGGTAGTGCGCTTCAAACAAAATCTAAATTGTTGAGCCCTCCTAGGCATTATGCCAAGTTTGTGACAAGAAAAAGCCCCGCATCGGGCCTCAATCGCGGTGTGAGCAGGCCTCCAGTCAGAACTTGTTGACATTTTTCGGACACCACTCCACAGCATCGCTCCTTTCAGTCTCATCAGCGGGCATTATTAAAGATAAGGCCACATCTCCCTCTCACCTCCAGATAACATCTGATACTGTCAGATAACATCTGATACTGTCAGAAACACAGTGTTGACTGCTGCTGGTACGAGAGGAACACAAGCACCTGGCGCTGTGTGATACACCTGTGTTTGGGTTAGTCACACTTCCTAAAGGATGTTATTGTGTCTGCCGGGATGATCAAACAATTACAGCAGATGACGATGGTTTTATCTTCAAACAGTGGAAAGAAAGAGATGATTGAGCAGCTTATCTTCAGTAACCCACACACAGGGGGAAGAAGGAACCAGGATATTGAAGGATTACTTAATTTCTTGTAAATAAAACATTGCAGGGTGAATGAATCTTGGAAGAAGATTCTTTTTTACTATCTAGAAAATCCAATCATTAAATATAAATAATTCTTATTAATTTTAACAGGTTCTTTCATTTTCCTATAGTAATAGGAGTCTCAGTTACAAAGAACAAAGTCATACGACAATGAAAATTCTGTCATTTTGTGGCAAGCTTGTAAAAGAAAACTGCCCTCTGCTGTAAGCTGCTTTGTTAACTCTGTGTCAAGTGTTCAAGATTGTGACCTGCCCTAAGAGATGACAGCAAGATGTTACGTAGAAACAATCCAATATAACATTAAATCCTAAGCCACCCAAAACCACTGTGCAGTAGAAATGTACCAACACGTCTCAACAAAAATTCAGTACGAACATTTGTTGCAGAGCTGTTGTATTGGATCATTTAGGCTTTGCAGTGTTCATGTTATTTCGTACTCCTCATGTGATCAAACTCTCTCACTGTAATTCTGCATTAAAAATCTGATTTGCGAGTCTGTTGCCTAACTTTTGAAATCTATTGTGATTAAGATTTAAATTGCATAGAAATGTCAGCAGTAAATAATGCTTTTCTGCTTCTTGTGTCTTTTACAAAAAAAAAATCCCTGCATGCTGTGTCTGGTATCCCAGCACCAGACAGTCTCTGCTCCCCTGACCCTGATGACTTGTAGAGAAGAAGACATACTGAGCTTTAATGTAACACTCTGAGTGGACTGTTGACCTTCCACAAAAAAATGGAAATTTGCTTTTGCTGATAGATTTATTGTGTATGAGTGTGTGGTGTGTGTATGTGTGTGTGTGTGTGTGTGTGTGTGTAGGTGGGTTTGTGTGAAGTAAAACTAGTGTGAGTGTAAATATGCACACATTGTAATGATTTGAAAAAGGGAGAAAGTGTAGAAACGTGTGTATAAACACACTCTCGACTGTGTGTATGTGTATGTGCTCCTGTATATATCATTTACACACCGCTGTGTAGCCGTGGTGAGCGCAGCACAGTGTGAGCCCCATCGATACGCCCCTCCGATCCCCCTTGTCAGCAAACACAGGAGAACAAAGAGGTCTATGGCAGCGCCAGCGGGTATAGATCTTCTCCCCTGTGTTCTCACTCAGCGGGGTCACACAGGAGCTGCTCACAGTTCAATCTCCTCTACTTGACTGATCAGGACCTTTGAAACGTAGCTAATGAGACTGGACCCTCTCCAGTCTGCAGGACCCTGGACCGGCCCACCCAGAGCAAAGGAGACCAGGAGTCCACTTGGAAAAAAGCAGCTATTTCAAACTGGAATGCAAGTTAAAACTAATTAAAAGAAATAACTGGTTATTGACGTTGTTGGTTAAGGCCCCTTATAGTCAAAGGTTACTGAACAGAGACACACTGTTAGCACAGAGAGACTGAGTCAGTGTTTGTGATACAGATTTTTACTCTAAAAGATGAGTCCCAAAGCTCTGAGCTGGATTATTATGGTTGGTGTTCTACAGTGTTATATGAGGTAAAGCTACCGTATGTCTTTTCTTATATGAAACTAGGCTACAGTAGCGTAGACACTCTACGTGCTGTAATGATGTAATTTGCATTGAAACAATCCACAGCATGTATCCCATGATCATTCAGTGATTGATTTTTAATTGCACTAATAGGGTCACGACCGAGACAATAGGATGTGCAAAGCAGTGTCCCTGCTCTCACTCAGCCTCCCAGGCTCACAGCGGGCCTGCCGAGCTCTGCCTGTGTGGTCTATGGGGACAATTAGCACAATCTCCATACTAATGGTAGCCTGTAATGGACACTGCTGAGCCTGCCAGGCACTGTGTGTATGTGTGTCTGTTTGCCTGTGTGTTTGCATATGCATGTGTGTGAGGGAATGTTTGCATACGCGCATATTCTTCAGTGCGAGTGCCTCCCTGTGTGTAGTTCAGAGTGCCTGCCCTCTGGTGTGTGTGTGTGTGTGTGTGTGTGTGTGTGTGTGCAAACTGACTTCCTGTTTGTATGCATCTGTGTGTGTGTGTGTGTGTAAAAGAAGCCAGTAGCCCGTATTTTACTGAGGTTACCCACCCCCCAACCCCTCCACCCACTTTGCTTGCGGCTCTAACCCTGATCCACGGCCACTCATTAGCACCATAATAAAGAGTTGAGACGACACGTAAAAGGTTATATACTGCTGGACTGCTGTTTTCCTACCAATTATCATGCCTGTGATTTATGGCCCAGACCCAATGCTATTCTCTGAGGAGAATTGGGGGAGTGTTTTCACCCCTACACATCGGGGTGAGAGGTCAGTCTTGGCAAACTTTGACCTTTAAGGCAGGGGTACACTGGTGGTGATAGGAATTCGGTGAACAGCTAAGAAGCACTGGATGTGCCTCAATCAAACTGAGGGTCTTAAGGATGCATGTGTAAGTAATCTGTGTTTGAACCGTCACACGCAAATGTCTATATAATGCAACAAATGTTAACTTTCTCCGTAAGGCTGTATCCCAACCCACTATATTGTGCACAAGAATCAGCCTCCACAATTTTGAGTGCCTGAGTTCTGAGGGCAAATTTTATGCGCTATTTAATGCCAAAGTGGAATGAAAGAAGAAGTGCCCATGGCATGTACCCAGATTTCTGCTATCTACTCTACACTTTTCAGTGATAATGCATAATGACCATTATCAAGTTTCAGAAATCTCCATTTACTGCCCACTATAGAGTAAACATTTGAGTCTATTACATGACAAGTTTTAGCTCCCTAAAGACGTCTTACTTTTCCCATTTTTCTTCTTTTTTTAATTACAAAAAAATTGTACGTTAGCTACAATGGCTGAAAATCCTGCTTATAAAGCTGCTGGATGATGTTGGGCCGTCATGTATTTGGGAGTCGAAGCTATCATGCCTGGCATGCCTTTGACGTATTGTCAAGCTCCTCCACAGCAGGGAGAACAAGCACAAGTGACATGCTGTAATGAGGTCTGTGTGTGACACTCGGGAAGCACACACACACACACATACTGTTTATTATATATATATGTGTAGGTTTTTGGCTGCCATCCAGGCGTGCAGGATTGGTGTGGTCTTGCTGTCTGTCTCCTCGGCTTCTCAGCAGCATGTGTTTAACCCCAGCATTTGGCCTGTGTGCCCTCTCTATCTGCCTGACTGATTTGTTAGGCTCTGGGGACAGGAAGGAGGATGTGTGTTTGTGTGTGTGTGTGTGTGTGTGCCACTTCGTACGCATATGCAATCCAATCTACAGAAATCCTACGTGCCTTTCCTACACACACACACACACACGCACGCACACGCACACACACATACAGGCACACACACAAACCGGGTCTTTGATGTGAGATCTGAGGCAGACGTGATGCAGGTCGATCAGGTGCACAGAGAGAGAAGAGGAGAGAGAGGGAAAACCGGAGAGCGGGAAAAAAGGATAGATGGCCCCTGTTAAAACAAGGCTGTTGTTTTAATGACCCCTGGGCCCTGCACTCATTATGACCCTTTCTCTCTCTTCCTCCATCTCTGTGTCTTTCTCTCTCTGTTTCTTCTGTCTACTCGAGCCTCCCTCTCTCGACACAGGAGCAGCACTGTCTGCGAGGGCCGATCACAGTTGGAGATGGAGGCAGATACAAGATGTGTTGTGACTCATATTTCGGCAGAACATTCTGTTGTCCGTCTAACAGGTGCTGATGGTCACTGCAAAAAAATCCCATGCGCACACACATATGCACACACATACACACACACACACACAGACACCCCCCCCCCCACTACTGTAAAAGCCAAGTGCCAGACCTATAGAAATCCTGTCTGTCTCAGACAAGCCGTGTGGTCCAGAGCTGGACACTGCTGGAAAGTTCTGAAGATGCCTGCATGGAAGCCGTAACACACACTCACACACACACACACACACACACACACACACACACACACACACACACACACACACGCGCACACACACACACTGTACCCCTGATACATTCACAAATACATAAACACATAAGACCACACAGACAACACACAGATCGAACCACATGAAGAAAAACCTTCCACATTCCCTCTCTGCAGTCCTTATGAGATGAAGGGAAGGAGGTAAAAAGCTGAGAAGAGTTTCCCACCTGCCAGGATGAAAGCCGCTTTTACTTGGGTGAACATTAGGAGAACAAACTACCATCACAACAGGAGGGGGAACAGTCAACCGCGGCATGCTCTCACATCAAACACAACTGCCATTAATATTGTAATGCTTCCTCCCTGAGTGTTTGAAATCAAGACAACCAGTGTGGTCAGTCAGAGAGCTGGTTGCAGATGTCACTTTATTTCGGATGATACAGCTTTGAAAACAGACCGAACAACACTGCGGCAGCAATATGGGTTGTGGGTTATGGGAGCCCAAGGTTTTTTGGGGATAATATTTTTCGTGTCTTGACTTTCACATTTCTCTTCTTCTCTTTCTTTTCAGGCTGCATTACAACTACAAAAAACTTTTTTTGCAATTTCCTTCACATCTTATTTCCTTCTTTACGTTTGCCTGCAAACATTTCCCAGGTGTGTTGTTCATGTTTCCACCCTCCTATTGCTGCATTACTTCGGTTTTCATACTAAATTCTGATCGTGACAGATAAAACAAACACAAAATCACAACAGCAAAAGAAAAAAAAGAGCTTTAAAAAAAAGGTGCGAGCATATGGCGAGCGTGAATGTCGATGCATGGAGTGCACATGCGAGTCTGATAAGAAGTATTCACCCTGGGAATAATAGTGGGCAGCAGATACTATATGTGTATGCATGAGCATCGAGTGGTTGCTATTGATCTCCTGTGGTCTGCCAGTGGGATGTAAACACTGTGTCTTTCAACAGGAAGCTCAACTCAATACGAGCAGCTGTCAACGACTGGTTCACACAAAACACAGTGCAAAGACGCCCACCCTGTTATCAAATCAGCACACACAGCTAGAGTAATGCAGCCTGTGCTCGTGTGAGAGAGAAAAATGTCAATACACCATACTAACTTGTATGCACAAATAGGTGTATGTAAAATATGCACAAACATGCACCAGGTCATTGGTGTGTTGGGTGAAAACTATGAAACAAAATAATTCTGATGATTTTCATGATTCAGTGGCAGAGTGAAGACCGGCAACACTTCATTCTGCAATAATTAGCCTAATGAATAGCAGGCAAGAAAAAACAATACTTCCCTTAATTTCGGAAAACTTGATAGTATGGTGATATGAGGTTTTCACCTAACAGTAGTGATATACTGAAAATAGGGCTCACATCCATCTAAACATGTACATGCAGGAATACACCCACCTTAAAACACACACACACACACACACACACACACACACACACACACACACACACACACACACACACACACACACACACACACACACACACACACACACACACACACACACACAAAGCATGTAAGCTGTGTCTTAAACAAGCTCAAACCCATCAAACTTCACCGCAGAGATAATCCATGTGCCAAATCTGAGATGAATCTATGTAATATTGATTCTGTCCGAGTGCTGCACTAGTTCCCTAACAACCCATGAATAACCGACCATGGAGGACACTTACACACCGAGAGCATCTGGCGGAGAACCCTAAGTGTGTGTTATGCTTAAATGTTTGCCCTCTATTAACTTCCTGCAGGATTTATTTTCGCTCAGGTGAAGATTTGACGAAACTCTCAGTGCCTTCTCATCCCGGTGAGAGAAGTCGCTGACGGTCCATTTCTGGTTCAAAGGCCTGATGCACAGATGTTGTTGAGGCGAGGAATTTTGTCTATGTTAAAAACCTGTAGTCAGATTCCATACTTCCTTTACAGATAGTCTATTTACACTTTCATGTTTCTCCTTACCAGAGAGGACTGAATTTGAAATTTAAGAAAATCTCAGAGTCACAAATTAGAAATAAATTACATTTGTAAATCTGTTAATAACGGTCCAGTTTTATACCAGCTATACAAATTGAGTCTGATGCGATGTTTCAGCTGGCACTGTAAAGGTTTGTATGGATTGCTTTGTATCAAATGCATGTTGCATAAAATTTGCAACATGTGAGCTGCAACATGAGATCATTTCATTTCCCATTAATTCTCATGGGTTTAACATATCACAGAAAATGCCATACTTGCAACGACCCCTGCATGAACACACTAGAGGCTTTTTTAAAAGTTTATAGTGAACATCAAACACTGATGAAACACTGCCACCATTTGCGATCTGCATGTAGGAAGTACTTTAAAATTGCTTTTGTCAAAAAGGCTCTGGGACAGACTTGTCCAGAAGTGATAAATTGGTGAAATCACTGATCAGATGCTCATTTCTGTCTGACAGACAACAGTTGATTAAGTTTTCTGTTTGTTAATCTCTTATGTTTCTATTTGTCCACTGTGCAGAAGATAATTTTCATTTTTTTCTGACAGCCACATCCAGGAGTTCAATGTATTACAAGTATCACAACACAGGGGCTCTCAAACATCTGGCTCCAGTTATCACAGCTCTCACTCAGCTTTGCCACCACAGTAAGATAAAGACACACACGCATGCGCGCGCACACACACACACACAAAGCATGTAAGCTGTGTCTTAAACAAGCTCAAACCCATCAAACTTCACCGCAGAGATAATCCATGTGCCAAATCTGAGATGAATCTATGTAATATTGATTCTGTCCGAGCGCTGCACTAGTTCCCTAACAACCCATGAATAACCGACCATGGAGGACACTTACACACCGAGAGCATCTGGCGGAGAACCCTAAGTGTGTGTTATGCTTAAATGTTTGCCCTCTATTAACTTCCTGCAGGATTTATTTTCGCTCAGGTGAAGATTTGACGAAACTCTCAGTGCCTTCTCATCCCGGTGAGAGAAGTCGCTGACGGTCCATTTCTGGTTCAAAGACCTGATGCACAGATGTTGTTGAGGCGAGGAATTTTGTCTATGTTAAAAACCTGTAGTCAGATTCCATACTTCCTTTACAGATAGTCTATTTACACTTTCATGTTTCTCCTTACCAGAGAGGACTGAATTTGAAATTTAAGAAAATCTCAGAGTCACAAATTAGAAATAAATTACATTTGTAAATCTGTTAATAACGGTCCAGTTTTATACCAGCTATACAAATTGAGTCTGATACGATGTTTCAGCTGGCACTGTAAAGGTTTGTATGGATTGCTTTGTATCAAATGCATGTTGCATAAAATTTGCAACATGTGAGCTGCAACATGAGATCATTTCATTTCCCATTAATTCTCATGGGTGTAACATATCACAGCAAATGCAACGACCCTTGCATGAACACACTAGAGGCTTTTTTAAAAGTTTATAGCGAACATCAAACACTGATGAAACACTGCCACCATTTGCGATCTGCATGTAGGAAGTACTTTAAAATTGCTTTTGTCAAAAAGGCTCTGGGACAGACTTGTCCAGAAGTGATAAATTGGTGAAATCACTGATCAGATGCTCATTTCTGTCTGACAGACAACAGTTGATTAAGTTTTCTGTTTGTTAATCTCTTATGTTTCTATTTGTCCACTGTGCAGAAGATAATTTTCATTTTTTTCTGACAGCCACATCCAGGAGTTCAATGTATTACAAGTATCACAACACAGGGGCTCTCAAACATCTGGCTCCAGTTATCACAGCTCTCACTCAGCTTTGCCACCACAGTAAGATAAAGACACACACGCATGCGCGCGCACACACACACACACACGCACACACACACACACACACACCAGTCCGTTAGTGTCTGGCCGTGGTGTGTTTTGCCACTCCGCTCCTCTGGTTTCCAAACTTGTGTTTCTGGTAAAGGGCCGTTTTAGTTCCAGCTCAGGCCTGCGTCGGCAAGCATCTCCCTGAGGAAAATAAGCATGACTCGCTCCAGTGAAGACATCTGCCCTTTGAAAGCAAGCGTGGCTGTTTGAACAGCTGTCAGAGCACACCGTGCGTCTCAGACCTTCCCTGATAAAACAGAAGCGAGTCTGGGAGGGAAATTCGACAGAAGACAGGCACTAAACGGACAGAAGGTGACGTCCACTGACAATGATACATAAGACAGATGGGAAGTGGTGCCCTACCTGCTCATAGAAGCTAAGAGAGTCTACAGCACCTGGTCATCTGTGCTCAGAACTGGAAAATATGCTAAAAATTGCTGTTCCTGTTGAGCAATATGCGACATTAGCCACAATAACACATTCTTGATCCTGCAGGGTATGACACTGTGGGTAAGCTTAAATTCCTACAGATCGTTCTCTAGTTTGCCAGCACTAGAAAGGAGTGAAATCTCCGAGACGGAAAAGCCATTAGTTACAAAACTGAAGGAAATTAATGTTGTCTCAATTTGTTTTCCCCAAAACGTTTTGATTTATTCAGAGGAGAACTGGCACAAGCATCATCCTTTCCATCCTAATACAAAAATACTTCCCCAAAGGATATTTTGGGAGCACTGGGCAGCTACAGTCCAGTGTCCAGGGCAGTGTCCAGAAATATTCCTAATACCTAATATGTCTTGGTGATGTCTTGGCAGGGGACCATAACACACATTAGAAAACCACAAAGACAGTCACTAATGAAGAAAACTTAAAAAGTATGAGGGGATTTTATGGTCCAGTTTGTAGTTCAGTGAGAATTTGCATTGCCATTGTGGCTGCAGTATGCGAGCAGTAGACGCTCTCATACCCCAGGAAGATTTCAAGCTTAACACTTAAGACTTTTGGTCCTGAAGTGACTGTCTGTTACCCAGTCAAGAGGAACAAGTGTATGTCAGACTTAGAAAAGTGCTGGGAGCTCAATTGCATTAAAGCTCTTAGTTTGCTGGAGCTCCAATCTAATTGGATAAAGCTGGAAAAGCAGCTTCCAATGTGCTGGAAACCATTTTTTCCCATTTTTTTTTTTTTTTTTTTTTGGGAGGGAGAAACGCTCCCCATGTTCTGTTCCACCCCGTCTTTTGTCCTTGTCAACATTTCCCCAAATGAGATTCCCAAAATCAGGAGGTGAGGGCTACACGCACGCACGAGTGCACAGAGCAAACATTGTCAGACAGACACACCTCTCACACCAGCATGCTGGCTGGCATCTCTTCCTTTGCCGTCCTTATTAAAATTCCATATTGAGATTCCTTCCTGCCACTCCGCCTCCCTGGCCCTGTCACTCAGCCACCAACCAGCGACAAAATCAGCAACTTTCAACAAAGACACACACATATGCATAGAGACACACAATCCAAACTTTTCTTAAGACAACTTGTCCGTGCTCCCATCCTTTATGTGTGGGATGAAAGTTTCCTTTAGGTGATATGGATGAGAGCGTGTATCAGCATCTCCCCTTCCTGCCCCCCCCCCTCCCCATTGTCATTATTTTCGATGGTGTCCCTCTCTGATCTGCTGAGCCTTTTGGTGCTCTCTCTCCTCTCTCTCTCTTTGTCTGGTCCCTTTCATCTGTCAGGCGCTCCCCTTGGCGACCACCACTGAGGGGGTTTGATTTCCCATCATGCCTAGCATTGCCTCCCTGACTCCGGCTCCCCTCTCTCCCTCCTCTCTTCCTCTGAGGCGAGTGCTGTGCCCCCGCATCGTTGGGCAATTATCCCCGGGAGTAATGAGGAGCGTCTCTCCCTTCCACGGCGTGCTGACTGACACCTCTCCCACTCATTTGTCAACAAATCAGACGGCTGGTGTGGGCGGCCATATTGAGCTGAGGGTTGTCGTTGGGAAGCTCAGGCAGAGGCGCATCACCACGTCGCTCACTCCCTCTCTCTTTTTCTCTATCTTCCTCCAACCCTTCCTCTCTATCTCTGCCACCTCGTTATCTCTGACAGGGTGTCATTCGTTCCAACTCTCACTCCTCCTATGTCAACCCTCCATACGCGCCAATGTATTTGTGTTCCTCAGTCACCAAGAAAAGTCTGACTTGCAATAGGCCTAATGGTCACATATGGCTAATGATCACTAAGCTGAATAAGTGACACTATTCAATTTATTTGTGTCAAAGTCAGTCCCAGCCAGTTGCTGTAAACACTTGCCCAACTAGATGATAAAGACTAGAGTGCAAAAGGGAAAATATGTTCAGATATGTCCTTACTCATAAAGGCTCCTTTCAATTTGTCACCTTTAGCTGACAGAGCTGTAGAGGATATGTAAATCTCGTGTGCCTTGTCCTGTAAGGGTGAGCGAGGTCTTGATGTGCTCAATTAAACTCTGCATATTTCACAGCATGAGTAACTCTGTGTGATCTCTGGATGTGAGCAGGGAAAGCTGGGCATGTTTACATACCAAAAAAGTTGCGTGTCTTCTGTGAGTCGAGTGTGTACTCACTGTGCTCTTTGCGCTCCTCCGGGCTTGATGAAGCCTCTCCATCAGACAGCAGGCCAGACATGGAGAACAGCTTCCTCCCTGAGTCCTCCCCAGCTTTGAGGGAGCCTCCCGCGGAACCAAAGTCATACTCCTTCCCCTCCACCTCCGGGAAGCAGCTTTTCAGCCTCTTGGCAGGGGTGAAAGCCGACTGGTAACCCCCCGACTCCCTCTCCTCTTGTGGAGAGGAGAAAGGTCGGAAGGCGCCCACCCCACTGTGGTTGAGCATACCAAGGGTGGAGCAGTCCAGGTTCGGTGGGGTGAACTGGGGGTGCAGGTGGAGCAGGGAGGCCGGGAAGTCTCGGGAGGGGAAAGTGCCTGACATTGGGCCCTGGCGCTGATACATGGAGGTGAATGTGTAGGAGGCTGAGGGGAAGGGGAGGTGGAGTTCCTTCTCCATGGAAGCAGGGACACCGAAGGGCCTGGGCGCCTGGCAGGGGACGGAGGCATCTCGGCCGGCTTCGGCGGTGGAGGCGAGGACCATTAGGGCAGGAGAGGCCAGTGGAGCTGGCAGGTAGGAGGGGCTGTCCATCTTGAATGGGCGGTGAAGGTCCATTCACCACCTTGTTAGTGGTCCTGAGAAGAGGGACAGGAGAGTGTTGAGGCAGCCTGAGTGCTGAGCTAATTTTTTTCAATAGGTGCTCTATTTATGTGACAAACAAAAAGCATTTATTTTCCATTCACCATTACTGGATTGTAAAAATTAATTTGAGCTGTCTCATTAATTAGAAAAAAAAAACAAAAACAAAACGATTTAGGCTGAAAAAGAATATCATTTCAATTTGTTAAGTTCAAAGGAAAAGTGTTTTATTATCCCAAAGCCAAAAATCTTCTTCTCTTCATTTAATGAAACACACAGTTGCAACACAGTTGCAGCTCTGGAGGCATTTTTACAGTTATAGTTTTGGACTAATTTCGTTTCATTTAAAAGGGTTGGAGGAGGCCTACTGTGCCTGTAAATAATTACGAAGGAATAGATTGCCAGTAAAACACACACGTAGCCGAAGCCTGCAAAGTATAAATTTAATAGTGAGGTATAAGCAATTAGATTTAGGAAAATAATCCAAATAAAATCGGAAAATATACGAATTCCCTTTTTTTTCTCTGTAAAGTCTTAATTGCCTCACTAAATCATTAAATTGTAAAACATGCTGATTGTTACCAATAAAATTAAATCGTTGCTGAGTCTTTTTAAGGAGAATAAACACCTCGGAATAAAAGTTTCCCAGCATCTCTGTTCTATAATAACAACAATCGATATCAAAACGATGCCTAAAAGGATGAAACGAATGAAATTGAATGTGGTTTCATTAAAAAAAAAATAACAAGGTAAAAGTTGAACAACGATATATCCCAATCGAAAAAAAACAACAACGGCTCCATCTAATTTGCGATTTCACTGTGTCTTAAACTGAAATTTAATAAACAGCAAAAGAGAAGCAATAGTTCTGAAAAAGGAGTAAATTACGAAAGTGATGTTTCGGCCCAATGATTCACCTTTTTGAACTTACATCGCTGTTCTTTCCAGTTTATGGACCAAAAACGGGATGTGAACGAAAGTTTGGGCAATAGTGACAGACTATAAACGACTTTTTTCATCAACAAATAAATAAAAAAATAATAATAAAAGGTTCGACCTTTTCACACACGAACGAGTTCTTTTTTTTACGTGCGGAAATAATGTGCTTCCAAAGCTCCAACTGTTTTTTGCAGCGACGGCGCAGAAGTTCGCTCACTCCAGAGAGAAAAAAAGGAAAAAACTACCACAAAAGCCTCACACCCCGCAGAACACATGGCAATCAGATAACCAATTAGACCAATTAAAACAAATGAAGCTGTAATCGCTCGTGTTATCAGGCGGTGTCAGCCGGCACTTACCGTGATGAAGCGCTCGAAGCGAGATTTATTCCGCCGTCAAGCGAAACTCCCTCGCTCTCTTCTCCCTCTCTTTTCAACTTAGATTTTCGAGGACCTCGGCACTTTCTCCTGGTCGCGCAGGAAACACAGCGACAAGGAAGGAAGGAAGAAAAAAAAAAAAAAGAAAAAAGAAAAAAGAAAAAAGGAAAAAAAAGGGAAAGACCGTGCAGCTGCGGGCAACGTCGGCTCTTCCAGTCCTCCAGATGTTGCGGGTGTTGGAGTGGAGTTGAGTTGGCGCTGAGACGCGTGTAGTTGAGAGAGGTGTAGTCGCTGTGTTTGTGGGCAGGATCGGGGCATCAGTAAGTGGACTAGCTGCGGGTCGGTCCGCCTCTGCTGGTCTCTGCTCAGTGCGCTCCGTGTGACACCCCCCCCCCTCTCTCTCTCCCATCCAACCCCCCACCCCCTCTTTCTCTGCCCTCTTTCCCCGTAGCCTCTTCCCCCTCCAGCCCGCCCCCCCCTAAGACGCGCTGCCTGCGGTGGACACATTCAATTTCCTGCCCTTGGTAAAGAGTGAAATTGAGTCAAAAGAAAAATACACTGTTCAGTTTTGCCACAAGAGGAAAGAAAAAAAAATAAAACAAGAAAAACCTCTGGGCATATGGGTGTCAGAGCTCATAATATGGAATACAGAATTAAAAATCTGTGTTTTTGATTAAAAAAAACCCAAATCTTCTATCACAATCATTATCCTATGATGATGACCTCTACAAGAATGACACCTGTCCGAAGGACCCCGCATATCAGAGATGTGAAAGGACACACTTACTCTACATTAAGAATTTTCACCATGAAAAGCCTGAATTCAGTGCATCAGGTATAAAAGTTAACCCATCCAGTCACCGCTTTCTGGGTGCGTGTTGGCATCGCTGCTTTGTTGCTGTGAATGACAGGTGATAGAGTTATCCATTCCTCTGTGGCTCACTAAGCCTACAGTCTCCAGCCTGTGTGACTGACACTTGGGAACATTCCCCTTTGATGAGACACAATGCAAACCAATGGTATTATTTGTCACAGATAATCTGCTTTCAACTTCAACACATTACACACAGCGTAATATCTACATTATTCATATCTGATTTCTAGCGCATTGTCAGAAAGCACAGCTCAGAGCGCCACAAATCAGCCCAAATCACTCTTAATTTGTTTTTATCGGTATTGGTATTGCTTAAAGACTTTTTGAAATAATGTAATTGAAATAATTCCTTATTCCCCGGAGCCAATCCAGAGGCTTTACACTGCTAATCTAATGTGACACGCAATTTCCGTCTCTCAGACGATTGCTTCCCCTCAGGTCCCTGTCTGTAATGAACAACCATTTGGCTGTGAGCCTGTGTGCGTGACTGTGTGTGTGTGTGTGTGTGTGTGTGTAATCAGCGAGCAAGAGAGAGTCCTGAGATAGGAAATGAGTGAATTGGGAATATCAGAGCCAAGAAGAAGACACAAGGAGGAGGCTTGTGGGGAGACATAGCTGGAAATCAGTGGGTGCTAACTCAGCCTGAAAACACACCGGATAATTGGGATATAAAAATAAATATTGACTCTCATGTCTACATTACCTAAGAAGGAAGGGACTCGTGATTTAGCCTGGACAGTTCATCTGCCCCTCACATCATCTGTCCTCTAACAACTAAAGACAGAGGTGGAGGGCCAGACAGCAGATGCAGACCTTTAAATGGACACATAAACCAGAGTCCAGACTCGCTCTCTGACAGTCTTGCCCTCCGACCAATATGGAGGTGTGTAACACATGTCTTCCTTGTGACAAGGCAAGGTCATTACTCCACTGAGGGGGCACCCTCTCCCCCACACATTGTTTTGGGGTTAGACAACTGCATGCCAACACACACACACACACACAAACAAAGTCAAGCAGACAAGCTCACAGGTCAAGGTTAGACAAGACTGAACTAAGATTCCTCTTTCAAATCTGCTCAGGGGAAGAATACCCTTTGTTTCATTACACATCAATAATCAAAGGTAACCATTAGATCGTCAGGAGACTGCTATTCCATTCTTTTCCCAAGAAACACTGAAAAACATCCTAGTTTGCCAGCTGATCAGTGATCACACTCACCACAAGTAGCTCAATTGATATTATGATTATTATTTCTACCCTGTTCCTCCAATTTGTCCTGTGTGCCAGTGGCTGTGGGTGGTGTATAGTGGATGATGGGTGTGTGTCCTGCAGGCCCAGTGAAGTGTTAATGATGTCCCTGCTGCCTCAGCCAGGTTATGGCACAGGGGCTGTTAGCCGCCCAGGGTAAACTGCGTGGCTCCTAGAATAAATTGCCACCCGGAGCCACGCAGGCTGGTCAGCCAGCCAATTACAGGCCTGCTCACTCAGCTGAGGATGATGGGATGTGATGTTAATTGTATGTGTTCATTTTCTGGCAGGAGGTGAGTCACTTGGCCATCTTCTTGACTGCCACACACACAAGCATTCACACAGAGTATAACATCTCAATGCACGCGGTCTCGTTTGGTGTCCTCTTTGGGTTCTTTTCATCAGCATGGTGCAAATCCCCATGCCCTGTCTTTCAGACTGTTTGTTTATTAAATAGAGTTTTGAATCATTTTCAAGCTGTTTTATAATTTTATAAGACTTCAAATTTGCAGCTTAGTTTCTGTGGTCTGTAATTCCCAACAAGTAAGAGATGAGTTGAGGCAAATTAAAGCAACATGATGAGAGTCCCCCACTTCTTTTATTACGATGCCAGAGGTCATTGGCGGAGTCTTTTAACTTTCTCAATGTGTAATTGGAATGGTGAACAGTAAATAGTCACGCGTTTATTTTGTACTCCTCCCCCTTATTCCCAGTTCTTGTTTTGGTGGAGTGGAGAAAACTAAGTTACTCCTCTAATAATTTCCAGAGACCAATTAGCGATAATCACTTTTTGTTGTGAGACTCACAGTCTCCCGTTACCGTAGATTGCCTTCAAAATTCATACATTTCCCCCCTAATCAAGGGCAAAGGACTATAAAAAACAGGCAAAAATGATGCTTGTTTTTTGACACTATTGCACCTGCTGAAGAGGGATGGGCCAGATTCAAAATTTTAGCAGTTGTAACAAAAAGTATGCAGGACGACAGGATTCCCCAGCAGGATCCTCGCAGTGGCAGTGCAGCGGTGGAGAGGAAGAGTTCGGAGTTCTCCGCAGTCAGTCGGGTAGTAGTTGTGCGGCAGAGTGCTACACTCTCCTCAGTATATCAACATAGAGACTGTCTGGTAGCAGTGCTATGGAGAGAGAGGTTAGCTACTATATTAATATAGGGAGAGACAGCGCCACAGTAGAGCAGTCTGCCAAAGAGTGAGCAGTGGAAGTTAGACAGAGAGAGAGGCCATCGACCAGACAGCTACAAGATGGAGTGGAAGGGAACGTGTGAGAGATGAGCTGTCGAACATGTGACAATGTGTGTGTGCGAGTGAAAGTGGAGGGATGTGTGTGTGTGTGTGTGTGTGTGTGTGTGTGTGTGTGTGTGTGTGTGTGTGTGTGTGTGTGTGTGTGACAGCCCCCCAAAGCAGCCAGTGAGCGTGAATGTGAGGAGGAATACAGAGAGGTGCATTATGGTCTCAATCATTGATTGCTTCCTCCCAAGGGACTTGCTGACTGCCCCACCACCACATACAAACAGCATCCTGATGCTGGTGCGTGCGGCTGTGTGTGCGCGTGTATTTATGTTTTCACATTCACCACACACCTATGTCGGCAAGCCGATAAAGTTTGCATGTTCTCAACTTTGTCTCTTCACCGTTGGAGTTAAATTCCCTGAACTGGGGGAGGCCCAAACTATCAATGTGTTGGTCTGTTTCTCAGTACTTTCTTACTCCTGTCTGTGGCACCCAGCTCCAAAACCGTTTGTTCATCCTGAAGACGTAAATTTGGGTCACAGGTGTATTACAGATGTGCAGCTTCAAAATTTAAAAAAAGCTAAGACGATGATGTTGGTCATGAGAGTTAGGACACACTAAATGAAGCACCCTACTTTATTTCCCATGGGATGCAAGAAAATCACTTCACAAGGCATTTTGGAGTAACTGGCACTCACACCCTGGCTTGTCACCTCTAGAGGGTCTTCAAAGTTACACAAAAAGGTGTAAAGAAAGCAGTTGTTGTAGACACTTTTCAGTCCTGTAACAACAGTCACTCGATGTGGTAAAGTGAATATGGCAGCAGTACATAACACGTTGGAATGACTCAAAATTGTCTTCAACGCTCATGCTCATTGTAGTGACGGGAAATGTCACCCACTGCAACGTCGTGGCTCATTGATGTGGTTTTTGGAAAACAATGGAGGTCTATGATGTGTGCTTGCTATAATAATATAATGGTGCTATTTTTTTTAGCTGGACCAATATATTGTTGGTTTTGGTGTTTTCATGAGATTTTTTGACATTCAGAAAAAGGCTGAATAATGTCAGCCTTATCTTGTGAGACAAATGCTTGTTCAAGGCTACTGTGTCTTTGTAAGGCAGACACAGACCTGAAAACAAGCAGGAAAACTGTACACCAATTCCTTTTCTTCCGCTCACTTCCATCCTTAATCTTTGGTCTTATGTAGCCATGAGGCAAACAGTAAAGAGCAGTGACAGCCTGTGTCCTTAGCCCACCACAACCACTTCAATCTACACACATATGCACACACATAAACACAACACTGCCAAGCACCGAACATCGCACCCTTTTACCCCCCTTGTCCCCGTCTCGCCCATCCAGCCAGCCAGGGCCCCCATCCTCTCTCCTCTCTCACCGCCATGAGGCTGACACTAATGTGACACTCTGGAAAATAATTACCAACAAACGCACTGCTGACTGCAAACAGCTCGCTCCCCTCAGTGGACTGTCACTAGTCATTAGTCTGAACCCTGGGAGAGGACAGGACCACCAAGAGGGGGAGGGAGGGTGTGGATGATGAGGAGGGCCATACCATGTGTAGAAGGAGGAGGAAATGAAGAGGAGGAAGGGAGACCTGACAGGTGAGACACAAGTAATCTGCTTAGCAGTTGTAAAACATGTATAACGGTGCTGTGAGCTTGCAAGTCTGGATGCGTTGGAACTGATTCTCTTGGCCCAGTCTTCATCATTTGCCCCCTCTGGTGGTTTACATTATATTAACTGTGGTTGTGGCAGCAACACCCGGCCCACTTTGTCCGGGAACCAATATACTGAGAGTGCTAACACAGTCAGTGTATTGGTTCCTAGTGTGGGCAGTGTCCCTCTGATTTCCAGCAGATGCAGCTTGATTTGAGGGATTCAAAGCAGAACAGGTGCTGAAGTGGGGCTGAAGATGCACGGGAATCCAAGAATTTGGAGTGAGAGAACAGAATGATCTAGGGTCCAGGTAAGCAAAGAGGTGAAAAGAAGAAAGGTTACTAAACCTGAAAACTGTTCAAGGTGGCAGCAATTCCAACACAATTATCCAAATGCCCCAGGGTACATCAATTCTTTGAACACATACCCCGCCTCTTGAAGATTGTTATTTGAGTTGCCTTGGGGGGCAGCATTGCCAGTGAGAGATTAAAATTTTTTAGAGCTCCCACAATGGCCAATATTAAAATGTCTGAATACATCTGCCTGGCTATTTTGATTGGTAACTTAACCCCTGACTCCTGAGCAAAAAAAATCCCCATTCTCTGAGTTATTGTCAGCAGGCTGGAGTCTAATTCTTGTATGATTCAGGCTAATGAGCTGGTAATAGGTCCTATGTGTGTGTGTGTGTGTGTGTGTGTGTGTGTGTGTGTGTGTGCGTCTGTGTTCGTGTGGATGAGGAGGATATTACATAGTAGTGGCTAAGCGACAAGGGAAGGAAGGGGGAGGTTTCTCATTGTTCAGCAATTGGAGGGTGCAAGGTTTAATCTCAAACAAGAAACTCTTTCCTCTGTTTAAATATACAGCAGGGGTTTTCATTGATAGTCAGTTTCCATATAAATAGGCATTTTTGATTGAAATAAGTGTTCACGCTTCTCATTCTCAGGTCAAGATATTAACAGAGGGCATGAGAAAAGGAGTTAGAGAGAAAGTAAAGTGTGTCTGTCTGTGTGTCATCCAGCCAATGGCTTTATCCAGCCTTATCCTGAACCATGAAACCATAGTGCATGACACCCCTCTATGCTCTGCACAGATATGGCTATTCACTGTTAGCACAGAGATTTGACAAGCCAGACTGCTCTCACTCAACAGCCTGGGTCAAATGGATGACTGTCACAATCTTTTTATCTTTCTCTCTCTCTTCCTCTTTCCCCCCTCCCTATTCTACTCTTTGCACCCTCCTTTTACTCCCCACTTGCTGCCAATCTCCCAACTTTGCCTGTTCAAATTGACAAATTCAACCAGTTACAAAAGAATAAATGAAAGAGAGAGAAGAGACCTCTGGAGGGGATAATCTTTGAAGAGGTAAAGATCTCATTGACTGGGAGACAGGCAGGTAAACACATTCATCTGCAATTCACAGTGTAAACAAACAGGAGTAAATGTTTTTCAAAAACATAAAAACTGTGTTAAAGTTAAAACCTTGGCAAAGAGCATGTATTCAATAAAAATGTTGTTTTTATATTTTGTTACCAGAAAAACTTGAGCAATATGTCACTCTCAACCTGACCAGAGAATAATTGTGTATTTTTTGCTCTGGCATCTTACCATTGAATGAGGAAAATGAAGTTTCTTTTTATTCAGGACTCTCTAGGATTGGGTTGAGAATGAAATTTTATAATTTCTACTTTCAATTAAATTAGAATGTAGAGTTAAGCTTTTCCAGAAAATATCTTCAGTTTGTTTAAATGTCAGCTACAATACATGTTCACATAGGAGGCATTTGACTGAGTTTTGTTAAAGACTTACCACTGATATATGGACATGTCAGTGGTGGAAAAAGTATTCATATCCTTTGTTCCAGTAAAAGTACCAGTTCAACGATGTGAAAATATTCAATTGCATGTAAAGTCCTATATTTAAAACTACAGTTAAAGAAAAGCCATAAATTGAGCTTGAATTATCATGGTAAAAGTTCTGCAGAAGAAGGGCCCTTGGTTTGACTCCTAATGGGGAACTTTGTCGTACCTCCATTGTTTCCTGTCATCTCTTCATTTGTGTTTATAATAAAAGCAAAAAAAATACATAAAAATGTAAATACTCGAGAAAAGGACCTCAAAAATAAACATATTACAGTACTTGAGTAAATGCACATACTTGTTACTTTGGACAACTGGAAAATCTATGTTTAATCATCTTGTAAACAAACTGATTCCATATATTTGCCTGCTTTTATTATTTTATGCAATGTAATTAGGGTTTTCTAAGCCCATGTGAGATAGGCACCCATTAGTATATGACACTTGACTTAACAGTATTCATTCATTCATCCTCAGTGGTGTTTTGTCAGGGCATCATTCAAATTCCCACCTAGCAAACCATGTTTCCCTTGTCTTTACCACCTCTTCTGTGGTGTGTCACCTTTTGTGTATGTCTATCCACCTCTAAGCCCCATGAGACCCTTTCATACAGCCTTTGGTTTTGTGTGTGTCAAAATCCTAATCACAGAACAGTCCTCAGCCTCTACACAACACACACACACACGCACACACACACACACATGCACACACACAACACACACACACGCATGCACACACACACACACACATTCATGCATACTCAGTCTATCGGTGTTCAGTCAGGTAAAGGTCTCTCAGTCGTGCTCTGTGAGTGGCCTCTGCTCAAACAGATCAATAGACACTGGCACGTCCCTCCACCAACCAAGAGAAAACAATTAAAAGCCATCGATCTCGTGCCAGGGTCCTCCATGAATATGCATGTGTCCTTGACCTTCCCTTGGAGAAAAGAAGAGAAAGAGAGACAGATAGACTGACAGACAAGTGCGAGAGCACTCTCTCTTTTTTCCTCTTGGTAGTAATGTAACTGGTTTGTGATTGTGTTTTTTGCAGCCTCGTGTTGCTCTTTTCTCTTTGAATCCATTCACATTAAATCTCGAACATGCCTCCCAAGCTAACATAGGGCAAATTGTCGCATTATAGCCCGTGAAACCAGTTGCTCTTTTATAAGCCTGTTTTAGGCACAGATTGCTCTTTTCCAAGCTGTGTCACAAATAGCGATCAAGTGGTCCCACAACAACTGTCCCCTCCAGCTCTCCCGTTGCCTGCCTCTTTTCTAATTACAGATGTGTGACATGCACATGAGGACATCTCCATGTTAACACATCACTGTGCCTGTCCTGACACATCCTGTGGTCACAACATCAAGGGCTGCAGGGGACAGCCCTGCCCTGTCCCCCGTCACTGGGGATTAGCATTAGCATGCTAACAGGACCCCCGGGGGAGTGCCATGCTAAGGGTCACGCTGACAACTGTCAACAGCCTGCTTTAATTAGCTGAGCTTGGTCATCAAGGAGCTATGCTAAGGCTGATCCTACATTAAAAATGCTGTTAGTTAAGAGCACACTGTGCACAATTGGATACTATAATGTCACTTTGGCTTTTTTTTAATTATTTTTGGGGAATTTGTATACCTTTTTAGATAGTGAAAGTAGAGATAGATAGGAAAAATAGGGAAAAACACAAAGTTAGAGGTCTGGCCAGCCAGGATTCGAACCAGGGCCTCGCTGCTTAGGGCAGTTGCACCCATGTGATATGCACGCTAACAGTTAGACTACTGGGTCACTTAATTTGGCTTTCGATTGGTGCAAGCTGAAAGGATTCAAGCATGACAGGTGTTGCAACTATGTAAAAAAAATGACTGTTAGAGCTGTTTCTCCTCTTATCTATTCAATCACCATCAATCACCATTCCCACCGACCCAGCCTATTTTGGGTTTACTTTAATATTATATGTAAGGAGTCACCTGTTAAAGAGCTAACATGTCACACTTGGCGGCTCCTAACCTGACAGTATCAAGATGGCATTGTCATAGACCCGGAGACGAGGTGAGAAGCAGAGGGGGTGAGAGGTAGAGTGGATCGTCGGTCAGACAGTGCATTATCCAGCTGTTCTGTGGCTGTCTACCTTTTCCTGTGACGGGGTAATGGGAGTGTCACACATTAGCAGACAGTTGGAGTCTCACTGTTCAGTTGAGAGGCCACATCCATATATACTGCCTGCTAACTGACTGCCAATGCTTCCGAGGCTGTCCTGTCTGCCCCACAATGACTGTCAGTGGCTGGCTGGCGTGACTGTCAGTTACTGGTCACAAAGCATTAACCTGCTGACAGAATTGCAATTAGTCCAGGGAATGTTGTTACTGGGAGAAAGAAAAAGAGAGATAGAGGGGAGCCAGAGAGGGAGGAGGTAGAATGGACAGGTATAGGAAAAGAAGGAGGAAAAGGGTGGATAGATGGAGAGTGAGAGGTCGGCAGATAAAGAGGAAAGAAGGTGTGTTTGGGGGAGGTGGGGGCGGTCGGGAAGAGATATGGAGACAGCAGCAATAGAGAGTGAGAGGTGAGTAGATAGAGGAAGGTAAAAAAGGAACGTGAGCTTGGACAGGTTTGATCTCTGAAGAACCCCACGTTTTGTGGGTGTGTGTGTGTGTTTGTGTCTTAGTGTGCACAGAAGATCTGCTTGTGGTGCCATATCAGGGGTGCCTGTCTGTAACGTGGGTCAACACACATTTACTTAGTGACACAATCCTAATGAATCTCTTGAGTCAGACACACCCACACACACACACACACACACACACACACACACACACACACACTGAGCCACCACCAATGACTCCCCCTGGAATAACTAGCCTCAGTGTCTGTGTGAAAGAAAGAAAGAAAGAAAGAAAGAAAGAAAGAAAGAAAGAAAGCTTGTCTTTTAATATGCAACCTTTTATTCAGCACCATGGACAGCTCTGTGCTTCTTGTCTATCTGTTGTTTGAATTTCGATACATCCAAAGATTTACCCTGAAGGAATCAGTGGTGGCCAGTCCTCCGAAGTCCCACAGCTACATAAAATGCTGCGACCTCGCAGTGCCGTTCTACTTTCTCTCAAACTCCTGAACTTATCACCATCCACCATTGACCTCTCTCCCTTCTCTGCAAGCTAGTGATGCTCCCCTCCTGCCTTTCACTCCCCATCTCTCCAAATCCCACACACTCTTTGTGTGTGTGCATGCTCTCTGCCTGATAAGAGAGTGTCAGGGGCTCCTCCCTGGCCCCTAAGGGAGAGACAGAGCATGACCGAAACTGTAGTCCCAGACCAAACACAAGTGGAAATTGGTCTATGGGAAAGGATCAATAGTGAATTAGCCAGTACGCTAGTTCTATGGAGGCCTGCTCATCTCTGATCTGATGATCCATAGTAAAAGGCCATGAGTGAACACTTGAGACGAGTGCACAGGCAAAGAGGACTTCAAGGTTGACACGGTGGTATCCACTGTCCAGTAGTGACCCACCTAAATTGAACAAACTCCTCAACAGACTTTGCACATAGGGCACTGTGACTGTCCTCCTGAGGAAATTTCAGTCATTCCAGCAAACCACCAATAACAACATATGTTTACAAATGACAAAAACTTCTAAAGGCTGTAGGAATTATGACTATTGTCTGTCTGCAGCAAAGGAGGAAGTGGTGTTGTTACTATAGAGCCACAAAGTCTGCAAAGGTGTTTCTGGAGGTGGTCTTTGGGAAGTTCTCTGAGGCCATGGTCATGACTACAGACGTGTTTTGTTGCCTGGTGCTGACACACTCTTTGTGGTGCAGCTGTTAGTGCTCCACTAACCCTACTGTTCATCACTGCCTGCCGTAATCCCAAAGGTGTGTATGTGTGTGTTTGTCTGTGTGTGTATGTGCATGTGTGTCTCTCTGGTGATTAATGAGTGGCAAGGCCTGATGGATTGTCCTGATAACAGAGGAGACACCATGTTGAGGAAACACACACACACACAAAGAGGGGATATAGGCTGCTGTCTAACATACACAAGCGCACACACACACACACACACACACACACACACACACACACACACAATTGCAAATATATGCATACACACTTACACACAAATAAGCATACGGTACATTCACAGACATGATTGCTCATCTACAGTACAGAATGTGCTTTCAAGCACATTGTCAACACAGCTACACACACACAGTTAACCTCTATCAGTCCATTACATCAGGAAGAGTCATCTCAAACACATCTCTCTATCCGCTGCCTCATGCACACACATGCACGCACGCACGCACATGCACACACACACACACACACACACACACACATCCCTCAGACTTTTGAACCACCTGCACCTGGCCCAGCTGACAGAGCAGAGACGTTTCCAGAGGTGAATAAATGACCTGAGTGGGCAGACACCATCATCATCTAATCTCTCTTGTGATGTGATCATGAGATGAGAGGTGTCTCTACAGCTGCTAGTGAGACACAGGACAAAAAAACACGCACAATCAAGGTGGTTGCTTCCCTCGAGCCTCAGCAGAGAACAGATGTAACAGTGCTCCTCATGTTGCCTCCTTGTCAGCGTTGTTTCTTTGCCTGGTGAAGTGGGTTATTGTGATCTGAATCCACTTTGCGATACTTACCGTCTGACTGAGTTCTTAAAGTGATTTACATTGTTAGAGTAGGGCGTTCTTGGGTCCAACGGATCGCATTTGGAATATCCCATTTTGTAACACAAACACATGCAAAGGTGTAGACACATACATACAGATTCTCTCCGCAAGCAGTCTGATAAGGTTGTCTTATCAGAAAAGGAAAGGGGAGCGAGGAAGACGGGGTTGCTGTGTGATAATGGCTTTCACCAAATCCCTCCTCTGTCACAGATTAAAATGCCTGCTTGGAGAGCATTAGCAATCTTTCTTTTCATCTGTCTCTTCTTTTTTTCCCTCTGTCTGCGAGTGCCATCGGATTTCTGGGCCAATCTATTGTCACAGGCCTGCCACACATACAAGGAGAAGTCAACCTCAATCTGATAGGCCATTGTCTTATTCTCCCCATCGCTGATTCCTGCTCATGGTATTGATCGCAAAGCTGTCCCCCTCACATCTCATCACATTGCTCTGTGTGGGGGAGTGTGTCTGTTGGTGTGTGTGTTTGTGCCTGAGTCAGTCAGTCTGATGGAAGATGTGGTCAGTGTCCCATTGGAAGAATCTTCCCATTGCGAGAAAATGTCCCAAATTTTAGAGCCCTTTCCCTCTTATAACACAGGTGCATAGGTGGTGGGACCGCGTGCTATAACTATGTAGAACTGAACCCAAGAGGACTCCCATCTAATTGGGTCACCCCAGGTATCAAGAGATCACAGAAGTGGGAAGAAGAAGCCACTTGAAACTAACTGACAGCCACCTCAGCCACCTTCTTGTAACCCCCCCCCCACACACACACACACCTCCTCCTCCTCCTCCTCCTCCTCCTCCTCCTCCTCACTCTTGCACCCCCTCCACCATGCCTCACAGGCCCGTCTGTCACCCCTCTATAATTATGAGGAGTGAGAGTAATGTGTTGCAGTATGAATAGGATTGTCGGCCTGATTGTGATGTATAGGCTTTCATTACCATGTCCAGGCCTGTGCCCTTCGCCATGTAGGAAATCCTATTTAGGCCCTAATTTGGGAGCCTCCCCGACCGTCCCGCCTGATAGCAATCACACACAGTAATTGTGTGCTGGGGCAACTGACAAGAGTGCAGGCTCAGACATGGAGAAAGGGAAAGAAGGAAGGATAGGAGGAGGAGGAGGGAAGAAGTCCTGACAATGATATATCTGCATAGTTTGGTACATTATTCAAGCCATCCTCTGCAGAATATGTACGTTTTTGTGCATGTCTATTTATTTTAAGGTGGTTTGTTAGCTTGACAATAATTTAGAGGCAGTTATAGCGAAACTGGAGAAATTCATGTGTAGGGTTTGATGTAATTTTATAATGAACAATTGGAGGGCTTCCCCCTTTCTCCTCTCTCATTCTACTTCAACAATGCTACATAGCTAATTGGGAGGAGAGCTCATGCTAACTCAATAATTATGATTTATGAGATAATTTCCAGTGGATATCGCACATTCTCCCTGGTTTGATGACAACATGTAACCAGCCCTCTAGCAATAAATATTTGTACATTCCCCATGTCTAAGTTGTTAACTTTTTTTAATATTTCATTAGTTCCTTTTTAGTGGGGAGGGATTCTCTGCACCAACATTTATGCAGATCTGACTCCAGTTATAGGCCTGTTGATAATGAATGTCTAATTGACTCATTTAAATACTGTTTGCCTGCAGGAGAGCCTTTGCATTAAATGTTTGATTGCCCTCATATTAACTGTCATTAATCCCCTCTGCTCTTAATAAGGACTTTATGAGGCTTTCTTAAAACTTCTCATCTACCTCACTATTCTCTTTGCATAATTAAGTAGAATATTCAAAAATATGGAAATGAAGGAGCTCTCAGGATTTGACTAATGGTCTTTGTGCCATATAATTCTAATTATAGGAAAACCTTTGCATTTTCTGTTCTGCATCGGGTCATGGTTCATTTGCTCGGGTCAATGTGGGTCGATACAGTTAGCTCTTCTGTTTAATGTCCGACTTGAGCCTGCTTTTCACACCACACAAAGCATTTGATCAAATTGAGAGAAGTTCCTATACCTGCTGTGTTTGCCAATACAAGATGTATGGCATGTTAAGGCGCTGCAGTGTCCTTTAAAGGAAGATGTACAACACAGAGGGAACTTGTGACAGCCGCTACAAACTGTCACTGTGCCAGAGTGGGTGAGAGACACAAACTTGTCTGTGTTTATAGCTTAACTGATCCTCTTATTCCTGCTACTCCTCCAGTCTCTCTGCTCTGCCCTAATCTCTCCGGGGGTCTTACTGGCCCAGGATGACAAATGGGAAGGAGAGGCCAGCCAAGCGTGGGCTCTGTGGAGAGGCTCAAGCTGGGGGCCTCGCTAAGCCCCCTCTGCTCTGCCCTGGATCATCTCTGACATGGCCTGCACTAACCCCAAGGATGGAGGGGCCACACACATAACACACAAACCCAGGTATGTATACAACCACACATATATGGCTCCACAGATGTGAGCTTACACACAGAGGAACACAAGAAGAGATAAACCTCTGATCAGTACACTGCAGCAGATTGATTTGTCTCAGAGACCCTCCAGCTACTACCTCATATCAAAGAGCACACACACATAAACCATTGCACCATCTCCATTGCACCAACAATCCAGGGCAGGTATGTGTCAGCTCAGAACTGTTGTCACCAGATAAAACTCAGCCAGCTCTATTTTAGTACACGTAGTCCAGCTCAAGAAGAGCATGTACTAAATGACTGCAATGTAATGAGTGGCTGTGTGGCTGTACTCAGTGCTGCGACACTGACAGCACATGAGAATGTGATGCGCTGAAGCCTCCTTCTCTTCCCCCCTTCTCTCACTCGCTCCATGCTCCTCTGCGCCCCACTGCCTCTCAGCCACGGGATCAGCTGCAGGCACTAATGAAACGTCAATCCGGTAATTGAGGCTCTGGTGGTGGCAGGCCAGCCAGGCAAGCAGTCGGCCTGTGTGGGTGATGACACTAGGACGCTAGCAGCTTCAAGATCCCAGGAACCCCCATGGAACATAACAGGAACTGCTCCCGGAACCAGCAGAGTGGAAAAAAATTTGCATTTATGCTGACATGTCCCAATGTATTCTTGTTTGTGTTAAGAATAAATCCGAGTGATGAGGAGTTAGGTGTGTGCTGGTAAGTTGAGGCGTCAACTCAACCAGAGATTGTTAACTAGCTTGGTGAAAGCTGCTGCTGGTGAGGGCAATGATCTGCCAGCAGCCCAAGTGAAGGAGTCAGAGGTTAAAATCCTTTGTTATTGCACCCCAGAGTGATGTTACCATCCCTGCCATTCGCTGACCTGCTCAGCACCCCCGGTGAGTTATGGGTAATGTTTAATTCCCCCGCCGTGACAGCTGTGGATCCGCCTGGTAAATTGGATTTCTTCCCTCTTTGTTGGAATTGTGCTTGGGCAGGTAAAGAGAGGGAGAAAGACATTCGCCGTACTGCTTTGGCGAGGTAACTCTTTCATATGTTGTTCAGAGGCCTTGCTTTCTCTCAGACAAATCAAATCAAAGCGGTTTGTTTCTGAGGGCTGATGGCAGAACAGAGTGAGGCTGATCTGTCCGACCTGGTCTTGTCAACATGTAGTCACCGCTCTGACCTAAACAGGCAACACTCTGCTCACCCTGATGCGTCTTCCATTGTTTGTCATGCACACCGTGTACAATCCATGTACAAGCCGAGGATCGAGGATTAAATTAAATACGGTAAACTCATAAACACCCAGAACACTGAATACTGTACAATTATAAGGTCAGCCTCGTTTCATCATCTTTGTCTGTTGCCCATTACCTCACCACCATCATTCTTTCATGAATTTTGATAGTTTTGTATTCAACTTTACACTTCAGAATAACTAAATATTTTGTGATCATTTCATCCTCTGGAGACCATGAATTTTTGTAATCAATCCAAAAAACGTTGACATATTTCGGTCTGGATTAGAGTGTTGGACTAACCTACTGACTGACAGACTGAAATTGCCGTCCATAGAGCCCTGCCACCAGCACCAGTGGAAATGCAACAACTCAAATAAAAAAAAAATCATCTTGTAGCACACACATATATACAGATAAATTTATTTTTGTGAAAAAAATAAATAAATAAAAAAAATGTCCTACTCTTTTGTACACTCCCTGTATATGATTATACAAGGGACGTTCTCTTCCTCAAATGACTTTTTCTATTCCATCACAACCCAGCCCCAATTCCTTCCTGTCAAGGTAGGACACCTTGAAAGACAACAACACCGGACCGGACAAGTTCCCCGGAGCAGAACAGTCCTGGGGAATAGGAAGTCTAGATTTAGTCCCACTCTCTCTGCTCCGCTCCACTCCACTCCACTCTCCTCTGCCTCCCGGGGCTTTAATGTGGAGAGTGGACAGTGGGGTTAATGCCTAGCTGTAAGCACTGCTTAGCTCCAGTGATTGGGTTTGTGTTGTAACACGCCTTCCCCCACCAGCAAAAAAAATCCAGTGGAAATGACTTCCACTGCCCAGCCCTGTGGGCATTTGGGATTTTCAAACCTGCAGTTTCGACTCCTCTCCTCTTTGTTGCAGCTCAGTGTCCCAGAGGGTACAGGTGAATTTGATGGCAAACAATGATTAAAAGTTTTCTTCCTCAAGGTGACCTAAATACTGGAGGAGGTGAAAGTCAAAGTGAGAGACATGGAGATGAGAGGGGGACAAGGAGGTGAATCACTGTTTTGGACATTTGTTATGGCCCATATAGAAAAAGTGCTCAATCCTGAGCCCGGCAAGGAAATTATCCAAACCCTGTCCTTACACTCCTATTGCACCATCCCTGCCACTTTCCCTTGTAGTAATCAGTGATTGTATGTGACATGATGGGTATAAAGCACCGTGCCACAGAAAGGAGGCATCGACAATCTAATCATCGTCACATCAGCGATTACCTCAAGGTGTGATGTATTTGAAGAGGGTTCTATCACATCTGCTATTACCTGCCTCTTCCTGCCTTATGTCCCTCAGTACACATCTTTTCTTTTAACTGTGTGTTCAATCACCAACACTGGCTTCGCCTGCTGGTGCGGCCGAACGACCCCTCGACAGTGACGTATGCCAGCGATTAGCCTGGATACACTTCAATTATGATAAACAGCCAGTGCACCTCTTAGGCTGTGATTAAAGCCTCAGTCTGGCCTTGATAAAGAGATCCCATCTCAATGCCATCACAACCACATTATAAGACACTCCACTGTGGTGTTCTGCTTCATGCTTTTCACATCAGTGTTGCAGAACGTACACGGTAGCCCAGCTAGAGCTCCTGGCAGATGGACCTAGATGGTGGTTGCTGGGGGTCTTTATCATTCACACATGGCTAGTGATGCACCCCTGCAAACCTATATTCAATTTAGAGTAGTATTTATTGATAGCCTCCACATTTCTGAAGCCTATCTTACAAGATACCTGCCATATAACTTAAGACTGGCTTAGATATTGAGAGACAGAGAGGGAGAGAGAAGCCTGGGTTTTGATAAATGGATGAGCAGTGATGAAAAGAAGATATCAGAGGAGCATGAAAGGAGAGAAGGGGAGAGAGCAGAGCATTAATCCAACAACAGGGTGCGAGAGAGGGAGTGAGAATGAGAGACAGAGAGAAAAGGTGGGGGGGCAAAAGAAAGATAGCCTTTCGGCTGTGTTCTGTCAAGGGAGAAATTACACATTTACGGAGGTTTTTTCAAGCAACGACGGGTTCCATAGATCAAACCACTGGATTTATGAGCCAATTTTCAACATGAAATATAGACAGAGAATCCATTTTACCCATGTTTACTTGCGTTCTCTCACTCTTTTTTTGCTCTCTCAATCAAACAGCCCACAGTGTGTGGATGGGATTACTCCTGTAAACTTAACAGCGCTGATTAGAGCTGATAATGAAGATGTTTTGATTGTGGTGACGTGATGACGCAGCTTTCAGTGGCTCCATTGTTGTTTTCACCTATGACATTAAGTAAGCAACCTAATGAAGTTGGAGAAGATCCAGCATTAAACAAAGACAAGATAGTTTAGTAAATTCTGTCTAGAAGATCCAACAAATGTCAGACTGCAATATGAATTTGTATGGAGACTGCTGTACCCAAAATATTTGAGTTTTTGTAAATTATAGCTCTGTATAAATACATAAATACACACATTTTGCCCAGATCACAATGCTCCCCTCTTCTGTGCAAGCGTATTCAAAATTTGCATAGAAATTAATGACTAAGTAGGCTAAACGACATAACTGACACGCAATTAGCAATATTATAGGGAGGGGACCTAATGAAGTTTTGGTGGCTGTGCCAACCGAAGAATGATCACTGCTTAATTATCATATTAATGAAGTCATTAGTTGTCACTTAACTTAAATGACAAGTACGGTAAGAATGTCGTGATCCTACAATTTCCTCTGCAAATGTGTATTCAACACTAATTACCTCCAAGTTAAGATCTCATCAGAGAAAGATTGTGAAATGTAAAAAGGATCCCCATGGCATAAACATACATGAAAAACAGGGTGAAAAAAATACAATGAGGTTTATTGAATCACTGACTAAAGCATCTTCAAGGTCACCTGAGGACAAACAACACAAATCAACCCTGCGAGTCCAACATAAAACATAGGCAGGTGAGGGAGGTGGCTTCTCCTTCCTAGGTCAAGAGGGAGCCGGTACTACAGGCTAACACAAAAACACATTTCCAGTAAACAGTATGGCATGATTAGGCTACAAAAAACCTTCACATGGGTCAAACGAGCATTGCGCCTGGAGGTCCTCCCACTCACAGTCTCTCTTCTTTCATTCCAATTCATTTCAATTACCCAGTCATTCCCACCTTCTTCCCCATGTCCCGATTAGCTCAGCCTGGCAATTTACAGTTGATCTTGCCTCATCTAAAGCCAAGCAATGGTGGAGTCAGGGAGACGAGCAGTAATGGAATGAAATGTCACTCAGTTGTTGCCTTTGTCACAAAGATGCTGGGTGAGCTGGATGGGGAGGGTTGGAGAGGTCTGGTTAAAAGATGAAAAGTTGTGTGTGTGTGTGTAGTCAGTGGTGCTTTTACGTGAACAGACATATGATTTTCCCTCTCCCGCTGTCTCTCTTTAGTCCAACCATAAAACTTGTGCATCTCCAATGTGGACCAGCTGGCGCTCTCATCCTCATCAAGGCTTCTTCACCTTTTTCACTGAAGAAGAGCTCGATGCGGATTCTCTTCGTTTGCGCTGCAATGTAATGCAGAGAAATCACATGAGCATGTACTCTAGCAGGAATTTCTTCTTTGTTCTGCAATCCTGACAGTTGTCTCCAACCAACAAAACTGGAGTTAACAGATGCTTGGTTTTATCTTCCAGCACAGATCGTTATAATGAAGATGTACGCTGAATAGAGGTTCGCACCACCTACTCAGAACCGGATGGTACAGGAAGGCAAACAAATCCCAAGTAGTCACCAATGCAACAAGAGGACTGGATCCCTGATTGGTTTCCTACCAATCAACGTTGCCAAAAGATGAGTGGAAGAGAGGAAGAAAACATCTCCTATTGGCTACAGACAGAAGTTGCCCAATGGGCTTTTTTGTCAATTTAAATAATCAAAAAATGTGTTTTATATTTCTGTCTCATCAGCACTCAAAAGGTTCAAATATGCTCTAAATTCAACATCAACCACTTCAGTTATTGCAATAATATAGGGGATACACGGCATAAAACAAATTACCTGCAATGATCCAAAGAGGCTTCATGAATATACATGTTATAATTCAGGGCTACGCTATAGTATAGTTTTAAAGACATGACCCAATGTTTCTAATCGGCTTGATCTGCACTCTAAGCTGCCTAACTAGTTATGTGTAGCCTTGCTTTTTCAGGTATCATTTGATGCTAGGAAGGGTGATTTTCAGACTGAATTTCCAGATTAGATTGTCCTCTTTACATAAGAAATATTGTAACATCTGTATTTACAAAACCATTTGGAAAACCAAAATTATGGTTTGTGGATTTCATGTTAGTCATAAACTGAAATTGGTTAAACATTTGCATGAGGTAGATAGATATCCTCACCCAATAATTGTTGATTCTTTGAAGGAGTCTCTACAGACTTACTGAGTTGGGGGTAAGTGGTGCTCCTACAACATCGATGATCTGCTCCTTTGCTTCCACCTTGATGTCGTCTACACTGGGCCAGGACTGGACTTCGCCCCCTGGGGTGGATGATGCAGTGCTGTTGGCAGCATTGAGTTCCCCAATCTGCGGTGCAGCAGCCAGTCCTGCCCCTGTAGTTCCACACCCACCTGTACTGCCAGCCTTCAGTAGAGCCTCATAGCGGTGGCGCAGCATCTGTTGTTCATATTCACAATTGCTGTGGGCCTGCTTCAGCTCATACAGCAGCACCAGGTCGCTACGCAGCTCATTGAACATCTGTACAATCTCTTCTGTGGGCATGGGGTTAAGATCTGGATCCACAGACAAACACAAAGGTAGAGATGATTAAAAAAGAGATTTGTTTTTTTTTTTTAAAGCACTTCAAAGGCACACTTATGTCATCAGATTACTGATATCTTTAAGATAAGGACTGGATCTCTGACATTCTGCATGGATCTACTGTGCACAGTAGACGTGTGTGTGTGTGTGTGTGTGTGTATATATATACACACACTGCTAATGTTTATTCAAACTCACCGACTCCTTGCTCTGTGAGGATCTGCTCAATGGCCTTGATCTTCTTCTGGCCTACCGAGCTTGGCAGTTTCATCTGAACCACACACAGGGAGACAAATGCCAACACACACAAGGGTCTGATTTAAGGTGGCATGGATATTAGGATAAACAGCTCCACCTCAGGGCTTTTAACTCCTATGAAATGCACTTCAGCGGGCCAGATCAAAATGTCTTTATCCACTGAACTCTGTCTGACTGATTAGCTAGAGGGGCACTCTACTTCTTTAGCCGTGCTAATGCATTTTCCATAGAGAGCGGCAGCTCCTCATCAGTCTTGAAGATGAATAAGAGTTTCCTTGCTAGATTTTACAGATATTAGCTTGTCACTAACAAAATTAATCATCACAGTGCTAATGAGAGATAGCCAGCTCAAGTTAGAGTCTCTGGTTTCTCACATACATCAACTGCAGGTTCAAGCTTCGCTAAAATTCTTTTGATATTAATAGTGGTTCAAAAAAACTTAGCTTAACTTCTAAGAAATTTTTAAAAATTCAGGCTTTTAAATGTTTTTACACCATTTCACAGCTGACTACAGACAAATACAATTTATTACTACAGACCTGTCATATTCATTTGAGTACTGTAGTTTCAGGTTTGTTTTTTCAGATTGACGTTTCAGGTTCCTCACTTGTATTTGAAAGCCAAAGTGAAGCTTTCAGTTAAAGAATACTCTTTCGGTAACTTTAATACCTTAGTAAGTTCTAGCTATACTCACCCTCTGACTGCGCAGTGTGACGCCTGCTGATTTGAAGTCAGGGAACTTGATGCCTGCTGTCTCTGGTACAGCCTAAAGAAAAAGAATAACTGATAAATAACTGATGAGAGACATGGTATGACACCCCTCTGAACCTTAGATTGACTTAATATGTAAAACCATTAAAACAATTATTATGGAATGAATCTGGCCTTTACAATGATTTATAAACAGAGACAAAGAGCTCCCACTGTTACTCTGAGAGACACCTCGTTCATTGTAAATAATGTAAAATGTTGAACAAAAATATTGAGACTGATCTGAATCTTAATTATTTCAGTGTACCACTACATTACATAAGCACTAGCATTTGATCGAAAGCATAATAAAATATACATAAATAATACAGAAACTATTTAAATTTTTTATATTTGTCAGGTATGCATGGGTGGCTTGAGCTTTACTTGGCTCCTTTTGTGTGAGTGCATATCTTACCGGCTTTTCTGTTTCTCTTTTTTGTGGGAGCTTCTTCTTGGAAACCCTCTTTTCAGCTCGCCTTAACTCTGTGGTTGTGTCTGCTGCTTTAATGAGTTTCTGCAGATCCTGGGCCTTCTTCTCGCGTTCCTTCTTCCTAGTTTCAATCTTCCTTAGCTCCTGAATAAGATATTCCTCTTCTGCCACCTTCAGGAAAAACAAGAGAAGTGCAATCCTAATATTTAAAAGACTGGAAAACCTCTTACAAGTTTGGGAAGTTTTTACAATATAATATTTATTTAGAATTGTTTAATTTTTGTCTTCAACAAATGGTATCACTGCATTACTAATTGCAGTTTTAACTGACTTGGCATTTTCCACCTCATCTTATCTGGGCAATATTTATGTTATGGAAGTTTAACAACTGCATAAGAATCCAAATTTAAATCAAATGACAAAGTAACTAACTTGCTCTGGTGTGCGATTGAAAAGCTTCTCCAGTTGCTCTTTGCGACGCCTTTCATGACCAGCATCAAAAATGTAGATCTTGGGCTCTGTCCCTGAAGCTGCACGGACCTTTGTCAGCTTCCCACAAATACTGTAATACCGTTCTTTCAGGTCCTCCACAGAACGTTTCTGAAAGCATACATGGAAGAATGTTACTACAAATATATGCTTTAACTTACGGGGTTGTGATTTTTGCAGTATATCCTCAACAAGAAAGAATGTGAATACTGTAGGTTAGTAACTGAGTGATTACTCTGTATTGCTGGTGATCATAACGATCGTGGACGACTATGAAACGCAGGTCAAAGCGCTTGCAGAGGTCAAACAGATGGTCTGTCTCCGCTTTTGTCCAGCCATCATCATGGAGATGCATCTGATACTCCTGCTCTGAGTACACTGGTACCTGCACTGTCTATAAAAGCAGGCAGAGGAACACAGAAAATGCAGTGAATCAGGATGAGTAATTGAAAAGAGTAAACGAACGAGCATGTCTGGAAAAGAGAAATGACAGAGAATGGGTAGCCATAAAAATCTATCCATTGTATGCATTGCATGAGTGATTGGACTGAAAAAAAGAGGCTGCAGGTGTCCCGACCTTATTGAAGCGGGCAAAAGGGTAGTCCTTGCCCTCTTCTGCCACACGTCTCCAGTGGTGGAATATGGCCCCATCCCTACGAGCGGGATTAGTGAAGGGCATCCACTTCCAGGGACGCACCTTTTTGCAACCTAGCTTGGCTTTCACTGTCCGGTAGCCCTGAGTAGTATCACTAGGCAGCAAGGGGGGCGCATCTCTGGGAATTAAGGGGAAAAACAAGTCTTTTTTAAAGCAAGGGCACTAAATATGAGGACAATCTGCTTAATCTGTTCATAATGTGCCCAGGCCAACCAGGATATTCTGGACAAATATATAAGTGACAAAAGAAGATACAAAAGCAAAGTCAGTTGGCCCAATGACAGGAATATATAGTATAAGAAATTATTAGCCCTGAAAATTCTTTGGGCTATTATGAAATAAAACATGCTGCAATATAGACAACTGAAGAGCTCATGAACTCTTCCAGTGCTTTGCTGAACATGCCACTCACTTGGCCCTCAATGGTCATAGCTTCTGATGTAGACACAAGAAATAATTGCAAGTGTTGTCATTTATCCTCCTTTTTTTCTGAATAGATAATGAATAACTATTATTTATTGAAGAGTAAAAAACCCTCCCGGTTCTAACTTTCATTTCGATCTCTTCCTCGCGCAATTTAAAAGCTTTAAGAATATCCGAAGCAGCAATTTCACATGACTTGATTCCAAACTTTACGGGTAAATTGGTGCACCAATTGAAGACAAACTTGTAATTCCAAAAAAGGAGCCATACTTCTTATCAGAATAGAGCAGAGCGTAGACCTCTCGATGCATCCCCTCCGGTCTCTTGAAAGTCAAAGTTTCTGTCGTCTTCTTGGTTTTTTTCTGTGACATTTGATAGGGAAATTGATTACCGAAAAGGTATGTTTCGGTAATACTGTCAAGCACAATTATGAACACATAATCTTCTCAGGTAATTGCTTTAGGTATTGCATGGTTTTAATTAAACTCCCACAGTATGTGTAGCTCTCTGAATATTGGACCAAATCTATGACTTATTACATGTTTGAAGTGTGAGCTAAGGTTTAAGGTTAGTAGTTTTTAAGAGATGTTTACAGTCCCTTCAAAGTCGTATCAATGTGCCCCGCGATAGCTTTGGGCAACCCAGTAAACTTTAATTGACCTCTCCAACAGCTAATGAGGTTTTAAAGGTAAGATCATTTGGGAAAGTTGTGAATATGTGAATATTGGAACAGGCATAATTATGGGTAGTTTCTGATTATTTCTCACCTTGTCTGAGTTGATGAGGTCTTTCTTGCTGATGGGACCATCATTATCCCCTCCGGTCAACTCCAGAATATCCCTAACATCAGCACCAGTAGCCATGGCTTAATATTTTGTTAATTCACGATTCTCGCAGCCTGTCAAGGGTAAATACTGTTCATTCATTCACGTACTCTCATTCAGTAAATTGTAACTATCCGACGAATCCTTTAGCTCCTAGCTAAAGGCTAACGCTAACGATATCATTTTCACTACGGAAACTATGCACAGGGTCGCAAACATACAAGAAACGAATTTGTAAGATGTATTTCGTAATATTGCTGTGAACTTTCCTACTATACGTGAAAGCTACAGAGATAATTAACAAAGAATATTCTCAAGCTATTGTTAAGGCTAAATGAGTAGCTGGCCACCTGAGCGACACCACTTCCGGCTCCACAGTTGCTTTGTTGCGCCCCCTTGAGTTCTGGCGGTGCACTGTAGAAATTATTTACTTTAATTTCAGATAAAAATCATAAAGTTTAACTGTACAACTGAACGTGACGCTGGAAACACCAACATTGTTGAGTAAAGTATATAATAGCTCAATAAACCCATAAAAAAATGCGTGAAACATTTAGACTTCGTATAGTATAGTATAGTAAAGTATAGTATAGTATGGAATAGTACAGTACAGTATTGTATAGTACAGTATAGTAAAGTTATGCTATACTATGAGTAATAATTCTATAGATATGAAGTAAATGTATGATGAATAAGTTCATATTAAAACCGAAAGATAGTAACAACGAGAGAAAAGATAGAGCGATTCAGATGCACTTGTTCAAGTTTGTTCAAGTTTATTATATATATAATAAACTTTATTATATATATAATAAACTTGAACAAGTTCATATGAATCTCTGTACTACATATATATATGTACTATATGTACTAACAAGTTCTTTCTTTAATTTGATAGATAGATAGATAGATAGATAGATAGATAGATAGATAGATAGATAGATAGATAGATAGATAGATAGATAGATAGATAGACAGATAGATAGATAGACAGATAGATAGATAGATAGATAGATAGATAGATAGATAGATAGATAGATAGATAGATAGATAGATAGATAGATAGATAGAATGACAGATCGATAGACAGATAAATAGATAGAGAGATAGAGAGAGAGAGAGAGAGAGAGAGAGAGAGAGATTAATCAATTCAAGGTCTAAATTAAGTATAATAATTTAAATTAAAGGACACACACTTGATTGACAATCAGCACATTTTGAACTGCGGCATTTATATTTTTATTTGACATGCGTTTTTTGTTTCAATATACGTGTCTGCACTCAGGCCACTCTTATTCTGAAAATCCCTTCACGTACGGTGACGAATTGGCGCAACACCGGATGAAGACTCTTCTGAAAACGCTTTTAAAATCCCCAGCATCCGTTAGTCTAGGTCACGGACCGCTCTCGCCGCCATCTTTGTTAGCTGGGTAACGCAAGGAGAAGTCGGCGGGATCCCCGAGCTCGCTGTTACAGTCGCTAATAAGGTCACTGGAAACTCTCCGCTTGTCGGCATCGACGAAGATCGTACCCTTCCTTTGCGAAGACGCCAAGACTCGACGCGAAGATGTCCAACGAGCAGGTCGAAAACACCGCCGAGAAAGTGGGACAGCAGCAGCAGCAGCCGCCGCCACCGCAGCAGCAGCAGCAGCAGCAGCCGCCGTCGTTGCAACAGGGGTAAGACCGTTCGTCGACGGTCCTTTTGTTGGCTCCGACTTAGCTACACAACGACCCCGATTCACGGGAATGTCGCACTTGGACTGGTATCTAACGAAAAAAAGTAAAAGTAGTATTCCTGCGAGATAATTATACGGCAGTGGCCACAATGTGCTTGAATTTCGTCGTTATATCCGTTTAGGTGGCGTGTGCGGGGCCCATTTTTTTTTTCTTACGAGGCTAATCCGTCCGATTTACGTAACCTAGCTTAAAGTCGCCCAATGTTAGCCGTTCGCTTTGTTAGCAGCTTCTCCGTGTGCGTTTATTCTCTAAATTCGCAGTTTTTAAAGCAGTAGATCGGTAGACATCGGGCCCATTATCGTATAATGTAACACGGGCCCGCGACGGGCCTGAGGCGCGGCCTTGCCATGCGATTTAAATCCAGTCGCGCCGATTGCGAGCCTGCGGTGCGGATTATCGTCGCAGTTCAGACGTTCGTACCGGCGTAGAAATGAAAAACGAAAAATATATTTTAACCTCGCGTTAGAATTAGTAGCGGTTGATTTTTCTTATAAAGAATAACTTCAAACAGAGTTTTCCTGACGTTAACAGAACAAAGGAAAACCCTTACTACCAGATTGAGATACGACCGTTGCTTCATTTTTTTTTGGCCTCTAAAGGAGCAAAGGCTTAAAAGATTAGAGAAACTCTAATGGTTGTATTTGATTTCATTGTTTATGATATGCACTAGCAAGTGTGTGTCCTCCGTCACTACCTTTTTTTTAAGTTTTTCTTTTTTAAAACTAGGAATTCACTTATCTTAAGTTGTAAAGGAAAGTTGCAAAGCTCTAATGATTTTTTTTTTGTTGTTGTTAATTATTCACTTTATATTAACCGGTCTCTTTACACAGAGAAGTGAATGGGAAAGCCAAGCATGAGTCCAATGCAAGCAGGAAGGAGAGGCCCCAGAAGAGAGGTGGAGGTGGGCGCTACGAACCCTATGGAAATGCTAACAAAAGATACCGCGTATTTGTCAGCAACATTCCATATGATGTGAAATGGCAAGCCCTGAAAGACCTGATGAAAGAAAAAGGTAAGGTGTCTGGATAAGAGATTGACTCAGTCAACTTGGGACATGACAAAAAAGATCTAGGGTCGTTTTGTTTGACCACTGCAGCTTTGAAGGGCTTTTGGGAATTTGTGCAGAGACTTAAGTTGTATAATGTCGCTCGCGACTACACGGGAGTTATTTGGACAAAAGGTTTTGGATGAGGTCTGTCAACCAAGGAGTTGCTACAGACTTGCACAAGTGCTGTGAACCCGAATGTTAGCCTGAACATTCATCGCCCCTTGAGACCACTACAACCTTTTGTGATTTTCGTGAAGTGTAGGTTGTACATGAGTTAAGCTGGTGCACTACTGCGAAATTCCAGTGGCTTGGGATCATAAGGGACATAATGAGATGCTTTTCCCAAAGAAATGCATGAAAAAAACAGTACTTTGCTGCAGTGTAATGATTTTGTTCAGAAACAAGGAACAAGGTGTTCTCAGTTACTGTGTAACAAAATATGAAAACTCGGGCACTCATGATTTATAAATTGGTCAGATATTTGGGGATATGTCAAACAAAATCATTTGTAATGCAGCAACTTTGAATTTCAGTAGGTAATAGCATAAAGTTTTCTCTTAAAGGTACAATATGGGTTTTAATTTGTTGTTACTCATGTGAAAGAAGTTGTTTAGTTATGAATCGTATATGGGTATTGGAAAGCTTTAGATGAATCATAAGTAATGCACTAAATTGGCATTTACTTTAAGTTAAAGCATGTGTCAGGATGGGTACAATCTTCTTTCAGAAGGAGTGCCTGGTATTTGTTTTATGAAAATTGACTGTGGAGTTAAATTGCATTTTCTTTTTTAGGTGTGACCTTGACAAGCAAATGTTTTCTCAGCAGATCTCCATGTTGTACCGAGCACAGCTATGCGTTGTGGATTTCTTTGGGGTACAGGTCTACAAAACAAAGCAACTTCTTATGCACTGTCCTTCTCTCTAGAGGTTTGGTCACTGATGCCCATTCGTTGAACAGAAATGTGATCTGAAACGAAAGCGTTGCTGTGGTCGACGCTGAATCAAAATTCTGATACTGTGCGTTCCAGGAACAGGTCAACTTTACAAACATGTTTGTAGTTAGTGACCTTTCTGTCCCTTAAGAGCTTGTCATCATTAACATTATGGTTAGATTTATAGCTGTAGGTTTCCTCTTAGGTTCCGCTGATGGGCAAATGTATTGATGTATTACCTTGGGGTTTAAAATGGCGCCATTTGACAAAGTATGCAAAGGTCTGCAATGAAATGGGCTGAGGCATTGAATGGGTTTTGACGACTTGAAATTCTTTGGTTAATTATTTTCATATAGAAGGTGGTGTGCACGGTATTATATCCAAATAGGATGGCTGATGGCCATTTCAATAGTTGTTGTCCTCAGTCTATTGCTTTTGGTGTTCCGGGAGATTTCCAACAAGGACAGGCTAAGAAGTCTTAAAAAAAAAAATTTTTCTTAAAAGACCCAAGCTTGTTTTTTGTAGACCTGTACCGTATTGTGCTGCTGCTGCGGTGCTGGGGGAAGGCTCAGGACTGGCAGTCCGAGCTCACTGTCACCGGCCGTCCTACTTGTGTTTCTGCTCTAAACCCCCATTGTTCTCTCGGCTTCTCTCCCCTTGGTGTGTGTCGTCTCTGGAATCTGATTTGTAGTGGGTGAGGTAACGTACGTGGAACACTTAATGGACGCAGAAGGCAAATCGAGGGTAAGTGCAAATACATACAAATAAAAATATGAATAATCCTAGACAAACCTGTGTTTGTCAGCTCTGGTTTCTTTATTTTCCTTGTTGGGAATTGTTCAGATTCAGAAACATGGTGGAGTGCGTGAGATGGTGACATACTAGAGGCGTGTTTTATTTGGTGTCGTCTGTGGCACTGTATTGAGGCCATCCGGAGGATTGATGCTCTTTTAAAAGGTCTTCAGCTTTCTTCGCAGCCAATCCTGTGGGATTGCAGTAGCTGACAATGTCCCTTTTTGGTTGCTGGATTTGTTCCTTATAAACTAAAGTCTGCAAGAGGTTGTTACAAGGCTGTTAGACGGTTGTTAAATATAACTCATTCTGTAGAACTGCTTTACTGGAAAAGTCACCTCCAATATCTTAGTAGTCGGGAATCCTATCTCACTGTGGATTTTCTGCCCTTTGGATGTTGGAAAAATACTCTTTATATTCACCAGACTTGCCTGCATTCTGTTAGTGACTGGGGAAAAATGTGAGACTTTGTAATTTTATGTAACTTTATTTGGAAGCACAGAGCTGTGGCCTAGGCTGTAGGCTTGTGTGGTGTTGAACCTTTGATTGTGCATGAAATTGTCTATTTTTTGCTTAATTCTTGTCAGTTGAAATCTCTACTATAGCTATTTCTTTTACTAATTTGAATTGTCCTTTACTCCTTTTGGTGCGGCCTGTTCTGATTTCGTCAATCAACAAAGGGTTGTGCGTAAGTAGCCTATTTGTTATTAAGTGAAATGGTACAATCCCAGTGTATGTTCAGGTCATTTTGGGGGGTTAGTCAATATGAATTAAAGGACATTGATTGTTCTCACCGGATATACATTTTCGTCAGTGTTGTTGAGTTTAGGACTGAAGAGCTAATGAAGAAAGCAGTGGAGAAGGTAAACAAGCACAACCTCAATGGACGACCCCTAAAAGTGAAGGAGGTAGGCCACAACAAGTAGAACAAAACATTTTTTTTTTTTTTTTGAACTTTTCCCATCAGACCATTGTGTAAGTTGTGGATTTGACAAGGCCACATTTTCATGCACTCTGTTAGGACCCTGATGGTGTGATTGCTCAGAGGGAAATCAACAAGGCTCAAGGTGGAGGCCCACCAGGAGGACATGGCGGAATGGGAGGGATGGGAGGAATGGGTGGAATGGAACGCATGAACATGGATCGAATGGGCCCTGGACCCAATGGCCCCATGGTCAACATTCCACCCAGCCTAATGAACAACCCCAACATCCCCAACGAGATCATCCATGGTCTCCAGGCAGGCAGGATTGGCAGCACTGTCTTTGTGGCTAATGTAAGGCTTCCACGTTTTTGTTGTATTTTATCTGAAAAATCTAAATGTATGAAATTAAGTGATATCAAAAAAGTGAAAGAATATATGAATTTTTTTTTAAGGTTAACTAATCAACAGTATCAGCAACGGTTAAATCGGTTACACTATTTGTGCCAAACTTTAGTCTAACTATGGAATAGTCAAGTAACCATTTCTCATTATTTCTGACAATAGCTTGACTACAAAGTGGGCTGGAAGAAGCTGAAAGAGGTGTTCAACATGGCGGGCATGGTAGTGAGAGCCGACATTCTGGAGGACAAGGATGGGAAAAGCCGAGGCATGGGCACAGTAACATTTGATATGCCCATTGAAGCAGTCCAGGCTGTCTGTATCCTTTTGATAAACTTTGGCTGATTGGAATATATATATATTTTTTTTAAATAAGCATAGAATGTTAATTCAGTGACTACATTGTTTCAGGATGTCTCTACTGTTTCCTTAATGACTTCACAGCTATGTTCAATGGCCAGCTCTTGTTCAACAGGGTCATGCATGTAAAACTGGTATGTTGCCTAAACCTCTCTAAATTGGAATCGCATTATTAGGTGAAAGCATAGACCAAATACTCATGCGAATTATTTATTTATTTATTTTCAGGATGAGAAGTCCCTGCCCAAAGACTTTGGACCACCTGACAGAGCTGCTGTTCTTCCCCGTAGGTTTACTTTCTTTAACTTGGATAAAGATTGAAACAAAGACAAATGCACTGTAAATATTTAGGCACTTACCAAATGGCATTTGTTGTGGGTAGTTCAATATCACCTACACAGTATCCTGTGCCAGTTAAAATTTATATGAAGCTGCCTTAATTGGGTGCAAAACTACATCTGTAATATTTCTCTCTATTGGGTGTAAAGGTACTACATGTATATAGGCACATTGATTCTTTCTTAGCCTTGTAAATGTGTGCTGTACACAAGGTGGCCTGTTAGGACTCTTATGATATGCAGAAAATTTCAATATTGACAAATCATTTCACAGAGTTCCACTATACAGCCAATAACTCCATTTCTGCAGCCACAATATCTCAATACTGTACCCATTTTCTCCCAGGTGGTCTGAGTGGTGTTGGTTTGGGTCTGGGCCCTGGTGGGCAGCCCATCGATGCTACCAGCCTCAACAGAGGAAGTGGTGGAGGAATGGGCAACATGGGCCCTGGAGGTAACTTACCCCAGTGTGTTTTTCTAAATTCTTGAATAGAAGATGCAAGTGAAATCAGTGGCTCATTACTCCTCTTACTTGTAGGAATGGATGGAATGGGCTTTGGCAACATGGGAGGTCGTATGGGAGGAGGTACGTTCCAGAACTTTGCAAGTGGCTGGGGCTCTCCCTAGATTTATTGGGACTGTCGCTTTTGCTGTTAGAGCAAACTCGTGGCTTCTTTTAACTGTATCATATTAAAAATTCCAACAATTAATAGCATCATCCCTTTTAAGTACCTAAATTTTTATTGGGATAAGTTAAACTCACTTATTAACAGTTAAACAAAGTAAATGCACAACAGAATGGAATTTGTATAAATTATAACCTTCATGCCTTGTGTGTCAGATTTCTAAACCCAGCCTGTCCATACGTTTCTGGCATATCTTGTATTTAAGACTTTCCTCTCTTTTAGGAATGGACAACTTTGGCGGAATGAACAACATGGATCGCTTTGGTTCTTCAGGGATGGGCAGAATGAATGGTAAGGAGACGTGCTAAGCACTCTAAAGGCAAGCGTGGATGACTTTCACGTTTGCTGGACACTTCTAATGGTTTCATCTCTTGCATTGTCAGAGATGGACCGTGGGATTGGTGGTGCTTTTGACAGGGAGTTTGGGCGAAATGAAATGGGAATGTCTCGCAATAATTTTGGAGACTCCTTTGAAAGAGGAATGGGTTCGTATTTTCAGGATTTTGTTTGAAATTCCTCTGTGTACGCTGATGAGCCTCATCAGATATAATGCCTATTTACGCTCGAGCAGTTATTTAACAATCATTTATTATTATTACTTTTTTTTCTATTTGTTTACAAACTATTTTAGGAAACTCCCTGGGTATGGACCGCATGAGCTCTGGAATGGATCGGCTGGGAGCCAGCATGGACCGCATGGCAGGGATGGACCGGATGGGCATGGACAGGATGGACCGTGTGTCGGATCTGGACCGGCTGGGTTCTGGGTTTGACCGGATGGGCTCAGGGATGGACCGCCTGGGGCCCAGTATGGATCGGCTAGGACCTGGCCTGGACCGCATGAGCTCCAGCATGGACCGCCTCGGCCCAGCTGGGTTTGATCGCTTGGGCCCATCTGGTTTGGATCGCATGGGTTCTGGCCTGGACTTTGGCTCCCCAATGAATATGGATCGCATGGGCAACACTGGGCTTGACAGAATGGCCAGCAGCTTTGACCGCATGGGTTCCACTGGAGGACTTGACCGTTTCCCTTCAGGTGGCCTCGACCGCATGAGCTCTGGCATGGACCGGATGGGATCTGGAGGTGTTGGTGGCCAGTTTGATCGCTCTGCTGACCTTGATCGTGGATTTGGCGGAAATTCCTTTGGAGGAGCTGGGGCTGGAGGGCCTGGAACCGGGGGAGGCAATGTCAGGAAAGGATGCCAGATCTTTGTCAGAAATGTAAGTGTTCATCTACAGGCTGGTTAAGCTTGAGTCATTTGACCAGTATCTTCTCAAATATGAGTTTAATTAATTTTGAATCCATTTTGTTTTAGCTGCCATTTGACTTCACCTGGAAAATGTTGAAGGATACCTTCAATACATGTGGTAAGGATGGTCCCAGCTGGTAAAAATAGAATTAAGAGTGAGTATTGGTGCTTTTTCATATCAAGATGATTCTCACACTGGTATTCTTCCCCCTGTAGGTATGGTCCAGTATGCTGATATTAAGATGGAGAACGGCAAGTCCAAGGGTTGTGGTGTGGTCCGCTTTGACAACCCTGAAACTGCTGAGCGCGCCTGCCGGACAATGAATGGCTACCGGCTGAATGGAAGAGAGATTGATGTTAGAATTGATAGGAATGCATAAATTGTTACATCTGACCTATCATTTAGTCCCTTTCCAAATGCTCTGTATCATCATCTGAATCACCCTTCATCTTATACATTTATATATACACACACACTTGGTTTGTTAGATATTCGTAACAGTAAAAATGTTGTTTTAGTTATTTGTAACATTGAAAGTGTTTTAGTTTAAAAAGTTTTACTTTTTTCTTTCTTTCTTTCTTTTTTTTTTTTTTTTTTTAGAGACCAAATTTTTAATTTTTTTCTGTCATACTTCACCTGTAATTGCCTTTGTTCTTTAAGGTGTTTTGATAAATAAACCTCAATATTTGAAATACTTTGCCTGCTTTTGTGTTATTGCACTGCGTGTCAGTATAGTGGGTTGTCCAGTGAGATCCGCTTTGAGCTTTCTTGTGATATTCGTTTTCACATTGTTAAATTTAAACTACTTTTAAATATTGGTCCCATGGTGCTCTCTGAGGAAAGCGTCCAGTTATGATGCCATGTGGACATAGATCGCAAGCGGTGACAATACTCGGGGCTGTGTCACGTGATCCTGAAGCCCCTCCCCTCGTAGACATGGAAGGTCACCACCGGAAGAAGGTCACAGACACTACATTCAAGATGGCGACCCCCTTGTGTCAGTGTTACCAGGTGAGTTCCTGACCATTTTGTGTTAAATATCAGCACTTACAATATCCCAAATAATAAAGAGAAGACTTAAATGGGATTTTTTGAATTGTCTCTTATTCATCTGGCGGCGAATGTCACGAGTTTTGCTAAACAGGCAGCTAACGTGGCGTTAGCTAGTTGAGTTAGCTCCTTGCATGTTAAGATCTCCAGCCGGTGTTGAGACGCTGACTCGGGAAATTTGCATTTCGCGAAGAAAATTTTCAGCTTAGGTCGCTACATCCTTTCGCTTTCAGCGACGATTTAATGAACAGGGTGTGAGAATACTAATCTGAAATCCTGCTTCTTCACAAATGACAGTTATATTTTATGCTGACATTTAATACAATTGCAAAGGTCGTTATAGAAGTAATTTATCAGTATTATACACAGATCAGGAGTTTGTTCTTAACCTTGTTGTCAGTACCTGAGTAGTCAACTGAAGTTTAAGGTTGTTTTGTGCTTGTCTCCAGATATGTGTGAGAAGAGGCTTGGTGGCAATCCCCTCCTCTTACCTGCTACTTCACAACAGACCCAATGTCTTCAGGATACGTGGGTTCCTCACAAAATCTTCACAGGTATGACCGCCCAACATTTGCTGTCCTACTGTCGTGCCTCTTTCTAGTTTTGCAGAAGCTGTACTTTGCAGACTTTTCATCAGTGTTTGCCTTTTTCTGTGGAGAAGTTTCCTCATTTTGGTTTGGATTATTATCTCAATTACAACAATCCTCACTGTAGTTTGCTCTGAAAAAGACAACCATTAAGTCAGTTTCTCTTTATAATTAGAAAATTGATTATACTGTAAACCAGAAAAACAAGAGCATTTTTGAGTAATAGAATTCTGGCACAGAATTATCAGTTGATATTTTTTAAACCTGAAGATGACGACGACGACGACAACAACATGGTTGCTGAAACATCAGATCTTCAAATAAAGTCTACTATAGTACTTATCCGTTATTCAAAGGTGCTCTCACTTACTTTGCAAGTTATTACACTTGCTCTCTACATTTACTTCTACTTGTTCTAGCACTGAGCACATAAACAACACTGGGAATATAAATTCTAGTTTAACTGTTTAACTGCTCCAGACATGCCTGGAGTAACTTAATGTAAATGTGCTGTTTCTGTTTCATATCACCCAGGTGCCCCGGTCAACGCCTCTACAAGTTAGGTATTTGTCAGGGGAGAGAGGTGGTGGCAGAAAAGGTTTCCTGGGGGAGTTTCTGGATAACCTGAAGCAGGAGCTGAACAAGAACAAGGAAATGAAAGAAAACATCCGGAAGTTCCGGGAAGAGGCCAAAAAACTGGAAGAGTCAGATGCATTGCAACAAGCACGAAAGAAATATGTTAGTATATGGCCCCACTACAGACACAAAACTGTAGTATTTCTACAGCAGTTGTTCTAAATAACAAGCATTAGGTCTGCATTTTTTTTTGACCGATTCTCCTCTCCTCTGTTGCTTTCCCAGAAAACTATAGAGTCTGAAACAGCGAAGACCTCCGAAGTTCTCAGGAAGAAGTTGGGTAACATCTCAGAGACAGTTAAAGAAGTAAATGTGATACATATCTTAATCAGATGCAGCCTTTCTTCTTGATAGTCATATGATAGAAATGCTGTTCATGTTCCTACATCCACCCTTACGAGGTGTGTGTGTGTGTGTGTGTGTGTCTGTCTCTTTGTATGGACAGGGGCTAGAAGAGGTCAGCCGAACAGAAATTGGGAAGAAAATCAAGGAGGGAATGGAGGAAGCAGCCAAAACAGCTAAGACCTCTGCAGAGTCTGTTTCTAAGAGCGGAGAGATGTTTGGGAAGACTGGTGCATTCAGAGCAATATCTCAGGTATGGAGTCACTTTACTCCATGGTACAGAATATTTCACTGTTTACCAAAACTTAAACATAATTCATTTGATTTTATGTCTCATAAATAAAGTAAAGATACATACACATGAAAACATAATCCTCAGTCCTTTTATGTAAGACAGTACTTACAAAGGCCTCATACTGCAGGGGAATATTAAGAAAGTAAGTAACATACTCTTAATAATAAGCTACTATCAATGACACAACTGAATATTGTTTTCTTGTCTGCTACTGGTTTATTAAATTTCAGGGCATGGAGAGTGTGAAAAAAGAGATTGGTGACCTGGGTCACACTGGCCCTTATCGGCCTCCTGCCAGACTCCGGAAGAGGAGTGAGTTCTCCTCCAAGGGGAGAGGGGATGACAGCAAGGTCTTTGAAGCCAACGAGTACGTGAGTGCCCTCTGATTTGCCCTGCTACTGAGTGGCGAACACTTCTCAGATTCAGAGATAGCTAGTACCACTCATATGGCCTCGCACTGTCTGATCCAACACTCCAGACTCAGTTGAGATTTTCCTACAGTATTGTTTTTTTTTAACTAGTAAGTTCACCCAAATTCATCTGAACCGCTGGTGGGGAATCACAGTTTGCAGAGATAAGCAGGTTAATGAGCTGTAGTCTAGTAGTTGTTGCCAGAAGGGAAGCTGAGGAGAGGCTCTAATGTGATATGGAACAGGAGTAAAGCTGAAAAAGCTTTTTTAAAGCTGAACTTTATTACTACTCCAAGTATTTTTTTTTGCATTTAGTTCAGCTTTCTTGCTGTAATATGGCCATGTTACCCTTTCTGGGTTAAAATGGTTAAAAATGATTGTCAGCATGAGTGCAGCATGTCATCAGTGACACCCATGTCCCTGCTGTTCAAAGCTTTACTCTGTGTGTTCTTAAGGGAAGCTATGGGAGTGGTTCTTCACAAGGACTCAAAATGGTACCAGCAGTGGAAAGACTTCAAAGACAACAATGTGGTTTTCAACAGTAAGCAATAACTATCCTCTGTGTCTTTTTTCTGTCTCTGCATCCTTGGCTGCTTACTTACAGTAAGCTTTTAATGAACACATTATTTTTCAATTCCTGATATGCAGTATGGAGCCCAACACATGTAGCATAAAATCAAAGGCTTTACTTAGGCAATTTTGTTTGGGAATATATGATAAAATTGAATGGGGAACCCCTCTATTTAATTTAAAAACAAATTAGAGTTGAACCAAATGGTGGGCCTAGTTTGCAAGAATTTGGGGGACTCCATGCCATTCAGCTTTCTCCTCTGCATGGTGCTGCTATTGTTGGAGGTTACACAGCTCTCGTGTGATAAATTAGTCTATAGAAAAGTTGTTAAAACAAATGTAACATATATTTGTGCCAGGGTCTGAATGGTGAACACTTTAATGACCTTAAAACTTATGAGACTCCACTAAAAGCATTTGCTGAAAGAGCCAATTAATCGAGGGTGCTTCTACGGGATTAGATGGAGAGTGTGTCAGACGGAGACTTTATAAATATACATGACAGTATTGATTGAGTTGATAGTATGCAAATTAGTTATGGAAACATAGTTGATGATTAGTAATTTATCGAGGGTAGGTTACAGGTAGGACATGCCTCAAAGTCAGCAGATTTGCAGTTTCCTTACTAAGTCTTGCAAGTATCAAGACTTTTACTCTAACCTACATATTAGGGTTGGATGGTGAACCGGTATTGATAAAATCTGTGATAGAGTTTCTTGCTGATTTAAATCAGCAAAATAATTATCCTCTTTATCTCTAATAGAACTGGCAGTATGTGGCCTCATTCACTGATTATCGGTGCCTGGACAATGTCCTGCACAGCATAAAACGGCCCACCTACAGCACAACACTGTGACTTTTTTAGTGGCATCACATGGCCTGTGTTGTGTTCAAAGGCTTTTTATCTATTCAGCAGAAGACTGCAGTTTTTAGATTCAAAATGCAGGGGGCATGAAGCCCAGACACTCCACTGCCTCTTGAACCCCATTACAGTGAACCCGTTGATCATTGCAGCAGTGATGGTGTCCAGTGGGAAAGTTTCTGCTAAATACATGCATATTTTGGGTGCATTTGTTTCTTTGTGAAAGGACTGAAGAGATATGAATGTGTGTTTACATTTATAAGGATATGCACTGGGATCCTATGATAATTTGTGATTCACCAGGCAGTGACGCACAGCAGCCTTTTGCCGAGCCTTAGTTAAATCCTCATATTTTCCAAGCAAACAGGTCCAGTTGGAATTCATGTTTCGAACCAGGAAATGATGTCTAACCACTGTATATGAACTTATTATGAATTTGAAAGGATTTCCCCAACTGATAGAATTGTTTTTTTCTGTGTGTGTGGTTGAGACAGGAGCTTCAGGTTTCGAGTTACAGTTGGACTTACTGTCATTCTTTTGTTCTCTCCAGGGTTCTTTGAGATGAAGATGAAGTATGATGAGAGTGACAATGCCCTTATCAGAGCATCTCGTGCTGTGACTGACAAAATGACCGACCTCATAGGTGAGAGACCTCTGGTTTGATGATTAATAAAACTGAGAAGACTAATCAAGCTTTAACATAGAAGATACAAATGATGTATGTGCTTCGCAGTATCTATAGATACATGTTTTCCCATTTACTTAATTTGAAAGTGGTCTTAGAATTTTGGACCCCAATGTAGATTATAAAAGGTTTTATGTTCTCAATATTTTGCAGATTAAAGATATCTCCAGATAGTAGTTTAGTAATAATTATAAGACTTTATGCAATTCTTGGATTTGTAGGGTATTGATAGTTAAACTCATTTGAGTCAGCTAATTACAGAAAAAGACAGGTAATACAGGAAAGTGTAGCAGTTTTTTTGTGTCACAAATTTTTTACCATATATAATTACTTAGCCACGTCATGTCCCTCAGCTATTAGTTTCGAACAGTCTGTTGTACTGTACATTAAGTGTTTGCTCCAGCTTCTTCACTGCATTGTTTTTTTTTTGGGGGTCCTGTTAAAAATTCTTACATTCCAACTAAACTATGTTCCTCCTGTCCACGTGTCCATGCGTGTAGGTGGACTATTTTCTAAGACGGAGATGTCCGAGGTACTAACAGAGATTTTGAAGGCGGACCCTTCCTTCGACAAAGATTCCTTCCTTAAGCAGTGTGAACAAGATATCATCCCCAATATACTGGAGGTATGATGGACTGCAAACCGTGCCGATTCTAGCTCCTTAAGACTCAAGCAAGGGTCTGTGAAGAAATGTTTTATTTTTGTCAGCACTTAATTACAGTAGCTGCAGTTAGAATATTCTAACACTGTTGAAATTGAGAAAATAACTTTTATAAATTTATGTAACTTAACTACGTATACAGAACAGGTTGCCCTACCCAATTGTATGTGATTGGGTCTTGCTGTCATCATATTTTTTAAGCATGTTTTTATTCTGTCCCCAGGCAATGATCAGAGGGGAGCTGGAAGTACTGAGGGACTGGTGTTATGAAGCGGTACGAGATTTCTCACACACTGACCCTGAGCTTGAAGTGTTGAAACACTGATGCTATATGCTTCTTTAAGTATTGACATGGGCACTCAGTAGTTAGACTGCCTACATACCGTAGCCATGTTGTTGCTTGATTAATAGTTGTGCACATGTTGGCTGCAGTTGGGTAGGTTTTCATTAAATGTGTCATCATATTTTATCTTTTCCTCCTTTACTGGGTGTGTAGACATACAGTCAGCTAGCACACCCAATTCAGCAAGCCAAGGCCATGGGACTTCAGTTCCACTCTAAGATCTTGGACATTGACAATATTGATGTAAGTTACATCAGAGTACACTACACAAGATTCATAATTAAGTTGTGAGTATTGCTACTGCAAGGTTTTGTTTTGGGTTTGTTTTTTTTTGTTTTTTTTATTTCAGTAGTTCACTAGTTTACATAATATACAGGTGTGTGGGTTAAGTGAAATTAAAGCGTGGCCTCATGCCAATACCTGGTAACCAAAATTAGAGTTGGTGGTTTGAATTTTTTTATGAGCAAATAAATTAAGTTGCCATAAACAACTGAAAAAGTTTAAAGTGAGCAGATTTAGTATAGTAGGAAAAAGTCCAAATAATAGATGCCACTTGTCCTACTTGTCTCCCCTTTATTGACTTTCCACCTGCTTTTTTTTCTACATGAAAATAGCAACAACACCATAACACAAGTAGCCAGTTAGGAACCCTCTTTTAATGCACAACAATTGTTCTGATTTGTAGTTAGTTTATATGTTGATCAGGCAGGAACAAAGTTTGCTAATATCCAGAAAAAAGAATTATAGGCTTAAGATCAAGTCAGGCAAACGTCAGTGTTGTCAAACATCACAAACTTACAAGCAAGTCTCACTGGTCTTTTATAACTTTAATTATCTGTATTTTGCGTTTGGCCATTACTATTCTCAGACTTTGCAGCAATTTTGTCTCTATCAGCCACAACTTCTTTATTTTTAGATATTCATCAAGCCATGATAAACTACTTTAATACTTAGATACAATCTAAAAATGATGTTTGTTCGTACAGTAAAGTATATATGTAATTTCATCTCCAGCTGGCCATGGGGAAGATGATGGATCAGGGTCCAGTGTTGATTATCACCTTTCAGGCTCAGTTAGTCATGGTGATCCGAAACACCAAAGGAGAAGTTGTCGAGGGAGACCCTGTAAGTACCACCCATGTGAACAAAAACAAAAAGTTTGCTAGATCTGCCATACGATTAAAGTAAAAAGCATCTTAAAACACACCAGATGTAAATTATGTGGTATTTTTATGTGATATCTTGTAGGAGCATTGCAAAGCTCTAGCTGGCATTTTGTCATTATCACATAAGTGTTAAAATGAGGTACCAGGAGAATGTTGTGAGACACCGGAGCCGCTTTTTACTATTTGGACATAGGACACAAGACCCAGACTACAGCTTTAAGGGCTGTAAAGCAGCCATGTTGTCCAATCAAGGCTCCTTAGAGACACCTCAGATTGGTAAAAAGGTGTCCACTTAGTACCATGCAGTTGGCACCTATCCAGTGTTCAGAGTAAAAGACTACTGCCAGAGAATGAATGGTGTTAAGTGCTGTTCTTAGGAGTTTTGTAAGCTGAATCCTAATGTCTGGGCATTAAATAATAGACTCTGCCTTTATGGACTTAAGACTCAGCTTCCCTTTTTAACTGTTTTTTTTACAACATACTTTAAAATCTTTTCCTCCTTTCAAACTTTCCTGGGTTTAGATAAGTAGGGGATATCTGGGTATTTACTGAGCACAGCTAACTCAAAAATAATGTCAGCAGTTACTCTGGGTAGCTGTTGGAATCATTCTCACTAGTCTCAGGTAGACAAATCGATAAAACTCAACATGGCTTAGATAAGGCTAACATAACCATAAAAGAGATGTGTTATAGTTTCTCTAAAAAAAAAAAAAAAAAAATTAAAGAATATTAAAATGTGAATTTGTCATTCCCATTTTTTCATTGATTAAGAAAAACTGAACAGTTACGAATAAGAGCAACCATCTGTTATTCTTTCTTCAGGACAAAGTGCTCCGGATGATGTATGTGTGGGCTCTGTGTCGGGACCAGGAGGAACTCAACCCATACGCTGCCTGGAGACTACTTGACATATCTGCATCGAGCACTGAACAGATCCTCTAAGACTCTTTGATGCACACGAAACACACTGACCCAGGGAGAGAACATACTGTACCCGAACAGGCTCTGGAGCCGGCTGGCAAGAAATTGGGGGGAGAGGAGAGAGGGACAGACAGGTGGGGCACGGGCACACTTCAGAGCAGAATCATTGTGGAGAAATTCTGCTTCATGCTCGGTTCTTGATTGTCTTGTCTTTTTAACTAAACCGGCTTTGGGTTCAGTCCCTGCAGTTACCTTTGAATGCTTGACACTATTCCTGACTCACACTAGGGGGTGGTAGACTATCAACAACTCTCATCCACTGTACTTTCTGCCAAGCCGTCACGGCTGTCCATTTACCAAACATGTACGGTGTAGGACAGCTGTTGCTAGATGAATTAAGTTATTTAACTTAGGTTAAGGTCTTTTATTATGAGTGTGAAAGAAGAAAATGTGGAAATTAAGTTGAAATCAAAATTCAGCTGATTTGTACATGAGTCCCTTAACTTCAGGTTGGTCTCGCAAATCTCAGATTTCTCTGCCACCTTCCTCTGTTTAATCAGTCTCTCATACTCTTTCCCTTCCTCTCTCATGTGTTGTTTTCTTGTTGGTGGGTGGTCATCTGGCCAATCAGTGCTCTCCTCAATCCTTGTTTGTTTGATAATTTTCCAATGTAATTGTTAACTATGAGAAATTCTATATTTATTATGAGAAATAAAGATGACACATTTTTCAGAAAGCAGATATTTTTTCCAAATAAATTCTATCTATTATCATAATATTTTTACCCCTGTCCTGCAAATGGTTAAGCTTGCTTCAAATCCATAGGATATCATGTGATTCTAGGGCAGTTGCTAATTATTTTTTAAAATTAAATCCTCAAGTGGGATTTCTGTGTTTTCAATATTTCCTTTGGGAAAAATGCTACTTTTGAGATGGTCTGTTACCTAGACCAAAATGGACTCCCATTAGATTTCATGTTATCACAGTGTACTTTCAGCTTTAGGTCTCATCAACATCTAATATTTTACTATTTTCACCATTCTCCGGTAACATATCCTTTGACCTTCTTTGAGGGGAATGGTCACAAGTCACTTGTACAAGTGTACAATTTGCCTTGTCATTGCTCTATACACCTGGCTTACAGTCAGCAACCCACCCCTCCTCTCTTGAACATGTAAAATGATGGTGGTTGCGAAGGCTAAATGGCACCCACTACACCAAATCTCACCAGTAATCTCTCAGACATGTCACATATGTCCTCACACGTCTGGGATGATGGTGGATAGTGTTTGACATTGTCAGCATGTCTTCAAAAAAAACGTTGCTGAATGTTGTGGGCAAATGTGAATCTATTTCACTGTAAAACATTTAATGTGAATGTGAACAATGAACAGAAATTTGGATTTATAACGTGGACAACTAGACCTCATTACAAGTCTTTCTTATGTACAGATTTCTTCATTTTGTGTCGGTGACCCCTGCACCTCTAAATTTGTTGCTACCAATAGTTAATATAAGCTTATAGAAAGTAGATCACACACAAAGCTGTATCACACTTTCTTCCCTCAAGCTGACAAGAAGCGTTGCATTTTCCTCTTTTGCATTTGGCCCATATCCCCTGTTAGATGTCACCACCTCAATTAAAATGTTTGAATTCAAACAACCTGATAACTCTTCGTTTGTACCCTTGTTTTGCTCCATTTAAAAATTTTATGTAATTTCTGTATCTTCAGAAATGGCCTTTAATGTCTAAATAGTTATGTGCTAGTGTTCATCAATGAGCAGATTCAATCTCTGGGTCGTCTCGGTCCCCCCTCGTCTCTTCATTCTGGCATGTGCTTTACTTACTGTAAAATTGGTCTGAGACGCTCTTGGATAGAAGATTCAGATGAAAGGGTGTGATCCCACCCCTTTTCCTGTTCTTCATCTGTGGCAGCAGTCAGACAGCTCAGTATAGATGGTGGGTTGCAGAGCATCATGCAGTGACGCATGAATTTGGAATTACCTGTTCTCATACTACAGGATCAATTATAATTGCCTCGGGTGGAAAGGTAGGGGGTGGATTATAAACAAGCCTGCTTGTTGTGTATGCCTGCATGTGTGCTGTATGCCTTTCTAGACATATGAACCAGCAGCTCCACTCCTCCAGCGCTGTCCAGGATGATGGATCCTCCCTGTTGCTGAGCTGTGCTGAGGTTGCAGCTCTCAAGTGTAGTGCTCATTGCTCAGGATGCATCCCTGCAACACACACAAAAACACACTGTTCTTCACACAGGTATTCAGAGGAGCCATCTCAGAGAATTCACAACTTGGGGCAGTGGTCAGCTGGATCCTTTCAGACAGCTACTGACAAAAAGAAGATCTGACGCGTTTGTGAGTTTGCACCATAGCCTGTTACACTAATTTGATTTTAGACAGATTTACATACCTCCACAGCAATGTGATAATGAGCTTGCAGAGTCTGTAAATTTGCTTGCTGAAGGTCATTCCATCACACTAAATATTTAGTCACCTTTTGTTTTTATTAACGTTACAGTATATCATTGACTGGCATTGCAATTTCCAGCCACAGCTATTTTGAAAACTTTCTTGTTGGTGCTTACACAAATCATCCTCTGGTATGTTCTTGTCCTTAAGAGGCTGCTGCTTTGATAATGAAGTAAGTGTTGGTGTACATGAGACATAGTTAAAATCATTTGACAAAATAAGTCCGGATGCATGGATTGCAAATGTAAATTGACAGCAGTGGATGCCTGGAAGGCAGGAAATCATTTTATAAGTTTACTGATTGGAAAGTGGTTGCTTGTACTGTAAAGTATACAGTGGGGTCGAAAGGCCTGACACCTATTTTCCTATTCACTTGAACAGGAGAGAGGTCTCAATGGTAATATGATAAACAAAAATTTTTATAGTCCAATAACCAGTTTTAATGTTTAGGCTGAATGGTGTAAAGTACCATCCTAACAAATAATCCCATAATTTAAACCTAAATTGAACCTTATGACTAATTTAAATACCTAACATTAGTTTTAACTATAGACATATAATCTATGTCCTAAACAGCTCCAAAACTAATCCCAGAAATAACCAAAAATGAACTTTTAAAAGGGAGGACTTGCTCTCCTTTTGAAGTTTTTTTTTTTCTTTTTCAGATTTAAGATACACCCACTTACACACTTGTACGCAAAGTATTTAAGTAGGATGCACGTATGTACACATGACTAACAGTTCTGTGAAATGAGCTCATGAGGGTTTTTTTGCTCTGACTCACACATACAGAAGGAAAAACATCACTGTCCAAATAGCAAGGAAGTTAACAGCTATGCAGTTGGCCGACTGGGGGCTACTCTCACATGCATAGTGTGTGTCTTTTTTCACACAGACACACACACAGACACACAGAAGTGATGCTAGGGCAAGTCCCTAGGAACTAGGGCAGAAGTGTCACATAGACTTTCTCACTTGACGGGTGAGTGCTGACATCCCACTGTGGCCTGGGATCCAGGTTGGCAGCTGCGACAGGACTAACAAGCAGAGTGACAACAGCTCAAGAAGGAAGAACTTGCAAAATAAAAAAATCACACGTCATAAAACATCATCAATATGTCACCAGCTATTTAGAATGCATTAAACCTTTTTTTAGTCTGTTAAATGATGTTAGGGGATTCCCAGATTCATTCAACTGTCTCTTGGGCAGTCATCTTCTGGACTGATTCAGAAACCAAATAGCAATGAACAAAAAAAACAACCACAAAAACAAACAAACAAAAAATACAGCATGAGAGCAAATATAAAATGTAAAAACTTTGAAAGTGATACCATTTAGGTAACTGACTGTGGTCTTTACTTCCCCGGCGTTTATGGTTAAGGCTTTATTATTCCATGGCCATTACATTAACTATTCATCTTCATATCAGAAATGAAAATTCTGCAACACATGTCAGGTGTTTCTTGCCTGCCAGCCTTCCTTTTATTTAACATCCACCCAATTTCCTTTCTTCCCTGTCATCTGTCTGATGCCCCATTAACTATGCTGTCCTTGAGCTCCCCTGGCACCCAATGTCCTTAAGGACAATTTAACCAGCATTGCTGTCTTCCTCAGTCCTCTTTCCATCTAATTATCTATTTTAATACATTTGCTGTCGCAGCAAAACCATACAGGTGAAGCATACGGAATCAGTTTTCTGTAGCTGATTATATCAAATACAAGCAGGCAAAGATACCCATCTTACTCCTCTGAGCAACAAAGAAAAAAATTTTTATGCATCAGATGTTTTCATATGGGCTTAATGCAACATGGCATTGTTCTTACTTGATCTGAAGTTGAACACTGGATGCTACAACATTTCTGATGAGCCTGATGCACTAAAAGTCTTTTGGAAAGAGCTCAAATGAAGGTCACCGAAGTCTGTGTTAGTGTGTATGCATGTTTGGGTGTTCACTCTGACCCAGATTCACAGGTGCAATGGGGCACTGTGCCAACATGTCGATTCATAGACACACAGGGAAGAGCAGACACTCATATTCATGCAGGCCATCAGACAACAGTGTGAAGAAATGTCAGGAAGGTGTCCCGGGTGTCCCTTCTCACTGGAGGCTACTTCCTCTCAGACTCCAGAGTTTTCTGTTAAGAACAATTGTAATTTAAAGGATTGGTTTACCCAAATAAAATAAAAACAAAAACAACCCTTTTGGCTGGTCACCCCTTTAGAATAGGAACTGTGAACATTTCAACGAAACAGTGATTTTTGTCTGTCTAGACTGTCTAATTTTTAGAGACCTGAATAGATGAAAGTGACCAGCATTTCAAGAGACACAAATGGAGGATAAATAAGTGTATTTTTGTAAAACAGATTTTTTTCCTTATCTCTTTAATTTGCGACCTTGTGATCCTTAATTTGTGATCTTATGCTCAAACAAATAGCCATTCTAGGTAGGGAAACACTGTTCTGTCAGTGACTAGCTATGCATAGAGTTTTAGTTGTTGTTTGGGTTTGAAATCTCCCTCTGTCAGATTTCTGCTTCTTCCCCAGTAAATTGGAGGTGTATTAAATAGTTGATGTACAGTCTACTCTTGATATAATATGAAAGCTACTGACAGCAAGATCTGTGAATCATCCTTTAATTTAATTTAGTTTAAATGTTTCTTTAGATTTTTATCAAAATGTAATTTTCAGTTCTCCTAGCAAGAAAGATAAATAAAACCAAAACCATTTGTCGGGCTAAGCTACATACAGTTTCAACTAAGTAAGATTTTTTTTTCTAATTTGAGTTAACTGACCCTTTAAGTACTTGCTGAATCAGCTACAGTATGTTGCAATGACCAAAATGTTTCTATTTTCTCCTGCTACATAGCAATTTCTTATATTTTTCTGAAGCATAATATACCAAAATTGTAGAGAACCTTTTTTGCCTTTGACTGAAGACAGTTCAATAATAGATCTTTCAGGCTTCTGTTTGGGGATATTGCCTCACATTAAAATCACATTTTTCTCTTTAAAGGTTATCCTCTTCATCTTTTCATAAAGCTCACCTTGTTATTGCAGCTCTAACAGTATTCGGGATCTAATATAGACTAGCTTTGTGTCTTCTTATGAAAGCCTGCGGTCAATATATCCTTATCTCATTTTCATATATCGCTCTGGTCCCATTAGATCAGACAGCAATATCAAACAGAAAAGGGGTCTAACTTTGGACAGGTGTTATGAAAGAATCACTTTAACTTTAATAAAAAATGAGAGAGGAGATAAAGAAGTGTGGTCAGTAAACAAAAGAGACATAACAGAGATAAGGTAGAAGGATTGATAGGCAGTTCCTGTTTAGCATTGTAAATGGGGTGCAAAGCAGGCAGCAAATTTATGGAGGGTCACATGTGTCTGTCCAACAGTAATAGGCAGTGAGAGTGCTCTAACCAGCCCCCTGTCTCACCCAACCATGCACATCCAGAGACCGGCAGGACACGATGGACGTGCTGGAACTCTCAGAGCCAACATTACAGAAGAATTTGGGGATGATGGCTCTTCCGGTATGGCCGTGTCAGACACAGCTCTGTGTGTCTGCATGCACTGGTCCTGATAAAGTCTTACCCAGGCTGCATCACACTCAGCGTAGGCACATACAGGTCACCCCATGTCATGAATCGGACTCCTCTTTCTCAAACATCGTTGTATTTCCCTTGAATGGCAATGAATGGCAATAATGGCAATTCTCTGTGTCTCTCTGTCACTTTCAACTCAAAGTTCAATCTGCTTAATTTGTGTAGCGGATAAAAAAAAAAATGTATGTTGCAAAAGCATCTGACATAAAGGAATCAATTTAATCAGATAAATCACCCAATCAGGGGATTCTTCAAATACCTGCAATACAGTGCAAAGCTATATTAGCATATAGACACAAATCTCAATTTCTCTTTATTTTGTTCTATTCAGATCAATTAAACTGAAATTTGCTTTTGTTATGAGACTGTAGAAAAGGAACGCAGCTTAGCCAAGGTTTGTTCAGGGGATATTTTAAAAAAAAAATTTCCCCATGAATGGAAAAGTGGTTTCTATAAATATAGAGTGGACCCCATTCTATATTTAGAATCTATGTGAAATGATGTTAGTAATGTCAATCACTAATCAGCATTGTCTTTATCGAGCCAATTAGCTGGATGTGTAGTGCACTGAATGCTGTTTCTAATGTTTTATGCCCTCTAAGCATCACCAAACCCACAACCACCAATTTGATTACCTAAATGGGGGTGTATCATAATAATACAGCAATAACTGAAGATGAAAACCTAGTCTTCTTTTTTACTGATGAAATATGTAAAGCCATGTTACCAAATCAGTCCAAATTAGCACATCTCTCATTTAAAATTATACGTGTATAATACCAAGAGGAAATACATTGTATATTACTATAAAGTTTTTGGGTAAGTTAAATGTTCCATTCATTAAATAAAATGTTATCCCTGCATGTAAGATTAAATGTGTGTGTACAGAGAGGCACTACTGTACGCAGTACATATACATTGCAAATGCAAAAATATATACAGTACACATACGTTTTTCAGTGTCCAGTATGCTAACATACAAAAAACTGCTGTTTCACAGTATATATGTTTCTTGCCTACTAATACTTGATTCTTTTTCTAATTCTTTTTTTGCTTTTTCATCCTATTGAACATTGTGGATTTGCTAGTATCCAACAATCTATATTCCAGTATCACCTCTCCCTCCCCCTCACCCTCTTTTTCTGAATCTAATCCCCTGTCCACCCATGACACCATCAGCAAGCCCACCATAATTGCTAGGAGAAGATTCTTTATGAGAAAAGTGATTCTGTGGAGAGGAGAGAAAACAATGGAAGCTAATGCTGTTTCTATTGATCAGCCAGTGTCTCTGTCCTGCCTCCACCTGGCTGGGTTTACTGTTCCTGTTGTCTGATATGTCATAAAATTTAGTAGCCCGGGTCCCCATATTAGCCTCCGCAGGAAGACTTTCTGCAGATGAACAGAGGGAACTGTGGCTGTAAACACAGGCTACTCTCCTAACCAGATGCACACAGCTACATGAGCTGTCTGGAGAAGTGTCAAACATGGCCACTAACTTCCAGCCGACAGTGACAGACAACACAGAGAGCAGTTCTAGGAAATTCATCACTCTTTCCCAAACATGGGGAACGAGCCTTTCGGTGCATTACCAGAGTATATCATAGGATTCAGATTGAAGTGTGTGGTTACACAGGACAGATCGAAGAGAGGAGAGGAGGAGAGGAGGGGAGAGGAGGAGAGGAGAGGAGAGGAGAGGAGAGGAGAGGAGAGGAGAGGAGAGGAGAGGAGAGGAGAGGAGAGGAGTTTGGTACCAAAAATTCCTTTATTAAACCATTACCAGGAGGAGCCAGAAACGAAAACCTAAAAAAACAATCAAACAAAAAAAAACCCAAAATACGAAAAAATTCATTTCTCTAATCCAAAATTAACAATCAACTGTCCATCCCCCCAACAGAGCATAAACCTCCCCAACAGTCCAAATATGACATATTGTCTGTCATCTGATTATAAGCATGTTCCACTTTCAGGATGGACTTAAACAGTCCCTGTGGAATCTGGACAGCGTCCTCACTGCCAGTGCTCTGAGCCCAGTTCCTACATGTCAGCAAGATAAAAAGTTCATCAATGCATATGTAGTTTTCTTCTTTGATCAGTACTTGGGGCCAATAATGAACAAACCAAGGCTCAGAAACCACCTTTTTAAATGCTCAATCAGTGCCGACATCCGAGGGCTTTGAACACTTAAATGTAGTCTAGGTCTCAGTGTGAGAACAGAAAACATGCTCCTCCCCAAGTGGATCCAGGTGCGCTCTGGATCTGTTTGTAGCTGTTTCCCCGTATACAGCCCTTTACTGAAAGTCTGCTATATGCTTTTTAACAGGCAGCTTGTTCAGGGACCCCCAGCTGCCTTTCAGGGTAACGTCTGGACCGAAAAAATCTGTCCACATAAACTCCTTCACCCTTGCCAAAGAGCGCGGGTTCAGAATCTTTACACAGACTGTTTTTTTTACCCACAATTCCTCACTCTGTTAATCAGCCTGGTGGTGGTGATATTGCTCTTCTTTGCCATGACCTTCATCAGATTTCAGAGTTTGGTGCAGCAATAAGTTCAGGATGGCTTTCTGAAGGTCCTCTATCAGGGCTCCTCATGGTGTCAGAGTGTTGAGTGTGCGCCAAAGAGTTGAGGCAACCAAGTTATTAGAAACCAGAACACTTCTTCTGTATGACAACTGGGGTAACAACCATTTCCAAGTGCACATTTTATCCTTAGCTCCCTCCAGTTTTTTTCTTGGAAAGCCCTCAGTACCCAAAAATACTCCCAGCAATTTCAGCCCCTCTTTCCCCAACTCAAGTCCTCCAGGCAGACTGGGCACTGCCTGATTTCTCCACTGTCCCACCAACAAAGCCTGACTTTTAACTAAGTTCACCTATGCAGATGACACCTTTTCATTACACACACCCCTGAATGACAAAAATATAAACATCATCTGCATAAGGAAGAAAATCAAAGTCAAAGGACTCATGCAGTGAAACGCGACTGAGCCGACCTCTTAACCTGCACAGCAATGGCTCAATAACTGAGCTTGTAGTTGACTTGAGACAGGACAACCCTGTCTTATCCCTCAATGTATTGATTGTATTGGGGATTGGCCCCCTCAGTCCCTCCCCATATTCACCATACATTGTGCACCATTATGCAATAAACCAACAAAAGCCAGAAAATCACCAATACCAAAACCCCTAAGTGCAGACAATAAATAAGAGTGATCAACCCTATTAAAGGCTTTCTCCTGGTCCAAAGAGAGAATACCACCTCTGTTTTGCTAATGCTCTGGAAAGTCCTTATTTACTGTACAGAGAAGGGCAACTGGCCTCCCCTTCTTAAGTACGGCCAGGTCCCCTTTCTTGGGTAACAGGGAAAGTACTACTCATGGACAATAGACTGGGAGGGATGCTGTTCTGAAACAATCCAAAAAAAACTAAAACATGTAAATCAATGTTTATAAAAGTCACTGAAGAGACAATAAATCCCTGATGCTCATCTTGATGCCGTCTGCTTAACAGCAACCATCAACTGTTCCAGAGCCAGCTTAAAATCCAGGGAAGCTTTCTCATCTGGGCTAGGCTGAGGAAGCCCTTCAAAGAGCTCCTCGTGGTACTCCAAGCGGCATAATGCTGCACCAAAGAGGTCAGCTTCCTTTGTGCTTCTGATCTCTCCATATTTAAAAGAAAGAGCTTCCTTTAGCTAGAGGAAACAAGACTTAATAAGGTTCTCCCTTCACAATCTTCTGCTTGAAGAAGCTCAAATGCATCCTCTCCTTGTGCAGTAGTTTACCTGTAGTGGGAACTGAGTCTCTATGCAACCCCTCGTCAGTGTTCCTAATGTTTGCTTCAAGCTCTTGAACTGCTGCCTTTATCCTAGCAGTGGAATGTGAGGTGTATTACTGGCAAAAACACAAATTTGTGCATTACCAACCTCCCACCAAAGTTTAGATTAACTAGAATAAGTATTTTAGGTTTTCATTGCTACCAAAAGCGTTTAAAGCACTGGCAGAAGGTAATGTCTTGCAACAGTTTATTGTTAAAAATCAGGCAGCACCTAAACCTTTCACATGACGAAATGATCAAGTCTGTATGGACCAAGTGGTGGTAAGTGCATCTAACTGAACTTATCTTATTGTCAACTAATCTGGAGCAAAGTCACTGAGATATAAAGATCCTGTCCAGTCTGGCTGCACTCACCATGTTATCTCTGACCCTCAACCATGTGTATCGTCTGAATTGCGGTTTCAACCCCCCACGTCTCATGAGATTAGTTAGTGTCTCTTGCAAAAACAACACATCAATCTTTGTTTGAGTAGAGACTTTAGAAATTAAAGCCCTTTTATGCCTGCTCCTCCCTTTATTAATGTTCAGAGAAGAGAAGAGGTACAGTATTTAAGAGTTCAACATAATAAAATGACTCATTTTCAGTGACTGTACCATGACTCATGTGTGTTTTCCTTTATAACCTCTCTTTTCCAGGGGCCATGTGGATAGACACTGTGGCCGATTGCCTCACCTCCAGTGACAGCTAATCTATAGGAGTAAATCTGGGCTGTGGCCAAAGGATAGCTGGGATGGGCTACAGGTACTGTCCTGCTAGTCTGCTTGCCCTCACCGCTCTCAGCCTATCAATAACTCTAATGAAGACAGAGGCCCAGTTAAAATTACTTTCCACACTGTTACCATGTCCTATCAGTCATGAAGGCCAGTTCGCTGGGGAAATGAATGTAAGCTTGTCAAAGGTCTTCATTAGCATAAAGAAAGACTGCTAATCGTTAAAAAAGAGGATCCTCTGGGTGTCCTGAGAGCAATCAGAGGTCAATGCAGGACACAGAGGCCTAATCCATAGGAATGAAGGTAGGAGTTATAGGTAATGTCTATGCACAGTGGGGACTCCACTGACTCCACTTGCTCTGCTTCTAAATGCAGGTATGTGTGTCCAGCCTGAACACTGTGGTTGGTTTACTCTCTCTCCATCAGCATGAAAGGTAGATGAGGTTGTGAATAAAGAGTTCCATCCTCTCATCAATAGTTATCAAGGTCAGGGTCAGAGAGACAGACAGGTAAGGTGATTTATTACTCGAGGCATAGGGTAGAGCATGAAAGAGAGAAAGTGAGGAAAGGTAAGGGCTTGCAACATGGAGCAACAGAGGAGTATTAGACATCAAATAGTGCAAACTGATCTGAGGAAAAATATGCAGAGGCACGTAAACATGATAGTGGGGAAGGTTTTAGCAACTAAAAAGCTAAGGCTATAGGCAGATGTGTGCATACATTTTCTTGTTCCTCCATGCATTAAACTTCTGCTATAAGTCAGATGTTAATATAAAAAAGAGAGGTCACACGTTTGGATGATTATGAGTCCCATAATCAAAAATGTTCAACATGTCCACTGTGCACAGATTATCAGCAATTATTAAACAGCGCAAATCTCTTTATTAAGGATTAGTGATGTTAGATTATTTGAGGATTTAGGCCTTGGAATACCTGCGATAAGACATGGTTCAGCACTGCTAATTAGCTCAAAGGTCTGTTCTTTTTCATGTGGCATTCTTTATTGCATGACTGTTTTGATTAACTGTAACCACTCAATTCATCAATTGAGGATTTATAATTAGCCTGCAGAACCTCACAACATAAGTTACATTAATATACTCTAACTTCAATGTTTCTCAGCTCACAGTTTTTCCCCGCAGTCCCCTGCCAAATTACACAAATGTCAGGCTGACATAGTTAATCCACCGCACTGTTCTCATGAGAATCCTCCACAGGCTAATCATGCTTCAAAGAATAATTGCAGTCATTTAAAAGCAATTCTTGAATGGTATTTGATAATATGAGTTCATTTTCCCCACAGACTCTTATTTCCCAGTGATCCTCCACACCCTACTTTTTGCTAGTGGCAAGGATTTTGTGTGGTCTCAGGATTGCTCGTGAATGTTTGTATGATTATAGGATTGGGGTCCTGTCCCTTTGTGTCACACCTATGTGAAGACCTCTGCTCCTCTTGATTTCCTCTTGAGGCAAAAGAATGTACTATTAAGATGATGTGAAATAAAAATTAATATATATTTTAGCTGACCTTATACTGGAAAATTTAAATGTTTTGAGTACATTCACATCCACTTAAATACCTTTGTTACAGGCAGCTTTCTCCAGTAAGCAGATTTCTTAATTATCGCGTAAAAGAGAAACGTAGTTTCTGCATTTGGGGAAGAGGATAAGAGAAACTTAATTTCCCAGGATTGATTTTTACTGGAGAATACTATTTCTCTGCCTTGTATACATATGACTAGACTTCTGGCAGGCAAAGTAACAGCAAAAAGGTTGGAGGAAAGAATTAATTCATTAGCAGTAAAAGCAAGCTGAGGCTGATGGGAATGCCATTAAGTTTGCATAATTTTGGTCATAAAAAAAAAAATTAGACATTAAATAACAAAGTTACCAAATTCATTCCAATCCATCCCAAGGGGGGCATGAATATCAGTACCAAATTTCATGGCAATCAATACAATAATGTTTCAGTTTGGACAAATATCTACTAACAGACCAACATCCCTACACTTATGCTTCTATCTTGGCTAAAAAGTGTATTTGCTGACTCTGGAAAGTTAAGCTACCCATCTGCTTGAGTTAGCCTCACATTTATTGTACTGATATGACATTGGTATCAATCTCTAACTTTCAACAAGAAAGTGCATATGAACATTTTTCAAAATGTCTTAATTTTTAGATGTGATTTCAAGTTGTTTGTATGAAGCCATTGCTTGTGTGAGAAAAGGACAAGTGGATTCTGTTGTCAGATACTTTCTTGGTGGACTCTGCATTGATTTCACCTTGTGTTAAATGGAAATTGCTCTAGTTTGTACCTTTAGGCATTATTACATGACAAGTTAAAGTTAATTAGGAACTTAGTGAGGAACTTATTGAAATGTAGTGAAGGTAAGAAAAGAATATTGGTTTTGCACAGTTCTCATTACTCTACTTTTTAGGCAAGCTTGTAATTTGACCTGACTAAGATCCCAAGTCAGGATATTTCAGCACATTTAGATAATTGCTGTTTGGATTCCAGACAAATTTTTAGAGTTCATTAGTGATGGTGCTGTGTACCTACATAAGCTATCTAAATCTTTTTTTTAAAGTGGCAATTGACTATTTTATTTTATTTTTTTTTTGCTTTTGAATTTATAAAGTAAATGTTTTTTTTTTTAAATTTCTACTACATTTAGTAGCAAAACCGACCTACTTATTAATATAACTGAGTGTTTTACTCTGACTTTATTATAGCGCTGACGTCAGGGTTTCTATTTCAAATTAGGATTCTTAAGTTGCTTCTTGCTTTGGACAGTAGCCAGGTGGCTAGTGGTAGCCATATTGCTAATGCTACTGCTAGCGGCCAGAAAACAAACCAGGTGCGACAAAACTAGGACGAGCTGGAAACAAACATCTATGCTGTCATCAGAAAGGCCATGCACAGGGCAGCAGATTCCCTTGCTCTGGTGTTGTAGTGCATTAATATGCGGCCCCCATGCTCTGCAGTATGCTGTATTTTATCAGCCACCTCGTCAAAGTGATTGCTGATAGGAGATACCAGGGAGACAGAGGCCAGGATGTGGATGTACTCGACCCTTAGAGGAGGAAGAGAGCAGCTGCTCCTGGTCTCAGTAGTGTTGATGATGCAGGTTATCTCATACCAAGTCACCTGAGGAGACTCACTAGCCTCTCTGCCATTACTGAGATAAAAATGATTGGTGACTCAGCACAGGCCTGATAGACCTGCAGGACCCAACTGATGCATAAACAGTGAGAAATTTGCAATTCAAAAATGTTGCAAATATCCCAGCTAAGGCACAGTGGGACCGACTGCCACGTGTAAGGCATCTGAGGAAAGGCCAAACATGTGTGAGCACACACATTGTCACCCTCAGCTGGATGACGTTTCATGAGGGACTCAGACAGACATCTTTCCATTTCTCATTTATGTTCTAATGAGAAACGAAACCAAATAATCATTCATATTATTACACTTCAGTTTAATTCTATCTAGGTTACATAGTGCCTAATGATAACATACATTATCTAAAGGAAATTACAGAGTAAGGCCAAGACCTTACATTATAAAGAGAAACCTATGGTTTTCAGAACAGAGAGCGAGGGACCGGGAGCAGCTCTGGATTCAGTATTTTTCATTCATTTTCTTTTCATTCTAGACGAGGTCCTTATTGCCATGCCAAAGAATTTCCAGATTCTTTTTAGCTGGCTCCACTGAACTTTGGCAGCCACACCCTCATCATGTGACCTGCCATTGGCTGATGTCTCCTCAGCTGGAGTGACTGCACCTTGGCTAACAGCTGGTTCCTCTACATCTGTGCAGGTAGCCTCTATCACTGCAGCAGCTCCTGCTCCACCAGATGAGCAAGGCACATTTTCAATGCCATGAAAGGAGCGAGGAGGATAGCTCCTTTGGACGGACCTGCATTTTCTCAAAAGAATCGTTGACACTGAATAAAACATGACATTGCCCACTGTGACAATTTGGTGTGTGAGAGCCTCCTCTGGAGTGATCGTCCTCTCTGGGGTCTATATGTATAAGGCATTTTGGCAGGCTAACAAATGCCCCTTGGTACTCCAGCCCAGTGCTAGATCTCTCACCAGTGATGGATTTTTTAAAAAAAAGGTTGGTGACATTTCAGTTTAACTGCTTCCTGTCTCTCAACAACAGAGCAAATTGGTATTAATTAATTTTTTTAGTCATGGGCCACTTACCGTTATCAGGTCATCCAGACTCCTAAAAGCACTCTTCCATGTTTCAGCCTCAATTCCAGTGCCAAGCTGTTATTCTCTCAGGGTCTACAGGGGAAAAAGTGTGGTTCGGTTGATGCCTTAATGTGTTAATTATTTTAAAAGAGTTTTTGTCTAATTGGGAGATTTAAAAAAAAATTGTGAACAGCCAAACAAGGTTAAAATACCTTCATCTGTCAGTTTTGGTTGTCCTAGCATTGATTTACCTTAAAGCATTGGGGGGGGGGGTGTTTCCCAGCACTGTGGAGTTGGTCAGCTTGCTGGCCCAGAAAGTCCACAATGCCTTTCATCTAAAGAATCACATCAGCATCCTACATCAAGTCCCCTGTTGGGTTTGGATATGTGCCTGGCACAGAATGTATCAGTCTTTGCATTTAAATCCCAATGTATTTCAAACAACTGATTGGAGATGTACAAAAACCTGAACACAAAGCTAGGATGTCCCACATCTATGGCCTTGGAGGTCCAGGGTCACTTCAGGTGCTCTGTGTGTAGCCCATGAGAATCACAATAGTTTTTAAGTAAATCGGCAAATTCAGCATGTTTGCTGAACATTGACACAGCCTCTGCTGGATCATTTAGAGGAAAAACATATAACTGAGAACATATTAAAAGATTAGCTATGTAGATTGAACCTACTGTACATGTAACCCAAAGCTGAATTGCCATCCCACAACTCTCTTTAGAGGTAGACAAGGACAAGTCAAAATATATTAGTTTGACTCTGAAGGGTTCACTCGGGTGGTTTGCCAGCTTTATATTGTCTGAGTTCAGGTCCAAGTGAATGACACCAATGCCCTTCATGACATCAGCAAATGCCAAGGCAAAATGAAAAGATGAGGAAAAGACAAAATGTAGATGCTTAAAGAGATAAAGAAGAAATAAAATTAATGTGTAATGTGTATATTAGGTTTTGCTACATTTTAATTATTTATCATTAATATTATTTGATCATAGTTTAAGTCTAGTTCTAGTCAACAGTTCGAAAATTTAGCATAATTGCTTTTTAAACTTATATGTCTTTTAAGGATTTTATGAGTTGAGCTGTCACTGTAATAGTTCACACACACACACACACACAGATTTCATCTTCCTCTGCTCTGCAGTAACAAAAAAGACTCACCCTCCTTAGTAAATGTATATTTTAATTTTTATGCCTCTTAAGTCATTTGGCCAGCAAATATTCCTGAATTTTGCATGGCACAGCTTCTCAGATGTGAGGATTTGAAGTTTTTGTTTATCATTTCAGATAGTAAACTGAATTTATTTGTGTTTTGTATTGGATTGGTGACTGAATAAAAAAAAGGCAATTTGATTACTTCACCTTCGGCCAAGGGAATTTGTAATCTACATATAGTATAATCTATATTTTTGTCTTATTCTGATTCACAAATAAATTATTTTCCAATTTATCAACAGATAGTAACTGTTTGTTGCAGCCCTAATAATGTCCTTGACTCCTTAATGACTTGAGTGTTCAAAAGTTCTCCTCATTCAAAATTAGAAATCTTCTTTCTGCTTAAGCTCTCTTAAATTGTGCATCAGTTCCCCAATTCTGTCTGCCATGAAAACTGTGCACGAAGCCAGAAAATATTGCATGCAGATGTACTTGGTTTTTCATATGCATGCAACATCATTTGTTTGCATTCTTTGTTTTCAGTGCACTGAGGCCAGCAGTTCCCAGAGCCAATCCTAACTTGAGGGTGTACAAAATATGATGATCAAATGCTAGTCACACAATAGACCTAATTGATACTAAATGTTGTTTTTTGTTGCAAACAATGCAAATCACATCATAATATAAGATTTGGACTGATTTGGACTGATTACTGAGAAAATATCACTGTAGACAAAGTATTTCCACTTCAATTTCCACTTCAATGTAGATTAATTGCAATCAGTAATACATGTGGACCATTTTAGTGGACAAATTGCTAAATTCTAATTTTCTGGTTGCACAAAATCAATATTTGGGAAATACAACAATGATATTGTTCCTTCTATGGTACTTGATAACACCATATTGTTTTTGGATATTGTTTCTCTACATTGGGATTTGGGAGATAGTTATGAGGTACTTGGCATACCTATACATCCCCTTGGGCATTTTGGATGTCGGAAATTTTAGTAACACAGACACTTGCTTGCCATTTTGTGGCTGTCAATGGTGCGTTGAAGGTCTGCCCACTGTTGTAGGTGATTCACAGCTACACCTGTATACTACACATATATAAGAAATTGACTTTTGAATATGTAACTGTCCAGTACAGTGACCACTATTCAGGAAGAGTGACTAGAGAGATGTTTACTAAGGAGCAGCTCATGGCTCTATAAAAGGTGTGACACAGAGCCAGGGTAGTCGAGTCTGGAGTAACGGATTGAACCAGGTCTGCCTGACAGAATAAAGAGAGACATTAGCAGCTCTGCAGTTGGGCCATGCTACTGCTGAGGCTTATTGGCCTATGAAATGTGCAGCATGGCAGTGTCCTGGGCCTCACCACAGTGTGATGAATGTCTTATATTCCTCCATAAGGCATATTACAGTCACCTTGTGTGATGGATAACAGACAGAAGACACCAGGAAAGGAGGAGAGGAAGGTAGAAAGGGAGAGGGTAAAGGAAGTGGGAGAGAGGGCTTTTGATAAAAAATGTAAAGGGAGGAAATTAAATCCCTGACAAAAATATCAAAGCCCCCCTCCACACTCCTCTACCTTACATTTCGAGTGACTGATGAAGAGAACACAGACAATTTTGAATTTTTAACGAGTCCCCTTCAGGCCCCTGCACCGCTGGTCTTATGCCTCTTAGACTCAGCAGAAAGGTTCTTGTGCACTTGCCTCACTTCACACAGTTCAGGTGTGCTCCCAAAGGCAATATTCAGATTTTGCCCATGAACAATAAATCTCTGAATAACTGCCTCTCGTTCACAGCATTCCCCAGGTAACCATGCACCATTCGCCCTTTGGTAGAATTAAATTGACAGAACTTCAGGATCCACCAAAAAGTTTTTGTTCAATCGAATCAAACTACAATCAAGAAAAAAAAGCCAATTGCCTAAGAAAAGATCATTTTTTACACATTAAATTTTGTTTATTTTCTAAAAGTAGTATGTGTAGGATTTGGCCAAATGACAAATTCATACTCTAAACAAACAGGGAGTAATATATTACCGGAAAGTTAGGGTGAAAATAAAAATAATTACTTATTAGAATCCAATTAGAATCCTAAAGCCACAGTGGAGCTGCAGCATTGCGACTCTATACTGGAGCAAATGCAAAGTAAGCTGCATTCAAAAGACTTGTACAGCTTCCAATCTGAATCTCCTATCTGAAACTTTTTCTCGCAGTTCTGTAAATGTACTATGCGATGTTGTGATTCAACAAACAATTTTGAGGATAAATAAGTTAAGTTGAATTTAAATTTAAATCTGATAAAGTATCTCCTGCAATTAATACTGCACTGGTGAGGATTATAATGTTGTCTCAAAAATGAATATTTTGACATTTTGGAAAATACACTTATTCACTCTTGCTTATTGTCAGTCGAGACAATCAATACCACTCTTACAAAAACTATGAAACTATTGCCAAGAGCTCAAATAATGAAACAAAAAAAAAAAGTTTAGGCCTCTAAACAAAACTATCTGGAAGGGAAGAATCACACTTCGACTCTTCAGTTCAACTTCTCACAACCTGTGAACCTGTGTATTTTAGAGGGTCCCTAGCCGAAAATTTTGGGAGCCACTGCATTAGGTGATAGGCTACAGGTCTGTTAAAACACTAAAACATAGACAGTCCAACATACACACCATTTAACATCTACAAGGAACCTGAGCTGAAGGTCCGTAGATTGGGGGAAATAAAAGAAAAAATAAAAGCGAATGAAAACATAAAGGGAAAATACAAACTCTGATTGTTGACGCACAGATCCAGAACTCAAACTGAGGGGAGCATGGTCAACCACTGGGACACTGAGCCTCTCTTGGTTCAGAGATCACCTTTATGTGTATTATCCATATATTGGTGAAACATCCTCCTGAATACAGGTTAGTCTCGCGCTCTAAAATGTTCGAGTCGGTGAAGGTTGTGGGGATTAATTCAAAGATTTTTTTTTCTTCCCTCTTACTAAGAGACATCATACTGGAACTAAATACCACTGGGTCCCAACCATGCTTTTTCAACACCAAGCATGGGCTTACCTCTTCCTGCGTGAATGGTAGAGTACCCTCCTAACATGACTCTATCTCGGGAACAGATGAGTCACTCTGCACACACAGAGGTAGACGGTTGGAAAGTACCGTAAAACTGTCTGAAAATAAAATGAAATTGAAAATTATCTGTAAAATAAGATTATTAATTTTATAAGGATATGAAGGACCCATGAACTGATTAATTGAGAAATTCCATAATTACCATAGGACTGAAATCCATTAATAAATTATTTTGTCATTATTCATACTCTCAACTCCACTATTACTTCACTGGTGAAAATAGTCATAATTACACAGAATATTCCATTTTCATTAGTAAGCTGTCCTCACAAGCTCGGTACAGTAATTTCTTTTGTGTAGATGTGATGTCAGTGTGGTGAGTGAACAAGTTTCATGCAGGCTGGATGTGGGGTAGTACTGACCGAGATGAGATCCACAGCAGTGTCGTTGGGAATCCATCGACTGATTGGCAGAAGGGCTCGACAATTCAATGACTCAGTCACTCAGCTGATCAAAACCTGATATCTTCATTACCATGGGAGCAGCTCTGCATGGTATTTTGGATTCAAAATGTCAAGCTGTTTCATGGATCAGAGGAGACTGACCCCCGACCTTGCCTATTTAATCACAGGTAGAGAAATGGTGTTGACTTATTGGCTCCAAAGTGGAGAAGTGAAGGGTTAAACACTCCAGTGGACTAAGTAAGTTCCCATGAGAAAATACAGGAAGTGTTGAAAGAGTCATGAGTGTGCGTGTGTGTTTTATGTAATACCATGGACATATATATCTTGTAAAAAATGCAAATAAAAAAATTTGAAAGTGATGCATTGCAGCAGCATGGTTGGTTGCCTTTCTGGCAAGACTAATATCTCATTTGTTATTAATTTATTTACTATTTGTTTCATTAATTTATAGAAATGATCAATCACTTTAAGTGTAGCCAGAATTAATCCTCTGGCGATGCTAATCGTGTGGAGAAAATTTGAAATGGTGCATCATCAGTCAACTGGCTCCATCAGACTCTGTTATCTGAACCAAGTGTCCTCTCATTTTAATTTAATTCACCCCCCCCCCCCCTTCTTGTTCTCCAAGAAGGAAAATTACACCGTGAGTAGCAGTACAAAATGATTTTGGCAGCCTGCTCTGACAAACTCCTCCAATCACTGTCTACTTCTTCAACGTAATCAGACCTTTACAGCTTTACACTTAATTTCCAGCGCTGATATCAGATGCTCATCTGTCATTTGGCTTCATGTTTTGGAGTAAGAAATGAAAATATTTTGACTAGGAATTTGCCTTTTTTGCTCTACACAGGGATTGTTTACTCCTGTTGAAAATCTATGCATAATTAAAGGTCTTATGAATAACTAAGACCATGCATTTAACCATGCAACATTCTTCCTCGGGGCAGAAAATAAATCCTCAGAATGCCCTAACCAAGATCATGGGTTAAGGTAATGTCAGAGTGGAAACTCATTTTCCCATCCTGCCATCATGAGTAAATGGGGAGTGATGGAAAGCCTCAAGGTATTGATCTGCAGTTGTTAGGCTTTAAAAAGATAGAAAAAATGGACATCAATGGAAACACACACTCGTACAAACATAAATAAAAACACTGTATTACATCGCATCATAGTTATGGTGTGTTTTTTTTTACTTTATCTCCTTCTATAGCTGTAGAATCAAACTCAGATGTGTTTACATCTGAGTTGCTTAGTTATTATGAGTCACAGCATTGCCCTCTAGTGGACCACACGCACGCACGTACACACGCATGCACGCGTACACACACACACGCACACGCACACAGCATACTGAGACCTTGGAGCTGCCTGGCCAGACACTTTAGAGTAATTAAACAAAAATAGAATATCAAATGGACCATGAAGTATGGATCTTATAAGAGCAGCTGCTGATAGGTGGATGTGTATGGTATACGTGTGTGTGTGTGTGTGTGTGTGTGTGGGGGGGGGGGGCTTCTACGTGGGTGTCACTGGGGCAATCCAGGGTGAAGTTGTGAAACTGTGTGATGAATGTTGTTCCTTTTTCTACAACTAAGGTGGAATGATTAAACTCTATCACCAATCACCTCCCCTACAGGCTGAAAGAAACCATCAGGGAGATGCAGCCTCTACTCTGATGATCCTTCTATGTGGAAATATCATTTGTGTTCAACAGGAGCATGAAAAATGAAAATATTCTATGAATCAATCTGGTTGTTGTGTTTAAAATTCTGTATCGATAGCTGTGTTTTATTATACATCAAAACCTCTTTAGAAGTTTAGAGGATGTGTCCATGCACACTGGGAGAAAATTGCTGATCCATCACTGTGTATCCGGCAGTAAAGCATCTTTGCTGAATTTCATTTGTGGTTTTTTGCATTTAGTTGACTTATTAAACAACTCATGATGGATAAGCATGAAACAGCTAAATATGTTGCTCAACAGCACTTTAGCACAAGGGCTGCTAATGCACCCACGGTGTTTCTTATAGAACAAGCAATCTTGTGTCCTTCTGGTTACAGGACAGTCTCTCTTTACTCAGTTTAGCAAGGTTCCTCTGTACTACTCAATCAGCCAAACCCCTACAGTAAATTCCATAGACACACAAACACATATATACCCACTCACATCCCAACACACCACAAGGGAACTGACATGCCTCTGAAGGTCACTGGCCACCAAACGGCTCTGATTCCCAGAGGGTTTAATGACATTCACACGCCCTGTTCACTTTCCCACTTTCACATAGAAAACAGTGGACTCGGGGGTTTTCTGCATATAATTGTGGTAATCCATGTGGTAGTGTTTAGCATGGGAGGGATTACTGCCATGAGGGACAGCAGGCTTCAGGGCGGGAGAGGAAAAAATTGCCCCCCCCCAAAAAATAAACATAGTTTATCAGCTCAGCTGTCCAGTTTGTTCACTGTAAAATTTGTTGAGCAGCTAAGTCGAGTTTCCACTGTAAATATAAACATTCATAGATCCTATAACATTTATTCTTTTGAGATTGAGCATCAGAATGCTTGAATTATTGTGTGATATTTTCAGAAAGTAATTTCCACTGCTGTCAGTCATAATAATGCCAAACGCCGCGATGAGGTTTGTCTGTCAGATCGACGAAATCCCTTTGGTAACTGTAAAGGACAGTACGTTAGAAAGGCCTTTAAAATCACCACTAATGCATTTGCTAAGTAAATGATGCTACCCTTACAGTAATTGACAGTAAAATCAAATCATAGACTATGATTGATGTTTCATTGTAACATTTTATACCCAACAAAGTTAAAACTAATTCTTTGACCTTGTGAAAACCACCGAACCTCTGTTAACACACGACATAGAACCAGACAGATGAACTTTTTAGACCATTTGAGAAACAGTAAATCCTAGAAAAGAGAGGAAAAAAAGGGTTGTTTGCTTAATCATGAGCGCTAACAACAGACTATGTACGGGAAAAGTAAATGGCATCTGGTTTGTGTTTTGTTGGCTCAAAAGGTTAATGAGTTGCGTGTTCACTCGGAGGAGAGGAGACAATGATGCTCTTTACGGAAGAGGAGGCGTTATACGCCCGAGGGGGCCACCATAATGACAGTCCTCAGATCTCATTATCAGCCTTATTGATTGGTCATGGCCACCTGCCCCTCCACCCACACATATAGAACCAGACATACACACACAATCACAACCACAGATGCACAATCACAAAGTATGAATTTTTCACTCGCATACAGGAGGACAAGAACTTTACAGATATGGGCTCTCTACTTCCTTTCACTGCCTCCCACACAAAGGTATATACACACACTCACACACACACACACACACACAAACACAATGAAACAGACACACCTGGGAAAGTGACACACTCCCCCTCTGTAATGTACTTAGACACACACACACACACACACACACACACACACACACACACACACACTTTAAAATACATGGCCATTTTCGGCCCCTAATGTGAAGCTGCCATTTTGTTCCAGGAGAAAATTGCCTTAATTAAAATTAGCACAGTGATAATAGATGTACGCCCAGCTGGATTGTCAAAGGTTTGAACACTCAGCTGTGTCAGCCCACACACTCTCACCATCATGAGATGAACCAACGGGGAATATCCAACATTGTTTAACAACACGCCTTCCTGCACATCGTTGGCATCTGCTCAGAAAATTGATGTGATTATACATAATAAATGAATACTGGAGAATACTGGAAAAAAGTAACTTAACATCAACTTTTGGTTGGTTTGCTTCTATAATTTCCAAAAAAAGACATTAAACAACTTTCAGATTCTGCCCTTCCAATAATTTCTGAACCACAGTAGGGGAAACCACATTATGTCATGCAGAAAATGTAAAGATTTGGTTCTTTTAGGTAAGGGGAGAAGAGGCATTAATAAAATATTTCCAAATTCCTGAAAAAAAAACGTTCTTGGAAACAGGTTGGCCAGTTCCCCGGCAATTACATAACTACTGTAGCAGTGAGTCTCTGAGAACCAAAAGAACTATGGCAATAAATCTTCTTAGGGCCTCTCCATATGCAGAACATGTTTGCTGATGCTTTCTTGGTCCCATCTCCAACCTGCCATGACACAGGCCTGCTCTACTAGGGACACTGGTGAGGCAACTGGAAACACTCCCACCTAGCAGTGGGCTGGAGGGATGGCAGCAGGTGGCACAGATTGCACAGATGCCCCCACCCCCCATGGAAACCACAGACGGGAAGAGCAAGAGGGGGGCAGATGAGGCTGGGTGGTTAATGCAGGTTAAGAATAGAGGAAGGAAGGAATGAGCGGCATAGTTGGGAAAGAATAACCGAGAATTGAATAGATTTTTATCATCTCACCCAAAAGGCTTCAAAATGGAGGTTTGACTTCACTTCCTTCTGTGGGGATACTTAGTTTTGATTGACCAGCATTGACTATGCAGTGTCTGTACCCAGTATGTCTAGAATCTGCCTTATACAGGAGTATAAGACAGATTCTAGACTTCATAGGATTTGCCCCTTTTAAAACAAAGTTTAGGATCTAAAATATATTTAAACGGCATGCTTTTCACCTTCTGGGTTTTTTTTCTCGTAATCGAGCTTGTGAGGTGCTCTCCACATTATAAGCTGAAACAATTTTAAGGGGAACTATGATATTTGGGTTGGCCCCATTAATGGAAAGACTTTGAGGGAAGCAGCAGAGGAGGAGGAGGAGGTGATGCATAAAGCTGATTTTTAAGAAAAAAATGGTTGCAGACGAGAAGAGAGAAGTGGATCGGAGTTGGGCCACTCCTGCACCACTTCTTGTTACGGAATCACATAAAAAGGTGGTTCATTAGTGACATTCATTAGTTTTATACAGAAGCACAGATAAATCACCATCATTTTCCCCATATTGCAGGCTTATTAAAGGCCTGCTGCATTTGGATTTCACCAGCTTCTGGTTTGGGTTTAGACAAAACAGAGTCACAAGATATAAGCGCTGCCAATCGTCCAAAATAATATAATAGGTCAATTTTTGTCGATTAATGGTATCCCAAGGTGAACCTAAAGGTCTGTGAAGATAATAGTGAGTTTATACAGGCAAGACAATATTCAAAGACTGTAATGGAATCGAACTTAAACGTGCTTTAATGGACAAATATGTGTTTATTGATGTATTTATTAATTGTTTTTCCCACCAGGTCAAGTGCAGGTGTTAGTATGACCACGGGCAGTTGCGTTAGATATGAATTATTTATTGTTGTGTTCGAGGCTACCTTTGTGATTGGCTGTGCGCCTTGGGGGGAGGCCGGAGTGGGTGGGGAGCTTTAAGAGCCTCTGCCTGCTTCCCGTCGTGCCTCCGAGCAAAGCGACGCTGAGCAGGAGCATCATCATCATCACCAGCAGCGGCAGCAGCAGCAGCAACAGCGGCGGCGGCGGCGGCGGCGGCAGCAGCGGAGGAGCTGCGGAGAGGGAGGAGAGCCGAGCGCATCTCAAAGTTTGAGGCTGCAGCTGTCCGGACAACCCGCAGACGCGAGGACCAGCTGCTGCGGCATCGGGTTTGTAGAATATTCCAGCCAATATATGCAAACACAATGCCTGCAAGACCTCTTCTAAATAATAATAATAATGATGATAACAAAGAAAGAAATCAGCAGATTTAAAGCTTGATAAACATGGATTTATAAGAGTGCGATTTGAAATGCTGCACACTATGACTTGCATGTCTGTTGGTGGCGTTTATGATACTGTATTGATAAGTTTCGAACTCCGTCTGTTCCGGTATTTTTTGTGTCAAACTTTCGGAGTTGTCCTCTCGTCACAGATGCCCTGCTCTCTCGCAGCCCAGTCCAGTCTGCCAAACCACTATTAGCTGATCACAAGAGTCCTACTGCCAAAAGGAAGCAGTAAATGCCTCGGTTGGTTTGGAAATAAACAGGAGAAATGCTGGAGATGGGGGCTTGATGAGGCAAACTTAAAAGTCCTAATAAAAATGCCAGGAGAACACCCTGGCATTTTGACCAAGCCAAGACCAAATTGCCCGAAATTTATTGACTTAGGTGAGTGCTACATCAGCTGTATTTATTTTCCCCTAGTACTTTTTTTTCCCTCAGAAGTATTATAAAATAAAGATTATTTAATTATTTTAACTAGTGCTGATTTTTGTAAATAGTAGATCAGTAGGAAAGTACATTACCTGACATGGCTACTGGGCATCTATTTTAATTTTTTAAATTAATTAATTATTATTATTATTGTTATTATTTGTCTTTTTAACCAAACCTTCTTACTTTGAATCCTTTGAAACCACTTAACCACCAGGTTACCACATCATTGACCAATGTGCCATGAAATTACCATGGCAATACCTGTGTGGCAAGATGGAATTGCTTCTCCCCTCTCGCCCCAGGCGAGAAATTCGGTGGTAAATTATCATTCTCAGACAGGGTGTATTTTCTTCCCCTCTGAACATCCCATAGATCATTAGGGTATCACAGATGCAAACATCCTAAACAGCTATGCAAGGGAATTTAATTTAGAGCTTTAACTCAGAGTAAAAATAAAATTTCCCCTTATAATGTCATTTGAATTTAATTTGCTCTTTCAATTTTGCAATTTATGCTGATAGGAAAAAAACCCTAAAAGCTCTGTTTTAGCAGTGCATTACTCAATCTGTTGTCCACTACCATCTGTTATTGTCTGATTTAAACCATTTCCCGCATGGAGTCGCGGGCTTCGGACCATCCTGCACCTTATTGTTTACCCACCACAGGGCTCCGAAATCTGTGTTGGGCATTGGATGCACCACAGCCTTCCTGGACTCCTCCATCCATATTGTCTCACGTTACAGTGACAACTGCTGAATAATTAACTCCGTCTTGTTAACAGTAATGAGTAATGTAAGGTTTCCTTTTCTTTTTTTTTTTGGTACTGGACTCTAACGGAGATTGTGGAGCAGAGGACAGAGGTCTTCTGCTGTTCAAACCATTTTTTTTAATCTGAAAGCTCAAAACCATTTTTAGCTTTCAGATTAAAACATAAGGAATATGCAGAGTAGTAAGCTGCTCAACATTCTCAGGCTAAAAGAACAATAATCAGAAAACATACCATGGAACATATAGTATGCTGCTGAAGGCTGAATTTCAATAAGGTTAAGTAGCTGCAAACTATTCTATGCTCTCATTTTCATAAGTTTTCATTCAATCAACACTGCAGCAGACAGACTTTGTTAGGCTTTGTGATGATTTTTGTTTTTTATTTTTTGCCCTAATTTTTTGATGAATGAAACACCTTAACAAACAGTGGCAAGTCACTGCTTCATTACAAACTGTACAAGCACAACTGTAATTCAAATTTTAGTGGAGATTTCTGAGTTTTAAAAAATGCCAAACATGTCACACTGAATTTCAAGGAGGTGTGTAAAAAAGTATTCAGAATATTTCCATTCAAGGAAAACTTGCTCATAATGTGAAGAAAAAAACAGGAAAATGTTCGTTAAGGGGTTGAATAGTCATTAAAACGTGAGCACGCAATAGTCTGTGACTATTTTGCTTCATTGACCACTCTCAGTTTACCACTTAATACACGGCATGCTGTGGTAATGCTGATCGGCAAGGAGCTGTCAGTGTCATCATGTAATGACTTGTAATGAAAGGAGAGATGGAAAGGAAAGAAAAAACCCAGGTGGGTTTACCCACAAAGAGATTCTCACGCTCCTCCCAGGATATACAGTATTACATAGAGCACATTAGTGAATCAGGTTCTGCACCGCACAGCTGTCTCGCTGTGGCAATGCCAATTTCTCTGATACGGTTTGATATCTTACATCATTTATTCTCTATGGCTCACCAAGGTGGTTGCTTTATGACATTGTTCAGGCATCTTTTAAAGTGAGTGAGGAGCCACGGTCACTAAAGTGTCTTTGCAGAATCACTCCGATGGCTATAACTGAAATTTCATGCTGTAATACGGTTCAATTCCGAAGATGGCTTTTTCATGTGGAGCCATGGAAAACAAAATCACCTGTACATTTTGTGGTACTTTAGTGTATTACCCCTGAAATAAAAATAATAGCAATGTCACACTGAGTGTGATTCAATTTGGCATTTTATAATGTGGCAACATAGTACATTGACTCATAAACATCCTATTTGCTGTCACACAAAGAGCCACCTCCCTCTCACATAAGCGCTAAACCTGCAGCAAAGTGAAAAAGCCTCTGAGGAGACTTAGTGAATTCATCGCGAGTCTTCAGCCTTGACAAGTAAGAGCGATCCGATCCTCCGAGATATGGCGTTTTTGATTTCCGGTTGAAGATTGCTCGTTAGATATTCATCAACCCCATGATCTATGTATCTATATAACCCTGTGATAACTGACACAAGTCGCAGGATTTATCGTCCCTCTACTCCATTTTAGCTGGGAGATAGTCCCCGAGACCCCAGAGCAGCTCCCGGCACGAGTCTATTAACTCGTATGGAAACACTAGAAGAGGGAAAGAGATTAGGCCGGTTCACTTATTGGAATGAAATCTGCTGATGGACCATGAAGTAAAGTGTGTCGATAAGCTCTCCTTTCTTCTGCCCTAGATGTGGCTGTTCTGGCCTTTTTCAGGGCCATGAGGCTTTAGGGCCTCTCTGGCTCCCCTCTCTCTGTACCCTACTGTAAGCTCGGTAATCAAATCAGCCGTACAGACTACCTTCACTTCAGCAAGGTGATATGTCTGTGTCTTTGTGATGACTTTTCATCTATGTTTAATCCGTGCTCAGGAGTCCAACTGGTGGCTTCTATTTCAACGGGGATCAGAGCAGTCAGCAGCTCCCTGCTGAGCAAAGTTATTTCAGCCTCACTGTTTGAATCAGCACTTTGCCATCATTGAGTATTTAAAGGTTTTTTTTTTTTTTTTAAAGGTTTAGTGGATTTACCGGACATCTCACCCTGGTATTGTATTTTCACATTCATGGGTGTGAGCCATCTGTTACAAGGGGTTTTTTGGTTTTTTTTGCATCGCTGAGTGAAAAGCATTGTTTAACATCCTGGCTCATTGCTGCTCAGACGTCTTAGGGTGTTTCCTTTTTCCGTCGACCAGAACACTTCTGACTCTTTAAATGCTGACTCTAAGCCCTGCCACCTTGGTCTTGAGCAAAGTTTTGTGTGAGCAGGGCATGTAATATATATGGCCCTCATCGTGGGCTGGTTGACTGGCTGGCACAGGCTCTGTTCTGTCCCGGTGGACTTGACAGAACGGCTGCCTGACGGAAGGAAAGTGCTGTCTTCTGACTTTAAGAGTGCTGACATCTCCATATTGCCTTGCCCCCCATACACTTCCCACTTCCACCCCCCTGAATCTCATCTCTCTTTTCTTTCCCCTACCACCCTAATTGTATCTTTTCTCTCTTCCTCTTACCTCCAGATGTATCTGATTGATGCCACCCAACCCTCTGTGTTCTCCGGGTAGCCGCAGACCTTTGCTCTGTCTGAATGCAGGCGTAAATCATAGGGATGACCATTCTGCTCTCCACCTCTCTACCCCGCTTCTATCCTTTCTCTTGCTCTGTCTCCTTCTGCCTGCTCTCGTTCATCTCTTACCTCATCTTTCATCTGACCACCTCTCACCTAGCCACCGGGTTCTTTTCCCAGTGCTGTGTTGCGCTGTGAGCCATTGCGATGGAACCAGTGGGGTCTTTCAAGGTGAACTACAGGGTTCAAATGGCCGTGTCAGCTACTCTCATGTGCACTTCCGCCCTCTGTCTGTCCTCTCGACTGCCTCTTTGTCTTAATTGATACAAAATAAAATATTCCATCAATTGAAACTTCTCTCTTTTCAGACATTCTGACTCACTATCTTACCCTCATCTGCACTTTAAACCAGTCACTGGTGACCAGCTACCACTTGTGAACTGGCCTTCTTCAACGTCATCATTGTGTGAATATTTCATGCCTATGATTTGTGAATTAAATATAGGATGTAGGTGGATATGACTGGACTGACATTTATTCACCCTGACTGGTAGGACAGGAAGGGGATTTTTGGAGAAAGTAGGAGGGTTGGGGCAGACAGTTTCAAAAGAGGGAAGCAGGGTTGAGTGTTGTGAGGGACTGATGGAAGTAATAAATAGAAATGACAAAGGTGGTGATTAAGGTGGGGGACAGGACAGAAAGGTTGTTTCTTTTGCTGCCTGCCAGCAACCCAGCATCGGTGAGGTAGATGGCTAGAAGCGACAAATGTGTTTCAGGTCTGCGTTGCCTGTGAGTCAGCCCCCAAGGGCTTCGTAACAGAAAAAAACCCCACATTTAGAGCTTTGCGAGTCATGACTGGCTAAAATCAAATTCACAAATAGATTCACTGTGAGTGTGTGCATCTTTTTTATTGTGATTTTATAGCTGTTAATATTTTGTGTGAAATGCCTGCTTTATTGCAAAGGGTGCAGCAGACACAGTGAATACTAAATGTGGCATTATAAGGTTTCAGATATGGAGTTTTTGTGCTTTTCTCAAATGAAACCAAAAATTGTTTCAACATTTTAGTGAACTCACTTTTGAACCCTGTTTAGCTGTTTTGTTCTGCGTCTTATCATCATTGTCAAATATAAAACTAAGCAGGCTATATAGTGTACATAGATGTCTACATGAATATTCTCTCCATGAATCACCTACTGTATATATGTATAAAGTAACTAATTACATTACAATACAATATTTGTTCCATCCTTCTTCGTGCTCCCACACACTCATTCAATCTTTGTAATGTTGTTATAGTTTACACTAAAAGTTTTATCTGTATGTATACGTATTGTAGTTGATTGTTGTTATCAAGGAGAGTGAAATCCAGAATTTAAAGGTATAATGGCTCATTTGGGAGAAACTCAACATAGGTGGAGGGCAAAGGACAAGATGCTATGGAGCACATATTGTCAGCCGAATTAGGACTTACCATAGCATAAGTAAGTGCTCTCTTCCTTAGGCTACCGGGATGTTTCCACATACACACTTATGACTGTATGAGCATGCTGCATGCTGGGTTTGTGGTGGTGCATCTTCCTATGGATGTGTCTCCGTGCATGTTTTGCATGCCAGCAAATTAGTTTTCTGTGACCAAGTATTGTATTGTGCTGTGAGCCCAGTATTCTAGACATTCTATTCACTATTCTAGACGGGTGCATTTACAAGTTTGAATAATGTTGATCAGCAGCAGGACGTCCAGCATCAAGCTTTGTCTCTCCACAGAGATACAAGACTGACTCCCTCTTAACGTTCCCCGGTGGCAGTCAGACACACCGGTGCTTCAGGCTGTCAGGCAGAGTGACACAAACAACCAGGGGAGAGGACAGACAAGATTGGAAGCTAAATTGAAGGGAGCCCCCTCCCCCTCCCTCCCTGACATCTTTGGATCTGATCCGGATTGGCGTTTTTTGGAGAAACATGACGTCTGCCATGCAGCAAATGACCCTGTCAGGGGAGACTTTCAGCTATATCTAAAGCAGGGTTCCTTGTATTTAGTTAAAAAAAAAAGAAAGCTTGTCTTTTACAAGATGAATACTGATCTAGATCTTGAATACTTTGAATATTAATGCAGGAGTGACCTTGAAAAACCCTAAATATGCTGATAGAAAAAAAATAGACTGCATGTTCATCTGGACTCGTGATACAGTGATAGCTTTCAGGCAGCTAGGAGGATGGAAGTGCTCTGCTGTATTGCTGCTGTTTAGAATCACAAAGGGCTTGTTTTTTCCCATTGCTCCTTCACCTGTGTATAACTCCATTTGTCTTTTCCTCTATATTATCCAGCCCTTGTTCTATTCTCCTGCTTCACCACGATATAAGTTTCTGTATGAGCTGATGCGAACAGTTGTATACAGCAGTGGGCCAATTTTTCTCTTTTGGAACGCCTGACAGTGAAATCCATACTTCAGCTTGATGAGGAGTGAGCAGTGGGAAAGTATGTGTGTTTAAGACCATGGAAAAGTTCTTGAAGAATGCATATATATATACAATATAAAATGTACTGCCTTCTCTGTTGTGTCACTGTACCTTTTTGTTTTCAAAGGTCAGCAGCCTAGAGTGCTTTCCACTCTCCCAGCACTGCCTTCTCATTTGCATGTACGCTCAGTAAAAGAACAGGGTGCTCTCTGTCTCCCTCTCTCAATGTGTCTCCATATCTGTCTCTCACACACAAATACACACCTTTTTTCGTACGTAAACAAGTGTCTATACAGAGCCAAATGGTTGGCTGTGTTGGAACAGCAGAATATTTAATTACCAGACTTTATCACTATTACTGTAGCCACTGACTGTCTGCCAGCCTAATTATGATGGGATCTATCTGAGGACCTTGTTGGTCGTGAGCTGAGCTGCTAGCCAAGTGTAAAAAGAAACAACTCCACAGACAATTTGTCTCTCTGGTGCTAAAAATACCTGGAAGGCAGTTACGTTTTGATCTATGAATTTGAATGTGCATGTGTGCATATATATATAAAACGATGTGCGATAAATATGTGCTTCCTTCAGAAGATAGCCGAACATCTGTGAACTTCAGGTTAAGCTTCACATGTATGCTGTAGGGCTGGTATCTGGAGGACGCTTGCTGTTATGCACAGCTGAAGGTGACCTGGTCCTCCTCGTTCTCATTAGCCACAGGTTCGCCACAGATGGCAACTCCCAGGGGTGACGAATGAACCCAGACAAACACCTAGAGGCCACCGCAAAAGAAAATCAAATGTATCAATAAGGCTTGATGATGAATGGTATCAGTGTATGATATCTCACAGGGACCTCCCACCAATTGACATTATATATGTGTGCAGCTTATTTGACCCGCATGAATGCTGTATGTTTGTTTTGTAAACACCATTGATTTTTGGGGGGATTTGGGGGTAACTTACCTGAGCTTGTGCATCTCATGCACCCCCCCCCCTTTCTCTTTTCTTCAGGTCCACTTTATCTTTATGAGCACAAAATTGGAAAGGGTTAATTCAATTCCCAGCAGGCTGTGACTGAGACTGGGAACATTTACCATGTCTCTCTCTCTCTCTCTTTCCTCTGCTCTTGCTCACTTCTTCTCTCTCACCTCTTTCTTCCTTTCTCTTTGTTTCTAAAGTCTAATTACTTTTAGAAAGTGGCTTTACTCAGGCTATAAATAATGACAAATCAAGCCTGTCTCTGCACTCAATCTTGTGGAGGCTTGGCTTGGTTGGAGGAGGACAGGAGTAGTGTGTGGTCCTCCTGTTTAAGAGATCATGCTTAGCCTTGTGTATGTGAGAAATTTGTGCAGTTGTGGGTGCATGAGGGTCAGAGAGACAACAGGCAAATAGCCAGCAAAACAAGTAGTTAGCCCATTTGGACAAAGACAATGTTGCGTATTTCAGGAAATAGCTCGAAATCTGCATTGGATTTTTCTCATTTACTAATTGCATCTAAATCATAATGTGTGATGTATGTGTGTGTGTGTGCACGCGCGTGCGTGTGTGTGTGTGTGTGTGTGTGTGTTTGTGTGTGTGTACATGTATTTGTGGGAGCATGTGAGAGATAGTGGGAGATGGACAAAGGAGGGAAAAGGTGACACCCTGGTCACCTGAGAGATAACTACATTGTTTTCAGCTCTCTTCATTTCATTTAGTCTGATGAGTTCTTTCAACGCTAGCCTGACCAATGGCTCTGTGAGGAAGTGATGACTGTGGGGCTGAGTGTGTGTCTGTGTGTAAGCCTTGTGTTTCAGTGAACCTCTCTTTTTATATACTGCATGTTTCCTGTATGTTTGCCTTTGGCTTAACTAAACTTAGTAAATCCTATTTCTAAGCATGTGTATGTCCATGCCATTGTGTGTGTGTTTTTTGAAACATGACCCACACACTTTTTTGCACACTTCAATGTGTGTATGTGTTTGTGTGTGTGTGTGTGTGTGTGTGTGTGTATTCATGTGTGAGAGAGGTGTCTATTTAAGGGTTTTTCGATGAAGACTGATGAGTGTTCGCTTCGCTTCCCATCAACTCAGGGGTCTCGTTGGTGCTTCAAGGAAGTGTTCTAGAGGAGAAGCAGAGTGGGCAAGAACTAATGCGAGTTGAATGAGACGAGGCTGATGGACGACAGAATGTGTGTGTTTTGTGAGCGTGTGTTAGTGTGTGTGTGTGTGTATGAGTGTGTATCTGTTCAGAAGTGTGTGTGAGACTGATGGAGGGTGATGGTGGGAGTGAGACTTAACGAGGAGGAAAATAAGCTGAGTAATCTCTGTCTGTCCTCCCTCTACCTCCCAATGACTTATTCACACACACACAAACACACACACACACACACACACACACACACACACACACACACACACACACACACACACAAACACACACACACGCTAACACACTAACACATACCCTGGGAGACCATGACTGAACAATCTGACCACTGACTCTACAAAGGCTTTTTGCAATTGCAGGAAATACAATATCTTTTCCACAGAATTGGTCATTGGGTTTACAATTTATTCTACATGCATACCTAAGAATGACTGCAGTTCTTTGCTTAAATAAATCAATACACTATAAGTAGCAGTAATGGTATGCCTGCTATTAATGTAATAAACTATTTTAGAAAGAGAACACATGCTTTCTCTCTCATCCTTATGTTCATTCCCTGTCCCCCTCAGTCTAGTTATCATCTTTTCTCTCTCCCAGTGAAGAGTTAATGAGAGATGATGGAGAAACACTAAATAACTGCAGGCTGGGTAGGATCAGATGAGGAGGTTATGTTTGTACCTTTTAGCCACTTCTCCCACATTCAAAATGGAAATGATCCCAATGTGTGGGTTTTGTCGCAATGTTCTTTTTTCTGTTTTTTTACTCCCACTTGTTTTCAAGTGCATGTACATGGATATTTTCTGTGTGTTCCTGTGTGTGTGTGTGTGTGTTTAGGAGGGAGAAGTGAGCTGTTGGCACTCTCTCAGCAGGTTTAGACTGCTCTGTCTACATCCTTCTGCGTTTACATGATACAATAGCGTTTTCCCTGTAGAGTGACCATCTGTTGTGAGTAGATTTTGGTACTGAACCTCAGTACTTTTTGAGTACACATTAAAATGTGTGTGTGTGTGTGTGTGTGTGTGTGTGTGTGTGTGTGTGTGATCACCCTCACAGGTTTATTCACTTGTTGCCTCTTCTGAGGGATATTTGGCAAAGTACAAACAACGCTGGGCGGTAGAAATGTTACTTTTGCTATCATTCAAAGTGGATGAAGAATAATAAATGAAACTAACTAACTTACTATATTTTGAGCTGTCACAGTAATGAAAGCACAGTTCGAATTGATAACAATTTAAATAACTTCATTCCATTTCACTGAGCTAGCTCCAGGGTCCCGCTATAGTGCACACTGACACCTGATGGAACTGAGTCATTCTTACCGAAATTTGTTTCACCTGTGCTTACATTATAGTGCCCATGAACACGGGGGAGAAACGGCATCTATTAGTTTTTTGCTGTGTTCCGTTTTATAGATGCAAAAATTACCGTAGCACAACATCAGTCAGTTCCTTGATGTAACATGTCCAAATGTCCTCTGTGAAAAAAAGGCCTGTTCCAGCAGTTTCCCCTTAAACCTGACCACGCCTTGGTCTACAGCTGCTGTTTATTTAAGCAAAGGTTTTATACAGCTGCTTGCATTAGTAGGCTACATCAAATGCTGATGCACTCATAGGGATACTATGTTAACTGAAAATAAAAGGTTCTTTATAAAGAAATTTTTATTGCAATTTTCACTTAGCTGCACTGTGACATTTCTGTTGTTGATCAGTTGGCTTATCTTTAACGAAACCCGTGACGGCTTAGAAAATAGGAAGTTGCTCTTAAAGCCACTGGCAGCTTTACAACTAAGATCATAAAGGAAGAGTTGTAGAGTAACCACTGAGCAACATTACCCCTAATAAGCCTTAGAACTTGGTTATAAATTTGGTTTCAGAACCACATAAAAAAAGTCTCACAGCAGTTTAAAACTTACTTATTTGACCTGGAGCTGTAGATAGGCGACAGTGTCAGTGTCAGTGACAGTGACAGTTGTCAGTTGTCCTTGAAAACAGTTTCAAGGTTTTCTGACCATTTTTCGGGGTTTTTCAACTAACATCACTCATAGGCAGTGACAAGTTGGAATTGCTTACACACACCCATGCACTCATACGCACACACAGCAGCTCTGTGTGTACACACAACGGAGTGCACATTCGTTCACATTGTGAGGGCCATTTCCCAGGTATGTCATCCTGCTGCTGGTCTGAGTCTGGAGCACCGCACACCCTGGAGACACTGGCTGATGAAGTAGCAGATAGAAAACCTTTGAACTGAAGGCAACAGAGAATGAGAGAGAGAGAGTGAAGTGAATGGAAAAGGCATTTTGCCATGGTCAAGCAGAGGAGAGTCAGTCCAGTTTGTGCCAGCAAACCTCTCCTCTCTCCTCTGTACTGCTGCCCGTTCACCACAGGAACGTCTGCTCTATTCATCCATCTGTACCTTCTCTGTCAGTTTTCATAATTTACTTTTCATCTTCCTCTGTATTCTATCCATCCTCCGTTCCTATTTTTGTCTTGTTATATTGAGTGATTTGTCTGTCTTCCTTTTTATCTCTTGTTGTCCTGCAATGATCTCTCTTCATAAAATCAATAGCTAATTATTATAAATACAAATCTACCTAAATATCTGCACCTCTCTTAATCATCCCTCCTTAATACATTAACTAAAAATTTAAAAGCACTTACTATTAATGACTCTTTCCTCCTCTCTCTCCGTCTGCATCCTCTCACCTTTGTGTCTTCTTACCATCTCCCCAGACACACACACACACACGCACACGCTCACACACACACACGCTCACACACACACACACACACACAGTGCTCTCAATATCTCTCCGTATCACATTTATCTGAGCAAATAGCCCACTCACCACTCTATTCAGATGGATGAGCAGGTAAAAATGGTTTGCATATCACGTTTCCTCCATGATTTGAAACCTGACCTGCCACAGGAGATGTGATTTTAGATTATTAATGAGGCTCCACAACGCTTTGTCTTTCCTCCATCATGTGGACAAATGAATGAAGGGGGTCAACAAGTGAAGAAATGGTCGACTGTAACGGTGCACTGACAAATGAGGGTGATGTAATGCATTATCAGTGTTTATAATCATGCATTCGTTATTGCTAATGTGGCCATAATGACGATAATCAGCTTACTAATTGAGTGTCATTACCGAGGATGCTGGTGCTGCGTTCTACCCACAGATAGCTAATGTTGCTGTCACTATTACTTATTGAGCAGAGGGCCATAATAATCACATCATATGATGAAATGTGAAAGGAATGACTTAATCTTCTCATTATGGTCCACATTAGAAACAATCAGTCCTAATGGAAGAGTTGTGTAATCTCTTTCATTTTATTTTGAGGGATTTGACTGAGTAATCATGTTGTGCAAATGAAATGTCCTCATTAGAGCTTCATTAGAGAGATTTTTAGACAGTTATCTCGATACCTTTTTAACCAGGTATCTCTTTTGTTTGCAGGTGATGATTCAGGAGGAGCTGCAGTGAATCTTAAGCTTAACCAGGAACATCGGACAACAATAAGACTGTTAACATCCCTCTGTCATGTCATGAAGACAGATGGAAAAGCTGTGTAAACAGATTTTGCCTTCAGTAGACTGAAGGTCAAACAGGGTGAAGCCAGTCTTCTTTCATGACTGACGAAATTAACAAATACACACTCACCTTCTCAGAACCTTCAAATTCATGTTCTACCTCTTGTTGTTTCTCTACTTGTCAAGAGCGTCGGTTTTTGAAGAGATCATCCCAAAGGGAAACAGTGAAAGGAACTTATTTCACCACTTGACAGCTCTGACCTACTTATCACGCTCCAACTAGCTGTGCTGAAGGAAAAATTTGCATTTAGCGGGCAACATCAGCAAAGAGGGTGCACTGTTTTATATTCAGCGCCATTGATCCACTGACCTCCTGATCTAATTAGCCACACACAAACACCCACTCATGTGTGCACACAGACAAACACCTGGTGTTGCTGGCCTCTGCGGATGCTTTAAATAGTGTTTGTAACACTTGTGTCTGGCACTCAGTTCAGTGACATGACACACAGACACACACGTAAACAGCTATACCAATTTGGGTGTTAGAAGTCCATCTGCACACCATTAACTCTCATAAAGAACACTGAACTTGACTTTGATCAGACACGTGTTTGTGTGTTTGTGTTAGCAGGAGGCAGTGTCACATCCTATCTGCTCAGATTGAGAGTGAGAATGAGAGCTGATGTGGCCCTGATAAATACCCCCCAAAAAAAATTATCGCCTGAGGGTCAGCAAAGTAGTCCATATTAACTGAAAAGTGTGTGTGCGAGTGTGTGTATGCACGTGTCTGACACATCGTTAGAGCAGATGGGGACCAGGCCACTTTGGGTCACGTCACTTTGACCTGGATTCCACAAAATAAACTGGCCACCGGGGGGGAATGTGCCTGCAAGTCCTGCTGAGCTCAGATTTCACACATTATTAAGAAATACATGACACTCTCTCAACTGGAGATTGCTCTGCAGTCTTCTTACTTATTAACTAATTGCTAACTTCAACTGCCTGACCTCTTCACCCAGCAAACAGATACTACAACGTAAGGCTTGTAACCCGCCTTTTTATTTAGCCTCATAATCAAACTCCCAGTCTCCAGTTTGGCCTCATTCTATGCACCACCCCTCATGAACACCTTCCCTTCCTTCTCTTCACCTCCTCCCAACACGCCAACCATCCAGTCAGTGTGTAAGCCCTGCCTTCGTGCCCCGTGGAGGATGAATGATGTGCCCACACTTGACTATGACTTGCTGCTGTCCCCAGCCAGCTCCTCCCTCCCCGGCAGCCCTGGCGGTGGCAGCAGCAACCCCCCTCTGGCCCTGGTTGGTGTGGACACTGAGCAGCGCACTGCCCTGGCCTTTGTAGGCCTCCTCATGCTATTCCTGGTCTTCCTGCTGGTCAGGTGCTTCAGGATCCTGCTGGACCCCTACAGCCGCATGCCTGCATCATCCTGGACTGACCACAAGGAGGGGCTGGAGAGGGGTCAGTTTGATTATGCACTGGTGTAGGGTGATGTGTCAGCAGGGTGTAGAAAAGGGAAAAATTTCATTGTGCACAGACAGCATCTTTTATAGCATAGTCTAAGTTAGAAGTGAATATATACTGCAGCATTACATAGTATTGTGAATGCAATCTAACAGGGAGGTTCACTTGATGCTGGCATATGCCTGGTGTATATCACCGTACCACAGTCTGTGTACTGATGTAAATAAGAGGCTGTGGGACTATATGTAACAAATCTGGTTTGGCAAGAGGCACACCCTGCAAGTAAAGCACTCTCTCAAACCCAGATGTCTGACCATCAAGAAAACAGAAACAATGAGCTGCACAGCTGCCTTAACCTGACCTAATGGATCAGGCTAACATGCCACCACATCACAGCATCACTTTAGGGCTAGGTTTTCCAAATTACACTGCTTGTCAGATCAAGACGAAGTTTTTTTCAAAGCTACATTTTTAAATGAGAACTCTCCACACGCAGAACACAGGTATAACTTAAAGGAAGGAGTTTACACTTAATGCAGATGCCCCTTTAATGAACCAAGGTCCATTACAAAGCATCCATGTATTAAGTGCTTATCAAGTAGCACAAATCCTCACATTTGTTTTGATTTCAGACACTGATCCTTGAGCAGCACTGCAGTTTCAGACGCTTTTGAAAGCCCAAGCAGGTTGTTTGTCTCCATGAAATCTTGTCCGTGTATGTTTTGTGTTACTGTTGTCTATAAGTGAGAAGCCATATTGAAACTATATAATCTCCTATTACTGCAAGTAGTATTTATGTTCATTGGTTGTGTCCTTTGCTTTAGTCAGCCTGCCAAGTGTGTTATTGAAGCAAACAGCAACCTTTAGGCAAAAAAGCTTTATTTTTCTATTCTTGACTCAAGTTTGGGAGTCTCCTTTTTGCTATCCTTCTGTCCTTTTCCTCTTACTCTGTCGATCCTTAGACTGTGGATTTTTGAGGTAGTAATGCAGCCACGTACTAGACAGAAGCAAAGCAGGTAGCTTTGCTTTTTTGTGTTTTGTAATTATATATTTTTCTGACTATCCGCTTTGTTTTTGATACACTGTGCTGAATCAGTGAAAATTAAAAAGTATTTCTTCTTCAATTACTCTTCTCTAATTTCCACTGAGAGCTGGACTGTGTGATGAGTCCACATTGTTCATGTTGGAAATTAAATAAAACAATTCCTACTTACTTGTCATCAAGAGTCACGTTTGTCAGCCATGAACACTGAGAGAAAAGAAAAACTCAGGCACTCAAGACTTTAAAAATATAACCCACAATACTTTATTGCCATTTATGTCACTGGACAAAAGTTTACAATATGATATGAATCACTCTAATTTTACAGACTGCCATTTGGTGTTAAAATCTTAATTTTTTTTTTTTTTTTTTGCCTCGAACAAAGTTGATCATTCAGGATATTAAAAGATATTCCATAATGGCTGATTGATTTATTGATTCTCAACTAGACATGGTGTGACTGGATGATTGTCATTTCAGCTTTCAGTTAGACTTTGGTATAAACAGGTGTCAGGCTTGTGCTGAAAATTTGAACTACTGAAGCTTCAGGCTCCTTGTTTTCTGAGTTATAATGCAAATAATAATGACAGTGTTGTTTCAAGTTTGACACTGAAGCTGAGATACAGTAAGCACACACAACACACTGCCTTTTTTTAAACATAGTGGCAAATAAAAGAAAAATTACAAACTGAAAATAAAGATACAAAGTATACAAAGGTTCCCAGGTTAGAAAAATGGTTATGTGTTATAAACATTGCCCAGGCTGTGGGACAGTGCATCAACCTTGACTGTTAAGAGAAAAATATTATCGTTTAGCACCATAGATCCTAGCGAGAGATGGTTTTGTTTGCATTGATCCTCATGGCATTGTACAGACAGTGTAAGCTCGTATGATAATAGATGATGGGAATGTTAATTATCTTCATGTCTGACATCTGTGTTTCAATTCATTTCTGTCTTTATTTGATCGGTGACAGTAGCTTCTAATGATTCAGCCAGTGATAAAAAAAAAAAAAGAAAAAAATAGGATGCTGCATTTGCTTCTTTTCAATTTTGCTTCTTTTTTTTCTCAACAAAGCAAAGTCAACAGCACTAAAGGCCTCCAGTCTTGGGATTTCTGTGAATATTTGTTTTTGTAGCCTTGACATTAAAAAAAAAAAAAATCTACATTTCACTTAAAAATATACAATTTAATTTTCAAGAAGCAAGTTTGATAATATTGGTTTTTCAGCACCAAGACAGTACAAAAGACAGACAAAAACAACAACAGTAAAACCTAGAAAAAAACATGTCAGTTTTGCAATCCAGATTCAAGACTGAACTTTCCATGTACAGCGTAAGAGATGTTAGTATCTAGCACCTTTTTTCTCTTTGAGAGAAAAAAAATCACAAGAAATGAAAGATGACCTGACAGATATATATATTTTTTGTGAGGTTTTGTGTTCACCTGTGCATGTCCTTGCACTGGAAAGCACTAACATTAATTACAGCTTAGGTAATGTTAACATGTCATGTACCCTTGAGACTGCTACTGTGTTCAGCTGTGTGTCTCTTTGTGTTGAAAACCAGGCTCAGACCTCAGACATTGAGCTCACTGTAAAGTCAAGGAAGTCAGATAAAGTCAGCTTATTGTCAAGGTCAGTCTCTCAGCACCAGCTGTCGGCTACAGCTTTGTTCTTCCGAAGCATTTAAGTTTAGGAGCTTGTAGTAAAACTGCAGAACCAGGAGAAGCTACAAGCCTCTGACAGCCGACAAGGGAAAGAGACTTTGGACTTAATGAAAAAGCTGGCTGGTCCAGAATCAGTGCACCTGACGTCTTAATCCCTTAAAGGGTAAACATAAACGTGACCTGATCTATCTTCTTTAAAGTCTACAAGCTACTAACTGGTGTACTCTCTGCTCAAGATGGATGTTGAGGGACACTAGCACCATCTTTTGTTTTAAGGTCAGCACCACAGCATCATGTCCATACTCCATACATCATATGAGAAGTACTAAGGTAACCGAACATGACAGTACACACACGCAAACACACTGATCCGTGCTTGCCGCTGCCCGCAGGCAGGACAAAAGTCAGTCACGTCAGAGAACAGAACACAGCTTGCCGTTTTTTCTGAAAAATTGGTTGGCATCCAGCTTTAAAACAGACTGCTATGGACTCAAGAACCTGAAATGCTGTGTAAATGTTGCAGTCCTTCGTGTTAACATTTTTCAAACACCACAAATACATTAAATGACACACTACAATACTGAGAGGGGCAGACGTAATGAACCTTGTTCCCCAGTGTTGTGATTTTTTTTTTTTTTCTTTTTTGCAAGATCACAGAGAGGTGAGAGAGTTCTTGGACCATCAAGATCGCAACTGACCCCTGATCTTTGACATCACTTTAGCTCCTGCACAGCGATTTAAATAGCACCATACATGTTGCATAAGGATAGTTTTGGCCACTTTCAGCACTATGTTTATGTTTATGTAATTTCCTATTGTCTACAAAAGCGCTTCATAGACTTGTGATCCATCTGTCTGCCATTTGTATACACTGTGGTCCAAGCACAAAGACACCTCTCTGTCATCTCCACCACTGGATCTCTCAGTGGCGAATGAGTGCTAGGTAGAAGTGGAGGGGGCACAAGAGGAAGTGTAGTAAGGGTAAAAAAAACCAAAACAAAACAAAACAAAACAAAAACAAAAACAAAAAAACACAAAACATGAACATATAATAACATGAACAGTAACAAAGTGGTGGTAGAGTTGGGCTGATTGACTCAGTCTTTCATAGCCCTTGATTACCCCCTGCTGGTGGGGATGGTCCTGCAGGGGGGAGCTGGGAGGAGGAGTTATTGGATAAAGGGGCAGGTTAAAAATCAAAGGCTTTAGGTATCAGTCCAGGGTAGGATTACAAGCACATCCTGAGCTCAGTGCAGGTGGATATGGAGCTTGATGCGCAGGGCGTCCCCTATTTCTCCTTGTCGGTAGTCACTGTCATGCTGTTCCTCCAGCTGGTGTAGTCTTCGTGGCCCAAACAGCGGCAGGCTGGCAATCTCCAGCCGGTAGGATCCCTGTGGAGGTGGCCTCTTGCCGAGCCGGAGCACACTCTTTCCATCGCGACGCTCCAGCACGCGGAAGTGTTCATTGGCATTGCCGTGAGTGATGACGTAGCGTACATGGTGCTCCAGGGGCTGCAGGGCAGGCAGAAGCTCTAGTAGAGGCTCCTTGTTGAGCAGCGAGGCCAGAGAGAGGTTCATGGGGATGGAGGCCTGGGTGTCCACACTGGCCATGCTCACTACTGGCTCCTATACAAGGACAGATGGATGACTTTGAATTTAGCAAATCAGAGGGAATCAGTCCTGACCCTGAAACTGACAAGAACTATGACAAGTAGAAGAGGCAGTTCATCAACACACGTACCTGGTTTAGCTCATTTTCATTAGTGTTGCGCCTGTGTCGTCCACCCTTTCCGCCGCCATTGATCTTACACTCATAGCAGGCCTCAGGAGACAGACTGTCATCATCCTCACCCTCCACATACTGGCCTGGGAAACCTGAGCCTGTTATACAGTGACTGGATGGAGACAAACACAGTAAGAGATATTAGTGGATATGGGGAGTGAATTTCATGTCAGATTCGCTACTCCCAGCAAATGAAACATGGTCAAATGTTTTCCTGGGGTAAGAAAACATGTCCAGTGACACCACCGTTAACATGAGAAATATGAGTTGCCGAATTTGGTTCCCTCACCCTTGTCCAGCTCTGTAGAACCCTCCAGGGCAGCCACACAGGTAGCCTCCATCCGTGTTGGAGCAGCCATAGATACAAGGGTTGGTGCCGGTGGAACATTCATTCACATCTTGGCAGCCACCAACGCTCTGCTCAAAGTCAAAGCCTGAGGGACACACGCACTTGAAGCTGCCCAGTGTGTTGTAGCAGGAGGCAGAGCCACACACTGTTCCTCCCTGACACTCGTTTTCATCTACGGCAAATGAGAAGAAAGTACAGAGACAGGCAATAAGGTGGGTGTGGATTAAAAGATTATATATGCTTCACAAAATTTTGCAGTTCTATGCAAAACTAAATCAGATCAGTTACGAAAACTTACCACTGAGGTACATATCTTTCAAAGTAATAGGGAATTTTGATGAATCAAATAATCATTTGAGAAGAAATTTGTTTAGACAGTTAAGTTAATTTTTGACTATTTTCTACCACATTTCTACTTACACGAACAAGGGCATTATACATTAAATTATACTAGAGACAAAAAAGATAGTTGCAGTCTCATACTGATACTTGAACTTTAAACACTTTTTCGTCATGAAAACAAACTCACAGACTCAGAGTCTGAGTAACTCACCCACACACTGGTTCCACTGGTAGTGCTGCACGTAGCCCTGAGGACAGCCACAGCGGTAACCTCCCAGCATGTTCTGACAGCCATGCTGACAGCGGTGGTTGCTGCTGCACTCATCCACGTCTAAGGAGAAATTAAAATAAAGACTTTTAATTTCTATCTATCAGTGGTGATGTCTGGTACAGTGAAACCACAATTTTTTTGTGCCCTACCTTGATTGCAAACCACTCAGCAGAACTCTCTGAACTATATCCAACAAAATATAAGGGTTATTGGAATCTGCTCACCCTCACACTCCACGCCAGTGGTGTCCAAGGAGAAACCTTTGGAGCATTCACAGTTGAAGCTGCCAGGCGTGTTGACACAAGAGGCTCGGGTACCACATACACTGTTCGTAGCTGAACACTCATTGTTGTCTGCAAAAAGAATAGTGTTTTTTTATGTGTTCTTTTTTTTTCTTTTTGTTCATCCTTAAGAAAAAAACTTTTTCCGGTGCAGAGCAGCACGGATCATCTCCCCTCTTGTGCTCACCGATGCAGGCAGTCTGGTGCTGGGTGAAGCCAGGAGGACACTTGCAGGTGAAGCCTCCAATGGTGTTGACACAGAGGAACTGGCAGTTATGCTGCTTGGTTGAACACTCATCAAGATCTTGATGGGAAAGAAGTACACATTTAAGTACCATGAAAACCAAATCACATAAAGAGATGTGGCCTCAAAGCCAAAAAGCTGGTGAAAATGATATTACAGCAATGTTTCAAAACTTCATTTCTAATATAGGAATGAAGTATTATGTTATAATTATAGTCATCAGTACAGTAAAGCAATAAGCAGAACTCAGACTGCTGGTGTGTTGACAGCAATAAAATTACAACAATAACTAACTATGAAAAAAGATCATTAAATAATATCTCATATTCCTTATGATGCTATTTACCCATACATAGCAAATTAATGTTTAGACATATGTACAAGTAAATTAAGAGTACATGTACCTTTGCAGGTCTTTCCATCTGGCTGTAAGCTGTATCCTCTGGGGCAGGAGCAGAGGTAGCTGCCTTCTGTGTTTTTACACAGGAAGTTACAGGGTTTCGGAGACAGAGAGCACTCATCCATATCTGAAATATGCAAAAAAGAAAAATTAAGAATATGGATAGGGATGCTGTGGACTATGACTGTAAATCAATATCAGTGTTGCCGGTGAAATTCCGTGGCAACATTCATTATATGTAAAATCGAAAACCTTTTTAAGCCAAACTGATTGATAACAAGGGGGAGACACAGATCAGCCTTACCAACGCAGGAGGTTGCGGTGAAGTCAGTTTTGTATCCCACATTACAGTGGCAGCGGAAGGATCCAATGGTGTTGATGCACTGACCATTTCGACAGAGATCTGGCATCACCTGGCACTCGTTGATGTCTGGAAGTACAGAAATTTTTTAGTGTGTGCTCTAGCTGGATTAAATCAAACTGAATTAAATTTAAAAAAACTAAATAATCAAAAATGATCCAGTTGTGTTATAGCGCTTCTCACCTCTTCCATCGGTGGTGTAGCCGGGTCCAAGTGGGCACATCTTCTTGTACTGTACGGTGCCCGGCAGCGGGCAGAGCTCACACTGCGACCCCCAGCCTCGGCCTGTGTTGCAGCAGCACTCAGACTTGGTCACACTGTTCCTGTTGGTGGACGACTGCTGGCACATCGTCTGCAAAACCTCAGTGTAACAGAAGCCCTTTCGGTTGTCTGAAGGTAAAACAAATTCCAAAAAAATCAAGTGTTGGGAGTTAGAAATGGAACACAGACATATCTATTTGTTTCAGAAAGATAAATCAGTTAACATGAAACTTGAATCATCCTCTTGTGGACGTTTGTGTACAATTCTTCAGCTGAATTTGCAAGAGGAGTGTAAGCACAGTTTCAGTTACTATGTCTTCACATCCACAGTCTGACAACATGTTCCGCAGCAACAGCGAACTTACCAATACATTCGGTGCCAGTGGAACTCGGCTCAAAGCCGTCATTGCACTCACAGCGGTAACTTCCCACCGTGTTGACACAGCGCCCGTTCTTACAGATGCCAGGCTTGGCGCGACACTCGTTCAAGTCTGCCAGTATACAGAGCAAAAGGATGGGAGGATGAAGACAGTGAAGAGGAGGAAAAATCTCTCACATTGGCCGAAAGAAACATTTCTTTACTTACCCATACAACCCTCTCCGTCTGGTCGGCGCTGCATGCCAGGAGGGCAGATGCACATGAAAGTACCAATTAGGTTTTTACAGGTCATGCCCTTGGAGTCACAGTCATCCAGACCCTCCGAACACTCATCCTGGTCTGGTGGGGGACAGTGAGAGATGGACAATAGGTAAAACTACTACAGCCAGCTAGAACAGAACTGCTAAGTCCTGTGTCATTGTTGTTGAAGAATTACTACACCACAAAAACAAGGAGTGAAAAAGCAAAACGGCAGGAGTCAAGCAGATACAAGTGACACTTTGCTTACAGGATATCTGCTGTGTTCTCTCACCTCTGCACATGCGTTGGTCGTCTCGCAGTACATAGCCAGCAGGACACATACACTCATAGGAACCAAAGGTGTTGACACAGCGGAAGGCACAAAGCAGAGGATTCTGGGAGCACTCATTGATATCTGAAATCAGGGAAAGAGACAAGGTGGTTTCATTTATATTCTATTATGTAGAATGATCCTGTGCAAACACGCTGAGTGTTGCTGTGTAGATGACTGACCTTCACAAGTCATCATGGGTCCGGGTTCGAAGCCCTCCTGGCAAGAACACTCGAAACCTCCGACCACATTGGTGCAGGTCCCGTTTCCACACGGGTTTCCTATGGAGCATTCGTCTGCGTCTGGAGGAGTACAAGGTCAGGGATAGATAAAGGAGGCAATTAAAAGCAATGTAACATTTACACTGTACCTTAGATATTAAAAGGTATTATATCAAAAGCAGCTTAAATGTTAGGCCAAAAATACTGTAGATCAGGCTGTGTTCAGTGATCGATTTTTATTTGTCTACTTAAAATACTCAATTCTTCTTATGTGACTCCAGGATTAGTAAAACATATATTACATTGGTTTGGGACAAAGCATTAATTAGCAAAACATCTCACCAACACAGTTGACTCCAGTGTAATCCAGGTTGTAGCCGAAGGGGCATTCACAGCGGAAAGAACCATCAGTGTTGATGCAGATACCGTTCTGGCAGATGCCTGGGTTATCCAGACACTCATTCATATCTAAAGAGTGTAAGAAAAATCATTTAATTATTTTAAAAAATCAAATCTTTCAAAAATATATTCAAGAACCCCACCCCCTATGTAGATTCAAGGGATTAGATCAGTGTTGCAGCCCTCACCTTCACGAGCATCACCTGGTCCAGGCAGGACTCCGTGGCCATAGGGACACAGAGTGTTAAACGCAGCTTGAGACCCAAAGAAAAAAGGTTGGCTTTGTTATTTCACAAACGTCATCATGTGCATGTGTACATCTTAATTAAAACACGTGCGTCTGTGTCTGTGTTACATACCATCGCTCTCTCTCGGGCACAGCTCACAGGGAAGTCCCCAGCCCTCTCCGGGCATCTTGCTGCAACAACACTTGGCCTTGGTGGTGTTGAAGGCTTTGGGTACAGAGCACTTGCCTGCGTCGAATTTGGTGAAACAGAAGCTCTCTCTTGTATCTGCCAAAAAAAACCCAAAAAACAACCCAATTCCAGTAAATCCAGGATTCTATGTTTTTTTTCCTCCGTGAACAGACACCACTCTGTCTGTGCCCTAATCTTAACTAACAGCTCCTCTCACCGTAGCAGCGGCGCTTGTTTTCAGAGAGTACGAAGCCCGGCTGGCATGAGCACTGGAAGCTGCCGGGGGTGTTGGTGCAAGTGCCAAACTGGCAGATGTTGGGCTCCTCACACTCGTTAATATCTGGGAAAGAGGTCAGAGAGGAGGAGAGGGGATGAGAATAGGGGGGGTACGCTCAGTGTGTTCTTCTTCAGTGTGTGTGTATGTTGGAGCAGATGGCCTGATTGCTAATGTCTCTTACTCCCCCATGATTAAATGTAAGCGTTTATCAGGACTCAGGCAATTTTTGAGTATGTGTTTAGTATTAAGTGTGTCTTTTCCCACTGCAGGTGTGAGTGTTGGTGCCTTACCTATACACTGGTCATTTTGCACCTCATATCCAGGAGGGCAGATACATCTGAAGGATCCATCCAGATTCTGACAAGTTCCTGGAGAACAAGTTCCGGGCAGACTCACACACTCGTTGATATCTGTGAAAGACAGTTCAATGTACTTATCAGAAAATGCATGTTTGTTTATCTCAGATGTACCATATGAAACCATACGAAAGCCTATATATATATATATATATATATATATATATATATATATATATATATATTCACACACATACACACACACACACAAACACACACACACACACACGCATCCCACCCTGGCCCAGTGCTACACTTTTACATTTAATTGCTGACTTACCGACACAGTTCTTCCCATCTGGAGTATTCTCATAACCCTCATGGCAGAGACACTGGAAGGAACCGAGCCCATTGATACACTGTCCATTCCTGCACACTTGGCCCTGGAGGGCACTGCACTCATCTATGTCTGTATGAACAAGAACACTGACAGGCTTAGGATTCTCAAGGCATTCCTTTGGTTTTGGATACCTATCAACGACCCCATCAGCGACAGAAAATAAATTTACTTGTGCAAAAATTCATGTTATTCCTGGTACCAAAGATGGCTTATGTCTAATTCTTGCTGCTACAGTGCCAAAGTTCTAAGATACAGATTTAAATGCTGTCTGATATATTTCCCTAGAAAGCCAAAGAAAAGTCAAAACACCGTAAAATCTTAATTCTAAATTTTGTTTTATGTCTTTCCGAATGTAATACTGCTTTTTATGGGAATTTAGAGGTGTAATCTTTCATAATATGACAACCAAACACTTTAAAAGAAAGCACTGAATGCTGCTGATTTGTACAGTGAACAGTAAATGATCCATACCCATGCAGTCGTTGTTGTGAGTGAGTTCGAAGCCGGGGAAGCAGAGACAGTTGTAGGATCCTACTGTATTTTTACAGGTACCGTTGCCACACGGCTGCCTCTCACACTCGTCGATGTCTAAGATAAAAAGAACAAAATTTAGACTCAAGAAGGTTAATTGTTCTAACGCAATGGCAAATGTTAAAAATGTTTTTATTATGCGATGAATTGAGACACAGTCTACAGGATTGCATGAAACTTAGTGTTGTGTGTATTAGTATAGTTTTAGGATTGTCCTTCTTACCCATGCACATGGTTTGATCAGCAGTAGCCTTGAAACCATTGTGGCAGAGACAGTGATAACTGCCCTCTGTGTCAATACACTCTCCATGGCTGCACACATTAGGAATCTCCTGGCATTCGTTACGGTCTGAGAGAATGAAAAAGAAATGGAAAGTAAATCTACATGTTGTAAAGAGTTGCAATTCACAATCATTTATCAATTTAATTGTTAATTCATCTTTCATTTCATTGTTTAGGCAGTAATATGTAAGAAAGAACAAATGCTGATCTAAGGCTTAAATTAGTTGCTTTGTTTGACAATCAGACCCAAAAATGACATGATATAAAAACAGAAAAAGCTACGAATTCTCATATCTGAGAAGCTGGAGCCACCAAATGTTTGGCAACTGTCTTTGATTAACAACCCAAATAATGATTTGGTTAATAAAACTGTAAAGGATTTCTGTGACTCCACTAATATTTCAGCACTACTACTGTACACGTTATATTAACCCCGCTTTACATATAGTCCATTCATAAACTAGTGTTGAGTAAAAGGTCAATATGAATCTATATATCTCAGTAGCTTTCTCGCTGTCGAGCAAATGCACATGCCAGTAATTTTCTCTGCCCTAGGGGATGCCCCAACCAAGCTTTCCTCAAACACTAACTCAACCAGTCTCTCTGTCCTCCTCCTTGGTATTTGAAGATGGGAAACCATTGTAAGGCCTGTCAGACTGGCTGGACTCACCCACACAGGCCCCGCTGGGGGAAAGTTTGAAGCCTGGCAAGCACTCGCAGCGGTAGCTGCCTGGAATATTGATACAGTTGGCATTACGTTGGCACAGGTTGTCCCCACTGTTGCACTCATCAATATCTATGCCGGAGGTAGAAAGAGAGAAACAGGAGACATCAATCACAGGCTGTATAACTGTCCGGTCAGAGCAGACTTTCAGCTTGCGGACAACAGGGGAGAAAACACAACGGCGCCATTTAGGCTCTGGTTCAGTTCAGACAGTCCCTGGCAGGTTCTGGATGATTGAAGGTCCTGGCAGGTGCTTCCATTCGGAGTCACTATACTTGTCTTTACAAGGGCATAATTCAAGTGGGAAGAGGGAGCAGCACCTCCACTGAGTGGACTGCTTGTAAAAGTGCCTCTTGGCCAGTGAGTGAGTGAGTGTGTCTGTATTTATGTGTGTGCGTGTACGTGCATGCATCTAACTATGTGTGTGTGTGTGTGTGTGTGTGTGTGTGTGTGTGTGTGTGTGTGTGTGTGTGTGAGTGAGTGAGTGCTGTTGTGATGTAGAATAGAATTTTGGTAAATGTTCTTGCCAGCAGCAAGTATATGATGTATACTGTATAAGTGACACATTAGCGTGCAGTGATTCAGCAGCAGGGTCAAAAGATGATGTAGTGTGATGAGGTAAAAGTGTTGTGTATGTGTATTTGTATGCATGGAGAGTGAGACAAAGGAAACAAAAAGAACAAAAGTGAGGAAACTGTAAAACAACACCATGCGCACATTATCTCATATTAAACGTGTGAAGATATAAATGACTTTTCATTTCGCAGGTAGTTTTTTTTCCTTTGTCATTAAAGAAACAAAAAGGAAAAGTGAGACAGTTGAAGAAGTTATCCGAGGCCTGAGTTTTACCTTCGCAAATGAGCAATATGTTGTTGTAGCTGAAGCCCATGGGACATTCACAGCGGAAGCTCCCAATCTGGTTTATACACACTCCATTGGCACAGATACCTGGGATCTCTCTACACTCGTCAATGTCTGCACCAAAAAAACAACAACGAAGGTTAAAAATAATGCATTCTGTATAATGTGCACAACTTGGGTGTGACATGAAGGTAGCCCGACTGGCTCACGGTGTTGACCTTGTAATGACCTTACCAATCGGCTTGCCAGTGTGGATGTCAATGATGAAGCCAGGAGCCTGGTTACCACACAGTAACTGGTACTCAGCTTAAACATTCGGGACAAAAGAGACTCAGTCAGTGTGATAAAAAAAAAAAAAAGCCACAGAGTGATGCATAAACAGTTGTGTCAGTGTGTGATGGTCTAAAGCAGTGGCTCCTTTGTGTCAGTGTTTAATGGTTGAGAGGTTTTTCTGACACTCACAGGTAGCAGGAGTAGGACAGGCCTCACATGGCTTATTCCAGGCCTTTCCCACATTGTAGGCACAGCAACACATCTTCTTGGTCATGTTGAAGGAGAGCTCGTTCTCGCACGTGTCGTTGAAGTTACGGTAGCACACACTCTTCCTCATGTCTGTATTACAAGAAAGATGGATGACAGTCAGTCCAAGTAAAAAAATAAATAAATAAAAAAAAAACAAAACAAAAGTCATGACTCAACTTTAAAAATGTTTGACTTTTATAAATGTAATTACTTTCTAAGTTTACTTTTAGAAGAGATGATGAGAATACATATTTTCTTGTCCAAAAGAAGTCTCTCCCACTCACCCATGCAGTTGTTTCCTCCATTGACCTGCATGTATTCAGGTGGACACACACAGGTGTAGTTGCCCAGAGTGTTGTAGCAGGTACCAGGTCCACAGATCCCGATGTGGGTTGTGCACTCATCGATGTCTGCGTAGAAGAATATGATGAGAGATATTAAGAAGAGCTGACGTAAGGGCACGGGTGCAATATATCTGAGAGTCAGTACAGAATGAGGTAGTGAGAAGGAGCAAGTCGGTGTAATTTCCTTTTCAGTCCTTACCCTCACAGATGCGAGTCTCCTCATTGAGATAGTAGCCTGCTGGACACTCACACTGGAAACTGCCAAAGGTGTTGACACAGTTTCCACCCTGGCAGAGACCTGGCAGCTCCTGGCATTCATCAATATCTAGAAAATCATTCAAATGGTCAGATCTATGGATGTCACTGACATATTGATTATATCGTAAATTGTATAGTATATTGATAGTAAAGTCTGAAGTAGAAGCCAGATTCTATTTTATTTTTTTCCTGCTCCCAGCTCTCAGCTGTAGTTGCCCTTTTTTAAAATCAATACAGAACGGGTAAACACAGAAAGCTGGACGGTTTACCTTCCAGGATAACAGTGATGGGGTTGGGTCTGAATCCCTCTCCTCCTGGACAAAGAGTCTTATACTCCGCTACAGACAAGACAAAGCAGTTATAGCAGCTTAGTGTGACTTTCCATTTTATTGAGGCAAAAAATTTGTAAGAGGTAAACATAAAAAGTAGTAAATGTTGATGAGATGTACCAACAAATCTTATTTTAACTTTTACATGTGGATGTGCATTTTGCAGTAAATGATTTAAGTAATTGATTGGTCAAGGTCCTGTGGTACTTACTGGAGTTAGGGGCAGGGCACAGTTCACAGGGGTTTCCCCATGCTCCTCCCAGGGAGCAGCAACAGGATGCTCTGGTCACTCCGACTCCGATCTCCACACTGCAGGAGATTCCTCCATCACCACGTGCAAGGATATCCAGGAAGCAGTTGCCCACACGGGTGTCTGAGAAAGACACATATTCACTCATAAAGACACTTTAATGAAACAGGACTTTGTGTTAGTCCAAAAATGGAAATAACAGAGGTTTGGCTCACTCGCAATTAAATATTTCTAATTCCAGTGTGATTTGTCACATAAAAATTTGCTACTGTTGCATCTCATCACTATGCTTTCTTATTAAATGTGTACTAATGTATTGTGCTCATTTAATTCATTTATAATGGATGAAGTATAGCGAATAGCATTTTTTTTTTATGGCCAAATTTGGAAGGGCTGATGCATTTTGTCCTCATTTGAAAATTATGTTGTTGAAGGTAGTGGCATAGGGATGGAATTGTAAACTAAAAGGTGCAAAAATTATACTAACTAGCATCATGGTGGTGCTATAATTGGATATCTTTTAAAGACCTCACTTCCTAAAGTTAAAAGTCTGAATGACGCATAACCGGTGCTTTTCTATACTATATTTTTCATTCATTTATCCTTTGTCCCAAGCTGTATCGCTCATGGAGGACAACATGGTTTTAATCATTAAAAGCTTCTTATTTGCTAACCAGTCACTCACCTACGCAGCCCACTCCGGTAGGGTTGAGCTCAAAGTCTGCGGGGCAGTTACATAGGTAGCTCCCTGGAGTGTTCACACATAGTCCGTTGATGCAGTTCACGGGGTCCGCACACTCGTTGATGTCTGCAGTACACAGTGACACACACAGGCTCAGTGAAACACACCAGATGAAAGGCATATCTCTTAATGTATGAACCTATTAGTTCTCGAAAATGCAGAAACAAAATATACTTTTTCTACCCTTGATTATTCAAAATCTTATTTATGCAACAAACTAACTGAGGTTATGTGAAAATGAGCTTTAGAAGAACTGAGAAATGAGGAGGATAAACACATGACTAAAGTAGATACATTTTTTAGCCTTTGCATAACTTGGATATTTTGGTCTAAGAAGTCTGAGTGATAACCTGAGACATGATTGTTGTGCATTATTGACGAAGACAGTCAGACAAGTTTTTGAGTCTGTTCTTTATCTGCACTGTGTGATCTTAGACATTCTTATACTGAAGTGTTTCACTGACCAGTGCAGTTTCCTCCGCTGCGGTCCAGTTCATAACCGTCATCACACACACAGCGGAACATCCCTGGAAGGTTCTGGCACGTTCCAAACACACAGATGTTCTGGAAATTGCACTCATCGATGTCTGCGGCAAAGGCGAAAGAGTGAGGAGAGCAATGTTAGTAAAAATACTGAAATGAAAAGAGAACAGTGAAAAGGAGAGAATAAAATGTGACATAATGAGTGCAGCACCTCGACAGGCTTTGCTGTCCTCTGTGGGTGTGAAGCCCATCTCACACTCGCAGCGGTAGCCACCTGGAGCGTTCAGACACTGGCCGTTCTCACAGAGGTTCACGTTGTCTGCACACTCATCCATGTCTGAAATAGATCAGATCAATGCATTATAAAATATCGATGCATGAAACTTACTGCACACACAACAGCTACTGTTTGATTAGGGAATTCCTTAGAAGGTTTTGATAGCTTACCAGAGCACGAAAAGCCGTCTCCATTAAAGCCCTCTTTGCACGTACACCTATAGGATCCCGGTGTGTTGACACAGTCTGCATTGGGGTTACAGTTGTGGTCCTCTGCAGAGCACTCATCCTGATCTATGGGCAGATGAGAGAGAAAAAAACGAAACTGATGGCGGAATCAACGCAGTCACAAATCAAAGATACTCAGGTACAGGAGACAATTTTGCTCCTTTATTCTGTCTTTTAAACCAGTCTTGTATGGTAAAGTGATTGTCTTCAAATCACGTCACACCTGATATTCTCAATTTGTACTCACCCAGACACTTGATGCCGTCTCCTGTCCAGCCGTCTCGACAACGACATTTAAAGCTTCCAGGAACATTGATGCAGGCGGCATGCATGTCACAGTTATGAGCCCCGATCTCACATTCATCAATATCTGGTGGCATGTGGAGACAAATCAGTCAATAAACACATAGCAAAAAACATATTTTTGTTCTAGTAATTTTCTTGTAACAGCCTGCAAAAACAAAATTAATAATAAAATAGCACAATATTTTCACCTCAGTTTTCTGGAGTGACATTGTAACTTTGCTTTTTACAAAGGAGTTTCATTTCATTCATGGGTCTCCAGAAATGGTATTCTATAAATAAATAATTCATTCATAAAACATTGACCTGGAACTACTGTATGCATGGATCAACTGTTTCAACACTTAACGTAGATATAGGCACCCAGGCCCAGACCTGGGTGCATGTGTCTGTGTGCATGCTTGTTTGTGTGTGTGTTTGTGTGTGTGTGTGTGTGTGTGTGTGTGTGTGTGTGTGTGTGTGTGTGTGTGTGTGTGTGCACCTGTGCAGCCTGTGGATCCCTTCTTGACAAAGTATCCCAGCTGACAGTGGCAGATGAAGGAGCCTTTGGTGTTCTCACAGTCGCCATGGAGACAGATGTTTGGGTTCAAATCACACTCATTCACATCTGGGCAGACAGAGAGGGAGAGACACAGATAATATGTGAATGTTATCCCTCGGAGATTGTTGACAGATAGTGAGGCTGACAGAGAAAATCCCACAAGCAACCAGACAAGCAGAAAAAAAAAATCAGGTCAGAGACTGAATAAATATATTAATGTAGCAGACACAGAAATGAAATAACCAAAAGACAAAGAGGGAAAGAAATTTAAAGATAGACAAATGTGTTTCTCCTCTCACCAATACAAGTCCTCATGTCCATAGAAGCCATGAAGCCATCGTAACACAGACAGCGATATTCCCCAGGAATGTTGGTACACTGGCCTCCATCACAGATGTCTGGTGTCTCCTCACACTCATCAATATCTAATAGGGTCAACAGAAACACATTTCATCTTGATATAGGTAGCAACGCCATTCTGCGTTTATATTCACATGGGAGACAGTCACAATGTGACACAGGTGCTTTCTTTCAAACTTTTCAAAATACTTCTTTCTCAGTAAAGAATTGACTGAAGTACAGATGTACTGTGTGTATCGTGTGTTTTATAACCTGCACAGGTCCTGAGATCAGGCATGAGAGCATAGCCCTCACTGCAGCTGCATTCATAGCTGCCCTCTGAGTTGGTGCAGTGGGTCTCACAGCCTCCATTCATAATGGTACATTCATCAATATCTGCAGAGAGGGGTCACAGTCACAGTTTAGACATTCAAATCTCAGTCTCAATGAAAACAGATGCATTTGAAAAACTACAAACAGTGTCAGATTCAAAATAGTTCAATATTCTACAAGGTCAATCATCAATAGTTTGCTGTCTTGCATGTAAGCAAATTTCCTAATTATCCAAAATCAGAGTGAATTTACTCCACTCACCAACACAGCCCTGGCGGTCTGGTGTGGCCTGGTAACCAGTGTCACAGGTGCACTGGTAGGTTCCTGGCATGTTGACACACTGGCCATTCTTGCACAAGTTGTCACTCAGCTGGCACTCATTCACATCTGAACCGACAAACGAATACAAGGATTTAAACACAAAATAACATGTATGATACCTCAGTATAATAATGAAAGACAACATCCCTTTCTTAGGTGGAGCATGGGTTTATAATTATTCATCAAGGCTTGAACATTGCCTGAGCCATTACTTGAGCAAAGGAGAGAAGACCAACAAGGGAAGTAAATCTAAGAGTGTGAATGCATATATATGTGTGTGTGTATGCTTTATGAAATATGACTAACCTTCGCAGGCAGAGCCATCGGAGCTGAGTGAGTGTCCGGCTGGACATTCACACTCATAACTCCCCTCTGTGTTCAAACAGGTTCCTCCGCGACACAACAGGGGGTTTCTCTCGCACTCATCAATGTCTATCAACAGAGAAGAAGAGGCGGAAGGAAGGATGAAGAGGGAAAAGAGGAGTAAGAGGGGGAAAAGATGATTGTTTTCAAAGAAAACAGCAAGGGAAGACCAGAGAAATGAAAGGAATGGAAAGATTACATAAACTGTCCATCTGGACTAGACTGTGATTCACACTGTGGACATAAAGTCAAATACAGTGTTTCATTCAAAGATGTACATTTGTGTGTATGAATATGCCTCTAACTTACCCATGCAGTTCTTCATCATCATAAAGCCACTCTCATAGCCCTCAAAGCACTCGCACTCAAAGCTGCCGGGTGTGTTGACGCAGGTGCCGTGACCACACAAGTCAGGGGAAATGCGGCACTCATCAATGTCTGAAACACCAAAATGTTAAGTAAAGAAAGCTCAGTAAGTGTTCACTAAGTGTGACAGAAATATCTTATCAGAAAATCATGAATATTTCACTCCCTCTGCCGCTCTCTCATACCTGTGCAGTTCCTCTCTTCAGCAGTCAGAGCGAAGCCATTGTTGCAGCGACATTTGAAACTGCCGATGGTATTTCGGCAAGTTCCATAAGTACACAGGCCCTGGAAGACCTTACACTCATTCACATCTGAGAGAAAGACAATGGTTATCAATACTCACCTCACACAGATATTAAAAACCTTCAACATCACCAATGTGTACCTATAAACATCACTTCGACACCACTATCCAAATCCACTAAGATGATATGGCGTTACAAAATTACTTCAAAGCAATTTCAGTGTGAATTTATGAATGGATCAAGCTACAAATACCCACAATGTGATCAAAATAAGACAATTTTCATATAGCTTTCATGAGTATGACCATTACAGATGCTAAGAGACTTTGTTCTTTTACAGGTCCACAGAATAATGCAGCATAAAGATCTGATGTTTTTGGTGATACAGCATGAAACCATCCCTACACTGAGTCTGGATCACAGACATGCTTGTGCTATGACGACAATGTGGATTGTCCATGGAACCCCGGTACCTTTGTAGAACGCCCTGCCAGTGAGAATATCTCCTCGGTTGGCAAAGCCAGGTCCTCTGGGGCAGATGGTTTTGTAGACAGGTGAATCTGGTTTGGGACACTCCTCACAGTCAATACCCCAGGCAGTGCCCACTGAGCAACAGCACAAGTCCACACGGTATCTCCCTGGCAGCGGCGCGCCACACTCATCCTCATGCCACTTCAAGTAGCACTGCTCACTGCGCATATCTAGAAAAGGTTATAAAATCAAAAAACAAATCCACATCTGTTTGTAAGTTTTGGTCTTTTTTTGGACTGTTTCATCAGCTGATATGATCTATTTTTTTCTTTGTTTTGCAGTTCACTTACCCACACATGTGCGTCCAGTACTGTCCAAGGTGAGACCCTCAGCGCACTCGCAGCGGAACGAGCCCTGGGTGTTCACACACCGGCCATTTGTACACACTCCAGGGAACACATCGCACTCATTAATGTCTACGGGGGGAGGGACATTGTAAGAACCGTGATTACAAGGTTGAAACACACACACCAACACCCACTCTCAAAAATGTCTATTTCAAAAGAAATTTGAAGGGAGAACGTAACAGCACAAAAACATAAAAATACTCCATGGGGGTCGATGTTGGATAAAAGGAGGACTGTAGGTCTTTTACGGCTCATTAAGCTATCAAATGTTCTTACCGTCACAGACAAGGCCCTTCATACGAGCAAATCCTCGAGAGCAGGCGGTGTCTGAGGAGCACGAAAAAATTGAGAGATGTGATAACACAATTTTGTACATCGGCACTGTGTGTAGAGTATGTATTGCCAACATTTCAGAGCAGTATTGGCCTGTAGATAATATTTAACAGTGGTTCACAGTATGTTGGCACTTTCTGCCTGACGGAAGCTGCCAAAAATGAATGTGAGGATAATATTTTACTACTACTTTATTCTGGTGCTCATGGACTATTAATGTATCGTACTTAAAGTCAGTACTTGCAAAATAACTCTGTTTAAAAGCTGTAATATTTTCAGTCTTCCACTTCGGTTTAATTGCTTCTTTCCTAAAAACAATTAATTGTCTTTCCGTGTTGGATTTTGCTGTTAACCACAGAATGCTGCCTTGGCACAAAACCTTCGTAGCTTTAAATAAAAAAATATTGGCATCAGCCATAAAGAACCCATATTTTATCCGTCTGTGTGTTTGAACTGACCGATCTCGCAGGGTTCACAGGGGCTGCCCCAGGCGGCTCCCAGTGTGGAGCAGCACTCAGACTTCAACGTGGCTCCGTTGATGTTCACCTCACAGCGGTTGTCCTGTATTGTCAGCCAGCATGTGCTCTTCATGCTATCTGTGGAGCCAAACCAACAGCAGAGAAGATTTGATTAAAGGTGCCCTGTGGAGTTTTCTATCAATGTTTCCCACCAAAACAAATTGTTTCCTTGAGGCCTAAGAAACATATTGAGTAATGCACTTAGTTCCTTCTACGTAAAGCATTTGCAAAGTCAGTTTTTCTGAATATTTTTCTCGTGCAAGCGGCAATATCACACAAGATAAAAACAAAACAGAGATCTGCTCATCAAAACATTGCTTCATAGCACCACTGTTGGTCAAAATCTCAACAGAATAACTTTAACTAGGGCAACAAAAAAAAACCCAAAAGGAATCAACATGTCACATTTATCTCTATTTACTGCTATGAAACCTCTGCCTGTGGCTACAGGCTGAGTTGAATAAAGCCCAAGCGTCATTACATTTAATCCTATGTTACTGCATTTCTAATGAATTAAAAGAGTGTATGGTCATAATAGTGACACCTTTTCTCCAAAACCACAAGTCCAACCAAATTCAAAACCACAATTTACTTTCCCTTTCCTCCCCCGCTGAGTGATGAGCTCTAAAATACAAAACAGAAATGAACCCAAGCAGAGGAATTTGAAGACCTCTGACAGAGCCAGCTCATGCAATATGTATGAGTATTTTTTTAATGACTCATTCTCCCTTTCAGTTACAATAACATCTGTATTCTGTATTAGCATGTAGCTTTCTCAGAATGATTTCCCAAAAGTAACAAACCTCCAAGCAAGTGGAATATTTAACCTCAGCAGAGTCTTACATACCACACGTCATACTGAATCTGCAGCGGATCTATGAAGTAAAGCAATCTCCATGTGAACCAAGGCCATGCATGCAAGTATTTATCTAATAAATCCTCTGTGTCTGCCAGTCTGCCCAATGTTTGAGGATAATGATGTCTCTGGGTGGCTCCTGGAAACCTGAACCACCTCAGTGTTTGTTTACAGTGGTGGAGAGTAAACCTCAAATAAGAAGATTAGACAAAGGGACTCTTGCACTAATTTCCCATTGACACTCATGTCTCAGTATGCGATCAATTTCTCACGCAAGCTGTTTCTAGGACTCTGTGGTGTTGCTCTAATTTGCATCAGGCATTTTAGAGGGCGGATGTCTTACCCACACAGATGGTGTTGGTGGAGTCCAGCTTGCTGCCATGGGTGCATTCACAGTTGAAGGAACCAGCCACGTTGCGACACGCTCCATTGATGCACGGGCTGGACTCGCATTCGTTGATATCTGAAACATGTGCAAACAAAAACCTGAGGTCAGGGCTCAGAGTCTGATTCAAATGGATCATCATCACCATTTGGCAGCTAAAAAGACACTGTGTGTGTCCTCTTTCCATGAACCACATGTTTACTTGAAGCTAAAAGCAACACATATGGTAATAATGTCACCTTATACTGACCTTTAATGTTGGTAAAAATGAAAGAGCACATAGATGGGAAGCAGAGGAAATGCTTGAGCGTTGTGGTGCGCCAGAGAAAATGTGTTTGTGTGAGTGTCTGTGTGTGTATGTGTAAGTGCTCACCTTCGCATGTCTCCGAGTCAGGTTTGAAGACAAATCCTTTAGGACAGGAGCAGGTGTAGGAGCCAGGAGTGTTTCTGCAGAGACCATTGTCACAGAGAAGACGGTTCACCAGGCACTCATTGATGTCTGGAGGGAGAGAAGAGGTTCATATGATCACTGCTTGTTGCTTATTATGAAGAGCACCCCCACTTCAATACACTCAGGGCTTTGGCTGTGACAGCGTTACTTGGTCTGGTATGACTTGTAGCTTATAGTGGCTAAAGTAAAGCTAATGTAAGCAAACTTTAGAAGAATGCTGCTGTTGAACATTACAGAGCCAGTATTACACATAAAGGTACATAGAGAACACAATCAACTCCACTCTGACTCACCAACACAGTTCTTCCCACTGGTGTCCGATTCATAGCCGATGTTACAGATACAACGGTAGCTTCCTCTAAGGTTCTCACAAATGCCGTTCTGGCAAATGTCCGGGTCCAGAGCACACTCATTGATGTCTGGAATGAGAGAGGTATTATCCAGCAGATGCGTATAAATGCTGACATGAATGCTTTTTTAATTACTGTGGGAAGATTAGCACTTGTGAGCAACATACTCACCCCTGCCAGTAGCTGTGATGCCAATGCCACTGCTGCACACAGCCTGGAACTCAGCTGAAAGTTAAGAGGAAAACATATTTGATGAGCAGGACATAATTCTCCTGTTTTTTAACTTTAAAAAAATGGTAGAGTAAAAAAGATTTTCAAGAACTGAAATAAACAGTCTAAAGTAAATCAAATATATTACCTGAGTTTCGGGAGGGGCAGGGTTGGCAAGGCTCTCCAAAGCCATGTTCAGGATTGGCACAGCAGCACTCAGACTTGGTCACTGCACCAGGGAATGGACGCGAGCATGTGCCCATCTTTATGGCGCCGTAGCAGGTTGTCCTCATGTGTGTGTCAACACACACTCTCCCATCTACATCAATAGCCAGGCCTGGCGGGCACTCACAGCGGAAGGAGCCCTCAGAGTTAATGCAGCGGCCGTTCATGCAAATACCAGGTGTCTGACACTCATCGATGTCTGATGAAGAGAGGGCAGATTGTTAATACGTAACATGTCAGTTTATGAACTGAGGAAGATTTACAGAATGGTCTATTTTAGTTAGGGCACTGAAGGAGAATTCCTCAAAATTACATGAGAAATCAAATGTGAAATATAAGATCAGGAGGTTTTTATTATTCCAGATCATTAATATGCAAAATCTACAAGAAATTTTCTATAAGACAACATTTCAACCGTCTTGGGTTATATGAATCAGTATTTTGATAGGATTATATTTTCACTGATCTTACAGCTAACTCATACATTATAAGGGAAAAGGGGGAAAAGCTTAGACTTCTTCAGAGTAAATCATAAATAGAATGACTCCCTTAAGATTAAACCATCTATAAATTATCTTCTGAGTATTCATTTTTAATGCTCTATTTTTAAAAAGTAAACACACAAAAGTTATGAAAAGACACCATAGAAATCATAGAGTTCTTAATCGAGAATCAGGTCATGGGGAGTTAGCATTATCTAGATTGACGTTTTGTATTTGGGATATGCACCTGCGCCATCCATGTCATAGTGAGACCCAGTGGAATTAATCTACTCTTGAAGCTTCCAGACAAAATCTCTCAACAGAGACTCATAAAGTTATCTACTGTATCTATCTTTTTCTGGATTTAGCCTAATAGCACCTTGGGGATGTTTCAAAAAGCCTGACCTCTAAAAGAAAACTGCACAGAAACAGGTTCAAAAGGGGATCTGCAGTATTTCAAAGAACACCACATCTGTCATTATTGTTTTGAAGCAGTCTGTCTGAATCTGGCCGGAGTTTTGAGGTCTGTGTTTGAACTCTATAAATCATACATACCAGTACAGTAGCGTCCGTTAGGCGCTAGTGCAAAGCCAGGCTTGCAGATACACTTGAAGCTGCCGTCCTCATTGATACACATGCCGTTGAGACACATGTTGGTGGTGGCACACTCATTGTGATCTGGAGGGGCAAGAGAATGGGAATTTGATCAGGTTTATGAAGGTGAGGGTTTATGTGAAGTTTAGCCTGTTTTTGTGCTGGCTGCTCACCAATACAGTTTTTTCCGTCAGGAGTGAGCTCGAAGCCAGCATTGCAGATACACTGAAAGCTTCCCTCCGTGTTGACACAGCGGCCGTTGCGGCACATCACTCCATTCACAATGCACTCATCAATATCTAAAGAGAGTAGAGAGAGGTAAATTAATCCTCTTCTAAGCACAAATCATATTAAAACTGTGCACCGAAGCTTCAGACATACCGATACAGGCTTGCTTTGTAGGTGTTCCCTGGTAGCCCTCGTGGCACTTGCAGTGGTACGATCCAGGTGTGTTGACACAGTCTCCATTGATACATGGATTACTCACACACTCATCAACATCTGGATAGAGAAAAATAAGGTAAACGAAAACCCATGAGAGATCCTGACTGTCAGAGTGAATGGGTTTAGATATCAAACTCAAGGAACACACTTCATACTTTAGCAGATTTGTCCTGTAAGCATCAACCTACACTTGTATTAAGTTCCCTATATTGGCACAAGATGGCAGTGCAGTGTATACTATTAACAGTGGCAACATCACATAGTCTCTGTGTCTGCCTATAGGGTTAAGAGAGATTGGTGAGAACTGTGCAACATTACATGGACTCTTAAAAAGTAAACAGTGTGTCTGAGCATGTTTCTTACCAATACACTCCCCACGAACATCCTGCTTATAGCCCATGTTGCATTCACATCGGTAGCTCGTGGGTGTGGGAATGCAGCGTCCATTGAGACAGAGGTTGGTAAAATGTTTGCACACATCAATGGAGTCGTTCACAGAAACAGTGCCTGAGAATACACATACAGAGGTATCACCAAAAGACAGCAGACAAATAGCAGTACAACACAATACAACTTATCCAGTTCCAGGCGTTAAATGCTTCAGGTTTTTCTGCTCCAAGAATGAACCCTTCTCTAATACAGCTCATTTATTCAGATCCACAGAAAGGCTCACCTATGTGTTGGTGTGTCACAATTCCTACTCCGTTCCCTCCGTTGCCCCCGTTACCATTACCATTAGGTACGCTTGGGAACTTTTGGCCATAGTTGAAACCGTTTCCATTGCCGCGGAAGTTGGGGTAGCCATGAGGGAGTCCCTGGGGAACACCCACAATACACAGACGTCTGAACTCATCTACAAGAGAAACAGAGATCACATTCACAGGGAATGAGTTTGTGGATGCAAACGGCCGTAGATTATGTTTCATTTGATACCTGTCAGATGAAACTGAGGTTAACACATGTATCAGTCCTCAAGTTATGCCAACGAAGATCATGTGTGGTAATTCAGACTCAAAAGAACTTTGAATCAACTTAAACACTAGAAACCCTACAGTGTGTCTATACTAACTCTGCTTAAGGTTTCCTGGAACTCCATATTTCATTAAGCCCATTGCACTGTGCAGTAAATTTTTATATTCTTCTGCCAGTCTACTGGGAGTTTTACTGGTTTCAGATATGCTTAGACTAGAAACAATCCCAACCAAGTAATAAGAGAAAATTGTGGGCACATATTTATCTGATCTAATTTACTTTGCATGTAGTCACTGTATGTCTGTACATATGAATTACATATGTATGTAGGTACACTATGGATGTATTTGTGTAATTATGTATCTTGTATGAAGAATATCCTTGTATGTTTGTGTGTATGTATGTTTTGCACTTATTTTAACAGTAACAATAAATCAAACGCATCCACACACCCCACGTATTTTGCAATGCCAGCGAAAGAAACAGAACATTCTGTAACTGATCAGTTATGGATCACACTGTCTCACGCAGAGGAAGTTTTCCGAATTCCAGCTTTACTGAAGAGAGGATGGGTCATTATTCTCACACAAATCTTTTCCATCTTTCTCTGTTTGGTTCCTGCTCATGACATCATGCTCATCAATTTGAGTGGATGCCCTGGCCTCTCTTGTCATAGGCACTCACACAAACTCAAAGCAGCCTCTCTCTAACAATGTCAGTCTTGTCTATTTTAATGTTATTGTGTTATATTCATTTGGCTTGGGATCCATTTATGCTGTCATGGCTTTATTTAATGCCTCTGCCAATGCCAAATCATAGACAATCTGTTATGGGGACAGCCAGTTATTTGTCAGCAGAGGAAGAAGGTGATGAATGTCTGTCCTTATTTTATGCTTGTTTGCAACAACACAGATGTTTGGAAGTCTATGCATTCTTGTCAACGACTGAAATGTCCGATTTTCATGCATCTTCTGCTTCAAGTATCGTCCTTTTTTCACGTGTACTCACCAGAGCCCCTGACCGGGCACATCTCAGGGATCTGTCCCAAAGCCCAGCAGCGTCCTGTGTCACAGCAACACTGCATCTTGGTGTACTGACCACTAAGCTCCGCAGCACAGCGGCCATTAGCCAGCGCAGAGAAACAAGTGCCCACACGCTGGTCTGAAAGAGGAGGAGACACATGGACAGGATGAGAAGACTGCACAAGCAACAAATGATAAAAGCTGATGTTTGTTTTAGCTATTTTATCATGTTTTTTTATATAGCTTATGTTTGAGTCTATGTGTGTTTCCCCGGGCTGCATGACAAATATCCCCTAAGGGAAAACAATGTGACAGTTGAAGTTATGGAAAAAACAGTGTAATGCAGCCATTAAAGGTATAATCCTTCTTCCATTGCATGCAAGTATGAGCATACAAATGACTCAGTAGTACTGGAAAAAAAAATACAAGTTAAACTCATAAACACAAGCGTATATAGAGTCACTAGACCAATTACAACATCATGACAGGTAAGGTATAATAGTTCAATATAACAACGATTTAATACTAAAAACATCTTTTATTTCTCAATTCTGTCATTTAGATTGGATAGCTAGATTTTCTGCACTGTCACCTGAACAAAATCTTAAACAGCAACTTAACGGGCTGAAAATCTTGTTTTTACTGACCTCCAGTGGTTTAACTTTGCACTTTTATGCAGTGATTATGGAGTGTGCAATTTCATGATGACATCAATGACATGTGTATATCAAATTTGAAACTTTCAACCAAAGAGGGCAGCGAAACACTGCTTTTCAGCCTGATGTGAAGTTAGTCTTTAAATGCAGAAAAAACATTAGTAACAACGTCAGTGATTTTTATATGTGGGAAAAGGTTACAGGTAATAGCCCCACTCAAATCGGCAGTGCTTTAAGTTAGAAGGCTGTCCTGCCCTCTCCATGGTGGCTGGGGGGAAGTGTCTTTATGGGTTAACAGTGGGAAAGGTTGCCTGGGGTCCCGAATAACTGCAGGCATCTGAAGGGCCTCCAAAAAGGGGTCTTATTTGTTACAGTTTGCCAGGTCAGGGTCAATGGGGCAGGAGAGGGGCCTGGGGTTCAAAGAGTGTGTGTAAGGAGTAAATGGAGTGGGAGACAAGTAAAATAGCAAGAGAAAGAGAAAAGACCAAATGGGAGAGTATTATTTCAGAAGGTGGACAACATACTGTATGTGAAAGAGAGTTTTAAGTGCATCTACAGAAAAAAAAAAAAAAAAAAGTGGGAGAAAAAGGAAAAGCAGAGTCTGGGGATGGGGTGAGGGTGGGGGAGTGGAGGCGGGGGTGGAGCTAGGAGTACAAGTCGATTAACTCACTAATGAGCCAGCAGTCTGGAATTAATCAGTTCCATGTGGAGCAATTCTTGCCAATTAGATAGAACATGAGGGGCTGTGCTGTGTCTGGGAGCACACGGAGTACAGTACACACACATTTACTTGAACTCATAGAGGCAGGTATACATTTCCTTACATATCCACAGGCGCACACACATATGATTGTACACATAAATACAGTTCATACACAAATAAATGTAGACAAGTACGCATATTCGCAAACCCAAAAACAATCCATAGGAATAACCAAGCTGGAGAGCTGATAGAGGAGGCGGGGGGGTGCTGATGAGGATGATGATGACTTAAATTGGATCCAGACTGTGGTTTGCTCACTAGTTTTGCTCCACCACACAAGCATGTGCTTTAATTTGGTGAGGTGTTTTTACAGACTGACTAACTGGACAGTTCTTCTGTGTTTTTCGAGGCTTCCACAGAGTGACAGGGCATTAGGCACCGGTTTACTGTCAAGGCCCCAAACAGCTCCCACTGGCCTACTTCACCATGGTACAGTACATCCCACAGAACACAGGGCAACACACCTAGGGTTACACAGCACAGCCTCTAGACAGTACACACTAAATCTCAAACAAGAGGGGACGCGTGCAAGAAATCAGCCCTTTACAAACAATTTACTTCATTCTCTGACAACAAAAACATAGAGAGATCAGACCTAATGGGAATTTTGTCAGTCACATGAAGAGGAAAACAAATGGTTTATTATGTCTATTTTCTAAGCCCGGGTCTGTGTTCAAGTGTGACTTTGGATCACTGGTCTGGAATACCCAAGAGATAGCTTGGACCTGACCCGGTCTGGTCTCTTTTTGTTTGGGTTTACTTATCTCTGCTTCTGTCTCTTTCCACTCTAGTCCATTTTGGATGAGGGACAGAGATGGAGGAAGGATATATGGGGGTTGTGTTTGGCACCTCCTTTATTTGCTCCCTCTTTTTTCTCTTTTCCTTCAGCAGGCTGCAAAAGAGCAACTGGAAACCACAACTAAAGATGTCTAAACGAAATGTCAGACGGTAAAGAGATGTCAGGGACTAGAAGAAAATAAAAGTGCCGAGAGGATACGGTAAGATAGATAAGGAGGATGAGAATGCAAGAATGCTTCAGTTTTAGAGATAAACAGGTAAAGAAAAGGAGGAAACTGATAGAAATGTGCACGATTCCAGGGTAAACAGAGAGACCTTTCTACTGTAAATCACTGGGATGTAAGCTGAGGGAATGAGCTATGGTATGATCCATGCTTTCAACAGAAGAAAGAGTGAGATATATCGCTTCAGGGAAAAGAAGAAGAAAGGGGATGACATTGAAGACGGAGTAAAAGGAAAATATGGACACACATAAAGACAGACAGATGGAGAACTTTTGGGTGACTGGACCACTGTGTATATGTGCGATTTATTCTCTTCTTCACACAAACCCACACAGAAACACCAGGCTGCCAGCTAGTACTTTTTCTCTGATGGACTTGACCATCTTTCACTCCTCTCCCCAATGCTCCACCAGTTTGTTTAGGAAAACACAATCCAAATAATTTGAATAGTTTGCAACCTCGACCAAATCTTCATCCCCAGACGGGGCCGTAATGTTTGGGGTGTCCATAAACTTTTGGCCAGATAGACTCTACTGGTTTCAGCTAGTTAGGTTGAGTGATGCTATCTAGTGTTTCTTTTTTTTTTTCTCTTTACTCATTTGCCTATTTGATTTCCCTTTAACGAACATCATATGCCTGTTACCTTGAAGGAGAGCTCATACGCCAACTGTGAGATCAGCCTCTTTTATATATGTTCACGTGTGGGAACATGTGAGTCTGGGAACTGGGGACTGAGAATTTAAATTTATCCCAATCACTCTTGCACTTTTTCAAAAAAAAAAAAAAAAGAATCAGAGTAGCTATTTTTTTGGAGGAAAGGTTGTGTTAAATTTAGAAAATAACTTAAACCAGAAGAATAAAATTTATAATGAAAGAGGGAACTTAGAGGAATCATGTATTATTCGATTACACCAATCGAGTGGTTTTACTGGAGGAGAGCTGGACTGGGCCTCTGATGCTGAAAGGATGAAACAGAGTCCGAGCTGTCCGTTTTAGGGCTGAATCTTGAAATAATATATCAACACCTGGTTGTGTTTCATTGTGGCTGGCATGAGGGGTGAGGATTTCAGGAATACATTAACACCTGGTGGTGTTTTATGGCACACGTCAGTTAGGTATGCAGTGTATGTATGTCAGCATGTGTGTGAATGAGTCAGGGGAGCACTAGCATGAAAATAGATTAATGTTGTCATGGCCAAACAGTGTGCGCAGGTGTATTTGTCTGCACATTGTGACCACGGGTCTGCAGGCCAGCTTGAGTCATCAGTACCCCACTCACAGGAAGCAGTGATGGAGGGAGGGAAGTCATCGACCAGATGCAAGGCTTTTAGCTAGCCAGGGGGGATGAGGGAATGCACAAAAGAGTGGGATAAATGCCGATAACGTGTGTGAGACTCACCCACACATCTGGACCCATCTGTGCTAGAGATGTAGCCTCGTGGACAGGTGCAGACGTAGCTACCGGCGGTGTTGGTGCATTCTCCTCCATCACACACGCCGGGGATGGTGCTGCATTCATCCATATCTGAAACAGACTCAGTTACGTCAAAAATCCCATTCATCACATCAAAAGACACATGTGTCAAATACTTAGGCCTAACACCAACTGCAAAATTGTTTCATTGTTCAAATTTTCTTTGTTTGGAAACATGCGGTAGCAAACTGCAGTAAAAGTTTATTGCACTGGAGCAACAGTTTCTCCCTTAGGGAAAATGAAAGAAACCAAATGGATTTGCAGTCTACCAAAGTCGAATTACTTCACTTTTGGTGTGATCTGTTCAGGCCAAAACTCAGCTTGTTAGCCATGATGAGTAAATGAGCGGAGCAAGCCGATATTGTAAACTGTTCAGGGAGGGAAGAAATCCCTGAGTCCAATTTAAGATCCTAACTATAGCAAATGATGCCAAAACTGTTCATTTATTATGTCCAGTTAACCTCTTTCGCAACACAATAATCAATCAAATTACATATAAAACAAAAAAAAAATTACCAAATAAACTAATTCTGTTGTACCAAGTATCAAAAACTGTTAAATATGGATTGAACACCTTTGCAGATTTGCAGTCTTCTTTACCCATTCTTTGACTAGAGATCCACTGATTTAAATCATGGTTTTGGTGATTTAAAACAGCTTTTTGCTTAGCCAAAATTGTTTCGATTGCAAAATATTGTATAGTTGAGTTGTATGGGCTTGTATGTAAATGAGTTTTTTTTTAAAACGTCAGGTATCACATCGGCACATAATGGCAGTGGATTATCTGTGCGACTGTGGCATCTATAATTCCTTCGAATCTGCAAATTCTAACAAAATTGAAAGAAGGTTTCATGCCATGGTTTGACTCAGAAATGTCTATGATATATGGGAGTACCTGGGCACTGTACTTGGCAGGGCCCACCTCAGTGCGGAACACTTTATGACAGCTTTAAGTTGTAATATTCAGTGAGAGGGGCCCTCATTGCTTGGGGGAACCCAAAGTGAAGTTCCAGAAGGTATTGGGTTTTTATGATGTGTCACGCTTATTTATACGCATACGTAATTACTGCACCACTGCGGGGCATAATTACAGAATAAGTGCAGACGCGGTGCATGCGGCACTGCCTGTGCGCCCTTCAGGTTTAGTTGGAAAAGTGAAGGGCGTGTTAGTGTTTGTGTTTCTACGAGTAAATGGAGGGTGACTTACATTCTTGTGTGTTGTTCTGTGTGTATGTGTGCGTCTCAGTGTTGATGTGTGTAGTAACGCCCACTTCTGCCGTGGGCCGCGGAGAGGCTGTACTTCCCCTGCTGACTTGGGTCTGACAGCGGTGGCAAAAGGCCTAGGTGAGGCTGTAAAAGCCCAGCCAAATAAACCTTGTGTCAGCAGTGACAACAGCACGCCAGACATTACACTCCACACAGACATGGCGCTGTGGGGATGGCTGTGTGTGAAGGGAAATGTGTGTCACCTGGATAAATGTCTATGACATAGCCATAAAACCTGCAATGTGTGTGTAACGGTGTGCACACGCTTATGACTCCCATCATTATGTGAAAAACCTGAGATAATGTATGTCTTTAATATAGCCAGGGTCCATTTTCCATCTAATCTAAACCCTGATGTGTGAAACTGTCTTCGTGTGTATTTGTACAGCTCGAGTGCGTGAGAATCCACGAGTGTCAGAGCAAAGGGGAGCTCTATGTGTGTAATGAAAAAGTCTCCCAGATGCTGTAAGTGTTTCTTTGTTCAGCACTAACAGCTGGTTTTCAGCCAAAGTACTGTATTTATGGAAGGAAAATGGAAGGAGAAGCACCAAAAGCAGAGGTGGAGGAGAAGGGGGAGAAGGAGAGACTGTTAAGCACAGTCTGAACTAAAAGCCAGCCATAAAACCAGGTGCCTTGTTGTGACCAAAACGATCAGACACCCATGACATCTTAACTGCACTTTATCTTAACTGCTCCAAAACCCCACTTATTTCACCATGAAAGCTCTCAGTGAGGCTGTTTGGGCATTAGCTTGAAGGGCATTTCAATAAAAAGCTTCCCCAGAGGACCTGTGCTGATTGTTTGTGAGATTTCACTAAACATTGGTTTCCTGCAAATCCATGACCTCAGATACACGTCACAACTGTTCTTTTGTTTTTACAAGCTTTACAAACCCTCTGCATGGGTAAAATTAATAAAATCAAGAAATCAGTACTAGAGCTGAAATGTACTAGAGAGAGAAAAAAAAGAATATGTTTTCTGATAAAATATTAGTGTAAAAGATACATCATTTTTAAGATCTATCTCCTGAATTGAATAATCTTATAGTAATAAAACTGGTTTGCCAACATATTTCACATCATAAGTTCAGCTAAAAGAAACATATACAGTTTCAGGCCACGTATGCGCCTTTATCTGACGCTGCTGTGTATTCTGTGAAAAACACCAAACAGCAGGAGTTTTACATGTAGCGAGGCTAAGAAAGTCTATTCAAAGTGTCACTCCTTGTCAAATCACAACATTTTTATATGTATGCTGATACTTGTAAAACATTTAATAGCATTACCATCATATTTACATTTGACTTTTTTAGCTTAAGAGTTTTTATGTCTTGTTTTATGCTGACAAGATCAGTCTGTTAGTAAATCAACAACAACACTTTGTCTCAACTTCAAACTTCTGCTTGTTCCAGTTTCTAAAGTGTCCTAATTTGCTGCTTTTGCTTGGTTCATATAAGAGATTTTCAGAAAAAATGAAAGTTTTGAGTCTCATCTCCAATTATGGGAAATTGTAAATTACACTTGTCACTTTTTCTGAGATTTTATAGTTTAAACAATTAATTTGAAAGTATCTGGGAGATTAATCATGGATGAAAACAATAATTAGTTGAATCTCTAAACCTGTTGTGAGCAGGATTACATTTGCTGAAGAAAATAAAGCTAACTATGTATATAAAGGAGTAGAAGGAGGCACAGTTTGTGTAATTTAAGGACTAAATCATCACCTAATCATCAGTAGAGAGTTTTGTTCAATGAAGCCAAGTATTGTAAATAGCAAAATCTGGCGACCAGGAAGGTGGTAGAGGCCAAAGGACTTTCTAATCCTGAGAGGGTCCTGTAACCTGTGTTGCTAGCTCTTCTCAGAGTGTCCTTCTGTCATGTGTAGTATAACTGCTCAACCCACTCTGTGCTGTAGGATGAGCTGGAATGTGGCTACAGCATCCACACCCAAATCTCTGTTAGGTGTGGTCAGCATCTCTGGAAGCACTGATTCTTTCCTTACAGTAAATCCAGAACCAAAGTGGCGTTCACCCAAAACCACAACTGAACACAGATTCTGATTAATTAGGGAAGTCAGCATGACTGTTTCCTCCTTCACTGAGACATGAATCAATTTTTGTGGGTGTTGCGGAATTTGATTATCATCAACCTGAAGGTGGTGACTCATGTATGCGGTGAATAATACTTTTATTTTTCCTCTATCTGGCGCAGCTCTAAGCCATGCTACACATTAATAAAAGGAGAATTCAGATAATAATTCATATGCCAATGCACTATGATAGCAAGTGCAACAGCTTAAGAGCTTTCTGTAATCCTCCCTGTAGACTAAGAACACATCGGCCTCAGTCCAAGAGACACAAACCCTGCCTGGCTAACTATCAGACTGTTTAGCCTGAGCATTGTTTAAATTCCATCCAATCAACACGTTGTAATGTGAATCCACTCTGCTCTGTGTGTGTGTGCTTACATATGCAGGTGTGCATTTACGCGCACATGTTCAGACCTTTTTAACTCTGAACATGTCGTCAGTTTTTAAAAGCTCACAGAGATCTGTTAACTGATCCGAGCAAACCCACAGGTATCATTAAATGCATGCATCCATGACTGTCTCAACATTAACTCAACAAAATCTAAGTTTCAGTTCTGTTGCATTGGCAATAAAATACTCAAGTTCTCTGATTTCAGGTAAAGTCGATATATTTTGCAAGACTT